>CM053028.1:481019358-481619358 GCA_028564925.1 Lithobates sylvaticus
CCGGCCCCATTCACTCCAGTGTGAAAGCCGGCGGGCTTTCACACTGGAGCGGTGCGCTAGCAGGACCGCAACAAAAGTCCTGCTAGCAGCATCTTCGGAGCGGTGAAGGAGCGGTGTATTTACCGCTCCTATACCGCTCCTTCCCATTGAAATCAATGGGAAACCGCGGGGATACCGCCCGCAAACCGCCGCTGCAGCGGCGCTTTGCGGAGGTTTTTAACCCTTTTGCGGCCGCCAGCGGGGGTTAAAACCACCCCGCTAGCGGCCGCATACCGCGGGTAAAACGATGGTAAAGCAGCGCTAAATATAGCGCTGCTTTACCGTCGCCGCCCCGCACCGCCCCAGTGTGAAACCAGCCTTAGGGGACTGGACTTCAACACACAGGACAGTGATCACAGGTCCCGATGAGAGAGAGCTGTGATCACTGTCCTGTCACTAGGCAGAATGGGGAAATGCTTTGTTTACACCCGGCGGACATCAAATCCGCGGGACCTGCGGTCACGGTCATGGAGACCGCGGCGGGCGCACACCCATGACACCACTTCTTAAAGGGGACGTACCTGTACGCACTTTTGCCCACCAGCGCCATTCTGCCAACGTACATCGGCGTGCGTTGGTCGGTAAGCGGTTAAGCTGGTGGGTAATTATGGTAGTGCCCTTTATTTAAGCTGTCGGGTAATTATGAATAGTGTCCGTTTTTTAAGCTGACAGGTAATTACGGTAGTGCCCTTTATTTAAGGTGACAGGTAGTTACAGTAGTGCCCTTTAATTAACCTGAAAGGTAAATACTGAAGTGCCCTTTATTTAAGCTGATGGGTAATTACGGTAGTGCCCTTTATTTAAGATGACGGGTAATTATGGAAGTGCCCTTTATTTAAGCTGACGAGTAATTACGGCGGCAGTACCCTTTATTTAAGCTGACGGGTAAGTACGGCAGTGCCCTTATTTTAAGCTGACGGGTAATTACGTTAGTGCCTGTGAATATAGCTGGCCATACCCAGTTTGTTTGTTTTCAGCCAAAAGAGGAATCCTTCCCACTGGCACATTGTATTCTGTCTGCTGCGGGTGAATACACTAATCAAGAAAATGTTTCAGGTATGTCCCTTTGACAGAAGTCAGTTGGCGAAAACCACACTCTAATTGAAATCTGTCCGCTCCCCGTTCAACCAACCTAATTTAGATCAGTGTATGGACAGACAAAAAGGGACTGATAAATGTAATGCACTTCTGCAGGGACTTGGTTGCAACTGTACTGTGATTGGACTAAAAGAATAAGTTGCATACCAAATTTATTCTGTTAATTCTGCTTAGTAAATAATGGAATTGTGTTATTATCAGCTGAAGCCTTCAGTAACGTACTTTTTTATTATACAGTTGGTGTCTAGCTAATTGTCAGTTAAGAGTCTACAGGGTGGGGTTTTATTGAGATTTTTGTATAAGAGTGCAGCGCACAGTAAAATGTTTCATAGTGTTTATTGAGATATATGTTTTGTATGCACTTTGTACAGTCCACAGTAGTCATAGAAGCAGAATGGTCTTCCTGTTGATGTCGGTCTTCCTGTTGATGTTGATACTTTTGTATAACGTTATAAATAGGCAAATTACTTATGTTTGTTTCTAAGGCCACATGTACAGGGGGCGCTGCTAAACGTACGTTCAGAGGGAGTTGGTCGCTTTTTTCAACTGCTCCTGAACTCATTCAATGTTATCCTATGTGACCATGTACACAGTCTTGTTTATTGCTGTTTTTAGGCAAAGCAAAAAAATGGGTTCACACGCCGAAGTTTCCGACGTTTCAGATGCCAAACGTGGCTAAACGTGGCAACCCACGTTTAGCTGCGTTTCATTTATAGGCGTTTTTTGATTTTTCGTTTTTAGAAACGATTCTAAATACAAAAACGCTGCAAAACGCCACTAAACGCAGCATGTAAGCGCGGCAAAACGGACGTTTGAAACGTGGGTTACTATCTGTCAAGTTAAATAGTTCAGGAGAGGTTGTAAAAGCGTCCCATGTACATGGGGCCTTAAGGTTTCAGAGTTTGTTAGATAACTTATGTAACAAATAGTCTCATGAAGACGAAGAAGCTGCCATGTCAAGGATATAGTCCTGTAGAAGCACCATCTAGGGGTGAATTTTAAAAAATATTGAAAATGTTGAACTTTCATTGGTGGCACTGAGATTAAACGTCATTAAAATTGAGTCCTTTATATGTTACCCACAACACACAAAGGGGGGTTTCGTCTCTGAAATGCCTAATTCCCAACTATTTCGCTATTAATATTTTTGTTAATCTATATAGCCCGAATAAGGCGAATAGGCTGTTCGCTTTGCAACGGAATGTTCCCTAAGCTTAGTGACTGTGTTGAAAATTCATTCATGTGCAAGGAAATAAATTGGATGATGGAAGTGAGCAGAGCTTCCCCTCATCACCATGTATTAATACATAAGGGGTCAATATAGTGAACCTGGTGTTCAGTTTTTCACTTTCAGATCATTACTGAGGAAGAGGGGGCACGATTTATGTCTGGAGGAAAGGAGATTTAACCTTCACATACAGAAAGGCTTCTTCATAGTAAGTGCTGTGAAAATGTGGAATAGACTCCTTCAAGAAGTAGTTCTGGCCAGTTCAGTAGTGTTGTAAAAAAAAGAGCTGAATAAACAAAATTTAACTGGATATTTCTATTTATAGTAGGGCTGTGGAAATTAAAGATTAATTCCTCGATTAATCGTTCATTTTTTTGATCGATCAAAATTCTTTTGATCGGTACTCACCTCTCCGCCGGCTTCCGGGTCTTCAGGGAGTTCCTGAGACGTCACGGACATTGACGTGACCGGACTCCTCTCCCCATTCCCCAAGTGCCTCCGTCTGCTAACGAAGGGAAGTTCTGATTGAATGTAACGTGTACGGGGAGGAGCTACGCATGACGTCACCCGCTGCTGCCCTACGGAACTAACGATTGTCGGCTTTACATGCTGTGTTTTTATCATCTTTATGTGAGTAGTTCGTGTTGAAATCGTATACTTAACCACTTCCCGACCGCCTCACGCCGATATACGTCGGCAGAATGGCACGGCTAGGCAAAAGCACATATATATACGTCCCCTTAAATTGCCTAGCCATGGGGTCGCGTGTGCGCCGCTGGCGGCACGCTCACGACCCGGTCGGGAGCTCCGTGACCGCGGCCGCCAGACCAGCAGACCCGATCGCCGCTGGTGTCCCGCGATCGGGTCACAGAGCTGAAGAACGGGGAGAGGTCTGTGTAAACAAACCTCTCACCGCGCTTCTTACAGTGCATGTCACTGATCCGGCTGTTCTCTGTCATCGGGAATGCCGATCAGTGACGTCAGCCGTCAGCCACACCCCCTACTGTAAAAAAAAAAACACAACACGTCACACTAACTCAAATTGCTGATCACCGCCATTACTAGTAAAAAAAATATATTAATAAAAATGCTATAAAACTATCCCCTATTTTGTAAACGCTATAACTTTTGCGCAAACCAATCAATAATCGCTAATTGCTTTTTTTTTTTACCAAAAAATATGTAAAAGAATACGTATCGGCCTAAACTGAGGAAAAAAAAGTTTTTTTATATATTTTTTGGGGATATTTATTATAGCAAAAAGTTAAAAAATATTGCATTTTTTTCAAAATTGTCGCTCTATTTTTGTTTATAGCGCAAAAAATAAAAACCGCAGAGGTGATCAAATACCACCAAAAGAAATCTCTATTTATCCGGGCAATTGTCAGTTAAAGCGACGCAGTGCCGAATCGCCAAAAAGGGGCCTGGTCCTTTGGCTGCAAATTGGTCCGGGGCTGAAGTGGTTAAGCGATGAGCACTTAGATATTTTATTTCTACCCATGACCTGGCGTCCTTGCTGAGATCTAAGGAGACATGAGGGAAGTTTATGGTCCGTGTTAACCCCTTTGATACCCGCTTGCATGACCACCAGGGGTCCATGCCATTAGACCGGATGTGGAGGGATTGTCACGCTA
Source organism: Lithobates sylvaticus (assembly GCA_028564925.1). Taxonomy (NCBI): domain Eukaryota; kingdom Metazoa; phylum Chordata; class Amphibia; order Anura; family Ranidae; genus Lithobates; species Lithobates sylvaticus. The sequence goes on from CM053028.1 coordinate 481,023,358, forward strand.
CTGTGGAAAAAAAATTACTTACGTCAGTGCTACATTTTGAATTTAAAATGTATTTGTGTGAACTGTGAAGTTAAGTCATGGATTGTGGAAACTAACTAGTGTCGGGTGATTGTATATAGTGTATACCACATTTATCACTGACTAATGCTGAGTTGCAATGCAAGGAGATCAGCTAAAAGTAGTTGGATCTGTATGTGCATTATAATTAATCGAAATAAGTTGATTAATCAATAAAAAAAATCGATTAATCAAACACGAAAATTTTAATCAGTAACAGCCCTAATTTATAGGTAATAATAACACCAGGTAATGCTGACTCAGGAAATATCATATTGTCTTATGTGGGGGCAGGAAGTTTTTTTCCCCTGATGAAGCAAATTGGATCATGCTTTATGTGTTTGTTTGTTTTTTGCCTTCCTCTGGGTCATCTGTGGGTATTGGGAATATGTAGATTTTTTCCGTTTTTTTTTTTTTTTATTGGTTGAACTAGATAGACTTGTGTCTTTTTTCAACCTTACTAACTATGTAATTCACTATGCTAAGAAAAAAAATCCTTTGCAAAGTGAAGAGCCTATTTGCCTTTAGTAAATCAGCTCCACAGGGACTGTAACAACAACATTATTTCTGACTTAAAAAGCTGAAACAGGAATGACAACTGCCCAGAAGGGTGTACAATCGAATACAATGTTATGGAGCAGTATTTTTTATTCTAACAGCGCATCCAGGGTGACAATGCAGACCTGAGTATGGGAAGTAGCTGTTCAAAATGCATATTTATTGCTGTGTGTTCAGGTTTCCTTAGAGTTTTCTTTTAAGCTGAAATGGAACTGTTGTCCTTACAAACTAGTTACATTCCTGCATTGTAAATCATAGTCCTGGCTAGATCAAGGATTATTTATTGCAGATGAGCATTGTTTCCAGGTTCTGCTTTGAATGAATAGGAATGTGCCGTGGAGTTGGCATTGATTTATACCCAGCATTAGGAAGTTAGGCTTTTCCACTTTCTTAACATTACCTAGAAAATCTTATGAACTTTGCTGCTTTGTCGTCCAAAGCTGTGACCTTTTTGTAACTTTTTGCCCTTGCCGGTTTTGTAATGAATGCAATTGTTTGGTCTGATTCATGAAAACTAGAGAGTTTACCCATACCCACCAAGTGAGGTACAATTTTTTTCCTTTTTATTTTAAAGATGAAGCCTAATTAGTTGGTGTACAGCTTAACTTTAGTACCCCAGCCTTCTGTCTCAGATGCTGCTTTGTGCAACATACATACCTCCTAAGACCTAATCAGTGTTAACTCACCAAGACGACTCAGAAGTAAAATCCAATATAGTTTATTCCAGCGGTGTTCAAGCAACATATTTACTGGGTAATCTTAAAGGTGAGAAGACATCTAAAAGCCCTGTGACTCTCTAAAAGCTACTTTATTAGAAAGGGTAAACAGAAACTAACCTTAGAGCAGTGTTTCTCAAACTTTTTTGTCTTGCGGCGCACCAAAAAGATCTAAAAAACTTCAAGGCACACCTGAAAAGATTTTACAATTTTGTATGGTGAAGAACTTATTTATTTTTACATATATATCTAATTTTAAATTTAATGTGAAGGATGTGCCTGCTTTCGAGAGCAAATCAGATTGTAACATTATTGTGTTTCTTCCCTTCGTAACAATGAATAGAGCAGCAGGGCAGCAAAGAAAAGGTAACAATGTGCTGCCGGGGAGGAGGACATAAAAACAAATCCTGTGGCTTCAACCTGATGGAAAATATTTTCAATGGGTACACCTCTTTCCATGACACCTGTCTAATGCCTTGTACACACGGTCGGACATTGCGACCACAAAATCCGTCTGATTTTTTCTGGCCAAAACTTGTCTTGCATACACACGGTCGCACGAAGTTGTCGGAAAATTTGATTGTTCGTAACGAGGTGATGTATAAAACGTACGATGGGACTACGTAGAGGCCAGTAGCCAATAGCTTTCGTCTCCAAATTTATTCTGAGCATACATGGCACTTTGTGCGTCGGAATTCTCGGAATATCGGATTTAGTTGTCGGAAAATTCCAAATGAAAAAGTCCGATAGAGCCCACACACGATCGGATTTTCCGACAACATAATACGATTTGACTTTTTCCGCCTGAAATTCCGACTGTGTGTACAAGGCATAAAAGGGGATTTCCCCTCACTTTAGATCACTCCTATCACTCCTGTTTGTATTTGCAGGTCAGTAAGTGGAGGGAAATCTATTGCATTGGATACAGCAATCAAAAATAGAGAAAATTTGACAAATGTTTTAACCATGCTCTATTACAGAGGTAGGCAACCTTGGCACTCCAGCTGTGCCAAAACTACAAATCCCATCACCCCCCCCCCCTCTCTTGGGAGTGATGCCAAATGCTCTTCATAGGCTAAAACCAGTGTAAATGAGCCCCTATTGGTGTATTGATAAACTACTGTATGTCACTCTAGCAGATCAAATATAAGGAAATTTCTTACCAGAAATGTGTGACCAGCTTTAACCAAATGAAGGTTTGCCTTGAAATAGCACATTATTTGATTTGCAATCTGATTACAGTATTTGATTTGCAATCTCTATATGCCTTATGTCTATGGATAGCTTTGTGCCAGCCACACTTAAACGGCTATATTCAGGTCATTTCAAGCATCTTCAACCAGTTTTTGGTAAATAAAAATTTGATAAATGCCACTAAGTTTCTATTAAGGCCATGAAATGTTCGAATGTGTTTGTGGTATGTTTCTTCGAGCCATGCAGTTGTTTTTCCAATTGAAAGCAGGCAGAAATAGGTCAAAATTCCATGACAAATGCTGTGTGTGTAAGACTCAGTACCAGAGTAAAGAGGGAACTCTAGCAGGGAGATCTGATCACCGGAGTCCATGAAGAATGTAAGACATCAGCGAACGATTCAACTGACATCTAATGATGTGGACCCCTGTGACTACTCTCACCTCTACTGTTCTTGAAAAGCTATTTATTTTCGTTACATGCGAAGGTGACACTTACAAAGTGCACTGTCACCTTTCTGCTTAGTGACACGCAACAAACACAACATTCCCCATACAGCATGTATCCCTATATAATGCAATGCTAAGCGAGCCATTATTACAGCTAGGCATACATGAAAATGAACTGCTAATATAATCAGTTCCTGTGCGACAAGCTAATGTGTGCTCCATTTTTTGGAATATAAAGCAAATACAGATGTGATAAAACATAGTTACTGAACCTCTAGAATATAAAATGGTCACTGTATATCCCCTTATTATCCTACTGCCAGCTACAACATGAAGACCTTTGTAAGCCATTATTTAAACATTTTTATTGTTAACAGTTATATTTTCTGTTGAACAAAAAAGTTCAGCTGGAGTTTAAAGTTTCACTAAAAGCTAAACTTTTTTAAGATTTGGATAGAGTGGTTAGGGGAGTTAGAACACCTGTCTTTTTTTACTGCCATTAGGGAGATTCGCCCTCTTTCACTGATCACCAATGTCACCAGGATTGAAAGTGACAAAGTAAGTAAATCTAAAATTCTGAGTCGACCCCAAAACAGGAATAGAGAAGAAACTTTTAACTAAAAGCATTTTTTATTCTAAATTGACCCTGTATAGGAATAACCGTATGGTCAATACAGTCCAAAAGGCCCATGTATAACATTTTCTATGGGGCACCAAAGAAACGTCAAGACCCTCTGGACCAGTGGTTTCCAAACTGTTGCCCAGGGGCCAGATGTGGCCCTTTGCTTGCTTTTATCCAGCCCTAGGGGCACTATTTTCATCCACTGATACCAACAATGGGGCATACATCCCCCCATTGACACCAATGAAAGGGCAGAATTTCTCCCAATGACACCAAAGATGGGGCACAATTTCTCCAATTGACACCAAAGGTGAGGCATTGTTTATTCCCACTGACATCAGGACCTGCCCCCCTTAAGTCTGAAGGACAGTAAACTGGCCCTTTGTTTGGGAAGTTTGGAGACCCCTGCTCTAGACAACAGATGTGTGAACATCTATTTACATACCGTATTTATCGGCGTATAACACGCTCTGGAAACAGCAGGGTGGTGGGACCACATGCAGAGCTGAACAGTTGGCTCGGCCTTTTCCGGGGGCGCGACAGAGAGTCTCGGCGGCGGGAAATTTAAACCCGGACCGGACTTTAAATGGCGCTGGCAAGTTACAAAGAAACTGGGCATGGCTGCAATGACCCTGGGCAAGCTGCAATGACGCTGAGCAAGCTGCAATGACGCTGGGCAAGGTACAATGACACTGGGCAAGGTACAATGACACTGGGCAAGGCTCCAAATGACACTGGGCAAGGCTGCAATGACGCTGGGCAAGGCTGCAATGACGCTGGGCAAGCTGCAATGACGCTGGGCAAGCTGCAATGACGCTGGGCAAGGCTGCAAATGACGCTGGGCAAGCTGCAAATGACGCTTAAATGTAAGTTTTTTTTTTTTCCCTAAACTTCCCTCCTAAAACGTTTTTTCCTTAAAATGCCCTCCTAAACTTGGGGTGCGTGTTATACGCCGGTGCGTGTTATACGCCGATAAATACTGTAGTTTACACAGGCTAATTTACTATACTCTTTACTTAGCAAGATTAAAATTCATGTCGTAAAGTAAATTATGGTAAAGCTGTGTTCCCTTTGAATACCTAATTATTTTCTAAAAAGAAAAAAAAAATCCTGTTTTTTTAAATGTACTTTTCAAGCTGGGTATTGAAAGTTCATTCAGCTTACCAAGGTTCACATTGGAAAATGAACCTTAATGCTGGGTTCACATATGCAAATTGGATGCGGGTTTCCCCAAATCCAATTTGAATGACAGGCTCTCAATGGAGCCGGTTCACACATCCCTGGGGTGGCTGCGGTCAACATTTAAAAAGGGTCCTGTGTGTCTTTAGTTCTGATTCAGGCAAACATTCAGACCTGTTTTACACCTGAATCGGTAAACGGACACATCGGACCCCCTGCTGTGAACAGGACTGGGACAAAAATTTGGCCCTGGACTCCAGACCGGCCCACTTTAATTTTGCAAACACGCACAAAAACAAGCGAACAAGTGAAGTGGGAGGGCTAAAGTCTTGTAGGAACATTGCTACAGCCCCATTGGCTGGAATTTCAGAAACAGGCATGGCTAGGCAGCCGTTGGCTGCCTTTTTGCACTGAGGCTGAGCCGGGTTGCGTACTATGAAGTCAGGTGATGGGCATTGCGGATGACAGGTCCCTACCCCCCCCCCGGTCGACCAGCCAACCCCAATGGCCACCAAAGTCCATCCCCCTCACTGGCCATTAGCCGTTCTACTTTATTTCTCTTATAGGCAGTACAGCTGTGCTCAAATGAATGGCTGCATGAGCCATTAGTTTGACAGGCTGTCACTGAAACCGGTGTACGGCGCATGCACAGATCGGTGATGCACAGATCTGATGAAAGGCATTGTAAACCGCGGGAGGCATTATTCGATAGACACAGACAGGCTTGTGGGAGCAGTCCTTTTAACTCCTGTTAATTTCCTCTGCAAAATAGTCAGACCTCAAAACCATATTCTGTTAGACCCCATACACACTATTAAGCCCCATACACACGGTCGGAAAATCCGACCACCAAATCCATCGGATTTGGTCCGACGGATTTAGTCCGACACTGGTGTTGCATACACACGGTCGGACAAAGTTGTCGGAAAATCCGATCATTCTGAACGTGGTGACGTTTGTTGCCTACGACGGGACTACGTAGAGGCTAGTAGCCAATAGCTTTGGTCTTGTAATGTGATCTGAGCATGCGTGGCACTTTGTCCGTCGGAATTCGCTACACACGATCGGAATTGGTGTGATCGGACTTTGTTGTCGGAAAATTTATAGAGCAGGAGATACAACTTTGTCCGTCGGACAATCCGATGGAAAATGTCCGATGGTGCCTACACACAGTCGGAATTTCCGACAACATTGTCTGATAGGACAGAATCCATCGGAAAATCCGACCGTGTGTATGGGGCTTAAGATTTTCTGCAGATTTTTGTCTTCAGATTTACCAAAACCATGTAGTGCAAGGGCCTGGCTGATTGCATACAATTTGAAACTCTTAAGGTTTGAAAAAAAAATCTGCAGAAAATCTAATAGTGTGTATGGGGCTTAAGTCTCTCAAATTAACATACAAGTGTTTTTTGCTTTCCTTGCTCTTGTCCAAGTCCTGTTTTGTTGACCAATAAAATTTGATGCACATTTTTATGTTTTATGTGTTTGTTTGGTACTATTTTTTTTTTTTGCAGATGCATGCTAAATCCAAGTAATGCATTTTACACTCCCTCCTAAACAATTTACCTGGAACAGATTTCCCAGCTGCAGCTTAAATAGCTAACTTTAGAGCAGTGGTTCTCAACCTCAGTACTCAAGTACCCCCAACAGGCCGTGTTTTGGGAATTTATCTTAGATAAAATACCTGTCCAAAATACCAAGCCATTGACTCTGATTTAAAGCACCTGTGCAAGATAAAGGAAAACCTGCAAACATGGCCTGTTGGGGGTACTTGAGGACAGGTTTGAGAACCACCAATGCTTTAGAGCACTGAGATAAATAAAATCTAGCTAAAGACAATTCTAATTGTGGGCACTTGAGGGAAACCAAGTGCGTGTTAGAACCCCTGCTTGTCTTTTTAGGTTGGGCTTTGTGTCCCCTTTCTGAAAATTAGCTTTACTTCCTGTCACATAGCCAAATAGGAAGTGAGGGTAAAACCCTACCAATGTCTTTCCTTGGGGACACACAGGTCAGTCTAACTAGTGTAACCATTAGGCAAATTGCACTCTAGCACTTTGCTGTGTACACCCCAAATTATTAAGTATTTTGGGCTTTGGGGTTTATTTGCTAAAGGCAAATCCACTCTGCACTACAAATGCACTTGGAAGTGCAGTCACTGTAAATCTGAGGGGAAGCTCTGCTGATTTTATCATCCAATCATGTAGAAGCAAAAATGCTGTTTGTTTATTTTCCTTGCATGTCCCCTTCAGATCTCCGAGTGCACTTGTAATGCAAAGTGGATTTGCCTTTAGTAAATAAACCACAAAGTCCAAGATATCTAATAATTTGGGGGTACACAGCAAAGTGCTAGAGTGCAATTTGCCTAATGGGGGACACTAGTTAGATTGACCTGTGGGTCCCCAAGAAAAGACATTTGTAGGGTTTTACCCTCACTTCTTGTTTGGTTATGTGACAGGAAGTGCATAAATTTGAAGGAGAAACCGGGAAAAATTTGGGAGGTGTCTTCACCCTATTAGGGGTGCAGGCATCCCCAAAAACTGACAAGTCTTCAAATCCCTCTGCACTCTATCCCCAAGCAAAAATAAGAAAGGATTTCATTTAGTTTAACTTTGCAAAGACACATTCCTAAGTTCAACTGTGATGCATGTCAATGGCCCATTTAGACCTTGATTAATAGAAAACACCAGTTGCCTTTCACTAGAAACATTTGTAAGTCCAGTCCTGGAAATCTGCATCTGCTTTCCTATTATTCGCCACTAAAGTTATGGGCCTGCACCTAGATGCGTGACCGCTGTGTGCGTATTTCCCCGTGGCACATATCTGGTTCCCGGAAGCGGTGGCCAACACACAGGAATGACATCACGCTGCTCCAGGAAGTTGCTTGTACTGCTGCTAATTTCTTCCCACCACCATGCCCCGCTCACTGTTCTCTGAGGAAGAGATGATCCTTATTTGCAAATTAAGATCACTTTTTATTTATTTTTACATGGGGTGGTGTTTGTGTGGGTCATGTTTGTATGTCTAAATGATTTGGCCCCAAAACACACACCTACTTCCTGTGTACTTATTCACTTCCAGGCCAATGTATATTGCTTCCTGCTTCAGTGTGTGTGTGTGTGTGTGTGTGTATATATATGTATATATATATATATATATATATATATATATATATATATAAACACACACATATGTATAGATGTAGATTCTTGTGTCCACCAGCAAAGAGAAATTGGGTAGATGCCACACTACCAATTCTGGAGGCATAATAAGGGCCTAGCACAGGGGACTTCAAACTAAAGCCCTCCAGTTGTTCAGGAACTACAATTCCTGCGAATGTCAGAGCTTTACAATGCATCATGGGACGTGTAATTCCGCAACACCTGGAGGGCCATAGTTTGAAGATTCCTGATCACTCTAGCATGTCTTGAAAAAAGGTGTGTTCTCATGTGCCCTGTATAATACCCAAAAAATATTGCTTGGAAAATACAAGTGGGTCATGGCATTTACATTGTAAATTTTGCACTTAAGATGGCCATGCACTAAGCAATCTGATTGGCCAATCTCTGTACAACTCGATATTTAGGCAAAATAGGTAAAAGGAAGACACACTTGAACAATTACTAGTATTTATCGGCGTATAACACGCGCCGGCGAATAACACGCACCCCAAGTTTAGGAGGAAATTTTAAGGAAAAAAACTTTTTAAAGGAAAAAAAAAAACTTACATTTAAATGCCCATCAATGCAGCCTTGCACAGCGTCCATCTGCATGCTTGTCAGTGTAATTTGCAGCCTTGCAGCCTTCTCCGTGTCATTTGCAGCCTTGCAGTCTTCTCCGTGTCATTTGCAGCCTTCTTAGTCCAGGCTGCAATTAAACTGCAGTGACATGTCAGTGTCACTGCAGTCTTGCAGCATCCATCTGCAGCCTTGTGACATTTGCAGCCTTGCCCAGGCTGCAGTTAAACTGCAGTGACATATCCTTATCACTGCAGTTTTAAAATTGGCGCCATTGGCCATTCTTGCCGTTCTCGGCCGCCTTCGGGCTTTTTCGGCCTTTCTCTGCAGCTTTCGGCCACCGAGAACGGCCGAAAAAGGCCGAAAGCTGCCGAGAAAGGCCGAAGGCGGCCGAGAATGGCCGAAAGTTCCAGAGAAAGGCCGAAGGCGGCTATCGAAAGCCTCTGAGAAGGGCCGAAGGCGTCTGAAAGCCGCCCGGAGCCTCACGACCGCGGGGGATTGGTGGGGGATCAGCGTATAACATGCACCCCTGATTTTCCCCTGATTTTAAGGGAAAAAAGTGCGTGTTATACGCCGATAAATACGGTAATTCAAATTATAGAAAATTAAACAGGCTCTTGCACTAAATCTAATTTATTTAAGATCTAACTGATTGCAGTGTATGGTCACCTTTAAAGATCAAGATCTAAAGATATTAATTTATTGGGTTTAGAAACACTGTTCTTTGTAATGTTTTGAAAGATTTGGGTAAAAAAAAATTTCAAAGATATATTAGAAGTAATAGGAATGAGATTAGCATCAACAAGCTTAATTAACTGAGAACACTTATTAATTGCCTAACAAGACGCACCCAATTCAATTAAATTAACCAATTGTATTGGGCGTGCACTATTATCAACGAGAAAACCACAGTTACCCCAGCGCCAGTTGCAGTTTACATATGCGGGTATATATTATCGCTATTTGCGCTTCAATGTACGTTCAATTAATGATTTTTATGATTTTCCGGCGCACCGATTAATGTATGAACTGGTGCAGCGCCTTCTCCTTAGTGAATGACCCTCCCCATCTGAAAATTGATCAGTCCTGATGTATTTAATTTCTTGAGGCCCGAAACCACCAGGACAGTACATAGACTCAACAAATAACCCCTTTTTTAGAAAGTATACAATCCAAGGTATTTAGCACATTTTTTTAAGTTATAATTTTTTGCCACAAATTTTTGGAAAATTAAGAAATTTAAAAATAAATTTTCTTTCACAATTTTGTTTTTCACATACTGTCACAAGTGCAGTACAGCGTCATCATATAACTGGTGTGGCGGTGATTAGGGACACTGACTGGTGACAGTATGTAAAAAATAAATGTAATAATTGGATACAGCCGGTGACAGGTTGCGCTGCAGGTGAGGTGCATTTCGGGAGGACATCATATGACGTCCACCTGGAACAACAAATTTCCTGCCCAGCCACCATTTGACAATAGGCTGGGTGGGAAGTCGTTAAGATAAAAATCTTTACATGTATAGAGAAATATACAGTTCCTGTAGGACAGATGCTAGAACTAAAGAACTAAAGTAGTAGAAGTACACCAAATGTTTAAAATCTCATCTAAGCTTCAATATGTTAGTTTGTTTTTTGTTTTTTATGATATGCAGTGCTTCAGCAAATGGTAGTGCTATACAATGATGATTTGCATCCACTTTAAAGTGTATTTTGACTTTTGACTGAGAAAAAGTGCATTAACACACAACATACTACCCGAGCCTACAGGCTAAGTTCAGACAAGATTTTAAAAAAAGCAAATCAGCACAAGGGTTATTACTTACTATTAATCCAATGTGTTACTTGTTCTGATGGCTCCTGGATTCCTTGCAATCTTCAATCTCCACCCGCTGAAACCGCTGACAGCTGAATGTAAAAAAAAAATGCAGACAATTATGCTGAATGATGCAAAAAAACACGCCAAAGTTTTAAAAACAAACGGTGTGGGGCCCCCCCAAAATCCATACCAGACCCTATTTCGAGCATGCAGCCTGGTAGGACAAGCGAGCGCCCCCCCTCCTGAACCACACCAGGCCACATGCCCTCAACATGCTTTAATGCAGAAGTGTAGCAGCTATCTTTAAGGTGACCACTTTGCAATGCTTGTCTATGGAGTGTCTCCAGTGCAGGGGGCAGCCATCTTGGCTGCACCTGGATCAATCCTGAAGGACTGTGACTGGCTGAAGCAAGAGGGGAAAGGGGAGGTGTCAGAAGGGGGAAAAGAAGAAAGCAGAGGTGTAGGAAAATGCTGGGCTGCTTGCTGAACAGAACCCTTCCATAGCTGACCACGATCGGGCAAGATCTGAGAGAAGCAAAGACTGCTCATCGCACAGGACCTTGCCTAAGAGGCTGGGAACTTTCTCCCTGGGAGTGTGTGAGGTGTGATTTGGATGCCTAATGTGTTTAAACTGTACTAAAGGTCATAAAGAGGGACTGTCTGAACAGGAATGAAAGAGAGAAGTCATGGCATCGCCTTTTCCTGTCTGAGGTCTTGAACTGAATCAGAGCACGTGTCTAGAGACCTAAAATAGGGCACCCCATTTCTGGTAAGAGACTAACATTGTACAAGTTTTTCTGTTGTCTGCTTTGAACTTTGTGTTTTCTTCAAGGGCCCCAACTTTGCCGGCCAACTGTTTTTTTTTTCTTTCATCAATCCCTGGCCAGTGGGATAAAATGGGGACTGTTATAACAAGTAAAGTCTTTATATACTTTATATACTGTTTCTAGCAATTCAGTTCTGTTAACTACTGTTAGTCAGGTGTTTAACCATATATCTCTGCGTAACCGTATTGTCTATTGATTGTATAAGTACAGTTGATAATCCTCTTTTCTTTTAGTCTATGCTTAACCCAATAAATATTTTGGTAAGTGCTGAATGAGTGAGGTGTGTCATTCAGGTGTGCAGAGAAATCACAAAACAATTCAGCGGCTCCTTCATGGGTAGCGCTATACACAGAATATGCAAATTTCATTGGAGCTGTGCGGATATATTTCCCATTCGTTCAGTGAACTTTTTATACATAGATCCCTTTATGTGCCTCACTGTCCAGCCTTGCAGTTCTCAGAAAACCTTGGCTGTGCTTTGAATAGGCCTTTTTTTTAATGAACATGTATTTAGATTTTTACAATTTTCTTACAATGTAATTAGTCATTAATCATTTTTTTTTATTTTAATAACACAACATATCACACTTATTAATGATAAATGAGATTGCAGAAAACTGTTTTGCTGATTTTGCAGTATATAAGGGGATCAGACAATTAATGCAGGTCTCAGAAAAAATGACCCTGACGATAAAGTTAGAGGTGACAAGGTTATGGTTTAGGTTTTGTTGACATATTTTTAATAGGAATCGATAAGAAAAGACAGGTGCCTATTGATTAAGCTACATATGTAACAGCAATACATTTCAAGACTGACATAGAAAGCAACTGCGATGCATGTACACTGCACAACAAGGTCATTTCATCTCAGAATAAACATTGCAGAGAAAAAAGAAGTGACTTTTCGGTTCAGATGTATGGGCAAGTTTTTGTAGGAGTGTTCGGAGCCTCCTATGGGGCCCGCATCAACATGAAAGCCAGGGCCAGCCTCTCCTAACAGACATCAACACAACTACATACAAATAAAGGTTAAATCTCTTTCTGAGATGCTTTTGAGCATAAAAGCTTCTTTTAGTTAAATGGGCTTTGCAAATTGTTATTTTTTATCTCCTGTGGCGCTCCACAAAGAAATACAAACAGGGGTGAGTAATACAGATAATACAGATACAGGAAAAAAAAATCAAAGACAAGCATATTTCTTTTGTATAGCAAAATCAAATAAACACCAAAGATGGAAAGAGACCTGCATATATGAGCTTAGAGCTTTAGAGAAGCCTTAAACTACCAACAGACGCGAACAAGTCACTTTCCAATATAGTGTCAGCGTAAAGTTGTTTCCCCTTACCTATAATGTTGTTGGTGATTTCTCTGGATACAATACAACTTTCCTCCGTAAAGTATAACTAAAGGCAAAACATTTTTTAGTTTTCGTTAAAGTGGAGATGGATTAGAAAGAGAGACATGGTTTTACCCCTGTACAAATCATTAGTAAGACCTCATCTGGAATATGCAGTTCAATTTTGGGCACCAGTTCTCAGCAGTTCAAACTGAACGTGTAATTAAATTTGTATACATAGAGGTCGCCTTCATTGAAAATCATTGGAGGTAGCTGATATTATATGCAATTCTTTACTTTCCCCATAATAGTGAAGCTTTTTCCCTCCCCAAACCTCCTTAGGCAGGCCATACATGGTTTGCATCTCAGCTGGTTCACCAGGAACTGGTCGGGATTCGAATCGTTAATGGGCTGGCTGAATGTACCAAGTTGATCAAATGTTCCAGGAATAGTCAAAAATTGCATATGATTTTAGATTTTTTTTTTTCTGGATCTATTAAATCTTATTGACTTTTTTCACAAATGTAGCTTTCACGAATGTGGCAAACTCACTAGTATTTCTGGTATGGTTAAAACATTTATCTATACATAAGTTCATTTTCATGGCAAAGAGGAAATTTGCAATTAATTGCAATTCATCTGATCACTCTTCATAACATTCTGGAGTATATGCAAATTATATGCACACTGGGGTGAATACTCCAGTCTTACTGCCTTACTGCGTTTTTTCTTGATTTTAAATATTTTTATGGAATTTTTATAGAAAACATCTACATCTACTTCTCAAATTAAATATAATCCTTTCACGGGATTTTTTACACTATGAGGAGGCCCTCTTTTTTCTTTTTGTCTTATTCCATACCCCTAATACATTGAGGACCACGGACAAGTTGTGACTGAATGACGGTGTCTGCCAAGCTCTAACATTGGAATTTCTGTGAGTTTGGTGAGTACTGACCGAGGTGGCGGCCCGGCCTTGCCCAGTCTTCAACACTTCAGACCGGTCCTCCCTAAAGGCACCGCTAGGTGGCCTACATATGCCTGTTTGACCCCTTACCATTGGTCAGTGGGTCCACCTTACATGGTAAGCGTACCTGATTATTCATACATCTTAAGCCCCATACACACGCTCGGACAATCCGCGGACCAGGTCGGTCGGATTTTGTCCGTCGTACTTTGTCCGATGTTGGTGTTGCGTACACACGGTCGGACTACGTTGTCGGAATATCCGGTCCGGAAGAACGTCGTGACGTAAGTCGTCGTCCACGAGATTACAAAAGGGAAGTTCAGCACCACGTCAGGCACCCGTTGGGCTCCTTCTGCTGATCCCGTGTTTATCGAGAGTTAGTGGAAGTTTGGTGACTTAAGATTCGCGCTTCTCAGTTTTCTGACTCAGATCGTTACTGCTCTTCAGTTTGTGCTTGTCGTGCGTATCTGTTTATTAGTGCGTGTAGTCAGTTCGCATTTGTTGGTCATTGCGGCCTATATCTTGATATAGGACGCTTTGATTTTCACTGCTTATTGTCTGCTCGTTGCTGGTATTCAGTTCGTTCTTTCAGGCCTTGCTGTTTATCGGTGCTTTCTGTTTGTCCGTTCTGACCAGCCGACCTTTTGTGACCTTGTGAGCGATGTTTCCCGTGCGTACTCGTCGCCGAGTTCGTGCTGTACGCGGAATTGGTGTCGGGCTTTTAGCTTTGACCCAAGACCCGTCCATGAACAGAGTGACGAGGAGTATGTGGACCAAGAATTGGTTGCTTCAGCGTGACCAGTTCTCGCACATGCCTTTGCTTCGTGAGATCCGGGAGAATAATCCTGATGATTTCAGGAACTTTCTCAGGATGACGGACCCCGATTTTCACCGTCTTTTGGCTTTGCTGACCCCCTTTATCAGCCGGCAGGATACCTGCATGAGACAAGCCATTACTCCGGAGCAGAGGCTTGTTGCCACGTTGAGGTACTTGGCGACAGGGAGAAGTCTTCAGGATTTGAAGTTCTCTTCAGGTATCTCTCCCCAGGCCCTGGGAATCATTATTCCAGAGACCTGTTCTGCCATCATTCAGGTCCTGCAGGAGGACTATATTAAGGTAACATTTCTACTTGACTATTCCCTTCTATGTATGCTCTGTTTGCTAATGTCTTCTATTTTTGACCTCCTTCCCTAATTACCATGATTGCAATATGCTCTAATATGCTGTGCCCCTTTTCTCCTTCATGCATTTTTCCCTTCACTTACCTCCCAGCATGCTCTTCTGCCCCAATAGACACCTATGGCCTAGTCACTTAGGCAATGTATTTTGTCTGCTGCATAGTATTGTTTGCCCCCAAACACCCCCTAAAATATGCACAAATGTTTGCTGTGTGGTTTACTTCATGTAGAGCCCCTTTTTTATTTGTTTTTGGTGGGGGGGGGGCAAACTCATTATGAACCCCCTCCCCCAACTGCTCTGTCAGATGGTACCAATCCTCTATCTGCTGCCTTTCCCAAGGTCAATACACACTATCTACCTACCTCTTTATAGTGGGCATCTTTACGGATGAATTCTGCAAAGCATGTAGTGCAAGGGGCTGCCTCCATACTTTCCATTTCCTCTTTTTTTGTCTTCTTTCCCTCCTATTAGCTTGCTTGTTAATTTCATAATGCCACAATGTGCTTGCCTTTTTTTGTGGGTGGGGGGGGGGTTAATGTTATTTTATCTTTCCTGGGGGCTGCCAATAGTGTTAAGTACAGAGGGTCTGGCCAAACTAGCACACATTATTGAGCCATTTGCCAATCAATGAAGTGCAGAGGGTTACCTGTAACCCCCCCCCCCAAAACCCTAGTTATTGCCAATGGCCCATCAGAAGTGGGGGGATTGATGGGGGGTGAGTCATCTGTGAAGGGGAGCCTCTACTTTTCTGTCCAAATACTTTCCAGCCTCCAATTTTATACAATGCTCTTGTTCCAAGATGTTGATTGTCTAATCTGCTTGCAATGTTTAAGTGCAAAGTGACTATTTTTTTTTTCTTGTTTCACTCCACAGTTCCCTTCCACGCCACAGGAATGGCAGACTGTGGCCTCCCACTTTGCCAGCCGTTGGGACTTTCCTAACTGCGGAGGGGCAATTGATGGGAAACACGTCCGCATCGTCCCACCGCCCAACTCGGGGTCCTACTATTATAATTATAAAGGGTTTAATAGTGTAGTGATGTTGGCGGTGGTGTCGGCAACATACGAGTTTATGTATGTGGACGTGGGGATGAACGGCCGGATCTCGGATGGTGGTGCCATTACGCACACGGAGTTCTACTGGCGTCTCCAAAGTGGCAGTCTGTGCTTGCCACCTCCAGAGGAGAATGCCGAAGGACTCCCCTTCGTCTTTGTCGCAGATGAAGCGTTTGCGTTGACTCCCCATGTGATGAGGCCGTTCCCGATGAGGACCCTCACCCCGGACCAGAGGGTCTTCAACTACAGGCTGTCCAGAGCCAGAAGAGTGGTGTAGAACACTTTTGGCATCCTGGCCAGCCGCTTCCGCCTGTTCCTGACGGCATTTAACTTGGCGGAATACAAACTGAACCACATAGTTCTTGCCTGTTGCATATTGCACAACTTCCTCAAAAGACATAACAGGAACTATGTGGTGCCCGTTGGCCCAGATGTGGAGGGCCCTCCAAATGCAGACCTCACAGCCCTTCAAGTGGCACGTCCAGGCTTGCCCCCTCTAAATGCCCGCGTGGTCCGCGAGCAATATATGGAGTACTTTGTGGGTAGGGGGGCCATTGCTCTGCCTGACGATGTGTGAGAGGCATTTTTTAATAAATCTGATATTTTAACCAACCTCTGATTTCTTGTCATTTCAGTCTTCTTTTTAGCTTATTTTACTTTGACATTTTTTCCCTTTGCCTTCGACAGTGGGAATGCACTTTCTGGGCAAAAGGAGGTAACAGTCTCTTCTTCCCAAAAAGATTATTCTCATGTTGTGTGTTTGCTACCTAATCTTTGGTCTAGAGAAGGTTTGTCCTGCATAACTGACAGCCAAAATACTCCTTTTCATCACCAGGTCTGACATGTGTGTATTCTGAAAAATGCTGTGCTCCGTGTTTTCGTACAAAGCACTGTGGGTGTCATTTACATAAGTCAAATCCGCTATGCTCTACAAGTGCATTGAAAAAGTTCCCTGGGAAAGGAAATTGCAGTGCAAAGTGGATTTGCCTTTAGTAAATAACACCCATTGCCCCCCATATCCTTTACATTTTACATACATAATGCATTGTGTTTTTTAAATAAGGAAGCCACACATTTCGAAAAATAAAAAAGTTTACTTGGAAAACATTCACAAGTGCGTTTACAATCTTCACGCCAAAACTGACAACATCTTGGTTATTTACAACATTGTTTACAAAGATTACGCAATTGGTAAAACCAGGCATGGAGCTAAGCAGAACCTATGAAGTAGGAAAGTTCAACTTTGTAAAGTGAAGACAAGATCAGACATGACTATATGTTCAAAGTGTGTTTGATCTTGCCTTCATCACATGGGGGGGTCACCCCCGAAAAGTGGAAATTTGGAACATGCACACAATTTGGGTCTGAAAATGGTCATTAGATGGTAAAACACATGCCTAGAAGCTTCAAAAGTGCCATTTTCCATCATGGGGATGAATGGACGTTTTTTGGGGGTGCAACCCCTTCACCACAACCACTTTCGTAGTTCGTAAAGTGTTTGCACCCCCAAAAAAACGTTGGCATTAATCCACCATGATGGGAGCTAGCACATGTGGACACAATGTGTGCATGTTCCAAATTTCACACAGTTTTTAAGTTGCAAATGTGTTCAGAAGCTGGCACAAATGTGTGTTAATTACTTGGTGCGTTTTCATATTTTTCCTAAAACATCAATGATGTTCTTTAATTTTTGGTGAACATCATTGATGTTTTGCTTTATGTAATCTAGATCTCTATTGCAGACCATTATCTCTCCGATGAGTACGTGGGCACTCTCTGTGGTAAAGTGCGATTTTTCTTCCACAACATCCACGTCACCTAAAAACCACAAACAAACAAAAATGGGGTGTTGGAAATGAGGCAGCCATACATGGATTAGCTTACCAGTAGCTGTGTTCTCACACACTCACCTGTTGTGGTGACAATTTCTCCAAGTTCGATGATCTCTTCTTCCTCCTCCTCCTCCTCCTCTGCTTCTGCTCTTTCCCCTTTTTTGGGAGGTGTTGGTTTGGGGGTTTCCGCAGACGGCCCAAGTTTTCTCTCCCCTATGAGAATGTACAAAAGGAAGATTTAGCAAGACTATCTATTGAGGGCAGAAATAGGAAATGACAAACATTGCTTGAAAGTGACGGACACTATTTTAGTTTGGCCAGTTACAAATGGCAACAACATGAATGTAGTCACTTTGTAAAGGTGCTAAACTGACTAGCTTTTTGGTAGAAGTTTGTGTGATGGAGACCCCCCTCTAGTATCCACTGGAGCACATGTGTGGAAAAGCCTAATAAAAAGTGGGTTTGGGTGTCCCAGCACTAGTGCTCTAGAGTCCAGATGGGTAAACAGCTACTGGGTGACCTCTCCTTTACATTGAATAAATTGGCTTGACATTCTTGATGACATTTCTAGTGAGAACAAACTTCCTTTCCCCAAAAAAAACACCAAACCACGTATTATAAGTGGCCGAACGTTCGAGGTTGCGTACGATCGAATGGACACACACACGACCATGACAGTGGCAGAAAGATCGAGGCTGAGTACGATCGAATGCACAGACGAACATGAAAGTGGCCATTTTGGAATGTACAACTTTGTAAAAATCAAACCACATGGAGCAGTATGCAAGCAAGAAATCAAACACAAAACACAACTACTTACTTTTTTGAAGAATTCGCTTGATCTTTCTGTACTGATCGGCCTCCCTCAGTTTCAGGTCTGACCAGCGTTTCCTCAGTTGCTCCTTGGATCGTTGTACCCCAAAATGATTGTACAGCCTTCTCACAACTTTAGACATGATCTTGGCCTTGCGGACATTGGGGTTGAGGTAAGGCCCATACTTCCCATCATAGTCGCTCCTCTTTAATATGTCCACCATCTCCAACATTTCTCCAAATGACATATTTGAGGCCTTGAATTTCAGGCTCCGGGATTGGGACGTTTGTGCCTCCGGACTTTCCTCGTCCACCTCCTCGTTGGGGGGATATTTGGGGCGCACCTGCTGTGTCCCCGCCATGTGCTCTCCCCACTGCGCCGTAAAGAGAAGGGGTGGGGAATAGACGAGAAAGATCGTCAGGGGCGGGCGGAGTTTGACGCATGCGCACTGTATATAAAACGTCACACGCCTGTGTCGTAGCCACGATCTGGGAGACGAGGGGAGAGAAAGCTCACGCACCAGACGATCGCTACAAACGAAGGTACAATTTGACGTTGGTACATAACTAGCCTAGACTGATTAGAACTTGAGGCTTCTTTATGGAGAAGATTAGGAGAGTTTAGGCTGACATTATTTATATTGTTTGGTGTGGCGTTGTGTCTTGCAGAGGTGATGGAGGCCTTCTACAACGTGAGCTTTCTACCCCTCTTCATTGATAAATACCGGCAATTCCCCCTCTTATGGCAGGCGAAACACAGGGATTATAGCAACAGACCAAAGAGGTACGCAGCCCTGCTGAAACTTGTGGCATTTGTAAAGCCTACCCTGCCCATGGCAACCGTGGCAAACTTAAAAGTGAAGATCAACAACATGAAGACTACCTATTTCCGGGAGCGCAATAAGGTCCTGAAGTCCCAAGCATCTGGAGCTGCAGCAGCTGATGTCCATGTCCCCACGCTCTGGTACTATGAGAGGCTCCACTTTCTCAAAGACCAGGCTACTGTCAGGAAGTCACTCTCGACTCTTCCTTGCACGCGTCCTTCCACGCACGCCACCCCTGATGAGGCTTCCGAGGACCAACCTGGGCCTTCCAGTATGGAAGATGTGCAGGTGCCCAGCTTGTTCCAGGTATAGTCGTTTTGGAACCAGTTTGGGGAATAATGAATGATGTTCAGTTAATTCAGGATCCCCAATTGCTTATTTCCTAACGTGATTGACATATCAACAGACAGTGGTGTGGGAGACATTTTTGGGAAGAATCTAAACTGCAGGGCTGAGAATTGTATGGTTTTGTATTTGAAAACATTTTGCAACAGTCACTAGATGAGAATTGTGTGTGTTTGATGAACAAATAACTGAAACTATGTCCCTTTTTCATACACAGGAAGACCTCGGCCAGGAGGTGGCTGTGGAAGGTGGCAGTCAGGAGGAGGCAGGGGGTAGTAGCAGCCAAGAGGGGGGTAGTCGTAGGAGCCTGACTGTCTCCCAAGTCTCTCCCCTCCGCCTTCCCTACAGAAGGGCGAAAAACATGGGGGAGGTGGGAGAGTCAGCGCTCCAGCTGATCAGAGATGCCTCAGCCTCCCTCTATGCCACACCCACCTACGAGGAGGCCTTTGCCTCCTTGGTTACCAGTAAATTTACGGGTATGGAGGCGGGGCAACGCAGCATGTGTGAGGAGGTCATCCTCAAAATACTAAATGAGGGGATGGCTGGGGAGATGACTCCCCTCACACATGTTTGCGAGAGTGACCTTGCTCCGCCTCCTCCTCCTCCTTCTGCCACCCCACCAGCACCAGCACCACGGCGTGGAAGGAAGCGTACAAGGAAGACAAGAGAGTGACGACCTGGACTCAGTCTGGTCTGAGAGAAGATAGAGCCTCTCGTAGGACCAGAGCCTGGGGACCTAGATGGCATCTGCTGCAGTTCCGGATGTTTTGGACTTCAGGACCAGATTGCGCTCCCTTATTATTTAGATAGGTACTCTTCATGCCCCCAATTGTTTAAGTCTGTAAAATGATGGTTGCCATGGGTGTCCAAGGCTTTGCAAATTCCCCAAGTTTCACCATGGCTGCGTTCCTCTTTGGTTTGTTGCTGAGACCTAAATAAATGTTTTTTTGATTTGAAATAATCATTGACTATTGTGTTTTACTTTTCTACAATGACAGTTTTTCTTTGAGTAGGCAGGTACATTTCACTAATCCTAAAGTAGAATTAACAAGGGGCACCAACAACCAACAAACTCCTAGTAAATTTAAGCAAGAAATACAAATGTTAATAATGTGGTTTTGCTAAGTTGAGACATACAAACCCCCTCCAAAAAACAAAAAAATTCTCCTTCAAATATGTATTCCCCAAAAAAAAAAAAAAAAAAATCATGGTAAAAAAATAACAAAGATTGTATTACGATCTGAGTAAAAATAAACATGTAGTGTATAAATGCTGCAAAGTAATAAAGAAGTAAGTTTGTGAGAAGTGCGGGTGAATAGGAGCAGCTAAAACATGTCATTCTTGTTGCATTGTAAAGAAAAAGAGAATGCGCTGCATTAAAGACATTTTAACATTGCAGCGTGACGAATGTGCTGTGTCGATTAGGAAAGGTAGTTTTACCTGACCGAGCGCTTCTGTCACAGAATTGCTTCTGAGCATGCGTAGCACTTTGTCCGTCGGACAAGCGTACACACGCTCGGATTTGGTGTGATCGGACCGTGTTGACGGCAAATCTTTCCAGCAGGAGATAAGACTTTGTCCGTCGGACAAACCGACGAACACTGTCCGATGGTGCATACACACGGTCTGATTTTTCAACAACCTTGTCCGATCGGACAAAATCCATGAAAAAGTCCGACCGTGTGTATGGGGCTTTAGAGTTCAAGATGCCGTCCGAATGAGAGAGGACACAGCATTTGAATATCACTTGATCACTTGTGGAGATTTGTGCATTTGTTTGATATATATGAACTCTTTGGTCATTATGGACAGTTATGTCTCCATAGTGAGATTATGATATAATCACCAATTGCACCTCTCTTGTTTGCTTCACAGCTTTAAGCGATTGTCTTACTTTTCGAAACACATTGCATTACTGGATATTTATATGTAGTGTTTATACTCTCCACATATAGTTCCTAATATACTCCTATGATATATTATATATAGGGTTTTGTTATCCATATAACCATCTCAAAACTTTGTGGCTACTCCTCCATAAGTTTACACAAACCGTGGTGTCACGATTGTTTTTGCTTCGCTACATCTTTTTATTATTGAATGCTTCTCGTTTTATATTGAGTTGTACATTAATATTTTCGATATAACCTTTTTAGGTTTGGGTATATACTTATAACTTTACACAGATGCACTACTTCTAGATGGGCAATCTGACTGGTCATACCATCTATATATTATTCACATCATTTAATTTTCACATTCAATTCTGAACATTGACGTGTGTATACAGAATTCCATTCTGTTGTACTGTTACTGTACATAGACATTTTGAGCGCTACACTTTTCTATTTTTATTCCTTTACACAATTAGTCTGATTGTAGTGTTGGCAGCTTACCTCACGGGAGGCACAGCGATATCTCCCACCCTTTACAGTATATGCAAATTGTCATCATAAAAACCGAGACAGCTGACTTTGTAAAAAAATTAATATTTGTGTCATTTGGCCACAGCCAAAAAAAATATTTTTTTTATAGATTTTTTTTTTTGTAGAGTTGGCTTTCACGTACTCTGGGGCTCAGTGCTTTTCATTATTTGCTACACATTGGGGAATCTTTATTATCATTGTGCAAAATTCATAGCAATAAAAAAAAAATCACTTTTTTTTTTATTCATTATTTTTTTTTTATTATTATTAATTTATTATTTCTTACTGGTCCAGTTTTGTCAGAGAATTTCTTGTTATTTTTTAAATTTTTACATTTCATTTTTGAAAAAAAGTCCCTTTTTCTTCCATCTATCTTTGCCCATTTATGTCCATGGGAACTGCTCCGGCTCCAGAAGTGATGTAATTTATTGTCATCAGGCGTCTTCCTGAGTTTCCCGGAAGTGGATTCCCCTGACATTGAGCTGGTTTCCTGGAGTCTGGTAAGGTGCCTGTGTGAAATCGGGTGTTCACTGATTGGCACACTGCAGCGGGGATGATCCCGCTGGCATCTGTTGGGGTTTCATTCCTGGCAATTCTGAAGCTTCCGGTCAGGTGATCCTAGTGTGCAGTTTTTGGACACCTCTGAGTGCCCAACCCCCCCCCCCCCCCCTCCGCCTCCCCACGCAGCTACTTCAGGCATGTAGAGGTGAGAAATGGATTGACCCACTTATCAATCCTGCATCCTTTTTTGCTTATGTGATTCTACACCTGTATTCATCTGACTAAATATAAATAAATGTGCAATATATCATGGATTTGAATGAATCATCATTATTTATTTATTTGTGTATTTATGTTTTTGTTTGTATTTTTGTTTGTTAGGTTTTACAACAATTAGGAATTGACAATTATGCAAATTAAAACATCTAGACTTGTATGAAATAGACAGGACTGTGATCTAAATTAGGTTTAGCTTAAACAAAGGTTGATTTATCCTTCAGGGCACTTCTACTCAATCTCTGACCTCCTCAGTTGTTAAATATGTTTTTTATTTTTAGGTAATAAAATAGATATATTTTAGTGCATGATGGAAACAATTTTTTGTTAAATAAATAATTTTGTTTCATCATATTCATTATGTTAGAATGGTTAATTTTCGGAATTCTTTTTGTATATTCAGATTTGTTTATTTTTTAATCAAATATGAATTTGAAAATGTATTTGAATTCAAATTTTATTATCTTCTATTCTTTTATTTTATTCTATTCTTTTATTTTATATTCTTTTATTTTATATTCTATTCTGTTCTATTTTATTCTATTCCATTCTATTTTATTATATGCTATTTTATAAAGCAGTTAAGTAGGAACCGTCATCTTATTTCACTTTTATACCTTACTGTATTTATTGCAATATGTTTCCATTTCAAAACGAAATTAATTTTCAAATTTATTTTCAAATTCAAATAATTAATTTTGTTATAATTTATTATGGATTTGTTGAAAATCGTTACTATTGTGATTTAAAAATGCAGATTCATCCAAATCTCCAAATAACAAACCTTTTTTTCTGAATATCGAATTCATAACAAAACAAATCGCACATGCCTAATTTTTTAATTTCACAAAGAAGTATGGAGTCAGTTTCAGAGGTGTTAACTAATTCTCTGTCAACTGCTTTGGAAAAAGAAAAAAACGTTGACAGTTTTTCTCATGAGTTTAAGGCATACCGTCAGTAATTTTTTCAACTTTCCATCTATTAAATCTTCTGCCCTTGTTGTTTTAACTTTGGATAGTAAAACATTTTTTTTTCTGCCAGTAAATACCTTATACAGACCACTTCCTGTTTCTTGTCTGGTCATTAGCCTAGGCTTATGATATCATGCATAGCTCTCTCTCTCACGCTAGTGAGAGTTTGCCAGGAAGGGAGGGGGTATAAGTCATAAGAGGGCCAATGAGAGCTGCAGAGCTCAAGGTATGCCTCTGTGTGTCTGTGTAAATCCAGAAAGTGAACAGGCAGCAGCTTCAGTTAAAAAGGGATGCAGCCAGACTCAGTGGAGGGAGGTTTCTGCAGCCTATTTGGCAAGTACAGAATCACAGTATAGATAAAATAATATGCAAAGTGGTTGGAGGGAAGCTTCAGAATGGCAAAGATGTTTTTATTACAAATTATGTGAGCAGACTGCAGTTCCGCTTTAATTCAACACAGGGAGGTTGATTTACTAAAAGCAAAAATGCTTTGCACTGCAAGTAAAATTGCAGTATTTCTGAGGGGAAGCACTACAATGAGGGAAAGCTCTGCTTATTTCTACAATCCAATCATGTGCAAGCAATAATGCTGTTTTTTTTTATATGTTCCTTGCCTGTTCCCATCAGATCTAGAGAAACTGCACTTGCAATGCACAGACTAAGTGCCTTTAGTAAATCAACCCCATCATTTTCTTGAAATAGGGGCAAAAGAAACCATTCTTCAAAAAAAATAAAAAGCTTTGATAACTACTAATGGAATATTTAAATATAAAAAAGAAGGGGCGGGGCAAGCAAGCTTTTCTCTGTATCATCATAAGACATTACAACAATTATTTTTATAACCATTAAAGTTTATGTAGTCATCATTACAATTTAAAAGCATTGGACATTGCATAATAGATCCCTCTAGGTGGTCATTCCACCTCAAATGGGGGATCACTTAAAGTTTAGGATACCTCCATTCATCATGTGAACATATAAAGGGTCAAACTCTCAACATGTTTTGTGGTTCCCTGCTTCTTCAGGAGAGCAAACAGGAGAACAGGAGGGCTATACACTAGGGATAATAATAGAATATATGAATACAGGTACAAAGCATACTATTATTCCTAGTGTATGGTCCTCCTGTTCTCCTGTTTGCTCTCCTGAAGAAGCAGGGAACCAAAACATGTTGAGAGTTTGACCCTTTATATGTTCACATGATGAATGGAGGTATCCTAAACTCTAAGTGATTCCCCAATTAAGGTGGAATGACCACTTAGATGAATCTACTATGCAATGTTCAATGCTTTTAAACTGTTATGTTGATTACATGTAAAATAAACTTTAATGGTTTTAACAAGAATTGTTGTAATGTCTTACGACGGTACCAGGAAAATCCTACTTGTCCCATCCCTTCTTTTTTATATTTAAATACATATTTGGGATGTTGGTATGTTTTATCTCTTCATTTATAGATGTACCTGAGCAGTTACTCTACAAACTAATGGAATATTATGAAAATTTTGTTCTGAAAGTTCCAGTGTTCTTCATGTATCTAGTCTGGCTTTACCTGAATCCTGAATCTGACTTTTGTCTACAGGTTTAAAATGTTCCTCAGCATGTAATTGTGATTTATTTAAGACTTTAAGAAAGCATTTTTGGGATTGTGACTATTTCAATATAGACTGCAGGAAAACTGTTCAACCAGCTATAAAGCCTGTTGATCATTGAAGTAATAAAGAGCTGGAACTGACTTCTAAAGAAATATGTATATATGGGATCTACATGACTTACCCAAAAATAAAGCGAGTATTCTTTTCTTTCAGAGGAAAGATAAGGAAGATTATGAGAAAAGGAACCCAGTGAAAGCTCCATTAGATACTTATTAAAAGAGATCTGATAACATTGGCCTTATACTCCATATAATGTACCCGTGAATGTGGATAATTTTAACATTCAGGGAAAAAATGCTTTCATATGACAAAGAGATAATCGGGCTATAACAATCAAACAAGCAGATTAGAGGGAGGATAGGGCGGTAATGGCAGACGTGGGATATCATCAGAAAGAGGAGCTTTGTCAGTTATCTGATAAAGATACTTATAAGTAGCTGAATAGTGATCCAACAAAAATGTTTTACAAAGAAATGTAACCGATCTTATTTTTAAAGTACTCACTGTAAGGGCTATGAGCTCTGATACAGCAAAAACATTTGATTGAAAGGACCCCAATCATGTTCATATTTCATCATTTATCTGAAGTTCATCCTTAAGGTGTATGAGAAACAAAATAAAAGGTCTGCAGTCACACCTCCATCCCTATATACATATACAAAGAAAGGAGAGTCGCCCTGGGACTTTAAATGAGGTGGTCACGGTTAGCCACTGAGTAATAAGAGTAATGCCCCGTACACACGGTCGGAAATTCCGACCACAAAATCCGGTGGATTTTTTCCGAAGGATTTTGTATGACGCTGGTGTTGCATAAACACGGTCGGACAAAGTTGGCGGAAAATCTGATTATTCTGAATGTGGTGACGTTCGTTGCGTATGATGGAACTACGTAGAGGCTAGTAGCCAATAGCTTTGGTCTCGTAATTTGATCTGGGCATGCGTGGCACTTTGTCCATCGGAATTCTCTACACATGATCGGAAAAAGTCGGATCGGATTTTATTGTCGGAAAATTTGAGAGCAGGATCTCAATTTTTTTCCGGCGGAAATTCCAACGGAAAAAGTCCGATGGAGCCCACACACGGGCGGATTTTCTGACAACATGGTCTGATCGGACATTTTCCGTCGGAATTTCCGACCGTGTGTACGGGGCATAATAGTAGTATAAATGTTTATTAAAATAATTGTACATACATAATATAGTAATACTAGCCCAGCCAATGGATTTGCACATAGTAAAAAGAATAAATAAAGTTGATACAAACATTATACAATGCAGTATATACCAATGCATGCATCAGAAAACCCAACGCGCATTTCGCAAGATCATTGATCGCTCATCAGGGGTGGATGCGGATGAAGTGTATCTAAATAGACAAAAAGAGGTGGCTCAGTGGTAAATGTAAGAACAATGGCAGAATGGGCCAGAGCAAAACGGCCCAATACTTACCAATGAACAAAACCAGAGTTTCCATCGCTTAACCTCTAAATGGATGGCAGCAGCCAGAGTATGGCACGGGAGCTGAGGGGGAGAAGACGAACACGGGTACCCCAAGGGGGATGCCAGGCGGCAGACATGGCATAGGTGAAGGTGAATGGTCCTAATTGTCTCAGTATGTAACTTGATAGATATCAGCTGCAAACATAGACACTATATGTCTCAATAATTTGCCAATTTTTTTAAGATGAACAACAAGTTATATAATGTAGTAATATTTTGTATGAGAGCATGTATACTCTAGCATAAGTGTATATGTCAAACTTTACTAAATAAGCAGAGTAGACAAGTTATACAACTTGTATAGAAACATATGTGAACTAACCTGATCCAATAATGGAGCAAACATAGAGACCATGAGTAAGGAAGTGAATCCTAAAAAAAAATGTGTTTGTCTGGGACATCAACCCCTATAGTAAGAAAAAAGGAAAAAGGTTGTGTGTAAAGCAGTGTTTTAAATGAAACAAAAAGTGCAGGGAATGCAGATGAAGCACCAGGTGAGTGCTAGGGTGGGGAGAGCATATTTACCTTGACATACAAACAGCTGAACAGCAATAGAGATCTCTGTGATATGCATAGTATTGGTGAGTGAAGGAAGTGATCTCAGCCATGTCACACCCGTGACTTTTAAGGTGTATGACATAAAGTCCATTAATTTTCTTCTTTTATGCCCTTATGTGCATATAACTTCATTATTGAGAAATAATGCTCCTGCTCTCTAGCTCCCTTGTTACCTCCTCCCATGCTCGCCTTCAGGACTTCTCCAGAGCCTCTCCCATCCTCTGGAACTCCCTGCCCCATTATGTCCGATCAGCCCCTACCCTGTCCACCTTTAAGAGATCCCTGAAAACTCATTTATTCAGGGAAGTCTATCCCACACCCACCTAACAACTGTCCCCGAGCCACCCCCATCAAATCATTCTCTGCAGCTATTACCTTTTGTACCACCTTTTGTCCCTTTAGAATGTAAGCTTTACGAGCAGGGCCCTCCTGTACCTTTTGTATTGAACTGTACTGTAATTGTGTTGTCCCCCTATACATTGTAAAGCGCTGCGAAAACTGTTGGCGCTATATAAATTGTGTATAATAATAATAATTATTGTATCGAGATGTGGCGTGATTTGTGTTCACTAATACTCTTGCACTTACTCTTCATTCACCTCATTCTATAACCTCTTATATAGTTGCCGGAGGAGTGAAAGAAAATACTATATAGTGACACTTGAGTGACAGCTCTGAGTCTGCTGGGACTGATGACATCACATCCAAGATGGTGGTACCCAGCAACAGCCTCAGGGCCTTTAGATGTCTAAACATGGGAGGCTTGTACAGGTAAATAACATGCATAAAATATGTTAAATGTACATACTGTATAATCTTATGGTAAAATTGTTGCTAAAGTGAATGGTCTGGCAACAGGGTCTCTTTAAAAAGAGTGTGTGTATTGGAGAACTGTGCTAGATATGAGGGGGGGGGTTCCCACAAACACACTTTGAATACAGATTTGAATGTCGCATCCCCTCTGAAGTTAATTGGAGCCAAATATTAAGAAAGAGTAGTAGTAATTTTCTAGGCTAATAGGCAATGGATTGTCAAACAAATGGCTGGGCACTACTCTGAGGAACATATACCAAAGCAAAAAAAAATATATTACATTTTAAAAGGAGCAGCTATTTTAATAATGCTTTAATGGCAACATAAAAAATTATAAATTCCTTTAAACAACATGCTTGAGGGATGCTTTTAACCTGCCTTAGATGTGATGTTTACAACCCACTACAGCAAAACTGACATTTAAAAAGAAAACAATTGCTGGGGATTGCATTCATCTATAAAAGATCCTTGGGTAATCTTTGTGCTGCACTATAGAACAAATGGACCAGCAAAGTGTGATATCTTCAATAAAACTGTAGACAGGTGTTTTGACTAAGGATGGAGAGTTAGAGAAACACTGGCTTCTCTCTGTATCTGCTGCCCTGCAGTGCTGAACTGGTTAACAGCTATATCAGCAAGAGGAGGAAGCTGCTTCATTCAAGTGAATAGCGGCATAGAGGCAATATCTACACCTCCACAGTGAGCAAACGGTACTGATCGCTCACTGTGTTCCCTCAGGATGGTGAGTCCCCCCACTCAACATTCTGAAATAACCTGCCTGTGTGCCCTCAGCAGCTGCCGGCTGGAGAGGAGGGAAAACGGCAACGCTGTGTAGGGAAAGGGGCACACAAGGATTCCAGACAGAAGGAAGAAGGGGACACAGATTATAGAACCGATCCTCCTGCAGTGCAGCCAGAGGAAGAAAAGAAAAGTAGAAGCCAGCAGCACTGCACAAGAGTCACAAGTATCAAAAATAAGGCAGTACTGCTGGCCCTCCTGCTTGGCAGGTGCCCGGGCCGCCCTTTTGAATTGATGATGATGCCTGGGCCCTGTACAGGAGGGCTGGCTGTACTGCTTCATCTGCAAACCCTGGGTTGCAGTAACTTTCATTCAACCTGGTATGTCAGAGGTGTTAAGGCTGTTCTTGGAGTTGAGGCGCAGAACAGAGAACCCAAATTACTCAACAGCTCCTGCTGGGGTAGTGCTACAAAACAATTTCATAAAGAATATCAGGCAAAACGAACTTGAGCCCATAAGACATATGTTTCACCCAAGATGAGACTTGCTCAATCCACTGAATACAGATGAGCAACTGTGAAACCTGTTCAACAAATGGTAATCAGTGCTTTAAACATGTATCATGGCTTACGCATTTCAATTGCAAACTCCCTTCCTCAGAGCTCATCAAAATATCAGTCAAAAATTCCAAAAGTTATTTTGTGTAGATGCAAGTTTGCAGCAAATTCAGAGTAATTAGTTTCAACACAGGAGATTAGTGTGGAAATAAAGGTAAGGCTGGTGTTCAGCTTTAATTGTTCAATTTCTGAACATCTGCCCTATAAACTAGATAACATATCATTCCCATATTTCCATGCACTAGAATATTATACTCCTCGGAGCTCTCTTTTTATTTTATAATGGAGTAAGCTCATCAATTGGTCCTATAGGCAAATATAGTTTCCACAAATGTCCTATATCTGCAGCATTTACTTTAATCTAGAATTACCTCTTAAAAATCCTGCTATTTCCTGAAGCCTTGGGGATATGATACAATATATTGAAATCCGTCTGTTCATCCTCCTTTAGTGTTTCCAACTAAAATATCCAAAGCACTAGAATCAGTTTTAAACTATTAACTAATTGATTACTTTTTGTACCCAGAAACATTAGTTATGTGTAGCACCCTCTAGTGTGCTACTAGATTAGTGCAGACAAATTTATGTTAGACTCCTGGTAACTGTATGAGTCTGTAATCAGGTTGGGTTACTAGAGGTAAGGCTGGATGACTCACAAAGGCATATTTCTGGTACCTCCCCCTGGATCTTGAAGTTTGGAGAAACTTCTATTAGTTAGTGGGCTGAGGCCATGAGGACTGATCTGCATACTTGAAAAAACTTGGTCAATCCCCAGGCAGAATGCTCTGGCAGGGTGGCTGGGTCAGCCCTTAAATATGTAGAAGCCATTTCAGCAGGAGAGTCGTGGAAGATGGAGTGCTGAGGAGGCTGTCGTTGGCCTAGGAGGTCTAGCTCTCCAGGCTGGGCTCATGCTAGCTTAAGAAGATCCATTCAGCATTAAGGTTTGAACAGGATTCTTGCCTGAGAGCAGAAGGGGGACAAGGAGGACAGAGTGAGGGTAAAGACTGTCAAACCTAGCAAGCTTTCAAAGGACACTGCTGTGCTTAACCCTTTATCCCTTGCCCTGATTGATCTTCAGAGCAGCCGGATGGGCTGGTAGACAAGTAGCCAGGAGGGTTGGTAGCACCTGCAGGCAGTGGAGCTAGAAGCAGTTCTACAAGAGGAGAGGAGATAGTCCTGCATGCAGATTTTCAAAATGTTGTGCTATTTTCCAAAGGGACTGAGAGCTCCTGGTCTGTAAGGGACTTTGCCACTGATTCAGGAGGCTGGGTGTTTTTGGCAAGGAGAGCAGTCTTGGATCTTTTCTATGTACATAGTAATGAAGTTGTCATGTCCTCAAATGCATGTTGCCTGGCTGTGCAGGAATAGGGAAGCCAGTTACCAGCAGCCTTTGTGGGGGTAGTGCTACATATGGTACGGTACATCTTTCATAATCACACCTTTTTGCAGTGTTCCTGAGAAATTTTGACTTGCTTATTACAACATATAAATTAATTTATCAAACTCAATTTTCAACGAGTTCTGTAAGAAATAAATTAGGAAATGATAAGGCATATATATAAAATGTTGTGGTATTTTTACCAACTACTGTATATGCGTCCTGTTATTTACAACCCACAATAATTTCACCCAACAGATCTTTTATTACATGCACCATAATATGCCTAGTACACCTATCCACATGGGGTGGTCAGGTCAACATGTTGCCATCAGTGTAATGAGAGGACAGTTGGATAATAAGACAGTTGTAGATGTTACAATGGTGGGAACCTTCCTTCTGTAGAGCTGAAGCAGAGGTCCTTGCAAAAGCAGTAGAACAGTTAAAAGCACAAAAACTTCTTTGAGCAATCAGAGCAGAGTCCCTATACAAAGAACTAGATAGACTGAGCACTTCAGGAAACCAGCCGATGTCCCCTTTACACAAACACATAGCTGATTCTCTAGAACCAGAGGGGTGGTAACAGCCCAAACGTCTCTAAGATTTTTTACACCAGTCTGTATTTACAAATATTCAGGGAAAGTTGGTTGCCTCCTTCCAACATTAATGCAAAACCTTCCTTCAGTGATACCAGACTAGATCTTCAGCTCCTCAGTTAGCTCCCTGTAGCTTCAACATCCAGGTCCCTCAGCTGGCCCAGCTGAGGCCTCACGAAAAGTAAGTACACAGTAGGGCTGCCCAGGGTGTGTTCCTTTCCTGAAGATAAAAACAAGATGGCTTTGACTACAGCAGCCTCAGGGCCACCCTCACTAGGATTGGTCAGTGCTCTATAAATATTCATGCTGCTATTTGCATTGCTCCACACCTATGTTCCAGAGGGTTCTACAGTTCTCTGGAAACCAGAGGAAACAATCAAACCAGCAGCAGCTGAAACACTGAACAGACCTAACTAATCGCATGTAACTGCACTGATTACAGAGAGCACAACTACATTTACTTAACACAGCAATTGCGGCCACTCTGGTTACAGTGAGACAAGCTAAATTTACCAAACAAAAATACAACTCCACTGAATACAGTGAGTCAGCACTAAATCAATCTAATCCTAGCACTTATCTAGGAGGACGCTACATAATAAATACAACAGTGATTTCATACACCGGGATCAATTCACAACGTTTTACACAAGTCTAAGACACAAAGCCATGTGACTTTAATTTGCATAAATAATCTGACTTAACTGGAAATATTTGTTGCTTTTTTGACGCTATGGGGCTGGTTTACTAAAACTGGAGAGTGAAAAATCGGGTGCAGCTTTGCATGCTAGCCAATCCGTTTCTAACTTCAGTGTGTTCGATTAAGCTTTGACAAAAAACCTGTATCCTTATTCTTGCGTGTTAGCTTTGTAAATTGAGCCTAATATGTGCAAGGTAAATTAATAAAATATATGGAGACAGGAATTCTTTTTTATATATGAAGTATTTTTTTCCTATGTTTGCATGAATAAAGTGTAACTAAAGTATAATATTAAAAAACTGTGAGCAGGCAGACTCTTTATTGCAGAAGAGGCATGCAATGCCAATAAACCTACCTGCCTTCTCACAGTCTTCTGTAGAATGTACACTGAATTGTGCATGCGCAGCTCAAATTACATTCCTGCAAAGTACCTGGGTGTCGAGAAGACTGCACTCCTGCACATGCACGAGAGTGATGTCATCCTGCACTGGCCAATCAAGATGGCTGCAAACCGTCACCTGGAATAAACTGGGGATAACATGCTATCTCCGGAGAGGGAGCTTGTGGGCATCAGACTGTTGAAGCAAAGGTAAGTATTGCAGAGTTTAGTTCCACTTTAAATCTAACACATATTTACCCTTTTTTCACATACACAATTGAGTAAAAACTCATTGCTCCTTTAGTAAATAAACCCTGTTAAGTGACTTTACTACTGAACATGCACATTTGGCAGAAGTTTAGGCTAAACTGGGCAAAATGTTTTACTTAATTTTACTAAGGACTCGTTTACATTAGCAGCAGCCCTCGCTGCTCTTCTGAAAAATCTGTGGTGGAATACTTTTTAGGGGGAGGTTCACAGGCAGCTAGGAGATGTGTAACCTCCTCACCTCCTGTTTTAACCCTGAAAGGCCTGCACCACCATGCTGCCCTATTCACCTGACTGGGTCATGTTTGGTGGTGGTATTGCCTGCCTAAGTCAACAGGGGGTATATTGCTTGCCATGGTCATGAAGCAAAGCCTTGGTACATGCATAACTCCTGCCAACTGCTTTTTGTACCCTGGCTGCAAGTGTAAATGACCCCTAACTGATTTATCTGTCACCTGAAGTTGTTTTTTTTGTTTTTTTTAAGCCAAAACCTTTTATTTTTCATTATTTAGATAGCGTGGTGATGGGTTAGAACTTGCTGTCTGTGTTCCTGATGGGCAGATTCGCCTTCTCTTTTTTTCCTGGTGACCATTGTCTCTTGGACAGAAAGTGATGTGAAATCTGCCATTTTTAGTTTTAATGGGAAATGAGGAGCCATCTTCTAATGGGGACACCTGTTCTGGTGACAAATGTCTAAAATGGAATATCCTCTTTCTTTGCGGGTTTGCCTTTCGTCTTCTGCAGTGTCTTAAAGTGTTATTAAACCCAGGACCCTGTATTCACTATATATGGTCTCCCACAGTAAACAGAACATGGAAATGCAAATATTTTAGTAAATATAAACTGCTAAATACCTTTTCTCATCAGCAGTACATAGCAGTCTTGTGACTTCTATCAGTACCTAGTTAAAGACCACAGATCCACAGACCAGAGTGAAAGAAAATTTATTCTCGAGTGAACAGCAAGACGAATATATGGGAGATGTATGTAGTCAGAGTTGGGCAGAGTAGAACATCCAGTGATCTGATGATTGTTATAGTGCAGTGTGTGTGTCTGAGGTCACCTGATCACAGATAACATTCCTTTTCATCAACAGGATTTGTTATGTGGGGGAGGGTTGAATTTCTCACTTTTTATAATTACACAGGATGTGCCTGTCTCAGGCTAGTGCATGATATAGGTAAATCACCTGTCACGCACAGCAAGGGGGTGTTTTTGACAAAGTTTTCAGCACTTTGCTAAGAAATTTCTAACTGAGCAATAAAAGAGGATTTCTCAGGGCTGGAGTAAATCTGTGTGGCAAGCCTGGGCTCAAATGAAAGGAAATCTTATTCTCTACATTATGACATCAACGTTTTTTTGGGGGGTTTACATCCACTTTAACCCCTTAGGTTCCACATTGAGTATAACAAGCATGCTTTACTGCATATTCAGACTGGTTTTACTGTTGTGGGTTTAGCAACACTTTAAGCATTCTTCACTACTATTCAAATTCATTTTTAAAATTTCAATGCATGAAAGACAGTGACTATTTTGCCTAGCACAGTACAGATAGAGCCAGAGGAAAGTCTCTGTATGGTTTTGTCACACAAGACTTTCTTCATTATTATACGAAGGGGAAGCATGAAGCTATATTTATTGACCCGTCATGGAAATATGTTCACTTTTATTATTTTCAAATTGCCACAATACAGGATGCACCAACATTTACACCGGAGCATATATTAGCTTCATATCAACAAATTAATGTATTGTTTCCCCACAACATAAATATCATAAACATCATATCCTGCCTGATATTAAATGCCAGTACAGTAATCCAGCAATTATAAATGAGATGACACAGCGTCCTGGGCTGGAGGAGAAAACGCATTTATGTAGTGCTGGTATTTATGGCCACAGCATAAAGTGTAAATTGTCTGTGAGATTGCAAGTACTTCTAAATTGTACAAGCTGCAGAAAGAATTATAGAGGAAAGCATATGCAAGTAAAAATAAAGCAGAAGATGCAATTAATTTTTTTCCCTTTCTGTTTTGTGCAAGTACATAACATTACTGGATCAGAGCTTTATCTCTTGGCTTCGGTTGTGTACTCACATAATGGCCGTTAGAGATGAGCATACTTTTTTAAAATTTGCTTCTGTTATGGCTAAGCCACTATCAGCTTTGTTCAATAAATAATGCAAGAAGAGGGGTCTCTAATTTACATTTCAATGAAGTTCCTCGGGGGGTACAGAATCCAATTGTTTTCATAGAAGTCATAGCTGTTCCCAAACTATATACTACATAATATATAAAACAGATGCTATGTCTGTAGCCAAGTGGAGGCTGCAGTATATCCTCTATCCTGAAGGGAGCACTATGCTGTTTTTTCAGGCGAGCAGGAGACCACTGAGGACTAATTGTCCCCTGCTATGGGCTTCAGGCAGCCATTTCAGGAAGGAAAGCATATCTTATTGTATCTTATTGTATACCAAATTCCCATGAGATTTGGGTGGCCATCTCGACATATATAATAATATAAATAAGAGTGTCTGTGTGTCATTTGATGTGCTCGCAGTGTGGGAGTAAGATTGGAACAGACAAAGCCAAAGAAATTTCCAAGCTCAACTTACCGAACAGCCTGCAACCAACCAAATTGACCTGTCTAACAATATGCGTTACTAACAGGGGTTTAGTCTGCACACATTTGCAAATACATGCGTAAGCTACAGACCCTGTCAAGGCACCCCATTTTTTGTAGTCTTAACTCTAACTTCTGAGAGTCTCCACAATGGAAACACATGCATTTTAATGGATGGGCAGAGGGCAGGTGAGCCTTAAAGGAGCCCGCCCCCCTTAAAGGCACAGGGGCAGACTGAACAGCGCATAGCACTATGGAAGCAAAGGTGTCAGTGCGTTGCCTGACCAATATATTCAAATTACAAATAAGTGGTCACTGCCCCACCTATAACTGGTCTTTGCAGCAAGGAGCAATGGAAGGGCGACGTATGCCAAACAAAACTAAAGAAATTTCCAAGCTCAACTTATCGACCAGCCTGCAGTCAACCGAATTGACCTGTCTAACAATATGTGCTAAAAACAGGGGTTTAGTCTGCACACATTTGCAAATACATGCGTAAGCTACAGGCCCCACCATTTTGTTGGACAGGTCGATATGGTTGGTCGCAGACTGGTCAGTAAGTTGAGCTTGGAAATTTCCTTGGTTTTGTTTGACATGCGTTGCCCTTCCGGGGCTCCTTGCTGCAAAGACCAGTTATAGATGGGGCAGTGGCCAATTGTTTGCAAGATAGGAACAGAGCCCACATGCCTGGGGTACCCAACGAGTAGGGAAAGAGTAGGTTTTTCCTACAGGATGTCTCCTTTGTCAACTTCCTGGAACGGTCTCTCACTGGAAGCCAGCTATCTGCAAGGACATTTGGGAATCGCAGTGTGAACAAACTATATCCTAGCCCCCTCCTAGGGAAGTGCTCCTCTGGCATTCTGTGATGTGTAAGTGTTTGATTTATTACTATATCCTGAAGAAGTGTATGACCTGCAACATACGTGGTCCAATTTCTATGAATTACCTAAATTCTATGAACAGTCAATTTGTACAATATAGACCAAGTTTAATTATCCACGTGTGTTTACTCCTTTCTCGGGTACACTGATTAGGCCGTGCCTACACATCTACCTTTCTAAACATTAATCAGCTAAACATCACTGGGCCCCTGTGCTCCTGGCCCTGTAGAAGTCTCCTGGCCTGCTATAGGTATAGTTATGCCCTTGACTACAAGAAGTGTAGCGCAAAGTGAAGTATTCAAGAGCAAACAATCAGAATCCCATTTACTTAAAGTCAGACCAGTACAGTAAGCTTTACTGCAATGATTTACTGCACTTGTTGCTTTACTCTACATTTAGTTTTATTTAATATATCCAAAAATCTCAGCTCTGGGCTTCCTAAAAGGCATATGATACAAAAAAATCCTGATTAAAGTGGAGCTAGCATCAGATATATTTTTTCATGTTAAAGGATAAGTTCACCTTTTATTAAAAAAAAAAATATAAATGCACATTTTTGCAGGTAAAAAATGTGTACTGTATTTTCTGGCGTATAAGACTACCTTTTACATCAAAATTACATAGCCAAAAAGCGGGGGTCGTCTTATACGCCGGGTGAAGAAGCCGCCAGACGGATATCAGTCCGCTGGGCGCTCTGTAAAATTGTAATATGTATACAGTATGCGCCACTCAGCCAATCCCGGCGGGCGATGCACTCTGATGAATACAGAGCCTGCTAAGCCTGCTTGGATTGGAAACAACCTTTGCCAATCCGAGCAGGCTACATGAGTCAGAGCGGCGTGGGCTGATGTCACAGCCTCTGCCAATCCGAGCAGGCTTTGTATCCATCAACAGATAAGTAAAATACAATGCCTGCCGTGATTGGCTCAGCGGTGCACACTGTCTGCACACTGTATTCTGAAGTTTACCTGGCGCTACTGTACTAACACAGCATCATATACTGTGTGTACTTGGTGCTCTACAAATTAACAAAGCATCCTGTACTGCACATCCAGCTCCAGATCTCCCCTAAAATACAGGTATGATTTATAGTGCTTTGGAGGAGAGGATTCATTGTTGCTGCCTACCAATTGTGGGATTTCTGGGACTTGTAGTTCACCAGTTTC
This sequence comes from Lithobates sylvaticus, assembly GCA_028564925.1. Taxonomy (NCBI): domain Eukaryota; kingdom Metazoa; phylum Chordata; class Amphibia; order Anura; family Ranidae; genus Lithobates; species Lithobates sylvaticus. The sequence continues at coordinate 481,060,907 of CM053028.1, forward strand.
CTTTTTCTGATGGTAAGTCTGATGTTTTTTTGTAAATGGTGTTGCCTCGGAAGGGGGGTAGTCTTATATGGCGAGTATAGCCCCAAACCTAAGTTTTCAATGGAAAAATAGGGGGTCGTCTTATATACCCAGTCGTCTTATACGCCGGCAAATACGGTATTTATTATTTATTATTTTTTCATTTTTTTTAGCCTGTTAAGCACTGCACCAGTGATCAGCAGATCACTGGTGGAATCTCAGGCACCTGCAGACTGTCGGTGTAGCTGTCTCATCGTACCTCGTATGGGCAGGCAGTTACTGAATGACAGGAAGTATCAATGAACTACCTAGAGTGATCACCAGCCCCCTGGTAGTACATTGAGAACTACAAGCTGTCAGCAGAAATTGATGATGGTTGTTGTAGTTCTCCAATTTACAGAACTCTGTGAATGAATGGCGTGGCTGGGTGGGTGGAGCCCATACACGGCCACTTTTTGTTAAATTGTGACAGCGGGTGCAGGGAGAAGATCTCCAGGCCGCTGTCACAATGGGGACTCGGGGGGAGGTTACATGTTAACATGTAACATATTATGATAGGTGAACTTATCCTTTAATTGCATACTTGCTAAGTAATGTGTAAGTGTAACATGTCCAGGTATTTTTTGCTTCTCATAGATAATACAATACTCCCCCTGACAATCAGACAATGTGTTTCTTTCCATAAAGACTGACCCATCTTTGATCAGACATCATCCATAGCCAGGATGGTTTATAGATGGAGGAAAAATTCAGGGTGTGCATCCTTTTGGCAATATTCAAACCTTGTAGAGTACTGTAGCTCACCAAAACTAAAATTCTTATTGCATGGGGATGTCTAAAATTTTAATTGTATTTTAGTGCAGACTTCTGGGAAAAACCAATCACCGAAAGTGGAACTTTAGTCAGAAAATTAAGTCCTGCTATATCACTTCAGACTGGCCCCTTTTGTAGGCATATCTATGTAAAACCTTAAAAATAAGTGCCTATACTGTTTAAAATCCATTAATACACTGTCTCACCCTGCTCGGCACATGCTCAGTTTCTGTCTATTTTTGGGCTTTGCTGAGTTTGTAGAGGCCGATCTGCTGAATTAAACTCTCCTATACTTTGCAGCCAAGGAAGATGCTTCTGTTTGAACTGCAACTGCCATGGTTCTGCACATGTGATCAGTTATGCCACCAGCAATTTGATGGTTTGACAGTTTGTGTCTTCAACCAATCAAATCAAACAGTTTTTTTGAAACTGGTTAATTGATGGATTTAGTATTGCTTTATGATTTACTGCAAGCTTTTTGGACTTCAGCAAAATGGCAACCTCCAGCAAGAAGAAACAGAAGCAATGCTTGAGATGATTTACAGCCCACACTATTTTGGTTGCATAATTATTAATGTAGAAAGTATGTTCCTTACTAAAAAACATTATTTTTTTTATCAAGTTTTTATGGGTAAAGTTCCTCTTTAAGCAGGAAATTACATTTCTGGGGGTGCTCTGTACATCAGCTGTGTACAATACACTTCCAGCTTGCCTTATTGCATGGGATTTACAGAAAATTACAGCGGCTGCCAACTGAAAAGGAAAGGTCATTATTAATAACATTGGAATAAAACAGGGTTTGTGTAGCAATTGTATATGCTCTATCTTTTTCTATGCAAGTGCAGTTATCCCCTTTAACAGAAAAATAAGGTCACACACCTAAGGTGTCCTATGTGGCAGAGGTATGTCAATTTCAAGTCACGCTGAATAGAATAACATACAGTGCCTTGCAAAAGTATTCGGCCCCCTTGAACTTTTCAACCTTTTGCCACATTTCAGGCTTCAAACATAAAGATATAAAATTTTTATTTTTTCTGAAGAATCACTAACAAGTGGGACACAATTGTGAAGTGGAACGAAAACAATTGGATTTTTGAAACTTTTTTAACTAATAAAAAAATGAAAAGTGGGGCGTGCAAAATTATTCGGACCAATTGCGTTAATACTTTGTAGAGCCACCTTTTGCTGTGATTACACCTGCAAGTCACTTGGGGTATGTCTCTATCAGTTTTGCACATGGAGAGACTGAAATTCTTGCCCATTCTTCCTTGCAAAACAGCTCGAGCTCAGTGAGGTTGGATGGAGAGCGTTTGTGAACAGCAGTTTTCAGCTCTTTCCACAGATTCTCGATTGGATTCAGGTCTGGCCTTTGACTTGGCCATTCTAACACCTGGATACGTTTATTTGTGAACCATTCCTTTGTAGATTTTGCTGTATGTTTGGGATCATTGTCTTGTTGGAAGATAAATCTCCGTCCCAGTTTCAGGTCTTTTACAGACTCCAACAGGTTTTCATCCAGAATGGTCCTGTATTTGGCTGCATCCATCTTCCCCTCAATTTTAACCATCTTTCCTGTCCATGCTGAAGAAAAGCAGGCCCAAACCATGATGCTGCCACCACCATGTTTGACAGTGGGGATGGTGTGTTGAGGGTGATGAGCTGTGTTGCTTTTACGCCAAACATATCGTTTTGCATTGTGGGCAAAAAGTTTGATTTTGGTTTCATCGGACCAGAGCACCTTCTTCCACATGTTTGGTGTGTCTCCCAGGTGGCTTGTAGCAAACTTTAGACGAGACTTTTTATGGATATCTTTGAGAAATGGCTTTCTTCTTGCCACTCTTCCATAAAGGCCAGATTTGTGCAGTGTACGACTGATTGTTGTCCTATGGACAGACTCTCCCACCTCAGCTGTAGTTCTCTGTAGTTCATCCATAGTGATCATGGGCCTCTTGGCTGCATCTCTGATCAGTCTTCTCCTTGTCTGAGCTGAAAGTTTAGAGGGACAGCCAGGTCTTGGTAGATTTGCAGTGGTCTGATACTCCTTCAATTTCAAAATGATCGCTTGCACAGTGCTCCTTGGGATGTTTAAAGCTTGGGAAATCTTTTTGTATCCAAATCCGGCTTTAAACTTCTCCACAACAGTATTACGGACCTTCCTGGTGTGTTCCTTGGTCTTCATGATGCTCTCTGCGCTTTCAACAGAACCCTGAGACTATCACAGAGGAGGTGCATTTATATAGAGACTTGATTACACACAGGTGGATTCTATTTATCACCATCAGTCATTTAGGACAACATTGGATCATTCAGAGATCCTCGCTGAACTTCTGGAGTAAGTTTGCTGCACTGAAAGTAAAGGGGCCGAATAATTTTGCACGCACTACTTTTCAGTTTTTTATTTGCTAAAAAAGTTTAAAATATCCAATAGATTTCGTTCCACTTCACAATTGTGTCCCACTTGTTGGTGATTCTTCACAAAAAATAAAAAATGTATATCTTTATGTTTGAAGCCTGAAATGTGGCAAAAGGTTGAAAAGTTCAAGGGGGCTGAATACTTTCGCAAGGCACTGTATACAGTATCTTGAATGGAGAAAGAGTTTGATGCATTTCAGTCTGTACTTTGTCATTTGTTTGTTCAATTTTCCAGGCCCAAGAATGTTGAAATAGTACAAAGAAGAATAGTATAAAAAATAAAAGCAGGTAAATACAGTTTCACTCACAATAATTATTTCCAGATTTTGTGATTTGATTGACATTTTCCTGTAAATGATGTAAAAGAAACCATGTAAGTGTAGCTATGGTTGAGCAGTCATGGTAGCAATGTACGAGGTAGGGTTTCTGATTGGATTGAAGACATACATTACAGTAATACAGTACATCAAGCAGATTGAAGTTTAGCTGAGATAAGAAAAGTGAGGGATAAAGGTGCTGGGAGTGATAGAGCAAGGAGAGTTTAACTGGGGAGAATATTTCTAAATGAAAAAAAAATCTTACTTCCTCTTTAATTGTTATTTTTTGTGTTGTATAGCTTCCATAATTTTTTTTTCTATTTTAAATTAACACTTTTATTGCAAGGGGGCCAGTTATAAAGCAGTGGTATAGTTTTACACAGTGGTATAGTCGTGTCACTGCTTTAAAAAAAAAAAAAGCAATTAACAAAGAACGGTATTGCCTAGCTTTTCATTTGTTTTCATTTGTTTTGGGACTTTAACCTCCCTGGCGGTATGATTATGTCTGGAATTTTGTGCTGAAAGCGGTACAATTATTTTGCATGGAAATTTGGCGTTTTCATTTTGTAGGCATGCAATTCTTATGAATAACTCACTTAAATCTGTCCAAACCAGAGTCTAGTAAACATCCCGGGTATGATAAAGTTTGAAACACAAAATCATAAATTATAATAAAATAAAAATATATATAAAAATTATTCAATAATGTAATCAAATCAAAAACACTAAAATTTGCTCAGTTGCAGAATAGTCGCTGTCATTAAATTTAGTGTTTGATGATGAATTGTGATTCTAATTTATTATCGCTGTTTTCTAGCTGGTCTAAAACCACTTTTGACATAAAGGGACACTTTTTGGTTGCTATGGACAAACTCCAGTTTCCAGGCAGAAAAAAATCTATTTATTATATAAAATGACATAAAACAACATACAGACATAGTACTTTTGTGAGTACAGCTATTTTTAACCCTTTACATTGAAGATTTCCACTATTTTATTGCACTTAGAGTGGCGCCTTCTGTTTCTCTTCCCCATATAAAATGACATGCAGGGCACTGGGCAGACCACTAGGGACAGAGGGGATGTGTATTTTTTTTATACAGTACTGTAATCTGTAAGATTACAGTACTGTATGTGTATTGTGTTTTTTAACTTTTTTGAATTTGGCGCCAATCTCCGCTCCCGTGCGTCGTAATGTCGCAGAGAACGGAGCTCAGCGGCACTCGGCACTGTGTGAATGGAGCGGGGAGACGGCTCGCTCACACAGCGGGGATACATTGCAGGATCCAGGGGACAAGGTAAGTAACTTCCCCCTGTATCCTGCAATGCAAGCCCGAGTCTGGCTTGGGGTTACCGCTTTTGGTACTGAAGTTCCCGCCCCGAGCCAGACTCGGGAATACCGCCATGGGGGTTAAAGCAAGCATAACTCAATTAATTTCAATGGAAGGAAAAGCAAAATGTGGTATGCAGAGAACACCCCGGTAAACACCAGAGGCTCCACACCATGGCCTGCATTTTATGAGTTTGTCCCAAAATGCAGAGAGCAGCATGAAGTTAACACTGTTTCCAGCTCCCCATTGCAAACCTAAAGCTAATAGCAAATATCAAAAAGAATTTAGCATTTTTTTAATAAGCATAAGTATCACTAGTTCGCTCCCTCTCTAGTTCTTGTCCAGCCTAGGATTGATGACATTTTTATTTCATATGCTTATTACTTCAGTTAAATTGGTTGAGATTTCATTTGGAGCTTAAATGTTCCTTGGACTTGATTATTACTAAAACAAAAGATAAAGATAATTTAAGGATTACAATTAACATTATAGGAACATTACATCACACATCATTGCTTGTCCATGAAATTGCATTGAGAGTTTTTTCTATGCAATAGACATCATGACCAAGAGATGGTGTGATCACTACAATAAGCTTTGACTTTGAATATTTGGAGATGTAAAGGGAGTGAGGGGGTGTTTGCTATCCGTCCTCACCTGCGTGTTATAAATCATGAGAGAGATCGGAGAATCCAAAAGATTACTCTTCATCTATATCGATACATTTATCTAGTGGTGCCCCTGATGATGCACTTTTGGTGACGAAACGTTAGGTGAAGCTTGGGACGTGTGATGCAGATCGTGGGCGGTGATGTGGCGGCCATCTTAGTGGTTTGAAACGATGCACGTTTCTATGTGCCTGTTTTAGCTACATTAAATATTGGTGCTACAGTCTTCGTGCCATTTTCCAGCTTGGCATCACCCTACATAGGTAAACCAGTACTACAAGCCTTTTTGACACACCGTCGTACGGTTTGTGCGTCCACCTGTTCTGGTAAGAGTACCCATCCTCTCATCAGAATATGTTTAGTAACACCATCACAGTCTGCTCTGACCACATGATATCTGTTCCAGTCTAGGACTAAGAGCCAGTCTTCCATTCATTGGACTTTTTGTATGTGGAAACTATCCATTTGACCAGTGTTTAGTATTTCAGTATTTCCATATCACTACTTCATCACTGTGATTTTGTGTATATATTGTTTTGTTCTCAGGTCTTTTTTATTTATTTTCACTTTGATTTTATTTATTCATTGTGGCCCTTTCGGCTTTCATTTTAGCACTACACTATTTATTGGAGATTACTATTTGAACTTTGTTTGTTTGTGTGTTAGCAGCCTTTTCACTTTTCACTTTCTTGGGGTTTAGCGCAGTATTTTCCCCTTATTTACACACTTTTTGAATTTGCCTCCAAGCTCCATCCCCATGCGTCAGGATGCTCACAGGGAATGGAGCCTGGCACATTGATAGATCGAGTGGAGGACACAGCCCGCGGACACAGCGGGAGGACATTATAGGTTCCTATGGACAAGGTAAGTAACTTTCCCAGGATCTTGCGATGCAAACCCAAGTGTGGCTCAGGGTTACTGCTTTTGGTAATGAAGATTCACCCAGAGCCGCACTCAGGATTACCGCTAGGGAGGTTAAGTGCCAGGTTCTGGAACACATAGGAGGTTATTTACTAAAATTGCATGGTGCAAAATCTGGTGCAGCTCTGCATAAAAACCAATCAGCTTCCAGGTTTTATTGTCAAAGATTAATTGAACAATCTGAAGTTAAAAGCTGATTGGCTACCATGCATAGTTGCACCAGATTCTGAGTGCAGCAGTTTTAGTAAATCTCCCCATAGAGCTTGACATCTGACTGCCCTGCACAAATGATAGGCCTCTTGGCTGAACCATAAAGTGCTACCATGCTGAACAAACACAATATAACAAATGTACCAGCTAGACAGCAAAAAGGAAAAAAATATGTACACTGATTCAACAATTTACATTAAAAACAGTGATTGTATTTGCATACAGTCCCAACCTTAATCTATGAGAGCCTCCATCTTGGAACATATACTGTATATACCAATAAATAAATTGACAGCTGTTATGTCTGGAGGTAGCCCATTCCTATTTTTCTTTTTCTTTTTTGCTGGCTAACTATTGTGTTTGTTTTGAGAAAACCCTTCCACATGAATCAATCTTATTTCAAAAAGTTATTTTTAAATTGATTTGAGTGGTTGCCATTTTTTGTTTTGCTTGTTATGGTACTGATTCTATCAGAGATGTTACACTTTTAGCTCTCTTGACAAATAGCACAATCTGTTATTGATAAGCCTAGTGATATTAGACAAAAAAATTATAAATTGTCCGCTTTTTGACAGGTCTGCTTTAAACAAAGCACACTATAGCTGTCCTGGTTAAATATGGAGACCGTGCAGTGAAGGATAGGCGGACTTCACATATTTTATGAGTACATAGACTGTAATAAAATGTAAAGGATCAATCTCAATCTCCTTCTTAGAGAACCAGAAATTAATCAGGATATTAAAAGAAGAGAAATTGCAGCAGAATGGAAAAATCGATGTCCACTATACAGCAGAGAAGAGTAAATATGCTGCTTTCAGTGATCTGTTGTTGAGAACTAAAGGCTGGTTAATGATATGATCTTTACTTATCATATTCTTTTTGCCCATTTTAAAGTAAATGTCCAACTTGTGGGTAAAAAACTTACTTAGAATGAAAATAACAGATGAATAAATAAATAAATAAATTACCATATGTATACATACTTTTTGTGAAGTGTTTCTATACTGTTTGTGCCAGATTTCCTGTTGTCAGAACTTTGGTAAGTTATGGTATAGGTAAGTTCTTGTTGCAAGGCTGAAGGACTTCTATCCATTTGAACTCCCAGAATTTTTGTATTGAAGCTGAATATATTGCAACAAAAGTTGGTTTTGTTCTTTTATTTTTTAATGGGCTATTTATTTTTATATTGTTATCTGTGGCTAAAGTTTTCCTTTAATATCAAATATTTTAAAATATTTACACCTGTTTATAACTATATTATATATTTCAAACACCTACATCCCTGGTGTCCCTGTAAGTGGGTAAAAAATAATTTAATGAAAAAATATATGGAATAGTAATAAAACTGTTCTTTCTTTTATTATGATGCCTATTTCTCTGGTTATTACAAAAAATATATATTTTTCAGAGTATTTTAAAAAATATATTATTAACCACTTCAGCACCGGAAGATTTGGCTGCTAAATGACCGGGCCATTTTTTACAATTCGGCACTGTGTTGATTTAACTAACAATTGCGCGGTCATGCGGCGCGGCACCCAAAACAAAATTTACGTCCTTTTTTTCCCACAAATAGAACTTTCTTTTGGTGGCATTTGATCGCCTCTACGGTTTTTATTTTTTGCGCTATAAACAAAAAAAGAGCATGCATTTTTCTCAATTTAGGCTAATATGTATTCTTCTACATATTTTTGATAAAAAAAATCGCAATAAGTGTTTACTGATTTGTTTACACAAAAGTTATAGCGTCTACAAAATAGGGGATAGATTTATAGCATTTTTTTATTATTATTATTTTTTTTTTTACTAATAATGGCAGTGATCTGCGATTTTTATCGGGACTGCAACATTATGGAGGACACATCGGACACTTTTGACACATTTTTGGGACCATTGGCATTTATACAGCGATCAGTGCTAAAAAAATGCGCTGATTACTGTAAAAATGGCACTGGCAGGGAAGGGGTTAACACTAGGGGGCGATCAAGGGGTTAACTGTGTTCCCCATGTGTGTTTCTAACTGTAAGGGGAGGGGACTAACCTAGAGGAAGTGACGGATCGGGGTTCCTAGCTAATAGGAACTAGGGATGGGCGAACGGTTCGGCCCGAACTTTGGTCGTTCGGGTGTTCCGCAGAACACCGAACAATATGCAGTGTTCGGCGCAAATTCCAAAGCCACCCGAACACCATTATAGTCTATGGCACATTAACATGAAAAATCAAAAGTGTTAATTTTAAAGGCTTATATGCAAGTTATTGTCAAAAAAGTGTTTGGGGACCCAGGTCCTGCTCCAGGAGACATGTATCAATGCAAAAAAAGTTTTGAAAACGTCAGTTTTTTCGGGAGCAGTGATTCTAATAATTCTTAAAGTGAAACACTAAAAGTGAAATATTCCTTTAACTTTCGTACCTGGGGGGTGTCTATAGTATGCCTGTATGCGGCTATTATGAATTGTCGGTTCCGGCAATACGGATAAAAGAAGTCATTGAAAAAAAAATGCATGGGATCCCCCCAGTCCATTACCAGACCCAACGGCCTGGTATGGATATTGAGGGGAACCCTGTGCCAAAATTAAAAAAAAAATGGTGTGGGGGTCCCCCTCAAAATCCATACCAGACCCTTCAGGGTCAGGTATGACGCGTCTTCGCTTTGACAGTTCTTATATAACTGGGGGCGGGGCCACACAGTGACGTTCCTGGGTGACCCCGCCCCCCTTTGACGCACAGGGATTTCCCCATGGCTTTCCCGGGGTATCAGAGGGGGGCAGGGCCACCCGTTTATGTAACCGTAAAATTAGAGCAGCTGGTCGGCAAGCGGTTAAAGTGGTCGTACAGGCAGAAGGTTTTTTATCTTACATTCTATGCAGTAAGGGGAAAAAAATCTTCTGAATGCAGCTTCCCCTGCAGCCCCCCACCCCCAAATAGATATCCGAGCCCGATCTTGATCCAGAGATGTGCATGAGAGTGGTGACTCTCTCGGCTCTCTACCTCCTCCATTGGCTCAGATACAGCAGCGGGAGCATGGCAACCAGTGATTCCAGATGGTAGGTGGAGATGTCATATATATGATCTTGTAAATGTCTGTGTATAGTTCTAGTTCTTTATTTCTGCCAACGTAGAAAGACCCGCAGACGCAGGTTAACACATACACCATGCCACTAGTGCTACAATCAGCCCTCTGTCTGCACCTGAGGGTCCTTCCCATTGAAAAAGTAAGAGCATCCCCCTCCACCATAAATGTACAAAATTTGCAAAATCCACACTTCCTCATCCCTCTATTGGCTGCAAACTGGGTGGGTTTCCAGGTGATATCATATATGTATCAAAAGGTCTCCCAAGGAACGCGCTTTGTTAATGACAAATTGTGGACTTGAGGATACAAATTTATTCACTAATTTATCATTCACCAATAGATATCAGTGTGTGGCACACATATTCTTCACACTGGTTACAAGATGGACTGTTGAGTATAGCTTACCCTTGCTAAAAATAAGAGCATCCTGGTAATTTTCCTTTGATCTCTGATAGGCTGCACTTAACCATTTTTGTTATACCCACATTTAGGAAATCTATTTCTAAGACGTCAGGCCTCCCATTCAAAATTCATTCTGTCCAAACTATTTTAATGAGCCCTAAGATATTGACCTATGGGTATATTACAAATTAATATCTCCGGATGAAAGCTATCTGCATGTAATTAATTATTAGCAACCATAGGCTTCCTGAATAGTTGTGTTTTAACAGTCCGATCTGCTCCCAATTGGATTATCAAATCCAGGAATGTGACCTGGTGCGGACATTCACTTGTAAATTTCAAGTTTTATTGGTTTAATGCTTGGCTCAAAACAAAATTGGAGGCTTCCTCCTCTGTGCCAAACCAAAAAATGAGGTCCTTGTCAAATGGTCCCTTACATAAGAAACTGGTTGGGAACAAATGGTTGTAGAATTTTAATATTATACTTGCTGACATTTTCCATCCTTACCTTCAGTCTTTCATTTACTGTATTTAGTTCTTTCAATTATGAAGGCTTGACATCACACGTATAAATGCATCCTGCCTAGAAAAGTCCACTCTTTCAGTCTGACATTTTGACATTTGCATGACTCCTCTCAAAAGCCATCTCACTGCTTGCAACAGGGCTGATGGCAATTGAGAGGGGTACTGAGTTAGGGCTCTGATGTTTTCAGGAATCTATGTACAGCACTCTGCTGGTCCCTTCCACCAGCCATGGTATGCTTGTATTGAATATGAAGTACAAAAGGATATAAAGCCGGACCGGAAAGGAGCAGAGTAGAGCAACTATCAGACGCACACATGGTGTGCAAGACAGGAACGCTATAGCAGAAGGTGAGCAGGGACCAAAGAGAGAGGACTGAGTGGCAGAAGATCAGCAGAGTTGGAGCAGGCGAAACTAGTCACATGTTGTGCACAGTGTGGGAGCAATATTCAAACTTCACCTATGTTACATTTAACAAATGTGCCCCTTTCTTAAACAATTAGTCACCAGGCTACTTGTTCAATCCCTTGTTAACCCTTGACTATTGCAACTTCCTCCTCAATGGCCTACCTCTACACAGGTTATGCCCCCTTCAGTCTAGAATACTACTGCCAGACCCATCTACCTTACCACCCACTCATTGTCTGTCACCCCTCTCTGCCAATCCTTCTACAGGGGTCCCCGACTTACGAACGCCCGACCTACGAACAACCCCTACTTACGAACGGGGTGCTGCGGGGACCCTCCGCCATTTTTTGCTGTTTTTCGCCGTCTTTCGGCCGTTCTGCGCATGCGCGGCCATACGGAGCCTCGGAAAATGCCAGAAATGTCCGTAATTTGCCGTGCATGCGCAGAACGGCATTAGACGGAACATCGGAAATGTCCGGAAATCTCAGTATTTGTCGGTCTGCGCATGCGCGGCCGACTTACGAACATTTCCGACTTCCGTACAGGCGGGCAGTCCCTAACGAATTTGTAACTCGGGGACCTCCTGTATTGCTCTCTAGCTTCTTCCCATGCTCACCTCCAAAACTTCTCTAAAGCCTCACCCAATCCCTGGAATTTTCCACCCCAGTCTGTATGGCTATCTCCTATTCTGTCCATCTTTAGGTACTACCTGAACTCTTTTAGGGAAGCCTCATCAACTCATTCCCACACAGTTGTTACTTTTTGTACCACTTGCACCTCCCTATTAGAGTGTAAGCTTTTGTGAGAAAGACCTTCTTTTCTTGGATTTCTTGGATTGTATTGTATCTGCACAGACTGTCTTTATATTGGAAAGCCCTGCACAAACTGATAGTGCAATATAAATCCCTAACTGTATTAATAATAATACAGATAGTATTGTGGTGCTTGGATATTTTAGTGAAGCTTTATTTTCATACTCTGTTCTCTTTGGGCTGAAAAACAGAAGCTTAGTAGAAATCTCAAAAAAATATCAAATAATTCAACATACTCACAATACAACACCTAAAAAAGCAGAAAAACTTGTCTGGGTTGTATTCTGTAGAGAATAACTGAATATCTACAGACAAGCTAGTGAGAGTAAGCAGTTTTAACTCTGAACGTTGTGGCAGTAGTTCCACTAAAACATACTAATTATCCCCCCGGAGAGCACCAATCAATGTTAAAGCAATTATCTGTTGTCCTAAGTATTTCAACAAGTACAGTCAATAATGTAGAAAATTCTGCTAAGTTTTGCACCGTACCTATTAGTTCTTGCTGCTGTTGATACCTTACTGATCCCAGGGCTGTGCTGTTAAAGTGGAACTCCAGACAAACATGTAAATATACAGTTATAATACAAACATTTAATTGTTCTAGCTCCCTAAAAAAGAGTAATTCTGTTCACACACCCATACCATACTATTAGGATTAGAGAGTGATATCACTAGTTTGAGCCTGTAAAGCCCCATACACACGGTCGGATTTTCCTATGGATTCTGTCCTATCGGACAATGTTGTCGGAAATTCCGACCGTGTGTAGGCACCATCGGACATTTTCCATCGGATTGTCTGACGGACAAAGTTGTATCTCCTGCTCTAAAAATTTTCCGACAACAAAGTCCGATCACACCAATTCCGATCGTGTGTAGCGAAATCCAACGGACAAAGTGCCACGCATGCTCAGATCACATTACAAGACCAAAGCTATTGGCTACTAGCCTCTACGTAGTCCCGTCGTAGGCAACAAACGTCACCACGTTCAGAATGATCGGATTTTCCAACAACTTTGTCCGACCGTGTGTATGCAACACCAGTGTCGGACTAAATACGTCGGACAAAATCCGATGGATTTTGTGGTCGGATTTTCCGACCGTGTGTATGGGGCATAACTGCATATCACTATATCAACTGCCCCATCTCCTATAAGGGCATAATAATACAGTGTTGGAGTCTTCCCTATAGTCTGCTCCACCAGAACACTGTCTAAACACAGGTCCCTGTGATTCTAGTTTTGGCCTGACTGTCAGTCTAGTTTATGGTTGGCAGTGGATTATGACAATTTAATAATATTTAAATATAATTTTATTTTTTTACAAATGTAAGTTTTCATGTATAAATTGAATGTCTGGCAAAGGATCTCCAGAGCACTATGTGGTAGCTGAACAAAAAGCACAGCAGATCTGGTTGATTTGAGGAACATTGTCTGACTGAAACTTTGAACTGAGGCATGGGCCATTGTTATGAGTCACTGCTGATGAATCATTGAGCTGTGCAATCAAAAGGATTATTTTGGACAAAATAAAACTTGATCCTCCGTTCTCAGACTGAACTTTTTTACTGTCACCTAAATGCCAGATGCTGGGGGTAAACAATTTTTTTTTTACACTAAATGAAAAAAAAAGCTGCCGCACACCAATGATTTCACTGTACTTCATGTTAATTACACAGATAGCCATCTTAGCTGTCTGAAGACTGCACCACTAATGCATTTCATTCAATAGAGCTAACTTATAAGCTTAGACTACACAAAGGTTTCTTTGTTTAAAGAAGCAAACTAAAATCTTACTGGCTCTCTCAGACGCAGAATGTATAATAGCAAAATATTAACACTATAGCTACACTGCAAGATGTTATATATATATATGATATGTTTTAATTAGACCTTACTATAATAAATGAAATAATATTAATTAGATACACCTGGAATGCCATATGTGTGTAGACAGGTATGTTGATGTAAAGATCACATATCATCTAGAATGTTTGGGTAGGATTCAGCTAAAACATTGTATATGTCACACTAGCAATCTTGCCGCAAGAACTCACAGCATCAGCATTGCTATGCAGAACACAGCAGGTAATATAGATATTCATCTTCTTATATATGTCACCACTTCACTGCCTGGCTAAGTGAGGTCCGCTCGCTTGTGAACAGAAGCTCCTTCACTTCAACAGTGAAGGAGCAACACACAAGCAGGTGAGTGTTTTCCCTGCTAATTTTAGCGATCCGAATTTCTCATTACCTGCAAACTCAACAGGAAGTCAGGGGAAATAGGAACAATGAAGGAATAATAAATAAAAACAAAACAAAAAAAATAAAAAACTTATCAGAGTTTCTATCTCTCTATCTGGAGTTGGGCTTTAACCTATTTAACTAGAGAAAAAAAATCTAAATTTGCAAAATAACAGGAGAGGTGTAGCTGTGTAGTCATCAAAGCCATATTTACAATGCACCAGTGTCCAATCTATTGATATTTATGCTTTTACATATTCAAGCAGTAAAGACTGCAGTGTTGAATTTAAGTGGATGTAAACCCGGTTCATGAAATCTGACCTAGGTATATATACAGTAGATATAATAAGTCCACACACCCCTGTTAAAATGTCAGGTTTCTGTGATGTAAAAATATTAGAAAAAGATAAATAATTTTAGAAACTGAACTGAAATCTTTTGGGGGGGGGGGTTAAAAATAGAAAGCTAAAATGTGGTTGCATTAGTGTGCACTCCCTCTTATAACTGGGGATGATGTAGCTGTGTTCAGAATTAATCAATCACATTCAAACTCATGTTAAATAGGAGTCAGTATACACCTGCCATCATTTAAAGTGCCTCTGATTAACCCCAAATAAAGTTCAGCTGTTCTAGTAGGTCTTTCCTGACATTTTCTTAGTCGCATCCTACAGCAAAAGCCAAGGTCTGCAGAGAGCTTCCAAAGCATCAGAGGGATCTCATTGTTAAAAGGTATCAGTCAGGAGAAGGGTACAAAGGAATTTCCAAGGCATTAGATTAACCATGGAACACAGTGAAGGCAGTCATCATCAAGTGGAGAAAATATGGCATAACAGTGACATTACCAAGAACTGGACGTCCCTCCAAAATTGATGAAAAGACGAGAAGAAAACTGGTCAGGGAAGCTGCCAAGAGGCCTACAGCAACATTAAAGGAGCTCCAGGAATATCTGGCAAGTACTGGCTGTGTGGGTGTGTGGTACATGTGACAACAATCTCCCATATTCTTCAGATGTCTGGGAATGTCAATGCTTCCGAGCATGCATCAAATTGTTTCCAAGCGTCGGAATGCGTAAGGAATTTTGCGCATCGGAATTGGTACAGACGATCAGAATTTCCGATCAGAACTTTTTCCGACCGAAAATTAGAGAACCTGCTCTCAATCTTTTGCTGGCGGGAATTCCGCCTGCAAAAGTCCGATGGAGCATACACACACGGTGGGAATTTCTGACCAATAGCTCAAATCAGACTTTTGCTGTCGGAATTTCTGATCGTGTGTACGGGGCATTAGTGCAAAAAAGAGATCAGGGGTAATAATAATTGTGTTGAAAGTGCACTTATACAACTAAAGTTACCCTAAACATGACAACTTGGAAGAATTGTTTTTTTTTGCTGTTTTTTTTTTTTGTTTTTATTCAGGTCAAATACAGAAAGCCTTCTTTCTTCATAACCTACAGGCCACCGTCTGATACATACATGGAAAAATAGTTCTTAACAAATGCACTTCACTGCTAACTATTTTATTGGAGGCTTAGTTTACTGGTCTCAAATTATGCAGCAACTAAAGTTTATTGCTCTAACTTTCAGCCTTTTAAATGCTGTGAAAATTGACAAAAACCGACAATGACAAAAATAACAAAAGGTGATCACAACATGAGGATGCAAATCTAGATAGTCAATAATGGGTAAAGGGCAAATTGGATTTCACTCAATAGTTCCTTCTTTTCTGTGTACTAAAAGCTTTTGCTACACTAAGAAGTACATGTGCTTTTTCTGAAAGCAGCTCCAGAGAGATAAGAAGAAAAAGGGAAAAACTGTACAATGAGCAGCTGGCATGCAGAATTCATTGGCATTAATATATTCCATTTCTTCCAAGGGAGATAATTGTACATTTCAAAAATTTTAAATAATGGTCTTTGCAGGTATGTGTGCATACTCTTCAAATATAGAATTAGTTCAAAGAGTAACCGTTAGAATTCCAAGAGTGATTAATATTCATAGAAATTAACTTTAGAGGAAAATTCATTGCACTTGAGTTACATATAGAAATTAAATTATACCAGTAAAATTTGAATTATTGGAACATTTTAAGCTTCAACAGTAATTCTGATATAAAGAAAGTACCATTACAATGCAATATTTGTGATTGACTATTTTAAACTTGATACAAGTTAATAACTGTTAGTTGATTTTCAACTTTTTAGGTTGAATGTTCTTTTTTTACATTTTTTGAGACTATGAGGCTGATTTACTAAAAAGAATGCGCTGCGCCAGTTCATACATTAATTGGTGCGCTGGAAAAGTCATTAACCAACGTGCGAACCGGCATACTTTGAAGCGCAAATAACCATAGTAAAATACCCATGTATGTAAACTACAACTGTCGCTAGGGTAACTGCGGTTTTCTCATTGATAATAGCACACGCCCAATCCAATTGGTTAATTTCACCTCATTGGATGTGTCTTGTTAGGCAATTAGTAGGTGTTCTCAGTTAATTAACCCTTTTGATGCTAATCTCATTCCTATCACTTAATATATCTTTGAAATGTTTATTTTTTTTCCCAAATCTTTCAATACATTACGAGGAACAGAGAAGTGTTTCTAGACCCAATAAATGTATATTTTCAGATCTTGATCTTTAAAGGTGACTATACACTTCAATAAGTTAGACTTAAATAAATTAGATTTAGTGCAAGAGCCTGATTGATTTCCTATAATTTGAATTAATTCTTTAAGTGCGTCTTCCTATTACCTATTTTGCCTAAATATCGAGTTGGACAGAGATTGGCCAATCAGATTGCATAGTGCATGACCATCTTAAGTGCCAAATTTGTAATGTAGATGTGCCATGACCCACTTGTATTTTCCAAACAATATTTCTTGGGCAGTATACAAGGCACATGAGAAACCACCTTTTTTCAAGACATGCTAGAGTGATCAGGAATCTTCAAACTACGTCTCTCCAGCTGTTGCGGAACTACAAATCTAATGAGTCATTGTAAAACTCTGACATTCACAGACATGACTAGGCATGATGGGAATTGTAGTTCCTGAACAACTGGAGGGCCATAGTTTAAAGACCCCTGTGTTAGACCATTATTATGCCTGCAGAATTGGGAGTGTGGCATCTACCCAAATTCTCTCTGCTGGTGGACACAAGAACCTACATCTATAGATATATATTTGTGCAGCACAGTGGTGTAGTGGTTAGCAATTTCACTGGTTCAAATCCCACCCGCGACACTATCTGCCTGGAGTTTGCATGTTCTCCCTGTGCCTGCGTGGGTTTCCTCCAGGTACTCCGGTTTCCTCCCACACATGGCCCACACAAAGAAATTAACAGCAGTACGAGCAACTTCCTGTAGGGGCATGATGTAATTCCTGTGTGCTGGCCACCTCTTCTGGGAACCACATATGCACCACGGTTACATACCTCCGCACACACAGCAGTTGCGCATCTAGATGCATTTGGCGCATCTAGCTGCAGGAACTCAATTTTTAGGGAAATTAATAGTAAAGCAGATGCAGATTTCCATGACTGGACTAACAAATGTTTATAGTGAAAGGCAACTGGTGTTTTCTATTAAACAAGGTCTAAATGGGCCATTGATATGCAGCACAGTTGAATGTGTCTTTGCAAAGATCATGCCCAACATCTAAATTCCAATGTCATTTTTTTCTTTATGTCAGTTTTGCTGCAGCAGGTTCTATACATGGTACAGATACTACTTTACAGGCAGACTAAGGGGACCACCCCAGACACTTTATTTAAAATAATTTTTCATTTTTATAGTTTCAGTTTAACTAATTAACCATCTCAATACAGTGCATTTTCACCCCCTTCCTGACCAGGCCATTTTTCAGCTTTCAGCACTGTCACAATTTGAATGACAATTGCGCGGTCACGCGATGTGGCTCCCAAACAAAATTTGCATCCTTTTTTTCCCACAAATAGAGCTTCCTTTTGGTGGTTTTTGATCACCTCAGCCGTTTTTATTTTTTGCGCTATAAACAAAAGAATAGCAACAAGTTTGAAAAAAAAAAAACAATATTTTTTACTTTTTGCTATAATAAATATCCATTTTTTTTTTAAAATAATATTTTTTTCCTCAGTTTAGGCCGATACGTATTTTTCTACATATTCTTTGTAAAAAAAATCGCAATAAGGATATATTAATTGGTTTGCGCAAAAGTTATAGTGCCTACAAAATAGGGGATAGATTTATTGCATTTTTTTATTATTATTTTTTTTTACTAGTAATGGCGGCGATCTGCGATTTTTATTGTGACTGCGATATTGCGGCAGACATATCGAACACTTTTGACACATTTTTGGGACCATTCACATTTATACAGCGATCCGTGCAATGAAATAGCATTGATTACTGTATAAATGTGACTGACAGGGAAGGGGTTAACCACTAGGGGCGCTGAAGGGGTTAACATGTTCCCTGGGAGTTATTATAACTGTAGGGGGAGGGGATTGACAAGGGGAGGAGACTGATCGATGTTTCTCTGTATTGAGAACACACCATCGTCTCCTCTCCTCTGACAGGACCGTGGATCTGCGTGTTTACATAAACAGATCCACTGTCCTGCTGTGTTACCGGGCAATCGCTGGTGCCCGGCGGCCGTGATGTACGCGCGCCAAGTCCCCAGTAACACGGCGGCATGCGCGCCCCCTGGCGGGCCGAAAAGGTGAGGGCGTCATATGACGCCCTCCCGCCACGAGAGCTGCGCCGCCTGGCCGTCAATAGACAGCCGGCGGTCATCAAGCAGTTAAAGACCGCCCACCGCATATATATACTGCTGCAGCGTGGGTCAATTGCGCGAAACAACAAACCTGTATGTTCTTTCATGCAATAGATACTGTGGCCGCGCACGTGCATGCCTGCTGCACAGAGGGGGAGCCAATGCGCGGGTCTGGCGCACCAGATGTCTGCCAGCCACCCTCGATCGATTCACAGAGAAACAGAACAGGGATCTGCCTATGTAAACAAGGCAGATCCCTGTTCTGACAGGGGAGAACACGGAGATCTTCTCTTCCTAGTAATCAGGAACAACAATCTCTGTGTTCTTCCTGTCAGTACTTCCCCCACACAGTAACAAGCACAAACAGAAAACGCATTTAACCCTTTGATCACCCCTGATGTTAACCCCTTCCCTGCCAGTGTAATTTATACAGTGATCAGTGTATTTTTTTTTAACCTCGATCACTGTATTGGTGTCACTGGTCCACAAAAAGTGTCACTTTGGGTCACATTTGTCTGCAGCAATGTCGCAGTCCCACTAAAAATCGCTGATCTCCGAAATTGCCAGTAAAAACTATTAAAAAAAATAAAAGTCCATAAATCTATCCCATAGTTTTTTGTAGACGCTATAACTTTTGTGAAAACCAATCAATATACGCCTATTGTGGATTTTTTTTACCAAAAATATGTAGAAAAATACACATTGGCCTAAATTAGTGAAGAAGTTCGTTTTTTTACATTTTTGGGGGGGATATGTATCATAGGAAAAACAAAAAAAAAATTGTTTTATTTTCAAAATTGTCAGTCTTTTTTTGTTTATATCGCAAAAAAAAAAAAGCTGCAGAGGAGATCAAATGCTACCAAACGAAAGCTCTATTTCTAGTAAAAAAATGGACATCAATTTTATTTGGGTATAGCATTGCACACCCGCGCAATTGTGAGTTAAAATAACGCAGTGCCGTATCGCAAAAAATAGCCTGGTCATTAAGGGGGTAAATCCTTCTGGGGCTGAAGTGGTTAAGCATTATTAAAATCACTGCTCCTTTAAAAACTATATTTTTTAAAAGTTCTTTTGCAGTACCCGGACCACCATATCATTTTTTTGGCCAATAACTTGCATATAAGCCTTTAAAATGGGGACTTTTGATTTTTCAAGTTCTAGTCCCATGGACTTTAATGGGGTTCATGGTTCGGAGTCCGAACTTTTGCGATGTTCGAGAGTTCTGGTGCAAACCGAACTGGGGGGTGTCCGGCCCATCGCTAATCATGGGTTGGATGTGATTTTTTCAAAATCATGCTGTGAATAAAATTAATAATTTCATTGTTAATAAATGGGCTTTGGTCGATTAAACGAAAAAATATATACTGTATATTTTGACAAACAGGTAAATGTAATTACCAAGCAATGCAGTAAAAGTGGTTGCCTCTGTAGTTTACTAAATGATCAATCTGGCATAATTGTAAAAAATGAAAAGAAATGCATTTATTAGTGGAGATGAGAATGTACAATATTACTAGGAAAAAAAAAATATTATTTACTAAAGGCAAATCCACTTTGCAAATCCACTTAGTGTTTCTGCAGGATAATACATGGGATGATGGCCCTGCTTTCATGTAGAGGAGATCCAATAGAAGACTAAGGTCATGTTTCAATAGAATACCAAGGTGCCTTATTGAACAAGGCTGTATGATTACATGGGACTAAAACATTTCTACATTTTATCATATTCTGCAATAGTTAATTTGAAGAGTTCATTAACAAAGACTCTAGTGCTGTATTGTTATTCATAGCTTGAAACTTCTCTGTGTTCTGAGAACAGATTGCACAGAAGAAAATAATAAAACTTTTCTGAAAGACTTGTCTATGAACTCTTCACATCTCTTGTCTCTTGAAAATGTCATGTTACAGCCGTCTGTCAGTGCGCGCTTCTCAAACGCGCTGTTTTACTTGAACAGAGTACAAGGGGGCACGCCAGGGGTTTACAGCAACTAAACGCTTTCTCACGCAGGGAAAAGATGTGGCTACAAGGTTGTAAAGTGTCGTAGAAAGGTCTCTGAAGAAAATGTTCCTAAACACTTACTAAAAACTCTTTCCCACTGTAGCACTCCAAGGTGTTTGTTAGACAGTGGTTTAAAAACAAAAAAAAAAAATATATATATATATATAATAAAACAATAGAATCATTTCAGGCAAACATGAACATTTTCACTTTGGGGACACTGCTGTGTGGCTCTAATACCAGTCTGATGTCGATCTCGTGCAGCAAGCCTGGTTCTCTAACATACATTCAACACAAAGGATGGCACACCATACAGAGCCATGTAAAAAGAAGCTGTAGTCCAGCATACCTCCCAACTTTTTGAGATGGGAATGAGGGACACCTATCAGCAAAAGTATGGAGGTATAGGACTCACACCTTGCCACGCCCCCTTAAAGGAGAATTGTGCAAAAAAAACAAGATTGGTTAAACCCACAAGTGCTTTTTTATCACTACTATTCCTTTATATTGCCTTTTGGAATTTACAAATGCAGCAATTTAGAAATCAGATGAAAGGTTTAGCACTGGGAAACACTTTTTGATAGATAAAAAGTGCATTTTATGTACATCTATATAGATTTGACCAAAATGAGGGACAAATGAGGAGGAATGAGGGACAGAGGGACATTGCTCCAAATCAGGGACAGTCCCTCCAAATCAGGGACAGTTGGGAGCTATGGTCCAGCACAGAGTTCTTGTGAGATTTTGCTGAATCTGGCAGCAACTGTTTTTTTATAAACTACATACCAAAGGAAACCTAAAAAAGTATGGTGTCCGCCATTATCAACCTTTTATGAATGTGTTACTTGACTAGTAGTCATGTAGATCTTTTTTCAATACGTTGAGTTGTCAATCTATAACAAGTAGACAGATATATCTTTATCTGAATACGTATTCTTGGTTAATTGATCAGAAAGTACTGTAGATGAGGGACCAGCATGGCTTCCAATCATGAGCCACTCTAACCTGCAAAGCTTCAAAACTTCCTGGTATTGGTGAAATTATAGTGAAGTGGTGAGTAGCAGTAGTACAAATAGTCATTTTATTGGTTGCGGTTAAAATGGTCAGCATGTTTTGGGGAATGTGGATTCCCCCTTCTTCAGGGCTTAAGATTAAAGTAAAATAAAAGCCTAAGTCTAAATATTCTTTAACCACATTTCCAGCTCCCCTGTGTCAGTGAGCAGCTACTGCAGGGGAGAGGAGGGAGTGCCGACAATGGCTGGGCCATAGGAACCTATGGTTGACATTCTGGAATTCCCAGCCATTTGTTGAGGGCTTCCAAAGCCAGAGCTTCAGGATCACATGACCGGAGAGGATTGAAAATAGGTACGAACAAACATCTTTTTTTTACAAGTTAGGCAGGATAGGTAGGGAGGAGGGGAAATTATTTTTTTTAAAAATAGTTAGACTTATGCCGCGTACAGATGATCGTAATTTCCGACAACCAAACTGTGGATTTATTTCCGACGGATGTTGGCTCAAACTTGTCTTGCATACACACGGTTGCACAAATGTTGTCGGAAATTCCGATCGGCAAGAACGCGCTGACGTACAACGTGTACGACGGCACTATAAAGAGGAAGTTCAATAGCCAGTACACCACCCTTTGGGCTCCTTCTGCTAATCATGTGTTAGTAGAAGTTTGGTGAGAGACGATTCGTACTTTTCAGCCCTGTGCTTTTCAGATCTTTACTGCTCTTCAGTTTGTGCTTGTGGGTTTGTATCTGTTCTTCAGGGCGTGTTGTAAGTTTTTCAGTGCTCGTTTCTGATTTTCAGATAGTTTTTCTCAGGTTCTTTCTGATTTTCAGTGCATTCTGACCAGCCAACCGTTTTGAAGCCATGTTGCGGGTACGTACTCGTCGTAGAGTTCGTGCTGTGCAGGGGCTTGGTGTTGGGGTTCTTACATTGAGCCAAGTCCAGTCCATGAACAGGTGAAGGAGGAGTTCAAGAATTGGTTGCTCCAGCGTGACCAATTCTCTCATATGCCTTTGTTGTGGGAGATCCAGGAGAATAATCCTGATGATTTCAGGAATTATCTCCGGATGATGGACCCCGTTTTTCACCGTCTGTTGGCTTTGCTGTCCCCTTATATTAGCAAGCAGGACACCTGAATGCGGCAAGCCATCACTCCCGAGCAGAGGCTCGTCGCCACCTTGCGGTACTTGGCGACGGGGAGAAGTCTGCAGGACATCAAATTTCTCGACAGGCATCTCCCCCTAGGCTCTGGGAATCATTATTCCAGAGACCTGTTCTGCCATCATTCAGGTCCTGCAAAAGGACTATATTAAGGTAAGTTTTTTCCTTTAATATCACATTCTATGTATTTAATGTTTTGCTAATGATTTGTATGTATTTCATCATTCTCTAATTACCATGATTGTAATATGCTGTGAGTGCCCTCTTTATCCTCATGCATGCTGGAAGCTTTTAAAGTTCCTTTTTTGTCCTTCATGCATATTTGCCTTTGCTAACCTCCCCAGCATGCTATCCTGAGCCCATACACACCTAGCCTAGTTATTTAACAATGTTTTTTCTCAGCTCCCTTGTAGTGCTTACCCTAAACACCCCCTAAAATGTGTACAAATGTTATTTTTGTCCTTAAATTCATGCAGAGTGTAAGATTTTTTTTGGGGGGGGGCAAACTCATTTGGAACCCTCCCCCCCAACTGCTAAGTCAGCTGATACCAATCCACTATCTGCTGACTTTGCCAAACCCATACACACTATTCCTACCTCTTTTGTGGATGAATTCACCAAAGCATGTAGTTCAAGGGCCTGCCAGAATACTTTCAAATGGTACTGTTTAAAGTTTTGTTCTCCTATTATCTTGATAGGTAATTGCAGAATGTCAAAATGTGCTTCAATTTGTACAGTATGTATTCATATTTCTCGATTATGACACTTCTAAATGTTATACTGATGTTGGCCAAGAATGTTTGTGTCTAATCTGCTTGTAATGTTATGTGCAAAATTTATCTTTTTTTTTCTTGTTTGACTCCACAGTTTCCTTCAAATCCACAGGAATGGCATACTGTGGCATCCCACTTTACCCAACGGTGGGACTTTCCTAACTGCGGAGCGGCAATAGATGGGAAACACGTCCACATCGCCCCACCCCCCAACTCGGGGTCATACTATTATAATTATAAGGGGTTTAATAGTATTGTGTTGTTGGCGGTGGTGCCGGCAACATACAAGTTTTTGTATGTGGACGTGGGGAAGAATGGCCGGATGTCAGATGGTGGAGTCATCGCCCAGATGGAGTTTTACACACGGCTCCAGAATGGTGGCTTGGGCTTGCCACCTGCGGAAGACAACGTGGCTGGTCTTCCGTTTGTGTTTGTCGTTGATGAAGCATTTGGGCTAGGTGAACATCTGATGAGGCCATTTACCATGAGGACTCTCACCCTGAACCAGAGGGTTTTTAACTACCGGCGAGTGGTGGAGAATGCTTTCAGCATAATGGCCAGCCGGTTCCGGCAATTTCTAATACCAATCCATATGGCGGAATATAAACTGAACCATATTGTGCTTGCTTGCTGCATTATGCACAATTTTCTACGCAAAAATGCAACAAACTATGTGGCCTCAGTTGGCCGGCTTTCCTGATCATTCAACCCTGATGGCACTTGAAGCTGGCCATCGTGGCTTGCCCCCCCCCCCCAAAGCACCCACAAAGTGAGACAAAAAATATCTGGAGTACTTTGCGGGTAGGGGGGCCATTGTTATGCCAGCAAATGTGTAAAACACTTTTAAAATACATTTTTATTATAAACTGAACTAATATTTCATTTGATTTACTGCTTATGTTTCTGTTACCTGTCTCGTAGGTTCTCCAATGGGCTTTTCTTTTTGGTCATTTTCTTCAATAGTGCAAACGTTATTTATTTGATACATGAGGTGACAATCTCTTCTTCAGCTAACTATTATGTTGTGGGTCTGCTGTACACACCTTGTTTTTGTTGTTAATGTATGTAATGCATTAATGATAAAAATAATCATTCTTTTCAGCACAATGAATTAATTGCTTTGAGTGTCTAAAATGGCCTGATTGGGGCCAATTTTAGAGCACTGTGGGAGTTATTTACTAAAGGCAAATCCACTTTGCACTACAAGTGCACTTGAAACTGCACTGAAAGTGCACTTGTAGTGCAAAGTGGATTTGGATTGTTGAGTATAAAACATTTTACTCCAAGCACATTCACATGTGGATTAGAAAAGGGTTTTTGAACAAACCAACATCTTTGGTGTATAACATTTTTATGTTTGACATTTTTTTTGGTTAAACGGGCATGTTTAAAACTATAACATACACAACTCAGGAACTTACAAAGTTCAACTTTGAAAAAGTGAAGGCAATATCAGACATTAGTATGTCCAAACTGTGTTGATCTTGCATCAGATGGGGTGATGTCAGCCCTGTAAAAGCCACATTTTGAAGATGCACACAAAATGGGAGTCAAATGTGGATTTCACTCCTGATCCCATGCCTAATGTCAACATGTGCTAGCTCCCATCATGGGGGATCAATGGACGTGTTTCGGGGTGCAACCCCTTCCTCTCACCTACTTGAGTTGCGAGGAAGAAGTTGCACCCACAAAACACGTACATAGATATCCCGTGATGGCAGATAACACACTGTCTGCATCTTCAAAATTTGGCTTTTAAAACATTACAATTTTTGTGTGTTTTAGATTCTGCCTAAAACATCAATGATGTTCTTAATTTTTTGTTGAACATCATGGATGTTTTCCTTTATCTTTTCTAAATCATGATTGCACACCACGATCTCCCCGCACTTGCACTGGTGAAATTAGTTTCTTCTTCCACAACATCCACATCACCTAAAATAAAAAAACACACCCTGTATTATAAATATGCAGGCATACATCTATTACCTGAAGCTGTGGTCTCAGACACTCACCTGTTGTGGTCACTATTTCAACCAATTCTCCCACCACATCCTCAGGTTGTGGTGTGGTGACTTCACCTTCTTTAGGAGGTTGGGGGTTCCTGATGTGCACAAATGTCCCGAGTCTTTTCTCCCCTATGTGAATTAAAAAAAAGGTATACTTAGCACACAGATATATGAGGCAAGAAATAGGAATATGAAACATTGCTTGGAAGGGTCGTACAATTGTCTGTTTTGGCAGGGTTCCAAGCTGAATACATGATTGTTTGCCTTTCTTCAAGCTGTAATACTTACCTTTTTTGGTAAAGTATCCCACATGTAGAGACTCCTAGTATCCACTGGAGCATTTGCGTGTGACACCCTTAAAAGGGTGTTCTGGTGTCCCACACCAGTGCTCCTGCGTCCAGATGTGTAAACAGCTGCTGAGTGTCCTCTCCTTACACTGAATCAAGTTGGCATTTCATTCTAGTTACATACCCATCTAGACAACAATGTACTAAACTTCTTTTAATACAAATAGGCATGAACAAATGTAGTTAACCTGCATCTGCCAAAAACATTGTATTAGTGGCCAAACGAACAATGTTTACTACGAACGATTACTGTGCCCACGAACCTGAAACTTGCCATTTTAAACTGTACAACAGTAAAGAAAAGCACATGGACCAGCACGAAAGTAATAATAATAATAGGAACACACAAAAAAATACTTACTTTTTTGCAGCCCTCTCTTGATTTTTCTGTACTGATCCTGCTCCCCATCGTTTCCTCAGTTGATCCTTGGATCGGCGTACCCCAAAATTTCTTCTGCAGACTTTTCACAACTTTAATCATGATTTTGGCCTTACTCACATTTGGGTTTCTGTACGGTCCATATTTCCCAACATAGTCGGCCCTCTTCAAGATGTCCACCATCTCAACAAAGGACATATTTGAGGTCTTAAATCTCCTGGATCGGGACGTTTGTGGCTCTGGGCTTTCGTCGTTGCTGCTACTCTCATGCACCTGCTGTCTCTCCGCCATGTGCTCTCCCACTGCGCCGAAAGAGAAGGGGCGGGGAATATACAATGGTTTACATATCAATAGACAGTAGTAGCCAAAAATGATTGGGACAAGAATGAAAAATGCTGGGGTCAGAAGTATAGTCTTTTCTATTTGTTAAAATTCAATTTGCAATAGTCATGAGCTCAAAATTTTGTGTTATTGATGACCAAAAAACTAAAACTATGTCCCATTTTCATACACAGGTAAGTCTCAGCTAGGAGGAGGACGTGGAAAGTCTCAGCCAGGAGGAGGCCGTGGAAAGTCTCAGCCAGGAGGTGGTGGGGGAAAGTGGCAGCCAGGAGGTGGCCAGGGAAAGTGGCAGCCAGGAGGTGGCCAGGGTAAATGGCAGCCAGGAGTTGGCCAGGGTAAGTGGCAGCCAGGAAGTGGCCGTGCCCAGTAGCCTGACCGAGTCGCAGATTCCTCCCCTCCGCCTTCCAACAAAAAGGCCCAGGAAGGGGAGGAATGTGGAGGAGTCAGCGCTTGGTTTGATTTGGCAGGCTACTGCGGTCCTCACAACAACCCCCAGTGTTCAAGAGGCCTTTGCGTCTATGACGGCCATTAAGATGCAGGAAATGGAGGTGGGCCATTGCCTCATCAGTGAGGAATTCATATTTCAGGTCCTAAATAAGGGGGTGATGGGCGAACTCACAAAAAAAGTCACGTATGTGAGTTGGACCATACTCCTCTTCCACCTCCTGCCACAACTCCAACACCACAGCCACAGCCTGGAAGGAAGCATGGAAGGAAGACAAGAGAGTGATGGCCTGGGTTTGGTGTGATCTGTCAAAAGACGCAGGCTGTTGTAAGACCACAGCCTCGGGACATATATGTCATCTGCTGCTGCTCCCGATCTCTCTGAGTCCTGGATCGGATTGTGCTCCTTATTAAATAGACTCCTTAGGCTACCAATTTTGCATGTCAAAGAACTGATGTCTGCCCTGGGGTACAAAGGCTTTGCCAATTTCAACAGTTTTTCCAGCGTTGCCTTCCTCTTTATTTTGGTATGACCCCTAATACATTTTTTAAATCCTTGGCTATGTGTTTTACTTCAATAAGGACAGTTTGTTTGTGAGTAGGCAGGTACATTTCAAAAATACAATGTCAAATTAACATTGGACACCAACACCAAACACCAACCAATCTATTTGAGGTCCTACATGGGACTACGTAAAGTGAGATGTCACAATCAGGACAATGGAACCTGGTTTCCTTTCTGATTTTCTTTCCAATGTCATCTCGCTTTGAGCAACAAACCACGCACATCCAGGTGCTGACTTTTTCTTAGTTGGGCTGATGTGGTCCATGAAGTGACCACCAGTCAGGCGTTCCGGGTTGACAATGCCAGCAGCACGACGTCCAGCTCTATTCACAGCCATTGGTGTTTGATGGTTCACGAAGATCAGTTTGGCAACTTTCCAAATAAAGTCATAGGCTTATCACTCTTTTTTTTTAGCAGAATGTAAGCATTCCACAAGCATTGCTCAAGAAGATGCCTGAAGATTTTCTTGTAGTACTTTTTTTTTGCTGTTTCCTCGTTGCTGGACAGAATGTCATTGCTTGGTCAGCTCTGTTGACACCTCCCATGGTGTTATTATAGTCTATCACTACTTGTGGCTCCATGATTTCTTCCCCATCTTTTGTGTGTACCATAACAGTGGAGGTTATATGAACTGTACTCATTAGGCACACATCTTTTTTGTCACGCGATCACAGTGCCATCATTTTACCTTTCTGCCAGGCAACCATTTCTCCAGTCTTCAGCTTCTTACTGCCAAACATTGGCGGCATGTCACGCCGGTTAGCCCTAATGGTTCCATAGGCATCCGTTTTGTTCTTCAGAAGAAAGTTCAGGAGATGTGTAAAAGTTGTCGGTAGATACGCAATAGCCATGATTTAGCAATGGTTCAATCAGTGAAAGAATGGAAGATGTTACCATTCCATAGTTGCTGTATTTTGGGTTGAATTTTGTTCCTTTGCCAGTGTATATGACAGAATTCTAAATGTAGCCAGTTGACGATAAGCATAGCATGAAGGATTTTACGCCAAATCGTGCTCTCTTTGATGCAATGTAGGCCATTAGACATTCATCTAAGCTCTGTTGGAAATTCTTCAGAATCATTTGATATACTTCCCAAATTTTCTTGAGTTTTGGTGCTGGATAAGTAGTTTCATCAAATTCTTTGTTGTTTTCGAAGTGCAAATATTTCATTATCGGGGAAAATTTGTACTGTCAGAAAATTTGTACTCTGACATGACCATGCCAAAGAATGGAGTGGCATATAATTTGTTAGTTGTCCAATACCACTACCACTAAAATGCAGTTTTTATTTCCCTTGCATGTCCCCCTCGGATCTACAGTGACTTTACTTCCAAGTGCACTTTCAGTGCACTTGCAGTGCAAAGTGGATTTTCCTTTAGTAAATAACCCCCAAAGTCCATGATATAACGTGACAACCAACAATGTAAGGTATTATAACTTTAATGGATGGTCAATACCACTACCACTAAAATGCATTTTTTTATTTCCCTTGCATGTCTCCCTCGGATCTACAGCGACTTTACTTCCAAGTGCACTTGCAGCGTGACAACCAACAATGTAAGGTATTATAACTTTAATGGATGATCAATGGCCACTCTCATTATGGAAGAATTTATTTTGAGGAGTTACTGCCTATAAATCCCACATCATTAAGCTGTCTCTGAAAGGGAGAAAGGGTGAAATAAGCTTTTCTGTCTGGCTTGTTGCCAAATGATGATGATCACCATACACTTGACAATTCTGTTGCCATTTTGGAGCTTAAGGTATTTTACCTTTTCTTTTACAAGGTTTTTAGTTTTTACTTCCCTTCAAAGGGCAACTCCACTTTCCTGGGGAAGAAAATAGGAAAAAAATAAAAAGTACCATATTTATCGGCGTAGGGAAAATCGTGGGTGCGTGTTATACGCCGATCCCCGTTGATCCCCCGCTGATTGTGAGCGGAGGAGCGAGCGCCGCTGATCTACATACAATTGCCGAGTGTACTCGGCTATCCTCGGCTAGTTCCGCTGACAGTCACGCCCAGTCCCGCCTTATGATGGACATAACACAGGGACTGGGCGTGACTGTGAGCAGAGCTATCTGAGCCTAGCCGAGTACACTCGGCTATTGTATGTATATGGGCGGCACTCAGCTCCAATTACAGTCACGCCCAGTCCCGTAATTGGACCTGTGTTATGTCCATCATAGGGCGGGACTGGGTGGGACTACGAGCGGAGCCGAGAAGAGCTAAGATACACAGGACCGGCTCTGTGTATCTCGGCGGCGCCATTTTCAAACTGCAGTGACACTGACATGTCACTGCAGTTTAACTGCAGCCTGGGCAAGGCTGCAAATTACACTGAGAAGGCTGAAAATGGACACTGGCAAGGCTGAAAATGACACTGGCAAGGCTGCAAGGCTGCAAATGACACTGGCAAGGCTGCAAGGCTGCAAATGACACTGGCAAGGCTGCAAGGCTGCAAATGGCACTGGCAAGGCTGCAAGGCTGCAAATGACACTGGCAAGGATGCAAGGCTGCAAATGACACTGACAATGCTGCAAGGCTGCAAATGACACTGACAAGGCTGCAAGGTTGCAAATGACACTGACATGGCTGCAAATGACACTGACAAGGCTGCAAGACTGCAAATGACACTGACAAGCATGCAGGTGGACGCTGTGCAATGTAAGTTTTCTTCCTTAAAACATTTTTTTCCTTAAAATTCCTTTCTAAACTTGGGGTGCGTGTTATATGCCGGCGCGTGTTATACACCGATAAATACAGTAATATAGCATATACAATTGCGACACAAATCATATTGTAATTGAATGTTATTAAAAATTACCCTTCTTGGGGTGAGGCTTGACATTTGAATGGATACATACATGGGATGGCCTAGATAGAATATCCTCTTCAGTAATTACTATATTCCTTTTTTTTCCTTCTTTTTTGCTATGCAATGTGATGGGAACTTGATATTCTACTAATATATTTTAGGTTTAATGTGTATGATGTGTTGTCGTGTTTTGTTTGTTTGTTTGTTTGTTTAAGAAATTAAATAAAAAGATTTATTAAAAAAAAAAAAATGACCTTTCCTTTTCAATCTGCAGCCACTGTAATTTTCTAAAAATGCAATGCAATATGGCTACCTGGAGGTGTTCTGTACACAAAATGTGTACAGAACGCCCCACAGAAACATAATTTCCTGCTTGTGTGATTGGCTCACTTATTTTCCCAGAACTCCACGCTAAGATACAAGTCAGATTTCAGCACCCCCTGCAACAAAAATTTAATTTTCGGTGAGATACTACCAGTAGGAAATCACATCTAAAGGGATGCAGGCCCAGTAGCTTTCCTCATTAGTGCCCTGCAGCTGCCACAGCTGATTGATAATTATGAAACTTGTCATTACACTCACTTTCCAACAGAAACACACATGGATTTCTTCATAATAACAAAAGGTAGGAATCTGCAACAAAGTTTGTTAAAATCCTTGCAATGTACATAGATCACCCAGACGGGAAATGTTTTTTTTTCTCAACAAAAAAGTGGAGTTAGGCTTTAAGTGTTATTTCACAGAAAGGCTACATTCACACCTCTGTGTGTAGAGTGAGGTGAGATTAGGGTACAGTTGCAAACATATATTATATTTATCCCTAAGGAAGGTGACATTTGCATGAAACTGCACCGAAGATGCATCAAGCAGAATTTTATAACGCAGTGCACTCCCCATAGCATGGAGGTGTCGACGTGTCCAAGGATTTTTGCTTTGAATTTATATTACTGTATGTGGTGGGTTTAGATGGCAGTAGTGCTTATGAGAGTTCTTCCTTAACACAAATGCCAGAATGAGCATTATGGCTGATGGCACATGTATATACTGTAGTGTATGCAGCAGTAAATTACCCTTACCACGCTTTGCTTATTTTCTTACATTATAAGTCATTTTCCTTTGAAAAGAAAATTGTTATTAAGCTCAAGCCATCAAATACTTTAATTTGCCACTGATCAGCACTACAAAAGAACAGAGGTGTGGATTGCTAAGTAAAGGGGTTATAATAAATTCCCTTTAGTGGTGGAACAGGACACTGCACTGTTAATGGATCCCCTGTTGCTTTCACACTTCTATAACAGAGCTCCTTGCTTGACTTTAGCTTAAGTCCACTTGAAAGTTCCACCCCCTACCAAGATATTTAATGTAATATCCTTTCACCTGTCATGCTGAAGTTATTTTGCATGATTTTATTGAGGGAGCTTTCAAGTCATTGTACAATATAGAGTTTGAGTCATTTTTTCCTAACGCAAGTTACAGAAATATTTCTCTTTAATAATTAAATGAGCTGTCAAAATTCTTAGTGTAATCATCCCTGATATAAGCCATATGTGGATAACTGACTGTATTCGCATTTACAGCCACCTATTAACATAGAAGATACATAAAAATCACACTTTAACGCACCTTAAGTTGCACATTAACGGGCGGTAGATTAGGACAGGCCATTAATGGGAATAGACTGCTAATAAACCACAACAGACTTAAAAATGTACCTGCACCATTTTTGCTGACACAGTGTACCCCAGCACATAGTAGTATGTTACCATGCATTGTGGTGCATTGAATGTTCATTGGCTTAACCACTTCCGGACCGCTGCACGCCGATATATACGTTCTTAATTTGAAGGGGAATAACGTTGTTATGGCAGCAGCTAGCTGCCATAACCCTGGTATCCTCTTGTTTGGCCGGCGGTCCGGTTTCCGATAATAGTGGTCTCTGTGGTGGATTCGCCGCAAGATCACTTATCGGCGACGGGAGAGGGGTGCCCCCCCTCCCGCCTTGCTCTGGTGCCCTCCGCCGCTTACCGGTGCCGTCGGCAGGGGCAGAGGCAATCGGATCTTCACCCTTGCTGGGCATGGAGACGAGTGAGGGGTAGATGGCCCACACCCGTCTCCATAACAATGCAGGGCGGAAGCGATGTCATAATGTCATGACATAGCTTTTAAAGGGCCATTTCTTTTTTTTTATAATGACAATTTTTTTTTTTTTTTATTGTATTTAAGTATAAATATAAGATCTGAGGTCTTTTTGACCCTAGATCTCATATTTAAGAGGTCCTGTTATGCTTTTTTTTCCTATTACATGGGATATTTACATTCCTTGTAATAGCAATAAAAGTGACACAATTATTTTTTTTTAAAAAACTGTGTAAAAATAAAAAATAAAAGGTAAAATAAATAAGATTTTTTTTTTAAATGAGCCCCGTCCCGCCAAGCTCGCATGCAGAAGCGAGCGCATACGCGAGTAGCGCCTGCATATATGAACGGTGTTTACACCACACATGTAAGGTATCGCCGCGATCGGTGGAGCGAGAGCAATAATTCTAGCCCTAGACCTCCTCTGTAACTTAAAAGATGCAACCTATAGAATTTTTTAGATGTTGCCTATGGAGATTTTTAAGGGTAAACGTTTGTAACCATTTCACGAGCGGGCGCAATTTTGAAGCATGACATGTTGGGTATCAATTTACTCGGTGTAACATTATATTTCACAATAGAAAAAGAAATTGGGCTAACTTTACTGTTGTCTTATTTTTTATTTTATTAAAAAAAAGTGTAATTTTTTTTTAAAAAGTGTGCTTGTAAAACCGCTGCACAAATACAGTGTGACAGAAAGTATTGCAACCAATCAGATTGTTTTTAAATATGTGCGTTACTGCAACACATACTGTATATGTAAAATAGGTTGAAATACTTACTATCACTGCATAAATTACAGATCCAATATCAAACTGTGGTAAATTGTCTTCTTTTTTTGGGTCACATGATCTGTGCTCGAGAAAAGGATCAGGAGATCCAGGCCCTGATCTTCCACCTCCACCTGAGCGGAATAATGAGGTATGTGAGTATTGGACAAAAAGTATTTGTTAAGGCCCATACACACGATCGGACTTTTTGACAACCAACATGCAAATTAGCTGTTTTGGACCAACATCCGACCGTGTGTACGCTCCATCGGACCAACTTTTTCCAGGTTTCATCTGACTTTTGTTGGCTGTGCGAACGGACCAACTTTCTGCCAACAAAGGTCCGATGGACCAAAGTCCGACCGTGTGTACACAAAACCAACGGACTTTTGAACAAACCAATGCAGAACCAATGCAAAAGATCAGACAACAATACAGAAGTTGACCAAAGATGGCGGTAAAGAGCAGAAAAACCAAGTGATTTGGTGAAAGTTGGCTGAAAAAGACCTGCCGTGTGTATGCAATACCAACTTGGGGACAACGCCCTTTGGACAAAAATCCACAGGAAAGTTGGTCCACGGTCCGATCGTGTGTATGAGGCTTTAGTCTTACAGATAGTGACACTCTCCAGTCCAAACCAGACTGTTCAAAAGGCATGGCTTAATATCACATAGGGTCATTTTTTAGTGTAAACACGGTGGTACGCAGTTCTGGCACCTCCAGCACTAAATGTATGTACTGGAAAGGGGTGCTTGAGTGTGCTGGGTTGTATGGTCATCTATTGTTGCAGAAAGGATCTACTGTTTCGAAGGAGCTCTATTGATGCTGGCTGCTGGAGGATTTATTGCTGCTGGTGGGGGATTTATTGTTGCTGCTGGGGGATTTATTGCTGCTGGTGGGGGATTTATTGTTGCTGCTGGAGGATTTATTGCTGCTGGTGGGGGATTTATTGTTGCTGCTGGGGGATTTATTGTTGCTGCTGGGGGTTTATTGTTGCTGGGGTTAATCTATTATCTATCTAATCTTTCTTGTGGGGAGAGGCTGTATATATACAAACAGAGCTTGTTTTTGTCAGCAATGCGAGTGCAGTTTCAATTGTTTTTATCTGAATAAATACTGTCATGAGGTACTGCGTAATGAGGTTTATCTCCTTTTGTTTGCATGGGATGGCATATATGTGATGATTACCGCTGGAGTGTAATTTTGAACAAGGAGAATCGTATCCAGGTTTGCTGCATCCACTATCCGGTCTGCTGCCACTGAGTGTATGAAGATTGATGGGCTTCCTTCTTACCTTAGTTTACTTGATATACAATCAGGTCCTTAAATATTGGGACATCGACACAATTCTAATCTTTTTGGCTCTATACACCACCACAATGAACTTGAAATTAAACGAACAAGATGTGCTTTAATTGCAGACGTTCAGCTTTAATTTGAGGTCAAATCAGGTGAATGGTGTAGGAATTACAACAGTTTGTATATGTGCCTCCCACTTTTTAAGGGACCAAAAGTAATAGGACAGATTAACAATCATCCATCAAACTTTCACTTTTTAATACTTGGTTGCAAATCCTTTGCAGTTAATTACAGCCTGAAGTCTGGAACGCATAGACATCACCAGACGCTGGGTTTCATCCCTGGTGATGCTCTGCCAGGCCTCTACTGCAACTGTCTTCAGTTCCTGCTTGTTCTTGGGGCATTTTCCCTTCAGTTTTGTCTTCATATATATATAAAGTATAAAAACACATAAAGCTTTAGTTTAAAACAGATAAATTTAGAAAAAATAAATAAATACAATAAATCAAAATCAAAGCCAATTGTTTCCTATTAATGTCGCATTGTAACACAATCATTGGAAGATAAGAGAGAAGCTGAAGTAAGACATCTAAGGCTATAAAGATACTTAAATTATGCAAATGACAGCACAAAGCTGTTGTAGAAGGAAACAACATGCACCCTAATCATTCTAATTGTATACCTTTTTCAGTTAACTTTATAAAAATGCTAAATATGGTGTTTAAAATGGCAGTAAAATATGCTTCTGCCAAGAATATATACTATACTTTCTATTCAGCCATTTATTGCACTTTAGTATAACACAGAAAAAATATAGCAGGCAAAGAAAATCGGTTTATAAGGAAACAGAATCAACTAGAATTGTATGTTGTCTAAGCATCATTAATTGTGGTTCATACTTGTTAAAAAAAAGGAATCAAATTAGCAGGAAACATATCTTCCCTCATTATTCCAAAGAGGGTTGTTTTTAATAAAATGCTATGCTGAGGGGGGGGGGGGGGATAGGATTTGGAACCCAAAGAAGCTCAGTTAAAATCTCTGTTAATGAATACCGATTTTTCCATTAAAACTTTACCTGCTGTCCCAGGAGGCTGGATTCTTAACCACCTCAGTACAGTGCATTTTCACCCCCTTCCTGACCAAGCCATTTTTCAGCTTTCAGCGCTGTCGCACTTTGAATGACAATTGCGCGGTCATACAACACTGTACCCAAATGAAATTGTTATAATTTTTTTGCCCACAAATAGAGCTTTCTTTTTGTGGTATTTGATCACCTCTGCGGTCTTTATTTTTTGCGCTATAAACAAAAGAAGAGCGACAAATTAAAAAAAAAAAACAATATTTTTTACTTTTTGCTATACTAAATATCCCCAAAAAATATATAAAAATTTTTTTTTTCCTCAGTTTAGGCCGATACGTATTCTTCTACATATTTTTGGTAAAAAAAATCGCAATTAGCGATTATTGATTGGTTTGCGCAAAAGTTATAGCGTTTACAAAATAGGGGATAGTTTTATAGCATTTTTATTAATATTTTTTTTTTTTACTAGTAATGGCGGCGATCTGCGATTTTTATTGTGACTGAGACATTATGGCGGACACATCGGACATTTTTGACACATTTTTGGGACCATTGTCATTTATACAGCAATCAGTGCTATTTAAATGCATTGATTACTGTATAAATGACACTGGCAGTGAAGGGGTTAACCACTAGGGGGCGGGGAGGGGTTAATATGTTCCCTGGGAGTGATTCTTACTGTGGGGGGAGGGGACTCACAAGGGGAGGAGACCGATTGGTGTTTCTCTGTACAGAGAACACACCATCGGCTCCTCTCCTCTGACAGGACCGTTGATCTGTGTGTTTACACACACAGATCCACGGTCCCGATGTGTTACCGGGCAATCGCGGGTGCCCAGCGGACATCGCGGCCGCTGGGCATGCGCATCGGGTGCCCAGTGACACGGCGGGCGGGCGCGCGCTCCCTGGAGGGCCGTGAAGGGGAGGACGTCATATGACGTCCTCCTGCGCTGAGAGCTGCGCCGCCTGGCCATCAATAGACGCCAGGCGGTCGCGAGGTAGTTAAAGAAGTAAATGACAGTCCTTCAGGGAGTAAGGGCACAGGTTTCCAGATATATGGGGGCTTGCCGGATAGAGTAAGCTGCTGCAGATATAAAAAATTGGGTAAAGAAAAGTGGCACACAGTAAAATACCATGAATTGCTCTGCCAAGTCCTGAAAATTACTGAGCTGTACAAAGTATACGATTTACAGCATTTCCTTAATGTTTTCTCCTCAAATCAGGATTATTTAGTCACTAGTTTTTTCTGAGTTGAAAAGACTTAACTAAATAGGTCCAAACCTCTAAAAACCTCTTTACTAAAATCCTATATGAGTTTTATCACGTTAATGTGTTTTTAAAAGTTTTTTTATTGGCTTTATTTGAGTACAGAATATGTGACAGCAGGTTTAGATGATGGCAATCTTGTTAGCAACATCAAGAGCATCAAAATCATGAGTAAGATAAACAGATGTCTTCTTCTCACTGCCTGGCCTGAAGAGGGTGTTCATTTTGGCCACATCTACTGTATGTTATGAAGCTTTTTCACTATTTGTTTAATCTGGTGCTTGTTTGCTTTGAGGCCAACAGTGAAACCCAGTGCATTATTGTCCTCGATATCCTTCACAGTAGACTCATTGGTCAGAGGGAATGCAATGATGGTATAATGGTCAAGCTTGCACTTTTTCCTGGATATTTTGATTGTCTCCTCAACCTCAAGGTTTTGGGTCTTAAAAATGTAGGAAAATTTGAGATATTTTTTTCTATTATTGTGTACACCTTTTAGCATAGCCTTTTTGGACTTGAGAGCCTTATGCCCTGTACACACAATATGATTTTCTGATGGAAAATGTGTGATAGGACCTTATTGTCTGAATTTTCGACTGTGTGTAGGCTCCATCACAGATTTTCCATAGGCATTTCCGTCACACAAAATTTGAGATCTGGTTCTCAAATTTTCCGACAACAAAATCCTTTGTCGGAAATTCTGATCGTGTGTACACAATTCCGACGCACAAAGTGCCACACATTCTCAGAATCAAGCAGAAGAGCAGCATTGACTATTGAACTTCATTTTTCTCGGCTCGTCGTACATGTTGTACGTCACTGCGTTCTTGATGTTCGGAATTTCTGACCAACTTTGTGGGACCGTGTGTATGCAAGACAAGTTTGAGCCAACATCCGTCTGAAAAAATCCCATGGATTTTGTTGTCGGAAAATCCTATTGTGTGTACAGGGCATTAGACTTTGCTTCTGTCTTGGCAGGAACAACTTCCTTCTTAGCCTTTGGTGCCATCTTGGGGAAAAAGCTTTTTTTTACTTTTTAAACCTGTAGTTTTCTAGCTTGCTCAAACCTGGTAATTTTATCATGACAACTGTCTGCCATATGTGTTCCTGCATTCTCACCCTGTTGTATGCATCTCTGCAGCTTCATTGATACACAAGGCCAACCGTCACTATAACAAAACTGAATCACTGCACTGATGGTGGACTGACACATAAAGCGGGTGCATGAAGAAAGGAAGTGGCCGAAAGAGGATGTAGGAAATCAATAGAAATGAGATGCAAAAAGGGGTGAAAAATATGCAAAAACAATATCACATGTGATAGTCTTCTAGATGGAAAACTGATTGAATCAGTGTTCCACCTATCACATAAGCTGGTCTAGGGGGGTGGGACATTGTTACAGCACCGCCTTATACACACAGACCCAGCTCCATCTGTGCCATACATCGGCCGATGTGTGTGATCCAGGAAATGGTGAGGCTGAAATTGGTAGGCACAAAGCTAGCAATGGTTGGCACACAGAGGCTGCAATGGCTGGCACACAGAGGCTGCAATGGTGGGCACACATAGGCTGCAATGGCTGGCACACAGAGGCTGCAATAGCTGGCATACAGAGGCTGCAATGGTGGGGACACAGAGGCTGCAATGGTGGGCACACAGAGGCTGCAATGGATGGCACACAGAGGCTACAATGGTGGGCACACAGAGACTGCAATGGTGGGCAAACAGAGGCTGCAATGGTGGGCACAGAGGCTGCATTGGTGGACACCATAAAGCTGCATTTTATGGGCACCATAAAGCTGCATTTGATGGGCACAGTAAG
Organism: Lithobates sylvaticus; assembly: GCA_028564925.1. Lineage (NCBI taxonomy): Eukaryota > Metazoa > Chordata > Amphibia > Anura > Ranidae > Lithobates > Lithobates sylvaticus. The sequence goes on from CM053028.1 coordinate 481,100,027, forward strand.
GCTGAAATGATGGGCACAGTGAGGCTGCATGATGGGCACAGTGAGGCTGCATTGATCTCTTGTACCATGTCTGCAGCCTCACTTTAATGCCCCGTACACACGGTCGGAAATTCGACCACAAAATCCGTCAGATTTTTTCCTACGGATTTTGTCCGACACTGGTGTTGCATACACATGGTCGGACAAAGTTGTCGGAAAATCCGATCATTCTGAGCGTGGGGACGTCCGTTGCGTACAACGGAACTACGTAGAGGCTAGTAGCCAATAGCTTTGGTCTCGTAATTTGATCTGAGCATGCGTGGCACTTTTCCCGTCGGAATTATCTACACACGATCGGAAAAAGTCCGATCGGATTTTGTAGTTGGAAAATTTGAGAGCAGGATCTCAAATTTTTTCCGTCGGAAATTCTGACTGAAAAAGTCAGATGGAGCCCACACACGGGTGGATTTTCTGACAACATGGTCCGATCGGATATTTTCCATCGGAATTTCCGACCGTGTGTACGGGGCATAAGTTTACGATTGTATAAATATACACCTTTGTGTTTTGATTTTGCACCAGCACTTTAATATAGTCATTTTAGAAGGTTCAAAGCGCAACATCACTATTTATTCATTTACCTCTCCATTTGTGAAGGATCAGCTAACCAGGTGTCTGCTCCAGTGAACCTTAGCTTTTAATTTGACAGCGCAGGAGTAATATATTTATTCTCCTCTCATTTTTCCTCATAGCTGATCTCCTCCATGCTTCTTATCAGTTTGGTTGCTCTTCTCTGGACTTTCTCCAATTCCCCAATATTCTTTTTGTGAACTGGTGCCCAAAACTGAACTGCATATTCCAGATGAGTTCTTACTAATGATTTGTACAGGGGCAAAAATGATATCTCTCTCTCTCTGCAGTCCATACCTCTCTTAATACAAGAAAGGATTTTGCTCATATTGGAAACCGCAGCTTGGCAGTGCATGCTATTATGAGTTGAGAGTTGAGGGTTGAGAAGTAACTTGATATAGCGCGGTCTTACCCCGAAGGGTTCCGATTAGGCTTGTGATCTATCAGAACACCCAGATCCATCTGCACCATTGATTCCCCCAGTTGTATCCCCCTAATATGTATGATTCTTACATATTCTTAGCCCCCAAGTGCATAACTTTACATTTATCAACATTAAACCTAATTTTCCACATAGCTGTCAAATTAAACAGTGCATTGAAGCTGGCTTGTAAATTGGAGACATCGTGTAAGGACATTATTCCACAGCATAGCTTGGTGTCATCTGTAAACACTGAAATGGTACTTTTAATCCCAGACCTTATATCATTAATAAATATATTAAAAAGCAAGGATCCCAGCACTGAACCTTGGGGTACACCACTGATAACCTTAGAATATTCAGAGTAAGAATCATTAACCACTACTTTCTGAATACGGCCTATTAGCCAGTTATCTATCCATTTACAAACTGATTTTTCCAAGCCTATAGACCTTACCTTACACATTAGCCATGTGTGGGGAACTTTTGCAAAATCCAAGTATACCACGTCCACAGCCACCCCTCTGTGTAAAGTTTTACTTGCCTCCTCATAGAAAGAAATCTCTGTCTCTGTTTGACAACTTCTGTCTTTCATGAACCCATGCTGTCTGTTGCTTAAAATATTTTTTTCAGCAAGAACTCATCTATGTGGTCTTTTATTAAACTCTCAAGTATCGTCCCAACTATAGAAGTTAAACTAACAGGTCTATAGTTACTTGGTAAAGACTTTGATCCCTTTTTAAATATAGGCACCACATTGGCCCTACGCCAGTCCAGTGGTACTATTCCAGTCAAAGAGTCTCTAAAAATTATAAAAAATGGCTTTGGAATGACAGCGCTCAATTATTTTAGGATCTGTGGGTGTATGCCATCTGGTCCAGGTGCTTTACTTACTTTTATTCATTCTAAATATTTCTGGACTATATCACTTTTGAGCCATTGTGGAATATTTGGGACTGTGTTAATACCATCCCCATTATGTACATGAGTTCCCCCATGCTCCCTTGTATACACAGAGCTGAAGAAGGTATTTCTTGAAGATGAGTTCTTGCTGGAAAAAAATATTTTAACCACTTCAATACCAGGCACTTAGACACCTTCCCGCCAAAGCCAATTTTCAGCTTTCAGTGCTGTCGCAATTTGAATGACAATTGCGCGGTCATGCTACACTGTACCCAAACACATTTTTTATCATTTTGTTCCAACAAATAGAGCTTTCTTTTGGTGGTATTTGATCACCTCTGCGATTTTTATTTTTTGCGCAACAAACAAAAAAAGACCGAAAATTTTGCAAAAAAACTAGTTTTTCTTTGTCACTGTTAATTTTTTTTGTAAATAAGTGCGTTTTCTTCTTCAATGACGGGCACTGATAAGGCGGCACTAATGGGCACTGATAAGGTGGCACTGATGGGCATTGATAGGTGGCACTGGTATGCGGCACTGATGGGCACTCAGGTGGCACTGATGGGCACTCATAGGCGGCACTGATGGGCACTCATAGGCGGCACTGACGGGTACTTATGGGTGGCACTGATGCACACATATAGGTGGCACTGATAGGTGGCATGGATGGGCACTGATAGGTGGGCATGGGTGGGCACCAATGAGGTGGCACCGATTATGGGCACTGATAAGCGGCACTGATGGGCATTGATAGGTAGCACTGGTATGCGGCACTGATGGGCACTCAGGTGGCACTGATGGGCACTCATAGGCGGCACTGATGGGCACTCATAGGCGGCACTGACGGGTACTTATGGGTGGCACTGATGCACACATATAGGTGGCACTGATAGGTTGCATGGATGGGCACTGATAGGTGGGCATGGGTGGGCACGGATGGGCACTGATAGGTGGCACTGATGGACGCTGATGAGTGGCACTGATGACACTGATGGGTGGCATTGCTGGCATCCCTTTTTTAAACATTTTTTTTTAATAAATATGATGTGCCAATCAGTGCCCATCTGTGGGCACTGATTGGCATATTTTTTGCATTTTTTTTAACATGTGGATGGCCATGGGGGATGTACCTGGCCATCCACATGCTGGGGGCTTCCCTGGTGCTCCTGGGGGCTTCCCAGGTGGTCTAGTGTGGGCATCTGAGGGGGGGCTGCGCTGATAAACAATCAGCGCATACCCCCCCTGTCAGGAGAGCCGCCGATCGGCTCTCCTCTACTCGCGTCTGTCAGACGCGAGTGAGGAAAAGCCGATCAACGGCTCTTTCTGTGTACATCGTGATCAGCCGTGATTGGACACGGCTGATCACGTGGTAAAGAGCCTCCGCCGGAGGCTCTTTACCGAGATCAGTGTAGCGGTGTGTCAGACTGACACACCGCTCCACCGATCGCCGCGATGCGCGCCCCCACGGCCGCGCGGCGGCTGTTATCCTGAAGGACGTCATATGACGCCCAGTCAGGATAACGAAACCACTTCCCAGACGTCAATCTGCTATTGACCGGGCGGGAAGTGGTTAAGCAACCGTGCTGTCTGCATGGATTCATGAAAGACAGAACGGATTTCTTTTTATGAGGAGGTAAGTAAAACCTTAGACCAAGTTGTGGCTTTTGACACAGTTCCCCACACACGGCTAATGTGTAAGGTAAAGTCTACAGGCTTGGAAATACCAATTTGTTAATGGATAGAAAACTAAAAGACCATATTCAGAGAGTGGTGGTTAACCACTTCCCGCCCGGTCAATAGTAAATTGACGTCCGGGAAGTGGCTTCGTTATCCTGACTGGGCGTCATATGACGTCCTTCAGGATAACAGCCGCCGCGCGCCCGTGGGGGCGCGCTTCGCGGCGATCGGTGGAGCGGTGTGTCAGTCTGACACACCGCTACACTGATCTCGGTAAAGAGCCTCCGGCGGAGGCTCTTTACCACGTGATCAGCCGTGTCCAATCACGGCTGATCACGATGTACACAGGAAGAGCCGTTGATCGGCTTTTCCTCACTCGCGTCTGACAGACGCGAGTAGAGGGGAGCCGATCGGCGGCTCTCCTGACAGGGGGGTCTGCGCTGATTGTTTATCAGCGCAGCCCCCCCTCAGATGCCCACACTGGACCACTAGGGAAGCCCCCAGGACCACCAGGGAAGCCCCCAGCATGTGGATGGCCAGGTACATCCCCCATGGCCATCCACATGTTAAAAAAAAATCAAAAATATGCCAATCAGTGCCCACAGATGGGCACTGATTGGCACATCATATTTAATAAAAAAAAAAAGTAAAAAAAAAAGGATTCCCAGCAATGCCACCCATAAGTGTTATCAGTGCCACTCATCAGCGTCCAACAGTGCCCATCCGTGCCCACCCATGCCCACCTATCAGTGCCCATCCATGCCACCTATCAGTGCCCATGCATGCCACCTATCAGTGCCCATCCATGCCACCTATCAGTGCCACCTATATGTGTGCATCAGTGCCACCCATAAGTACCCGTCAGTGCCGCCTATGAGTGCCCATCAGTGCCACCTGAGTGCCCATCAGTGCCGCATACCAGTGCCACCTATCAATGCCCATCAGTGCCACCTATCAGTGCCCATCAGTGCCGCCTATCAGTGCCCATCATCAGTGCCACCTCATCGGTGCCCCCTAATTGGTGCCACCTCATCGTGCCCATCAGTGCCGCCTTATCAGTGCCCATTAGTGCCGCCTTATCAGTGCCCGTCATTGAAGAAGAAAACGCACTTATTTACAAAAAAAATTAACAGTGACAAAGAAAAACTTGTTTTTTTGCAAAATTTTCGGTCTTTTTTTGTTTGTTGCGCAAAAAATAAAAATCGCAGAGGTGATCAAATACCACCAAAAGAAAGCTCTATTTGTTGGAACAAAATGATAAAAAATTTGTTTGGGTACAGTGTAGCATGACCGCGCAATTGTCATTCAAATTGCGACATCGCTGAAAGCTGAAAATTGGCTTGGGCGGGAAGGTGTCTAAGTGTCTGGTATTGAAGTGGTTAATGATTCATACTTTGAATGGTCTAGAGATATTAGTGGTGTACCGCAAGGTTCAGTGTTGGGACCCTTATGCCGCGTACACACGTTCGGACTTTTCCCGCCGGACCTAGTCCAGCGGACAATCCGCCGGACTTTCCAGCGGGGCTTCGCCGGACTTTCCGAGCGCGTGACTTGCCCACACACGCCCGGACTTCTCCGGCGGACAATCCGCTGGACGAAGTCCGCGGGACTTTTGAAAATGAACGGACTTGCCCACACACGGAGCAGTCCATTCATTTTGAACGTAACTTCAGGTACGTAGCTAGCGTAGGCAGTAAATGCCGGCGCGCTACCCCCGTCACCTGGCATGGATTTAAAGGGACTCCCCACGCCGAAAAACGGTGTGGGGGTCCCCCCAAATCCATCTCAGACCCTTATCCGAGCACGCAGCCCGGCAGGCCAGGAAAGGGGTGGGGACGAGCGAGCGTCACAGTCCCGGAGGATTACACATAATTACACAGTTACCAGTTTACCACTTGCCGACTGCCTCATGCAGATATACTGGGGCAGAATGGCACGGCTGCGCAAAACCCCACGGCGGGGGACCCGAGGCGCGTGGCTGGCGGCGCGATCGCTGCCGGCCACATGCAATTGCGTGCACGAGAGCCTCTTCTGTCAGGGGAGAGGAGACCTATCATTGTACTCGTTCAAGGGAACACACATTTAACCCCTTGATCGCCCCTTAGTGTTAACCCATTCCCTACCAGTGATATTTACACAGTAATCAGTTCATTTTTATAGCACTGATCGCTGTATAAATGTCAATGGTCCCAAAAATGTGTCAAAAGTGTCCGATCTGTCCTTCGCAATGTCGCAGTACCGCTAAAAATCGCAGATCGCCACCATTATTAGTAAAAAAATTAAATAAAATTAAAATGCCATAAATCTTTCCCATAGTTTGCAGATGTTATAACTTTTGTGCAAACCAATACATATACGCTTATTGCAATTTTTTTTTACCAAAAATATGTAAAAGAATATATATTGGCCTAAACTGATGAAGAAATTCATTTTTTTAAAACATTTTTGGGGATATTTATTTGAGAAAAATATTGTTTTTTTTCCAAAATTATTATAGCGCAAAAAATAAAAACCTCAGAGGTGATCAAATACCACCAAACGAAAGCTCTATTTGGGGTAAAAAAAGGACACACATTTTGTTTGGGTACAGCATTGCATGACTGCACAATTGTCAGTTAAAGCGACGCAGTGAAAAATTCAAAAAAGTGCTCTAGTCAGGAAGGGGGTAAAATCTTCGGGGGCTGAAGTAGTTAAAGTAGGGCAGTGCTGAATAGCAAAACATTGCCTGGTCATGAAGGGGGTAAAATCTTCCAGAGCTGAGGTGGTTGACTAAATGTCATCCAGTTAGGGTTTAGATCTATTTTAAGAGCCTCTTGTCCAAACAGCAGTATATTTTCTTAAAATGGCAAACTGTTAAAAATCACCAAAAACATTAATTTTTGCCTTCTTTAACCACTTGACCACTGGGCACTTAAACACCCTTAATAACCAGACCAATTTTCAGCTTTCGGTGCTCTCACACTTTGAATGACAATTACTCATTCATACAACAGTGTACCCATATGAAATTTTTGTCCTTTTTTTTCACACAAATAGAGCTTTCTTTTGGTGGTATTTAATCACCTCTGGGTTTTTTATTTTTTGCGCTATAAAAGAAAAATGACTGAAAATTCAGTAAAAAAATGAATTTTTCTTCGTTTTTGTTATAAAATTTAGCAAATTTGTAATTTTTCTTGATAAATTTTGGCCAAAATTTATACTGCTACATATCTTTGGTAAAAATAAGTACAAATTGGGGTATATTATTTGGTCTTTGTGAAAGTTATAGAGTCCACAAGCTATGGTGCCAATATCTGAAAATTGATCACACCTGAAGTACTGACGGCCTATCTCATTTCTTGAGACCCTAACATGCCATAAAAGTACAAATACCCCCCAAATGACCCCTTTTTGGAAAGAAGACATTCCAAGGTATTTGGAAAGAGGCATGGTGAGTTTTTTGAAGTTGTCATTTTTTCCCACAATTCTTTGCAATATCAAGATTTTTTTAATTTTTTTTTTTTTTCACAAAATTGTCATATTAGCAGGTTATTTCTCACACACAGCATATGCATACCACAAATTACACCCCAAAACACATTCTGCTATTACTCCTGAGTACGGCGATACCACATGTGTGAGACTTTTACACAACGTGGCCACATACAGAGGCCCAACATGCAGGGAGCACCATCAGGTGTTCTGGAGCACCCAGGCCAATTCTGACATTTCTCTCCTACATGTAAAAATCATCATTTATTTGCTAGAAAATTACATAGAACCCCAAAACATTATATATGTTTTTTTAGCAAAGACCCTAGAGAATACAATGGCGGTCGTTGCAACTTTTTATCTAGCACGGTACTTGCGCAGCAATTTTTCGAACGTGTTTTATTTGGAAAAAAAATGTTTTGTGCTTTACAAAAAACAAAACTGTAAATTTAGCCCAATGTTTTTGCATAATGTGAAAGATGAAGTTACGCCGAGTAAATAGATACCCAACATGTCACGCTTCAAAATTGCACACACTCGTGAAATGGCGCCAAACTTCGCTACTTAAAAATCCCCATAGGCTTTATTTTTGTTTACTGGTTACAGTTTTTGAGTTACAGAGGAGGTCTAGGACCAAAATTATTGTTCTCGCTCTAACGTTCGCAGCGATACCTCACATGTGTGGTTTGAACACCGTTTTCATATGTGGGCGGGACTTACGTATGCGTTCGCTTCTGCGTGCGAGCACACGGGGACAGGGACGCTTTAAAAATATATATATATATTTTATTGTTCATTTTACTTTATTTATTTTAGTTTGACCCTTTTTTTTCTCCCCAAAAATTTTTTTGATCACTTTTATTCCTATTACAAGGAATGTAAACATCCCTTGTAATAGGAATATGGCATTACAGGTCCTCTTTACAGTGACATATGGGGTCAATAAGACCCCACATCTCACCTCTAGGCTGGAAAGCCTGAAATAAAAAAAAACGATCCTGGCTTTGATCGTAGCGAGTATCGCAGGGTATTGTTGGGTATTGCAGGGTATGGCAGAGTATCGCAGGGTATTTCAGAGTATCGCCGGGTATTGCAGAGTATCGCAGGGTATGGTAGAGTATCGCAGAGTATCGCCGGGTATTGCAGAGTATCGCAGGGTATGGTAGAGTATCGCAGAGTGTCGCCGGGTATCGCCGGGTATTGCAGAGTATCGCAGGGTATGGTAGAGTATCGCAGAGTATCGCCGGGTATCGCCGGGTATCGCAGGGTATCGCAGGGTATCGCAGGGTATGGCAGGGTATGGCAGAGCATCGCAGAGTATCGCAGGGTATGGCAGGGTATGGCAGAGTATCGCAGGGTATGGCAGAGTATCGCAGGGTATGGCAGAGTATGGCAGAGTATCGCAGGGTATGGCAGGGTATCGCAGGGTATGGCAGGGTATGGCAGAGCATCGTAGGGTATGGCAGAGCATCGCAGGGTATGGCAGAGCATTGCAGGGTATGGCAGGGTATCGCAGGGTATGGCAGGGTATCGCAGGGTATGGCAGAGCATCGCAGGGTATGGCAGAGCATCGCAGGGTATGGCAGAGCATCGCAGGGTATGGCAGGGCATCGCAGGGTATGGCAGTGTATGGCAGAGTATTGCGGGTATGGCAGAGTATTGCGGGGTATGGCAGAGTATTGGGGGGTATGGCAGAGTATTGGGGGGTATGGCACAGTATTGGGGGTATGGCACAGTATAGGGGGGTATGGCACAGTATTGGGGGGATGGCAGAGAATCCATCCATCCATGCTCAGCCATCCCTCCATACCCTGCAATACCCAGCAATACACTGCAGGCTATTGCTGGGTATTGCAGGGTATGGAGGGATGGCTGAGCATGGATGGATGGATCGGTGGTGGCAGAGCAGGCTGTGGGCACTACAGATCCCGCCCACAGCACTGCTGCCACCGATCCCTCCCCCTCTCCTCTCATACTGTACCGATCGGTACAGAGAGAGGAGGAGAGAGGAACCGGCGTCATCAAATGACGCCGGTTTGCTTACATGTGATCACTCCGTCATTTGACGGAGCGATCACGTGGTAAACGGCCGCGATGAGCGGCCGTTTACCGTGATCCATGATCCGCCGGGTCCTCTGGACCCGGCGATCATGGATGCTCTCGAGTGCGCGCACCAGGGGGCGCGCAAGAGCAGAATTCTGTGAGGCCGTTAATTAACGGCCTCCCAGAGTTAAGCAACCGCCCTGTAGCCGTTTTTCGGCTATGGGCCGGTTGTTAACTGGTTAAAAGCAGAGCAGCTGATATGTTATGTGAAAACACGGTTTATGTGAGAGCAGATTTTTTCTGTAGTTCAGCTGTCCTCAGACATGTAGTGAAAGGAGGAGAGGCCACACACAAGAGCTACATTAAACACCACAGCTGGCAGATAGAGGCATTAAGGGTGCTTTCACACTGGGGCGTTTTTAAAATAGCGCCTGTGTAGCTCCTGAAAAAAGCGGGTCCTTTCACTCCAGTGTGAAAGCCGGATGGCTTTCACACTGGAGCGGTGCGCTAGCAGGACGGTAAAAAAAAGTCCTGCTAGCAGCATATTTGGAGCGGTAAAGGAGTGGTGTATTCACCGCTCCTATACCGCTCCTACCCATTGAAATCAATGGGACACCGCGGGGATACCGCCGGCAAAGTGCCGCTGCAGCGGCGCTTTGCGGGGGTTTTTAACCCTTTTTCGGGCGCTAGCGGGGTTAAAACCACCCCTCTAGCGGCCGCATACCGCGGCTAAAACTACGGTAAAGCAGCGCTAAATATAGCGCTGCTTTACCGTCCCTGCCCGCACCGCCCCAGTGTGAAACCGGCCTAAGACAACCTATAAAATAGGTGCAACTAAAAATATTCCATCCCATAACAACAGCCTTGTCTCCAAAATGCATCCTCAGAAGGGGCAACACATTAAACATCTATACATATGAACTCTCCCTTATGCTGCGTACACACGGTCGTAATTTCCGATGGAAACAGTCCGATGGGAGCTTTTCAACGGAATTTCCGACCGTGTGTATGCCCATCGGTCTTTTTCTGTCAGAATTTCCCAAGGGCTTTTGGATTGAGAACCTGTTCTCAATTTTTCCGACGGAGAACCTTTCTATCGAATTTTCCGATCATGTGTATGCAATTCCGACACGCAAAATTTCCGACGCATGCTCGGAAACAATTCGACGCATGCTCGGAAGCATTAAACTTCCCTTGTATAGTGCTGTCGAACGTGTTTTATGCCGCTGTGTTACAGACCGTCGGAATTTGGTGTGACCGTGTGTAGGCAAGACAGTTTGAGCGAAATTCCGTCGGGAAAACCATCAGAGCTTTTACGTGTACGTGGCATAATACTTTAAAGTGGCAGTAAACCGCTAAAGCACCGATCACTGTAATAGTGTCACTGGTTCCCACAAAGTCCTGCTATAAGTTGCTGATCGCTACTTTTACTAGTATAAAAAAATAAAGAAAGGAAAAATTACAATATATATATCATAGTTTGTAGAGGCTATAACTTTTGTGCAAACCAATTATTAAACGCTTATTGGGTTTTTTATTTACCAAAAATATGTAGCAGAATACATATTGGCATAAATTTATGAAGAAATGTATATTGATTTTTGTTTTCAAAATTGTCGGTCTTTTTTTGCTTATAGCTCAAAAAATAAATAATGCATTGGTGATCCCCCCCCCCCTGTGCTCTCCACATCACCCCCACGCTCTCTGCCTCCCCCTGTGCTCTCTACATCCCCCATGCTCTCCGCTGCCCCCACTGTGCTCTCCACCTCCCCCCATGCTCTCCGCCACCCTCCTTGTGCTCTCCGCCTCCCCCCATGCTCTCCACTGCCCCCCCCATGCTCTCCGCTGCCCCTGTGCTCTCCACCTCCCCCCATGCTCTCCGCCACCCTCCCTGTGCTCTCCACCTCCCCCGCCGCCCTCCCTGTGCTTTCCACCTCCCCCATGCTCTCTGCTTCCCTCCCTGTGCTCTCCACCAACCCCCGATGCTCTCCACCGCCCTCCCTGTGCTCTCCACCTCTCCCCCATGCTCTCCGCCACCCTCCCTGTGCTCTCCGCCTCCCCCCATGCTCTTCACTGCCCCCCATTCTCTCCGCTGCCCCTGTGCTCTCCACCTCTCTCCTTGCTCTCCGCCACCCTCCCTGTGCTCCCCACCTCCACCCCCCGCCCTCCCTGTGCTCTCCACCTCCCCCATACTCTCTGCCGCCCTCCATGTGCTCTCCACCTCCCCACATGCTCTCTGCTGACCCCCGTGCTCTCCACCACCCCCCATGCTCTCCACCGCCCTCCCTGTGCTCTCCACCTCCCCCCATGCTCTCCGCCGCCCTCCCTGTGCTCTCCACCTCCCCCATGCTCTCCGCCGCCCTCCCTGTGCTCTCCACCTCCCCCCATGCTCTCCGCCGCCCTCCCTGTGCTCTCCACCTCCCCCCCCCATGCTCTCTGCCGCCCTCCCTGTGCTCTCCGCCTCCCCCAATGCTCTCCGCCGCCCTCCCTGTGCTCTCCACCTCCCCCATGCTCTCTGCTGCCCTCCCTGTGCTCTCCGCCTCCCCCCATGCTCTCCGCTGCCCCCCATGCTCTCCACCTCCCCCCCATGCTCTCCGCCACCCTCCCTGTGCTCTCCACCTCCCCCAGTGCTCTCCGCCACCCTCCTTGTGGTTTCCACCTCCCCCCAAGCTATCCGCCGCCCTCCCTGTGCTCTCCACCTACCCCTATGCTCTCCGCCAACCTCCCTGTGCTCTCCGCTGCCCCCCTGTGCTCTCCACCTCCCCCCATGCTCTCAGCTGCCCCCTGTGCTCTCCTCTTCCTCCCCTTGTTCTCTGCCTTTCCCCTGTGCTCTCGCCCCACCCCATGTTCTCAAGGTTCTTCACTGTGCTCTCCATCCCCCCATGCGCTTTCCTGGTCCCACCTCACCTCCCCCCCACACCGATGATGGGTACCCCCCTCCCCTCTCTCAGGGGATCTGTCAGCGTGGAGAGTAGGGAAGGGGCCAGTTAACATGTCATGGGCTTCTCAATCCAAAATGCCCGGGTCTATTTTTTGTCCCAGTCCGGGCCTGTTAAGGTGGCAAGATTTAACCAGTGATGGGATGTGGGGACTGAAGGAGAGGTCGGAGTCTGGGATTACACCCAACACCCTGGCATGTGAGGCGGGACCAATTGTTGTGCCTTGGGTGGGTGATCTTGGCGCAACCCTTGCACCTGACTTCCTTCTATTGTAAAGTCGAGATCGATCCAGAGCCGGGACTGTCTGAGTGACGTTAGCCGACAGCAGGCTTTAACCCCCTATCTGCTGAAAACGGGTCACAGGAGTGCAGAATGAACTGCACTCCTATAATCCAGAGAGAAGAAGTATAGCCAACAAAGCTTTGCCCATACTTCTCCTTAAAAACTGAAAAAAACTTTTGAAATGACTTTAACATGTAAAAGCTCATATGATAATTTAGGGATTGGTATTTACTTTATTAATATATGGAGAGCAGATGTTTTTTATTTTTTTGTTTTTGTTTTTTGGGGAGGTGGTCAAGTTTGGTTTAGTCTGCAGTTTATTGCCCAAATAGATAATATGGAAGAGAATTTTGCTTTTATAACTTTATGCTTTTGCAATAAAATGGGTGTAATCCTACTACATGGTGATAACATTTCACTTTATATAACTCTGTTCGCTTTGTCAATTATTTCCCACACAAGGGTGCTGAGTCACAGGCATTTTACCATTGTTTTGTAGGTCGAAGTATACCCTTTAGAATGTATTTTTAGCCTGTGATATTACAGAACATGCACAACATTTTTCTAAAACTAAGACCTGCTGGTGATTAGGCAGAAGCTGAGCACAACAAGAATCTAATTTCCCCGACACTAAATGCATTCTGCCTTGTTCTGATGCAGTTAGAACTACTTGTAAAGTTGGCTTAATGGACGCGTTGTGACTCATTTATCTGAGTTTGTGACTTCATTTGTAGTAAGAGTACTTCAAAAAAAACATATCCAGGGCTGGGGTGATTTTTCAGTTGTTTTTCAGTTTTCACAGATGCTTTGTTTTCTTTGTGAGTCCCAGAACTAATAAAAATGGTTGGACAAATAAGGGAGAATATAAGGCCTCATGGATTCAAAGTATCTAAAAAGAAAGTGTTTTTCTCAGGCTTGATATAGGTCATTTGGGTAGAGGCCTGTGGGGCTAATGTTTTGCAGGGAAGCCAACTTCCTTGTGCTACATTATTATATTTCTATTCTAAGCCTTTTAAGATGAAAAAATAAATACATTAGGATTTCATAACTTTAAAGTTATTGTAAAGGCATATTTTTTTTAAAAGAACAAACATGTTATACTTACCTGCTCTGTGCAATAGTTTTGTACAGATCAGCCCCGATACTCCTCTTCTAGGGTCCCCTTTCGGCATTCCTGGCCCCTCCCTCCTGCCAAGCGTCCCCACAGCAAGCGGCTTATGGTCTATGGGGGCACCTTACCAGGCTCATTCCCAAGCCACTGCTCTGTGTGTCCATTCACACACAGCCATGGCTCGGCCTCGCCCCCGATTTCCCCTCATTGGCTCATTGGCAGTAATGGACAGCAGGGGGGAGCCAATGGCTCATAGCAGAGGTGAGAACTAAGCGATAAGCAGTCTTTGAGTACTCAGTTCTCACTGCAGAGCCGGTGGGGACAGATGCAGCATCAGATCGATGCTGCATCCACCTAGGTGAGTAGAAGTTGTTTTATTGTAAATCTCATACTCCTCTTTTAAATCTACAGCTACCATTAGGCCCAATTAAACGTATATATTCCAGGTGCATAAAAAAAAGGAATCAAAGTCTTACAGTTCACTTTCTTTAGAAAGCAGCCACATCCTAATTAGAAAAGCCTGTCCCCTGCCAACATTTTGCACAGAAGGAACTTTTATCACTGTGTGAATGAAGATGTGTTGTTTTCTTTATGTATAGCATGAGGAGAAAGTTTGGGACTTTATATGAAGTATGCGTGGACATGAGCGTGGAGTAGCTGGCGGATAGAAAGTGGAAATTAACCTCATAATGCGTCATATCATATATACAATAGCATAACATATACACATTATTTAAAATTGTAATTGAATTTATTGAATATACATCACATAATAACATGGTAGCATAATAGCATGTAAATTAATGACATTGGCACAACAATAATAAAACCCCAAACTATAAAATCCATGCACACATGATGGTAACAATACCATGGTATTTTGGTATAGGCCAGTGTAGCATATTGAAAGAAATGGTTGATAACACTCTTGAATTATATGACCATAGTAGCATCTAAATAGCTTGACGCGTTTCATGGACTTCACTGAATGTGCACTTGGAAGTGCAGTCGCTGTAAATCTAAGTGGTAGATCTGAAATGAGGGGAAGCTCTGCTGATTTTATTATCCAATTATGTGCAAGATAAAATGCTGTTTTTTTTATTTTCCTTGCATGTCCCCCTCGGATCTACAGCGACTGCACTTCCAAGTGCACATTCAGTGCAATTTCAAGTGCACTTTGAACTTGTAGTGCAAAATGGATTTGCCTTTAGTAAATAACCCCCAGTATCTCACAAAGTGAGTACATCCCTCACATTTTTGTAAATATTTTATTATATTTTTCATGTGACAACACTGAAGAAATGACACTTTGCTACAATGTAAAGCAGTGAGTGTACAGCTTGTATAACAGTGTAAATTTGCTGTCCCCTCAAAATAACTCAACACAGAGCCATTAATGTCTAAACCGCTGGCAAAAAAAGTTAGTACACCCCTAAGTGAAACTGTCCAAATTGGGTCTGATTAGCAATTTTCCCTCCCCAATGTCATGTGACTCGTTAGTATAACAAGGTCTCAGGTATGAAGGGGGAGCAGGTGTGTTAAAATTGGTGATATCGCTCTCACTCTCTAATACTGGTCACTGGAAGTTCAACATAGCACCTCAGGGCAAATAACTCTCTGAGGATCTAAAATAATTCATCGTTGCTCCACATAACGATGGCCTAGGCTATAAGAAGATTGCCAAGCCCCTGCAGCACAGTGACCAACATCATACAGCAGTTTAACAGGACAGGTTCCACTCAGAACATACCTCGCTATGGTCAACCAAAGAGTATATATCTATATCTATCTATCTATCTATCTATCTATCTATCTATATATATATATCTATATATATAAATATATATATATATATCTCTATATATATATATATATATATATATATATATACATATATATATATAGATATATATATATATATATATAGATAGTTATTATATATATATATATATATATATATATAGATATATATATATAGATATATATATATATATATATATATAGATATATATATATATAGATATATATATATATATATATATATATATATATATATATATATATATATATATATACTATCTATATATATATATATATATATATATATATATATATATATATAGATATATATATATATATATATAATATATATATATAGATATATATATATATATATATATATCTATATCGATAGATAGATAGATAGATATAAATATGTTATTTTCTTAGGTAAGAACAAGAAAGTGCAAAGGACAGTAGCTTATAGCAACCAATCAGAGCACAGATACCTGTAGTTACCTCAGTCAGAAAATAATTAACTTGGAGACAGCCTCTAAACACAAAAATACCAAAGTTAGGTAGGCATACCCTTTAATAAATAAAATGCTTTTACAGAACAGGCTCTTTATATCAGGATTAGTAGCATATAGTCAGCACGCACCTGAGTCCTTTCTATTTCAGTATGTTTACCAGATATTCCCAGTGATGAGCTGCCTTTGCATTATACAGTATTGGACCATTAATCCACTATATATACTGCCAAATGAGCGTTGCAAATGACATCCTGGTCTGAAAGTTAATTGCTATATAATTTAACAATGTAATAATTTATAAGTGTTAAGAAGCCATCAAAGTCTCCTCTTATCCAGATTTATTATTTTTATTGCTGTGTTTCCATGGATATGATGAGCAAAATTGCAGTTGGGTTTTCTTTATACATACATAAAGCTCAGGATTTTAAAGAGCTTAATTCTACTGTGCAACAAAGAGAAAAGGCAGCATATCCAGAGATGAAGAAAAATTTGTTGGTTTACTGTAGAATCAAAGGTTAAAAAACATGACACACGAGGGATCCACACTGTTCAGCAGACGCGTTTCACACAAAGTGCTTAATCATTGCTGACTATCTATTCTACTGCACATAGCTACTAATTATAGTAAAATATAGTGTATAGGAGGATTTCTCAGCAAGTGTCTTCAATGTCACCACTGACATTCTAATGGTATCGTAGTCCTATATCCAGTGGCAGGTTCAAGTGCTTAATCATTGCTGACTATCACCGGGTGTATGTGCTTCTTTATAGACCAAAGTGTGTGGCTGAAACCAATCACAAAAAGACAGGTAAAAATCAATCAATCACCTGTCAAAAAATAAATGTTCAACACACTATGTGCAAATAGGATGATCAGTCAAAGGAGACATGCATATCTGGCCAAAACACATATACATGTATAATATAAATGTCAAAATGTCATAGGAGATAATTAATCGCATACCGATGTAAAATAGTATAAACATTGAAAAAAATGTATAAAGGGGTTAAAACAGTATACATAAAAGAATAAGAATGTATACTTTCAAAAATGCATAACAGCAAATATAGTGATGGAATCATGGTAAGAGGGAACTCACATGTAAGGATATATAACATATGTATACATGAAAAATCTTCCCACAGACCAGAATTTCCCAGTAGCCTAATACAGTGTATATAAAAATACAAAAAGAAAATGCATATAAGCATATGTATATAATTATATTTGTAATTGGATGCACAAAAGTAAATAAAAGGTTGCATGAAAACACCACTATACTGACACCATTAAAATCAAGAACACCCACACATTTACAAAAAACGGGAACGGAATAGTCCTCAAACAAAGAAAGTATATATGTTTCATGTAACACAAATATGTATGCATATAATTGAGCCCATAAAGATAGATAATAGCCGAGAAAAATCAAGAAAACCAGTCAATTGTTCAAAATATTGCATCAAAAAAATGTAATCAAAAAAGACAAAGAGCAGGAGTTTAATAAGAAGGACAACAATATATATGAAGCCCATTAGAATTACTCAAAATAGTGGGAAACATCCCATTCATAGTTTAGGCCAGAGGCAATACGGGTACTCAAATAAAAAATCCAGTTAACTTTCCTCCTACATAAAAGGCTATTATGGGGAAAATATTCATAACTCTGTGGTTAACCCTCCTACACTACTTCCAGAAGCTTCTTGCAGCGGCAGGCAAGAGCAATCAACCACCAGGATTAGGGAGATACCTGACCAGACCTGAAAATAAATTGCTGTGCAACTGAGTGCAGCAGAGTCAAAAACTACATGTATCCAGCTTAGGGCAGGGCGCTACATCTGTATTATTGTGAACACACTTTTATGCGTGAATACTTACCTGCATGGTGTTATTTACTACCCTTCAGATCAAGGTCTTAAAGTATAACTAAAGGCAAAACTTTTTTTTTTTTTAGTGTTGGATAGAGTGGAGGGTTTTGAACACCTGCCATTTTTTATTGCTGTCTGTGCCTCCATTAGGGAGATTAACATTCTCTATTTGTCATGTTTACCATTATTACAGATAGTGAAAGTAAAAGAAAATCCCAAATTTTGGATTGTCCCCAGAATAGAAATAGTGGGAATGTCTTCCAATGGGGACACTTGTTCTGGTGACAACCAGGGATTCCTTTACCTTTGAGGGACTTTTCTCTTCCTGTTTTAGCTATGAGACAGGAAGAGAATGGAAATCTCCCCAATGGGACACAGATGGCAAAATAAAACAGGGGTTATAACCCTCCATTACTTTATCCAAAATAGTTTTTTTTTTTTTTAAATGTTCAGCCTTTTGTCTACTATAAGCTGGCCATATACTAGTACAGTAGTAGTATACTATAGTAATTTCAAATATTTTATTTTCAGTTTAAATTACTTTGGTTTTCTAATAATTAGTGGGTTCAAAGTGATGTTTGTGTTCGACCATAGTATTGAGAAAAATGAAAGTAGCAGGATGGAAAGTTTTTCTCTAACTCTATTCAGTAAAGAATATGAATCAGGTGACACTTTTTCTCCAATTATCTCATGAGATGCTGAAAATGTCAATTCACTATCACCTTATGAGTTATTCACCCCACAAACCAAAAACATGAGGTAAATAATTCATAAAACGGCGTTAAAGTCAATTCACTAAGGAAATAAATCAAGGCATGAGTTAATTAAGTAGTGGTCCAGGCATGAGGTATTTAACCACTTTAACTTTAAAAGATTTACCCC
Source organism: Lithobates sylvaticus (assembly GCA_028564925.1). NCBI lineage: Eukaryota > Metazoa > Chordata > Amphibia > Anura > Ranidae > Lithobates > Lithobates sylvaticus. The sequence continues at coordinate 481,118,546 of CM053028.1, forward strand.
CCTTCATGACCAAAAGCAATATTCCCCACGCACACATTCATGAAAATGGCAGAAGTTGTGGTGTAATGTGCTTTAATGACCACCGGCTGGGAACTGTAGACAATCAGAGTGTAGAAATGTCATCAGCACACCAAGAATTCCTTAAAGAGTCCAAAGCGTTATTCACATGGTCACATGTTACACATATAGCAACGTTTCAGAGCCACGCAGGGCCCCTTTGTCAGACAAGTTACGACACTTGCTTGATGAAGGGGCCCTGTGTGGCGATCAAAGGGTTACCTGTGTGCCTAGCCAGTGCTTGTGTACTGTGTGGGAGGTGCTTTTACTAGGGGAAGGCATTGATCCATGTTCCCGCTTTGCAGGATCAATGCCTTCCCTACCGAGAAAACATTTATCTGCCTTGTTTACATAGGCAGATCGCCTTTCTGGCTCTCTGCCTAATGATCAGTGAGTGCCGGCGGGTGTCCGCCGTACCCGCAGATCAGCTCCCGCTGTGTATAATCTCAGCAGGAGTGGGTCGCCAGCTGTGCACTTGCATGCCCCAGACCCAGAAGTACAGGATCGCGTACTAGGTTTATGATCCAGTGCAGCAAAGCCGCTTTGCCACCGTATATGTTAGTTATACGGTCAGCAAGTGGTTAGGGAATGTAAAAATATAATAGCCAGTTTTGTAGCAATCTCTACCTTTTTGGATCAGTTTCTCAACAGTAATGCATAGAAACCTAAATTTGGAAAAACAGAATCATCTGAGATAATTTACTTAAAGTATAACTAAAGGCAAAACCTACGTTTTGGATAGAGTTGAGATGGATTAGCACCCCTGTCAGGTTTTTATTGCTGCCTGTGCCCGTGTTAGGGAGATTCACCCTCTCTATTTGTCCTGTTTACCATTATCATTAAGAGTGAAAGAAAATCCCCAAATTTGGGTTATCCCCAGAAAAGTAATAGAGGGGAAATCTTCCAATAGGGACACTAGTTCTGGTGACCTGGGGGGGGGGGGGCAAGGGATCATTTTATTATGTAGGGATTTCCCCTCACTTCCTGTTTTGGCTATCGGACAGAAGTGAAGGCAAATCTCCCCAATTGCAAATCTGTCTTTTGTATTGGTGGAAGAAGGGTATTTATATATGCGTGTGATTTTTAAAACTATTTTCATTCAATATTTGACATTTATAAAGATATTTTGTATTTACTTAATTTAACTTGGTTGTTTTTGATACGCCACATGTGTTCTGTGAAAGAAGCTTCCCTTTGACTGGTATGCTACCGTGTTTCCCCGATAGTAAGACACCCCCGATAGTAAGACGTATCGGGAGTGTCAGAGGGGACAGCTAATGTAAGCCGTACCCCGATAGTAAGACATATGTCTTACTATCGGGGAAACACGGGGGATTTGCCTAGCCGCCGCCAGATGTATGCAGAGTAGCGCAGGAAGCGTCTACCTGTCATACGTTGCCTCTAATGTCACTCAGCGCTGCTCGCTCCCCGGCGGCCCCTCCTCTCTTCTCGTCAATCCCCATTGGCTTGAGACATCTGGGATAGACGAGAAGAGAGGAGGGGCCGCCAGGGAGCGGGCAGCGTGACATGAGCAGCGTGACATGAGAGGAAAACATACGGTACATGACAGATAGACTAATGTGCCCCATGCCCTGATGCCCTAATGTGCCCCATGCCCTGATGCCCTAATGTGCCCCATGCCCTGATGCCCTAATGTGCCCCATGCCCTGATGCCCTAATGTGCCCCATGCCCTGATGCCCTAATGTGCCCCATGCCCTGATGCCCTAATGTGCCCCATAATGTGCCCAGATGTGCCATGTGCCCCATAATGTGCCCAGATGTGCTAATGTGCCCAGATGTGCTACCGTATGTGCCCCATAATGTGCCCTGATGTGCTACCGTATGTGCCCCATAATGTGCCCTGATGTGCTACCGTATGTGCCCCATAATGTGCCATAATGTGCCCTGATGTGCTACCGTATGTGCCCCATGATGTGCCCTGATGTGCTATCTGCCCCATAATGTGCTACGGTATGTGCCCCATAATGTGCCCCGATGTGCCCTGATGTGCCCCATGCCCTGATGTGCTACCGTATGTGCCCCATAATGTGCCCTGATGTGCTACCGTATGTGCCCCATAATGTGCCATAATGTGCCCTGATGTGCTACCGTATGTGCCCCATGATGTGCCCTGATGTGCTATCTGCCCCATAATGTGCTACGGTATGTGCCCCATAATGTGCCCCGATGTGCCCTGATGTGCCCCATGCCCTGATGTGCTACCGTATGTGCAGCCGAGGAGGACTACAAGTCCCAACATACCGGGCTGTGTGGGCTTACAGTTTTTTAGCTGTCAGTGCCCCTTTAACTGCGGGATGCGGACGGTTAGAGCGGGATGAGCGGAGGGATGTGGAGGCCGCGGGAGCAGCAATAATGTTTTCCGTGGTCCATCAGGACCATGGACAACATACGGTACAAAACACGCTGTGTGGGATACTGTATGGGGCTGTAACCTTATGGGAGACTGTGATACGGAACCACAAGCAGTGCTTATACCATATGTTTTATATTTTAGCCCCTAGACATGAGCGCTTCCGGTTCCAGTGGTAAAAGGAAGAGTTACACCGTGGAGTATAAAAAAGCGATTGTTGAAGAATCTTGGGGCAAAAATGTAGTGCAGTTCTGCAAGGAGAAAATGTTGGATCACCGACTGGTCCAAAAATGGCGTGCAGAACACACTAACCTGAGTGAAAAAGTGGAGAGCGGAATGGCTAAAAAGCGCAAGATTGGATGTGGTCGGCAACCAATGTATACAGAGCTGGAAAGCCTGGTCTCTGAGTGGGTTGCAGACAGGAGAGCAAAGACATTGGTGGTGACCAGGGCTCAGATTCAGGAATATGCCCTTGCAGTGTTGCCACAGTTTGACATTTCTCCTGAACAATTCAAGGCATCACAGCACTGGGTGGATAACTTTCTTGAACGCAATGACCTGTCTTTGAGAAGATCCACAACCCTCTTTAGATTGGAAGATGCTGAGATTGTTAAACGTGCATTAGCCTACAAGAAGTTTGTGGATGACATTGACTTCTCTAAATACAGTCTTTGCAACATGATCGCCATGGATGAAACTGCCGTGTTCATGGGCCAAGCGGCTCAAACCACCATTGATCAACGAGGTACCTCCTCAGTGTACGTTCCCTCCACCGCTTATGAAAGTGCACGTGTCACCTGCATTTTGACGATTCGTCTGGATGGCACTAAAGCAACACCGCTACTCATTGCAAAGGGCAAGAAGGAGAAGATTGACCGGGTTTCTGGCATTTATGTGCTGGAAACTGAAAAAGCCTGGGCCACACAAGATGTTATAAGAAAGTGGCTTGATTTAATGCTGCCGCTTGTAATGCGCGGGAACAAAAGAGGGATGCTGATCTGGGATGCAGCCAGCACACACCGCGCCAAAACCATGAAAAACTTCCTTCATGAGCGGAGAATTGACCAAATCATGATTCCTGCAGGGATGACGGCTTATCTTCAGACTCTCGATATCGCCATTAACAAGCCGTTCAAGGACTATCTGCGTGTGGAAATCAATGACTACATTGAAAACCGAATGGAGAGAAATGTACGTGGGAACTTTGTGAAGCCCAGACTGCCAGAGATTGTTAACTGGGTAAAGAATTCTTGGAATAAGATCACTAACACCTGCGTTGCAAATGCACTGCGAGCTGGCTACCTGGACAAAGCCTGCTCATTTCAGGACAGTGCCGTTGCTACCCATGAGAAATATGGGCCAATGATTCGGCAAGAAATGTCGTCCCGAGAGTCCCAAGAAAATCCACAGGAACCTAAGAGTGCGGATGTTTATGATGATATTCCTGAGAATGATGACATGGTTGTCATGGAATAAATCTGTTTTATCTTCCAGTATTCCACTGTTCGTTCTTACCATTTTTCATTGTTTTACATGTTATGCAATGTTGTAACAAGACATTCTTGGCACTTCCTTTTATTAACCTGTTTTGTTGTTAATAAATGTTAATTTTATGGTTAAAACAAAAAATTCGAATTTTTTTTCCCAATATAAGACATACCCCGAAAGTAAGACATAGTGGGGCTTTTAGGGATAAAAAGAAAGTAAGACAGTGTCTTACTTTCGGGGAAACACGGTAGTTATCTTTTTTCTTTTGTATTAATATATATGCTGCAGGGAGCGCACTGACTTGTGAGTTGGAATATTTATACGGTTTAAACCATTTTATCTCTTTATTAGCACTAAAACCTGAAGGGGTTCTAATCCTTCACTGTATCCATCCCCTGGATATCATGTCATGATATAAAATACAACATGTGTTCATGAATACAATACCTCACATTTTGATGAAATGTGCATGCTTCCAGAGCCTTCAGGGCCGGACTGGGAATAAAAACAAGCCCTGGAAATAATTTCGTACCAGCCCCATAGCATTATTATACCAGCCCAACAGCATAACGTCATTATGTTCTTGTTCATGTAAGAGAAAATCATGCATTTTAAAGCACATTTGAAGAGTGTATTATTCCCCCATAGCAAGCTGCTTGCAATGAGGGCACTCATGCCTGCTTGCTGCCGAGCCCAGCCCCCACTCCCTCCTTACTAGCTCTGAGTGACAGCAGCAGGAGCCAATGAAGGCCCCTTGAACCTCCTTTAGGTAAAGGGAGCCTTGACTGCTGGAAGCATGGCATCACTGTAAGTGTGAACCTAAAAGGGAAGTTTACCACTTTAAGACCGCCCACTGCACATATACTGCGGCAGGGTGGCTCTATTGCACAAAAGAACATACCTGTATGTAGTTTCATGCAATAGATACTGTGGGCTCGATGTCTGATGCAATGTCGCAATCCTGCTAAAAATCACAGATTGCCTCCATTACCAGTAAAAACATAAAAAATAATAATAAATAAAGGTCCATAAATCTATCCCTATTTTGTAGGTGCTATAACTTTTGCGCAAACAAATCAATATAGATTTTTTTAAGCAGCAGAATACATATTGGCCTAAACTGATGAATACATTTTTTTTTGGATATGTATTATAGCAGAAAGTAAAAAAATATTGTTTTTTTTTTTTCAAAATTGTCGGCCTTTTTTTGTTTATAGCGCAATAAAAAAAATCTGCAGAGGTGATCAAATACCATGAAAATAAAGCCGGGGGGGCAGCAGAGAGCATGGGGGGTGTGGAGAGCATGGGGGGTGTGGAGAGCATGGGGGGGAGGTGGAGAGCACAGGGGGGCGGCAGAGAGCCCCCCCACATGCTCCCCCCCCCATGCTGGGGGATGTGGAGAGCACTGGGGGGTGGCAGAAAGCATGAGGGAGGTGGAGAGCACTCGGGGGGCAACAGAGAGCATGGGGGGAGGTGGAGAAAACACTGGGGGCAGCGGAGAGCATGGGGGATGTGGAGAGCACAGGGGGGGAGCGGAGAGCGTGGGGGTGATGTGGAGAGCAGGGGGGGCAGCAGAAAGCATGGGGATGATGTGGAGAGCACGGGGGTGGCAGAGAGCATGGAGGAGGTGGAGAGCATGGGGGGGAGGTGGAGAGCACAAGGGGGTAGCAGAGAGCATGGGGGGGTGGAGAGCACTGGGGGGGCAGCAGAGAGCATGGGGGGAGGTGGAGAGCACAGAGAGACAGCAGAGAGCATAGGGGGAGGTGGAGAGCATGAAGAGGCAAAATAATTCTCCCCATCTTCCTCCTGCAGTCTCGGAATGCCTGCTTCTCCTCTACCTCTCGCAGGCATTCCAATACTGCAGGAGGAAGATGAAGAGCATGATTGTTCTCCTATCCAGGTTACAGGGGAGGCTGCACTCACATTTTCTGTTATCCGGCCCCAAGGTGTCTGCAGCAGATGTCTGCTCTGGCTCTTCCCCCTTCGCAGTCACCGACGGCTGACCTATACGGGCGCCGTGCGGCCGCGGAGAGGCTGAAGGCGTCTCATCTAGCTCCTCCCCCGGCGCCGATGGCTGAGCTTAACTGGCAGCCGGGTGGCCGCGGGGAGGCTGGATGAGCAGCGAGGGCTCAAAGAGCAGCCCAGCTAACTTGGGCCCCACAAGGACTTGCAGCCTAGCGGCCCCAGCGGCCAAGGCCCACCGGGCGAGTGCCGGTTTGCCCTATGGCCAATCCAGGCCTGATTGTGATCTGTGTGAGAGGTAACAAATACCTGGAATTGTTATGCCATGTACACACAAACGTTTTTTCCGTTGGAATAAACTCTGAAGGTTTCTCCGACAGAATTCCAATGGAATTCTGCTCAAGCTGTCTTGCATACACACGATCACACCAAAGTCCGACCGTCAAGAACGCGGTGACGTACAACACGTACGACGGGACTAGAAAAAGGAAGTTCAATAGGTAGTAGCCAATAGCTTCCGTCTCGTACTTGCTTCAGAGCATGTGTCATTTTTGGTACGTCGGAACAGCATACAGACAAGTGATTTTCCCCATAGCAATTGGTTCTGTCTGAAAAATGTAGAACATGTTCTCTTTCTAGGTCCATCAGAATTTTCGACGTAAAAAGTCTGATGGGGCATACACACGATCGGAATATACGATGAAAAGCTCCCGTCTGACTTTTTCTGTCAGAAATTCCACTCGTGTGTACACGGCATTAGACTTATACATTACTTATGCACTTCACATAGAAAACATATCAGTTGCTAGGTGCACTTTAAAATGCAGAGTATATGTTTTTTTATATACATAAGTCTGTTGCTGTGCCCCGTTGATTATTTTTTTCTCTATGAAAAATCTCACCTAATTCCTTTTGGCTTTCTATGAGCTGAACTATTTTCTGGCTTCTGTAGGGCTTCATCACCAACAGGATACAAATAATTGCTACTGTGTTTCTTTCCATTGTCACAAAATGTCACGAACATCCTCAATCATAATTGTTACTATCTTAATGTTATTATTGTATTCTGCAGTTTTAATGTCTGACATAGAACTATTTAGATTCCATTTACAACACATTATCAGCCACCAATTTAAGAGCAGATGTCAAAGAATGTTTACTTGACTTTCTTTCTTCTGAAAATAGAAGGACCACGGGTAATGATTTATCAAATTGTGAGTAGTTCATTCCTTGGAGGGAGGACCCCCCTCCCAACACAAAAATCATTTAGAATGTTACTGACAAACATCAGAGATTATCATGTAAAAATGTTATCTGAGCAAAATGTTGTGTAAATGAGGGGAAAAGGTGCAGCACCCCCTGGCCCCCAAAAGAGTGATGGTACCCCCAGAGACAGGTCAGTAGATCACTTATTCATAGTGCGTCATGTAGACAGGTGGGCATTTTTAGGTAAAACAGTCCACGGGAGAAAAGGTTTGGAATGCAGATGATCAAGATTAAAACAGAACCCTGTCACTTCACTTGCACAACACAAAAAAGAGCTTTTAAGTCGAGACTGATGCTCCTTTGTTTGAATTCTCTAGCAAACATCACCAGCCATGAAAGGGCTCCGCACTCCACATGTTGAGGACACATGTATCATGCTGCCAATCATGTTGAACATTGAGGGACATCAAAGGGTACCTTCTCTGGCTCCCATGTTATGCTTGCCCTCAATTGATCCCACCCGGGGGTCTTTGCTGGTTGCTTTCCTTCAGCTCCCGGGACACACACCTTGCCACCACCTGTGGGTTAATTGGCTTTTGAGACGTTGGCTTAGTCCACATATACACTGAATTTACATCTACTCATGACGAAGCGAGCAGTGACTTGCGAAACCCGTTGAGTTTATGATGCCTGTGTATTACTGAATATCAACAATTCCAATATATATATGTGGCCGCTTGGTATGCTGTATCTATCACTGCCAAGTGGCTTGGCACCTTTGTTTATGTATTCTATATACAATGAATGTCATATGTTTTTAATAAATGTATAAACTATGTTTACTTTGTATAGTCTTATTGACCTTTTTGTACTCACCTCATTTAAAGTGCCACGGGCGCTATTCTTTGTTAAAGTGTAGATACACCAATAGGCAATAACGTTATGACCACCCAACAAAACCTGGTAAGGTATTAACTCCACTAGGCCTGAAGGTATGCTATGGTATCTGGCATCAAGCTATCAGTAGCAGATCCTTTATGTTGCAAGGATCAGACTTTTCCAGCACATCCTACAGATGCTCAATTCTCAATTGGATTAAGATCTGGATGATTTTGAGGCCATTGTGTTCCTCAAACCATTCTTGAATTCATCAGACAAGGCTATCTTCTTCAATTGCTCCATGGTGCAGTTATGATGCTCACCTGCCAATTGTAGATGCTTTTGGCTGTGGACACGGGGCAGCATGGACACCCTGAGTGGTCTGCAGCTACACAGCCTCATATGCAACAAACCGTGATGCACTGTGTGTTCTGACACATTTCTATCAGAAGCAGCATTAACTTTTACAGTGTAGCTGAGTGCCACTGGCCATGGAGATTGGGGATACCCTGCTCACCTCCCGCTGTACAGTGGCAGGAGCAAGCTGTGTATTCCCCTTGCTCTACTAGGGCCCCCCATTTTGCCCTCAGCTGGAAGAGTGTAGGGCTCTGTGTTTAAAGAGAGGTGGTATGTGTAGCTGTGGGCTTTCTTCAACTCCCCCAGTATGAAATGTTGGTGTACATATTCTTTAATTCGTCGACAATGGTATTTTTCTTTAAAAGCAAGCAGTGTAAGTAGCTGATTTTTACCTAGTATTAGTATCTTGCAGTCCTTGTACATAGCTCAGACTGGGAGAGGGATAATCAACAAAAGGCAGTACTGCAGTGTTAATGTGCTGACCCGTTACCAGTCACCAGTCACAGGCTTTTCAAGATTTGTGAGTGTTAACTTAAACTTGTGTAGCTGCAGCCCTGCTAGGTAAGGTTCTGCTGTGATATATATATCATTATTATACAGGATTAATATAGCGGCAACCAGGACCGGCGCCGCCATAAGGCAACTCAGGCAGCCGCCTGAGGGCGCCAGGATGGCGGGGGCTGTAAATCCTGGAGTCCTGGCGAATCCTGGAGCAGAGCCAACTGTCGGAAAAACAAGTTCTGGCACCTGGCTCCAGTCAGTTGCCTGGTGGGAGCGTGCTAGTGTGGGCACCGGTGTCACCTTCCCTGCTGCTTATGCAGGGTATTAAGTGTCCCACACACCACGATCTGCGCGGTACCCAGCATCTGTCCCCGTCCACCGCTCTTCTTTCACAGAGTCTCCTCCTCCTCGGCTGCAATGTATTCCTGTACAGTGTACACAGATAGGAAGAGCCAGAGATGAGAGACTTTGCCGAGCATGTTCCGTGCTTATCTGAGGTCTGTGAGTAAACACAATACAGATGACACTTGCAGGGGGTGGGGGGAGAGGGAACACAGCAGGAGGTGAGGGAGATAATATGGAAATAAATACTGGCAGTGATTTGGTGGGAGGAGGGGGGCTAAGAGGATAATGAATGTCCTAGGGAGGGCATTTTGAGAGGAGAGAGGACTTGTGCTGGGGGGGTGGATACTTTGTGCCATGCCTCCAGTCTCTGCCCACCTCTTGTGCCATGCCCACAGTCTCTGTCCACCTCTTGTGCCATGCCCACAGTCTCTGGCCGTCTCTCTCTTGTGGCATGCCCGCAGTCTCTGCCCAGCTCTTGTGCCATGCCATTGCAATCCAAAAGGAAATGTCAAGTGATACAAAAGGTAATAACTGTGGGCCATGAGCTGATGGAGGAAGTAATAGTTCAGTTTATTAGTTAGAGGTGGGATAGGCTAATTTGGAGAGATGAACTTTAAAGAGGAAGTAAACTTCCTCTGCAGACATTTACCTATAGGTAAGCCTATAATAAGGCTTACCTATAGGTAGTGTACAGTTTAGGAGATATTTACATTGCATGCAGCCAGTGACATTACTAGCCCATGCGCTCTGAAGGAATGGCTATGGGTGCCGTTCCTTCCGAGCCCCGTGCCATGAACAGCGGCTCCCATGAGCATGGGCGGGAGTGACATCATTGACGCCAATCACAGCGCCGGAGCCCATGAACCTGGAATAAACTCCGGGGAAGATGTCGGCCATGTCATCGGTGTGCGGAGACCACTGCAACAGCTTCGTTCTAAGTTCTGGAGATCTGGGGGTTCCCAAAGGATTTTCTTAATTTACAAGGATGTTCTTTCACTTCCTGTTTGGCTATGGAACAAGAAGTGAACGGAAATCTCCACAATGGGACACAGATTGTGAAAAAAATTCTGACAGGGTTATAACCCTCCCTTGCTCTACCCAAAATGAAAAAAAAAAAAAATGACTATAGTTCTACTTTAAGCTTTTGACTCTTACAACTATGAACTTGTGCTATTGTACACAATCTAATCTAAATATGCATGTAATTATCCCATTTCTTGACACCAATTTGGGGACTCGGTGAAACATGTACCTGTAAATGAGAAACAGGGATATAAAAATTCCTGACTGGATAACTAGTAAAATGAGGCAGCTAAAGTGGCGGGAGAACAACTAAAGTAACACCGGATTTCTAGCACTCCCATTAGACTAGTGAAGCATCTGGTGGATGTATGCATTTGTAGAGCTTCATATAAATCCACCTTAGAACTACTCAGCATGGCTAATAGATGATGACATGTCTTTCCCGGAAGGTGGGACCTTTATAATATCATCTCTCTTCCCCATCTTTATACCTCTCACTCTCTCCTTTGTCTGCCTTCATTGTGCAAAGGATAACCAGGCTTGTCTGTTTCCAGTCGGCGGGGGAACCAATTATCGGTGTAAGCGCTACAGAAACCAAGGAGGCTTTGGAAACTTGTTTTTGTAATTTTCCATTACTTAAATGCAAGCAGAAAATGTTACCAGAATTTTAAGAGAACTTTTCTTTTTTGGATGTTTTTTCAGATCGTATTTCTACAGCTACAGTATAAAAATTGAGATATTACATGTATTCTCTTTTATTCTGTAGAGTACTGAAATACAGTATTTACATGCAGGTCACTGCAGAACCTGATGTCATACAGATGGCACTGGTGTTACCTGTACTACATCTGCATAGTTACAGAAAAAAGTTTACATTTATCGACAATTTCTAGTTTAGACATTAAATACAACTTCAGAGGAACAGGTCTATCCAACCAAACTCACATTTAAATAGAACCGTGTAGCAGGGTGTTGGTGTGCAGCCACCTCTGCACCCTATATTGGTAAAATCGCTGTGGTGATGACAGCACTCTTAGTGATCAAATGATTGCTGCTTACTTCTGGTGCTTGTGGAACCTAGTAGAGTCTTCTGTCCCATGCTCCTGGTGGCCATCTTGGGAGAGCCTTTGTCTGGTGACACAGCTCTCCCAAGATTTGGGCACACACTTTTGACTCAGAAAACCTATATATAGCCCCTGCTGGGTCATTTTGGGGGCCTGCAATGTGGTGAGTGTTTAGACAGGGACACACACCTGCTGGTGAGGGAAAGGTAGGCTTAGCCTAGAGACATGTTGCAGTGGAGGAGCTGCCTTGAGAGTACACGTTTAAAGAAGCAATTCACAAACACCATGCTGTTTGTAAGTTGTGCATTATCGTATGGGATTGTGGCAATGTGCATTAGTGACTTAGGCCCCTTTCACATTAGCGGACCAATGGGGTCCGTCTGTCAGTTTTTCAGGTGGACCCAATATGACCCTCCATTCTCCTCTATGGAGTGGCAGGTGTAAACAGACATGTGTCTTGAAGGCCTGGTCTTGAAGTGAAAGCAAGTGTAGGGCTAGGCGTTAGGTACCCAAGTTGAGGAAGCAGCACACACAAAGTCCCAGTAAAGTTAAATAGAGAATGTATTGAAACAATGCAGGTTGAGAATGCAATGATGATGGCATTGTAGGCACTGGTTGTGATTACAGGTGCAGTCTTACTTGAAGCAATGGGCTCATTATACTTGCAGTAACAGGCTTCATAACACTTGTAGACAGGGCAGACATCAGAAATTGTGGGGCCCCTTACACAGCTTTAGGCCTGCCCCCCCCCCCCCCCCAGCCTGACCGACCCACATTCCCCAGGGTCCCGCCCACTGGCCTCCCCACCGAATCTGCCCACTAGCCATCCCACCAAGTCATTCAGTGCCTCAGCCCCTCTCACACCTGTACACTCTGAGCCCCCTCACACCTGTACCCTCTCAGCCCCCTAAAACCTGTACGCTCTCAGCCCCCTCACACCTGTACGCTCTCAGCCCCCACACACCTCTACACTCTCAGCCCCCTCACACCTGTACGCTCTGAGCCCTCCCCCCTCACACCTGTACGCTCTGAGCTCCCCCTCACACCTGTACACTCTCAGCCCTCCTCACACCTGTACGCTCTCAGCCCCCTCACACCTGTACGCTCTCAGCCCTCCTCACACCTGTACGCTCTCAGCCCCCCTCACACCTGTACGCTCTCAGCCCTCCTCACACCTGTACGCTCTGAGCCCCCCCTCACACCTGTACGCTCTCAGCCCCCCTCACACCTGTACGCTCTGAGCCCTCCTCACACCTGTACGCTCTCAGCCCTCCTCACACCTGTACGCTCTCAGTCCCCCTCACACCTGTACGGTCTGAGCCCCCTCACATCTGTACACTCTGAGCCCCCCTCACACCTGTACGCTCCTAGCACCACTCACATGTGTGTATATGACAAGCACGTACACACACACAGAGACATGTACACACACAGGCATGTACACACATAGAGACATGTACACACACACACAGAGGCATGTACACACACACACACACACACAGGCATGTACACACACAGAGACATGTACACACACACAGAGACATGTACACACACAGAAATGTAGACACACAGGCATGTACACAGCCACACACACAGCTGCCCTTACTTATAAGGTGTTCCTAGTCCCAGCTCTTGTTTCCACATGCAGAGGGGTGCACATGCAGGAAATGGGCAGAGGTGGCAGCAAAGAGCCCAATGTCAGCTCATGACAGGGCAGCAGCCTTCTGACTCTAAAACACATACAGGAGCATCCACAGAGCTCCTCTGCACCCGACCCTGCCTTCTCATATCCCTGCCAGTCGGCCGGGTCCATCCAGACACTGGGGCCCCTTACAAGTGTATGGGCTGTACCCCCCTGATGGCGGCCCTTCTTGCAGAGATTCAGCAACTCTGCTGTTATAAGTAAATTTCCCCTTCACACACAGGTACAGAGTAGCTTCCAGACAAGAGTTAATTAGTCCTTATTGCACAGGGGTGGTAAGGCAATATCACTAGTCTGGCGAATACCAGGTACACAGCCTTCAACCACAGACTGGCAAGGGTATCTTTTCATTACAGCAAGGCACAACCGAAACAAAGCTTTCATTACTGGAGACCGCTGGAGACCGCTGATGCAAGAGGCATATAGCGTTATCCCTACACTCATCAAACGCCCCAAATAGCTCAAGAACCTTTTAGGTTTTTAGATCAGGATCCTCAGAATGGAACGGGAGACTGCTGATGCAAGATGCGGTATCCCTACACTCACCCTACATTAACTCAGAGTGGAATGGGAGACTGCTGATGCAAGATGCGATATCCCTACACTCACCCTACACTCACCCTACATGCAACAAATGCTGCAAAGTAGCTCAAAGTAGCTCAAGAACCTTTTAGGTCATGGAGAGCTGCATGTTTTTTCAGTGCACGTTTAGATTGTAGAGCATTTTGTTGCACGACAAAAATGCAGCAAAACACATGACTGCTAAACAAAATTGGGATGTCATTAACAATTAGGCTGCATTCAAGTATGATCTTTTTCACATGTGCGGCAAACCATACAGAAAACGCACACTTTGCCACGCATTTCAGAAACACATTTCAAATGTCACGCATTTCGAAAATTCATATCGTGCTTGCATCACCTTAATGGCATGCTAACTGCGATTGGGGTGTCATTAACAATTAGGCTGCATTCACATCTGCTTGTTTCCAAACAGCAACTTCCACAGAAAAGGCGTGCTTTGCCACACCCTTTAAAAACATGCTGCATGCCCGCATTTTTCTTGCATCACCAATTGCAATGCATGGCGATGCGTTTTTATAGCACATTTCCAAAAACGCATAGCAAAGAGTTTTTTTTGTGCACGTTTTCTGTGCAGATTGCCGCACGATCAGAAATGCACAGATGTAAATGCAGCCTAATTGTTAATGACATCCTAATCACAGTTAGCAGTCGCGTGTTTTACAGCGCATTGGTCGCGCACTAAAATGTGTTACAATCAGGCCAAAACTTCCACTGAAATAACATGTGACACTCTACGACCAAAAAGGTTCTTGAGCTACTTTGGGGCGTTTGTCACGCATAGGACAGCCCATTCAAGGTAATGGGCTGCCCTATGCATGATGTGCACTAACATGTGAAAAATGTGCAAAAAAAGTGAGTGGGACCACAGAAGAAGAGGATCGGGGCTGCTCTGTGCAAAACCATTGCACAGAACAAGCAAGTATGACATGCTTATAATTTTATAAAAAAAAATATTACTTTAATTTATCCACTGCTATAAATGCTCCAACTTGAAGAATCTCAAAACAATAGAAATAAGGCCACAGTATACAGAGGGGCCTTGACATGGGCACTGCGGCTTTCACATATATTTGCAAATGTGTGCAACCAACCCCTCTGTTTTGAACGTGAATTGTTATGCCTTGTACACACGGTCGGACATTCCGACCACAAAATCCGGATTTTTTCTGACAGATTTTGTCCAACACATGTGTTGCACACACACGGTCGGACAAAGTTTTTGGAAAATCGGATCGTTCCAAACGAGGTGACGTACAACATGTACGACGGGACTACATAGAGGCCAGTAGCCAATAGCTTTCCTCTCCAAATTTCTTCTGAGCATGCGTGGCATTTTGTGCGTCGGAATTCTCTACACACGATCAGAAATAGTCCGATCGGATTTTGCTATCGGAAAATTTTAGATCCTGCTCGCAAATCCGACGGAAAAAGCCCGCTAGAGCGCACACACGATCGGATTTTCCGACAACATAATCCGGTCAGACTTTTTCCATCGGAATATCCACATATTTGGAGCTGGGCAGAGCGGTCAGAAGGCAGTTTGAGAAGGAAGCTCAGAGAGAAAGAATATAAAAAGAGCAAGAGCATGTACAGTATGTTCTGCTATTAGCGACTCACTTAGCAAAAATAAAACTTTAATATCACTTTAACTTCTTTGGAAAATAAGGCTAAGTGCAATCAAGGTTTATTAGCCCTCAAAGTTCCCCATTGTTATACTAGATGGAGCTATCCCTGTAGTGCAAGAGAATATTTTACTGTTCAGAGTTTAAAAAGCTTGGAGTATATATCCAAACTGACTTCATTCTGCGGAGAAATAAAACCAAGACGTGCAGTTCTTAGATTATCTGAATCAAAGGGCACAAAGGGATGAGTCCAGTGAAATGAAAAGTCTTCAATGATACAATATGTATAGCTCCAGGGATGTCAGCATATATCATTAGGCCCCTCATACCTCAGTGGTCCTGTTTGATGTGGAAGGTATGTTGAAAGTCAATCTGCTGGGAGAGATAGACAAAAAAAATTCACTACAGGAGATAACACGTGTTGTGGATTACTAGGCTCTAGAACACTGCACTTCATAACAATAAAAGGTATCCAGCCTCACCACCCTAGCCCAATTTAGCTGCAAGAGTTTTCATCACACCTCCAAACCTCCTATATGGGTGCACAGTGTCAGGGATGTGTTATGTACTATAATGGACTACCACTTTAAGACTTAAGCTGCCAATAGATGGAAATTCATCCAGTTCAGAATTTTGATCCTGTATGGCCATCTATGACTTCGACTATCGAACAGGACTGAAAACATTTATCAATCGCCAGCTGCAGTGCTGATCAGTGTATTCTGACAGTGGAGGAGTCCTGCTGTCAGAATACAATGGCACAGCGAGACTCAAATATATCTTGTTCTGACTTCGCGGGCGTTTTGGGGGGGCAAGCCAGGATGGACAGCTTCAAGGGCCGTCAGGTTGACATTTTCGGGTAAGTCAGCATCAGGGCCAACTGAGACCACATAGTTCGGTGAATGTTTTTTTTTTAAATTGTGCAGAATGCAGCAGGAAAGCACAATATGATTCATTTTATATTCTGCCATGTGGATGGGTGTCAAAAATAGGTGGAACCGGCTGGCCATTATCCCAAAAGTGTTCTCCACTACTCTTCGGGCTCTGGACAGCCGGAAATTAAAGACCCTCTGGTCCGGGGTGAGCGTCCTCATCGGGAGAGGCCGCATCAGATGGCTTGATAGCGCAAACGCCACATCCGCGATGAAGACGAAGGGGAGACCTTCTGCATTCTCCTCTGGAGGTGGCAAGCCCAGACTGCCACTCTGGAGACGCCAGTAGAACTCCGTCTGCACGATGACTCCACTATCCGACATCCAGCCATTTTTCCCCACGTCCACATACAGGAAGTCATATGTCGCTGACACCACCGCCAACATCACAATACTGTTATACCCCTTGTAATTATAATAGTAGGACCCCGAGTTGGGGGGTGGGATGATACGGACGTGTTTCCCTTTAATTGCCCCTCCACAGTTGGGAAAGTCCCAACAGCTGGCAAAGTGGGAGGCCATTCCTGTGGCGTTGAAGGAAACTGTGAAGTCAAACAAGAAAAAAAAAAAATTGTAATTTTGCACATAAACATTGCAAGCAGATTAGAAAGAAACATTTTGGGCCAAGATCAGTATAACATTTTTGGAAAACAGTATTTAAAACCAAAAGAAGGATGTCCCCTTAGCAATGTCCCCTTAAAAGCCCAACACCAAGCCCCTGCACAGCACGAACTCTACGACAAGTACGTACATGAAGCATGGCTTCAAAACGGTCAGCTGGTCAGAACGGACTAACAGAAAGCACCGATAAACAGCAAGGCCTGAAAGAACGAACTGAAAATCAGAAACGAGCAGACAATAAGCACTGAGAATCAAACGTACTATATCAAGATATAGGCAGCTATGACAAACAAATGCGAACTGACTACATGCACTGATAAACAGATACGCACCGACAAGCACAAACTGTAGAGCAGTAACGATCTGAAGCACAAGTCTGAAAAGCGCGAATCGTCTTTAACCGAACTTCTACTAACACGCGAAAAACACAAAATCAGCAGAAGGAGCCCAAAGGGTGCCGGATGTGGTGTTGAACTTCCCTTTTCTAGTCCCGTCATACGTGGCTTACGTCACAGCGTTCTTGACGACTGGAAATTCCGACAACTTTGTCTGACCGTGTGTAGGCAACACCAGCTTCGGACAAAATCGGAAATGCTCCGACGGATTTGGTCATCGGAATGTCCGACCGTGTTTACGGGGGCTAAGTCTACTTGGTTAACTGACACTGGATGTCAATCAACCTGGATGATTGAGGACATCTTGTGGCAGAGTAGAGGTACTGCATGGATATTGCCAGAGAGAGGAGTATTACAGGCTATGTTTCTTGTTGTTTTTTTGTTTTGTTTTTTTGGGTTTTTTTTTTAGCAGTGGGTTTGGATCCTTTTTATTTAAGGTGGTTGTAAACCCTTACATATAACTCAGTAAAATGACTAACCTTGGGTGATACACAGAGATAAAACCAATTCTCCTACATAAGTTGTACCTGTCTACCTGCACCCTCTCTTCACTACATTTACTTTCACTTTTAATGATAATGGTAAACAGGACAAATAGAGAGGGCAAATCTCCCTGATGGGGCACAGACAGCAATAAAAACTGACAGGTGTTCTAATCCATCTCCACTCTATCTAAAACTTAAAAAAAAAAAAAAAAGGTTTGCCTTTAGTTATACTTTAAGGCTGTCAGTCACCTGCTGTGTGCTGAATAGGGGGCCGCCTGTCCCCCAAGATTCTTTGGTATAGTCATAACCTGTCAGAAGTGACCAATGCAGATAGCAGAGGGAAGAGAGAGCAGGTAGGAACCACACTGGGTGCTTTGGATTGAGGCTAGTATACATTATAGAGGGATATGTTTTGTTCATTTTAGAGGTTTACAACCACTTTAACTGCTTCCCGACCGCCTCACGCAGATATACTGCGGCAGAATGGCACGGGCAGGCAAAATCCCGTATATAAACGTGGGTCGCACGGGCACCGCCAGTGGCGCGCTCGCGACCCGGCCGGGAGCTCCGTGACCCCGGCCGCGGGACCAGCGGACCCGATCGCCGCTGGTGTCCCGTGATCGGGTCACGGAGCTGAAGAACGGGGAGAGGTATGTGTAAACAAACCTCTCCCTGCGCTTCCTACTCTGCCTGTCATTGATTGGCTGTTCCCGGTCATCGGGAAAGCCGATCAATGACGTCAGACGTCAGCCCCGCCCCCTAATGTAAAAAAATACACACACGTCACAGCCCATAACCCCTCCCCCTAGTGGTTAACTCTTTCACTACAACTGTCATTTATACAGGAATCAATGCATTTAAATAGCATTGATTGCTGTATAAATGACAATGGTCCCAAAAATTTGTCAAAAATGTCCGATGTGTCCGCCATAATGTCGCAGTCACAATAAAAATCACTGATCGCCGCCATTACTAGTAAAAAAAAAATATTAATAAAAATGCTATAAAACTATCCCCTATTTTGTAACGCTATAACTTTTGCGCAAACCAATCAATAATCGCTAATTGCGATTTTTTTTTTACCAAAAATATGTAGAAGAATACGTATCGGCCTAAACTGAGGAAAAAAAATGTTTTTTTATATATATTTTTTGGGGATATTTATTATAGCAAAAAGCAAAAAATATTGCATTGTTTTCAAAATTGTCGCTCTATTTTTGTTTATAGCGCAAAAAATAAAAACCGCAGGGGCGATCAAATACCACCAAAAGAAAGCTCTATTTGTGGGAAAAAAGGACGCCAATTTTGTTTTGGAGCCACGTCGCACGAGCGCGCAATTGTCAGTTAAAGCGACGCAGTGCCGAATCGCAAAAAGGGGCCTGGTCCTTTGGCTGCCAATTGGTCCGGGGCTGAAGTGGTTAACCGCTTGCTGCCCATATAACACAGGTATATTACCGCCATTAGCCAGCGATCATCCTGAATTTACACAGGACAGAGACCTGCCTTTGTTAACAAGGTGGAGCCCTGTCCTGTCAGTGGGGAAGTAATAGATTTTCTTTCCCTGCAAAGCAAGGAATAAAATCCATTACTTCCCTAGTAAAAGCACCTAACATAGTACAGCAAAACACTGGCTAGGCACACATTTAACTCTTTGATTGCCCTAGATGTTTAACCCCTTCCCAGCCAGTGTCATTAGTACAGTGACAGTGTATATTTTTAGTACTGATCACTGTATTAGTGTCAGTGGTTCCCAAAAAGTGTCAAAAGTGTCAGTTAGTGTCCGAATGTCTGCCGCAATATCGCAGTCCCCCTGTAAGTCGCTACTAAGAGTAGACGTTTAAAAACATTTTAATAGGCATACAGCTTATGCACTCACATAAACTGTAGTGCATAAACGGTATGCCTATTAAAGTGTTTTAAAACGTCTACGCTTAGAGGCGCTTCTCTCATTGTTGTTTTCTCTGCAGTTTTGGAACCTGGTTTCTGTTCTTCTATGACGGCAGCCCTAAGAGTCCCTGGACATTATTTCCTTGCTTTCCCAATATATTATACCTTCTTTACATGGATCCCATGAGATTATGTATTTTATGACATAAGTGTTGTAAATTGGGAGATACATGGGAGATACATGAGCCTTATGGGAATTCTCGTCGGAAAAAGTTCTGATGGTTTTCCCGACGAAATTTCCGCTCAAACTGTCTTGCCTACACACGGTCACACCAAATTCCGACCGTCAAGAACGCGGTGACGTACAACACTACGACGAGCCGAGAAAAAATGAAGTTCAATGCTTCCGAGCATGCGTCAAATTGTGTCCGAATTTTGCACGTCGGAATTGCTACAGACGATTAGAATTTCCGATAGAATCCTTTTCCGTCGGAAAAATTGAGAACATGCCCTCAATTTTTTGATGGCGGAAATTCAGCCAGCAAAATTCCGATGGAGCCTACACACGGTCGCATTTTCCGATGAAAATCTGTCATCGGTCTTTTGCTCCGATCGTGTGTACGCGGCATTAGCTCTTGCGCATACACCTGTATTTTTTTCCGCTGTAAGTCGCTGACTGCTGCCATTTCTATTAAAATAAAAAAAAAAATGAATAAAGAAAAAAAAAAACGTTATATCCCATAGTTTGTAGACGCTATAACTTTTGCACAAATCAATCAATATACGCTTATTGGTTTTTTTTTTAACCAAAAACATGTAGCAGAATACATATTGGCATAAATGTATCAATACATTTGATTTGTTACATTTTTTTTATTAGATATGTTTTATAGTTTTTTTTTTTTTTTCAAAATTGTTGGGATTTTTTTTGATTAAAGCGCAATAAATAAAAACAGCAGGGGTGATCAAATACCACCAAAATAAATCTCTATTTCTGGGGGTGAAGGAAATTTATTTTATTTGGGTACAACGTCGCGCGACAAAACGTGCAATTGTCAGTTAAAGTAACGCAGTGCCATATCGCAAAAAATAGCGTGGTTATGAAGGGGGGTAAATCTTTCGGAGGTCAAGTGGTTAAATAAAAATGCTTAGCGATACGCTTTATTATTATCACAAACTCTGCTCTTCATTCCAGCTACGGTACATTTTACCATTCAAAAATGCCTATTGAAAAGCTAGCAGCAGTTTGATACCTCGGTGATCACTGATAATGCACCATTGTATCACAAATTCACCAGAGATTCTAAACCCTCCCACACTTTCCCATTGAATGTTTGGGTAACTGTTGTCACTGTAGTTTATTAAATAAATCACAAAGGATCCTTTCCATTCTCTCGCCTTCTTTTCATTTTTATTTGAAGTTAATTCGATAGAGCCTCGATGGGCTTAAGTGCTCAAAATCCAAAGAAAGTTTGAAGTTCTCTGTTGGAACTGAAATATATTATGAATAGCAGCACCATTTAATGACACTTCCTCTCAGCAAATAAATTGTGCTTTATGCGATTATTTGTGTATTCGTTTCGAGGGGCCGCGTTCTTCCATGAATTCGTTTGGCGGCGGTGTATAAAACTTCATTTCCCACATGAAAGAAATTGTACATGTTTAAAATTTAACAGTAACAATGCCTGTGAAGGCTTTCACTGCCTTTATACTGTATATACACAAAACTCTCTGTGTATCTGATTGAGGGATAAAAAAAAAGCCCATGGGATTTTCAGCTCAGAGCTGGCAAGTATTGTTTCTTATCCGCACAGGCAATGAGTGACAATCTCTAGGCCGGCTCCTACCCCTGTTTGGAGAACCGTAGCAGACCTGACAAAGCTCCCAAAGAAAATAAGAATCCAAACACAGCAATTTGTTTCCTACTCTTATGCCCCGTACACACGGTCGGATATTCCGATGGAAAAAGTCTAGAAGAAGTTGTAGGCTTAGCATGGACTGCACATGTATGGGGAGGGGAATTTATAGTATATGCCACATCCTATATTTGAGAAAAGAAGAGGGGGGTCCCCTATGGGTTGAACTTTTAAGGCATGAAATATTTTAACCCCAAATTGAGAACTAGATAGTATGTATTGAAAATCATTTATTACAAAAAATGTATATATAGAGTATTGACATACATAAAAATATATATAAAAATAAAAAAGAAACAGGAATGTTTAAACAGTATTCAAATTGCAAGGTACAGGATATGAATGTATCTCGTAAAGATTATCTCACACCCGACGCGTTTCGGAGATTAGTAGTTTCCTCCTTCTTCAGGGGTGAGAGTATAATAACATTCCTATTGTACGGAAAAATATAATGGTAGAGTAGTATGTCAGGATACAGGTACCTATATATATACACCTATATATATATAAATGCTTACCCTGTTTCCTCGAAAATAAGACCTAGCTTGATTGTTGGTGATGGCTGCAATATAAGCCCTACCCCCCAAATAAGCCCTACCCTGTTTCCCTGAAAATAAGTCCTACAAGGACTAAGCCATCACCGACAATCACGCTAGGTCTTATTTTCGGGGAAACCGGGTAGTTAGGAATGTTCTGAAGTTGAACGGTTCAAAGAAACA
Source organism: Lithobates sylvaticus (assembly GCA_028564925.1). Taxonomy (NCBI): domain Eukaryota; kingdom Metazoa; phylum Chordata; class Amphibia; order Anura; family Ranidae; genus Lithobates; species Lithobates sylvaticus. The sequence goes on from CM053028.1 coordinate 481,140,664, forward strand.
TGTTTAAAGCAGTATTAAACCCAAAAGGAAATATTTATTATATTGCAGCTTATAAATTCTTAGATGTGGTGGCTGCATTCGTTTTCTTTTAAGGCTTTTTTTCTTTTATTTTCATCTGGTGATCTGTCCAAAAAATTTACTTAACGCCAAACAATAAGTGAAAAAGACAAATAATGTTTTGTTAAATAGCACAAGCTGCAGTGCCAATGTACTGTACTCTTGTGCAATACAACCACTACTAAAAAGAAGAAAATACACTGCGCTTAATATTAACCACATAACGACCGGCGCGCGCCGATGTACATTGACAGAATGGCATGGACAGGCAAATGGGCGTACCTGTACATCCCTTTAAATTTGCCGCCGTGCCATCGCGTGCGGGCAGCCCACGGCCCACGAGTGTGCCCGTCGCAAGCTCTGTGAGTCCGACCGCGGCTCCTGCGGACTCGCTGTCCGCGGGGACACCCGCGATCGTCTCAATGAGAGGAAGAACGGGGAGATGCTAATGTAAACAAGCATCTCCCCGTTCTGCCTAGTGACACTGTCACTGATCATAGCTCCCTGTGATTGGGAGCGTGATCAGTGATGTGTCACACACACCCCCTCCCCCCCACAGTTAGAATCACTTCCTAGGACACACCTAACCCTTTCCTAGCCACCTAGTGGTTAACCCCTTCACTGCCAGTGTCATTTTTACAGTAATCAGTGCAATTTAATCGCACTGATGGCTGTAAAAATGACAATGGTCCCAAAAATGTGTCAAAATTGTCCGATGTGTCCGCCATAATGTCGCAGTCATGATAAAAATCGCAGATCGCCGCCATTACTAGTAAAAAAAAAATGATTAATAAAAATGCCATAAAACTATCCCCTATTTTGCAGACGCTATTTTGCGCAAACCATTCAATAAATGCTTATTGCGATTTTTTTACCAAAAATATGTAGAAGAATACTTATCGGCCTAAACTGAGGAAAAAAAAAATATTTTTTTATATATTTTTTGGGGATATTTATTATAGCAAAAAGTAAAAAATATTGCTTTTTTTTTTCAAAATTGACGCTCTTTTTTGTTTATAGAGCAAAAAATAAAAAACACAGAGGTGATCAAATACTACCAAAAGAAAGCTCTATTTTATGTAAATTTTATTTGGGTACAATGTCGCATGACCGCGCAATTGTCAGTTAAAGCGATCGCAAAAAATGGCCTGTTCAGGAAGGGGATAAATCCTTCCGGGGGGGAAGTGGTTAAGGACAGTGAGGATGGAAGCAGTGAGACAGATGCTACACTAGATATTGAGCAGGATGATGGGGTGCTTACACATAGCTCTGAGACCCCTTTCACACTGGGTCGCTTTTCAGGCGTTTAGCGCTATAAAGCGCCTGAAAAATGCCTCTCAAGCCACCCCACTGTGAAAGTCCAAGGGCTTTTACACTGGGGCAGTGCACTTGCAGGATGGGATAAAAAGTCCTGCAAGCATCATCTTTGGGGCGGTGCGGAAGCAGTGTACACTGCTCCTAAACCGCCCCGACCATTGAAATCAATGGGCAGCGCTGCTGAAGCGCCTGCAAAGTGCTTCAGCAGTGGCGCTTCAGCAGTGGCGCTTCAGCAGCGGCACTTTGCGGGTGCTTTTAACCCTTTATTCGGCCGCTAGCGGGAGTTAAAAGCATCTCGCTAGTGGGTGAAATCACTGCTATAACCGCGGTAAAGCGTCACTAAAACTAGCGGCCCTTTACTGCTAGCGCCCCCCGCCCCAGTGTGAAAGTAGCCTTATGGCAATAGTTTCACTTCCTTTTAGGATTTGTCCGCTAGATTGACTTTAATTTAGATTTATTCAGAATCCCCACAAGGTATGCATGGTGTAAGGAGTAGTAGGAAGATAATTATTTTTATCCAGTCAATGTGAGAGGTTTGGCAGTTGAAGTATTCCAAGAAATAATTAGAAAAAAAAAACTCCTTGTTTTGAAAACACATACTGGCAGCCCTCATAGACCCAACCTGAGTAGGGAAGAGTTTAATGCCATTAAACATTTGCAAGAGAATAATCAATTGGTCATTAGGGAGGCTTATAAGGGTTGTGCATTGATGGTGCTCAGCGCTGAACAATATCGCACTGAAGCTTTGAGACAATTAAGCAATGCCAATACATATCGCCTTCCTAGATATAATCCCACAGAAACCTTTAAAGTGTCTTTGTTTTTGTCTTGCTGATGAAGGTCAGCAAATGGGACTTTTGAATGCTAGGATCCCTGAATTTTTAAAGGTACATACAGTTAGGTCCATATATATTTGGACACAGGCACAATTTTATTTTTTTTCAGGTATTTACCAGAACATATTCAAGCTATAGTTATATAATGAATACTATATATATATATATATATATATATATATATATATATATATATATCTGAAAGTGCACACTCTCAGGTTTAATTTGAGGGTATGTACATCCAAATCGGAGGAAGGGTTTAGGAATTACAGCTCTTAAGAATAGCCATCCCCCCTTTTTCAAGGGACCAAAAGTAATTGGACAATTGAATCAAAAGCTGTTTCATGGCCAGGTGTGGGCTACTCCTTCATTATTTCTTCATCAATTAAGCAGGTAAAAGGTCTGGAGTTGATACTAAGTGTGGTATTTGCATTTGGAATCTATTGCTGTGAACCTACATCATGCGTTCAAAGGAGCTGTCCATGCAAGAGAAACAGGCCATTGTAAGGCTTCAAAAACTAAACAAATCCATCAGAGATAGCAGCAACATTAGGAGTGGCCAAATCAACAGTTTGGTACATTCTGAGGTAAGAAGAACGCAATGGTGAGCTCAGCAACATAAAAAGGCCTGGACGTCTATATAAGACAACAGTGGTGGATGATCGCAGGATCCTCTCTATGGTAAAGAAAACCCCATTCACAACATCCAGACAAGTGAAGGACACTCTCCAGGACATGGGTATATCATTGTAAAAGTCTACAATCAAGATAAGACTTCATGAGAGCAAATACAGAGGGTTCACCACAAGGTACAAACCATTCAAAGCCTGTAGAATAGAAAAGTCACCAGATTTGACTTTGCCAAAAAACATCTAAAAAAGCCAGGCTATTTCTGGAAAAGCATTCTTTGGACAGATGAAACTAAGATTAATCTGTACCAGAATGACGGGAAGAAAAAAGCGTGGAGAAAGCTTGGAACAGCTCATGACTCAAAGTACACAACGTCATCTGTAAAACAAGGTGGAGGCAGTGTGATGGCATGGGCATGCATGGCTTCCAGTGGCACTGGGTCATTGGTGTTAATTGATGATGTGACAGAAGCAGCCGGATGAATTCTGCAGTGTTTAGAGATATACAGTCAGCCCATATTCAGCCAAATGCAGCAAAGTTGATTGGACGGCGCTTTACAGTACAGATGGACAATGATCCAAAACACACAGCATAAGCAACCCAGGAGCTTTTCAAGGAAATTAAGTGGAATATTCTGCAATGGCCGAGTCAGTCACCTGATTTCAACCCAATTGAGCATGCATTTCACGTGCTGAAAGGCAAAATTAAAGGCAAAAAGACCCACAAACAAAGAACAACTGAAGACAGCTGCAGTTATAGCCTGGTAAAGTATCAGAAAGGAGGAAACACGGTCTTTGGTAATGTCCATGGGTTCCAGACTTCAGGCCATCATTGCCAGTAAAGGGTTCTCAACAAAATATTAAAAATAAACATTTTATTTATGATTATACTAATTTGTCTAATTACATTTTAGCCCCTGAAAATCGGGGGGGGGGGGGGGGGGGCTGTGTTTAAAAATGGTTGCAGTTCCTAAAATGTGTACTTATGTATTTATGTTCAACCCCTTTAATTAAAGCTGAAAGTCTGCACTTCAAATTCATTTGGATTGTTTTGTTTTAATTTTGTTCTGGTAGCATACAGAGCCCTGCTGCTTAAATTGCACATTGCTGCCTAAATTACACAAATCCCAAGTCTTTATACAGGGGCATCCCATTGTGGCTGGCATTGGCTCTCTCTTAGAGCCCCTCGGCGAGTAGGTTGATTCCCACCTTCAGCCCCTTGTCCAGAGGCTTCCAAGGTTACATCCATGACACAGGATGTGTTTTACATGAGCTCCGAAATGCACGCAGTGGACGCATGATTCCGTTTGGATGACTTTGGATGTCACTGCATTGTACTCCGCCATACCAACTCGCTGGCTTTGGAAGCTGCAAAATATCACCTTCAGAAGTATAGTTTATATACATTAGAACTTCAGGACTATCTGTTAAGATGTATAGATTTTCTTTTGACCCACAACTTTTTTCTTTTTTGACAATACCTATTACTTGCAATTGTGTGGTTCATTGATGGGTGCCAAATTTTCTCCTTCCCTGGGAAATATTTATATGGGTTGGTGGGAGGAATTACATTTTTCCCCCATCTTAATCCATTTTATAGCAATTTATTTTGGTATGGCAGATTCATTGATGACCTGCTTATCATTTGGGTTAAGGATACTGCTACTTTTGATATTGCACCGTTTTTGCATGTAAATGCCAATGACCTTTGTGACAGAGCCCACTGTCACTGGGTGTTTTGGAGGGGGCTGTGGGATGGCCTCCTACCCACAGACTATGGCCCAGAAGAGACTGGAGAGACTTGGGGACAAAGTGGCATTGAGATAATGTAATGTAATGTAATGCTACATCCCTTCTCCCCCATCCTCCCCCCTCTTGTTGCTGTGTTTAATTGAGTTGGGTCATGGCACATAGACAAAGGTCTGGAGACATCTCCCAGCAGGGGATGTGTAAGGAGGGGCTGCTTGCTTGTCATAATCACTTTATGTGCTTCAACTGTAGTTGTTTGAATATACAAGTGTTGAGTCTCCATTGGTTCTTCCTTGTCCCCTACCCCCTCTATGACAAGGCTAAGGGGAGTGTCCCTAACTGTGTTTAAAGTGTATTTTTGGTACTTAATAATTTTTTTTATGCTCTGGATGTTTAACCCCCAACAGCTGTGTAGCTTGTCTCGTGATTGAGGGGTTAAGGGCTGGTTATGGCGAGTCTGCAGGCTGCGGGTGCATTTGGAGGACAGGAGACACAGGTCTGGCAGAGATGCTCAGCAGGGGTATTCGAGATCTGTCACAGTGGTGGCAGCAGTGGGATGTCTCCTGCAGTCCGGGACATCCAAATCACCACCGGGATTCAAGATCCGGGCAGCCGCCGAGGAGCGATACGGGGACCGGCCAGCATGAGAGCGGAGTTCTGGAGGAGGCTGCAAGGCATGCGGAAGCAACATCGGGGACCAGCAACAGAGCACACCATGCTCAGCTGGGAGGATGTGATCCGCCGGCAACTCTGGCAAGAGACGCTAAGCCACGAGCGGCACCATCAGGGGGAGATCCTTCCCTCCTCCAAAGAGATGTACGGGATGCAGTACCGTGCGCGAGAGGTTTTCCTGAGGGAATGACCACGAGATGAGTGGGAGATGGAGCTCGGAAGATTGGTCCGGGAGGAGATGAGGCTGGACGCCAGCTACAGAGCCCCCCGGCGGTTTGCAGCTCAACTGTGGCCAGGTACAGCAGATGGCAGCCCAACAGAAGGCGTTGGCTACAGCGGCATGGGTCTGCTCCATCAAAAAATGTACAGAGACCCAGACTTTGGGAGCGACGAGGAGTGGCGGCTGGAAGACATCCTGGACTTCCGAAATGAGGTGCTGGACCTCCCCGAAGAGGCATGTGACCTGAAGGAATTGGAGTTCCTGGTTGAACCGGAATGGGAGCTCGAGATTGCCTACAAGCGGCTGTTTGACGGTGATCAGCAGCCCGGCATGGCTCCCGTTGCCTGGGACTGTCCGGGAGAAATAGCGGACAGTCACAAAGATGCGGAGCAAATGGGGCCAGGTGTGCCCCTACATTTTCCCATCCTAACCGCAATGGAAGAATCTGCGATGATACAGAGGGCACTGCGAGTGCTAGAATGCCGGAATGCACCGGAGGTTCCCCAGGCTGCGAGACAAGCTAATACCATAAAGGTCTCAGAAGGGGGAGTTGAGACGGGCTCTGGAAGGCTGGTAGATGGTGATTAGCAGCAAGTCCAGAGTATTGCATCTGGTGCCCCAGCAGAAGCACAGGCGACGGAGCAGAGCACCGCTGGCCTCTGCCCACCCTCAGAATTGGATCCAGAGAGTCTGAGAGATGATTTCCGTGAGCTGTTTCCCCAACAGCAGATATCCCCACCGGGAGTGAAGAAAGCAATTCTCCCTCCCAGCAATTGGACACTACCCCAATGTTCATTCCCCCAGCTGAAGCTTTGGCTACAGGGCAGAGTGCCGCTGGCCTCTGCCCACCCTCAGAGTTAGATCCAGGGAGTCCGAGGGATGACCTCAGTGAGTTGTTTCCCCAGCAGAAGATATCCCCACTGGGAGTGGAGAAAGCCATTCTCCCTCCCCAGCAATTCGACACTAATTAGCGCTGGCTACAGGGCAGAGCGTTGTTGGTCTCTGCCCAGCATCAGAAAAGGAGATGGAGAGACCGGAAGATAGTCCCTGCAAGATACCTCCCCAGCGGCTCATAACTACACCAGGAGAAAAGCAAGTACCTTTTACTCCCCAATGGCTTAGCACTACCAGCCTATGCTCCCTACCAGCTGAAGCGCTGGCATTGGGGCAGAGGATTATTCCGCTCCCCCCAATACCTGCAACCAGGCCCCGGATCACGGGAGTGTGGACAGCCGGTCCTGCTCTGAAGCAGCTGTTTTTATTCACGGGAGACCGTATGTGCGGTTTTGCTCCAAAGCGCCTGAGTCGTACTGTTTCTTTTTCTGTTTGCCTGGGGTGGGAATTTGTGACTAACGCAGGTCCAGACCAGCTGAGGGTCAGGGACCTGGTTAGTCTGTTTTTAAAGGGGAGAAATGTGACAGAACCCACTGTCACGGTGTCTTTTGGAGGGGGCTGTGGGCTGGCCTTATACCCACAGACTATGGCCCAGAAGAGACTGGAGAGACTTGGGGACAAAGTGGCATTGAGATAATGTAATGTAATGCTACATCCCTTCTCCCCCATACTCCCCCCTCTTGTTGCTGTGTTTAATTGTGTTGGGTCATGGCACATAGACAAAGGTCTGGAGACATCTCCCAGCAGGGGATGTGTAAGGAGGGGCTGCCTGCTTGTCATAATCCCTTTATGTGCTTCAACTGTAGTTGTTTGAATATTCAAGTTTGAGTTTCCATTGGTTCTTCCTTGTCCCCCTACCCCCTCTACGACAAGGCTAAGGGGAGTGTCCCTAACTGTGTTTAAATTGTATTTTTGGTACTTAATAAATAGTTTTTTTATGCTCTGGATGTTTAACCCTCGACACCTGTGTGGCTTGTCTCGTGATTGAGGGGTTAAGGGCTGGTTATGGCGAGTCTGCAGGCTGCGGGTACATTTGGAGGACAGGAGACACAGGTCTGTCGGAGATGCTCAGCAGGGGTATCTGAGATCCGTCACAACCTTCATTTAAAGTTTACTGGTAATTGTCACAACCGGGTCATAGATTTCCTTGGAAGGTGATCCCTCTGCCCAAACTGTTTCCACTAAAACGTTTCGTAAACCCACCGCGGGCAATACTACTTTACTGGCCAGTAGTTGCCATCCAGCCCACACAATAAAGGCCATCCTATTAGGAGAGTTTACTAGAGCAAGAAGAAACTGCTCCACAGAGGTTTCTTGTAATAATGAATGCCAAGTAATTAGGAACAGGCTTGAGAAGTTTTGAGGTTGCAGCTGCCAAACAGCGGGCAGATTTATTATCCAACACTCATACTGTTAGATCCAAACCTAGGAATTTGTGGAGACTCCAGAGCTCCAAACAGCCTGTCACTTTTGTTACACCATACTTAGTTGAATATCATCAAATCACTAACATCATAAAGCAAAAACTCCCTATTCTGTTTTCTGATAAAACCTAATACAATAATACGTTGGATTACGAGCATAATTCGTTCCAGAAGACTGCTTGTAATCCAAAGCACTCGTATATCAAAACGAGTTTCCCCATAGAAAATAATGGAAACTCAGATAATCCGTTCCACTGCCACTGCTTGTCTATGCAGTACTGCAAGTGGCCAGAGGTGAAGACACTCGGAAACGATCGAAGACCACTCTGAGACACTTGGAGACGCTCAGAGACACTTGGGAACGGAGTGTTTCCGAGTGTCTCTAAGCGTTTCTGAGTGTCTCCGAGCGGCTCAGGCGCCCCCGCACCTCTGGCCAAATGCGGTGCTGCACACCCCAGAGGCTTGAGTCCTGCTTGTCTTGAGAGTCAGGATTTCTAAAAAAAAAATAGCTTGTATTGTGAAACGCTCGTAAACCACGTTACTTGCAATGCGAGGTTCCATTGTATTACTTCATTTTATATTGTTACATTTCACACCAGGAATCCATTAGGCATCAATTAACCAATTAATCAATACAAATAATCATAATTATTTTCATCCTAGATTGCAGAGAGATGACCATCTCTCTAGAATCTAGGATGAAAATAATTATGAAAATTTGTATTGATTAATTGAGGGCTAATGGATTTCTGGTGTGAAATGTAACAATATAAAATGAAGTGAGAATAATGTCAGTACACGTCTTTTTCCCATCTGAAGAAGGGTGTAAGCTTTGTAGCCCAAAAGTGTAATTTGGAACGACATGAAAAGTATGTAATTTATTACATGTGGTATTAATATATTTTAAGTGCAGCAATCCCTGGACTTTTTCTTTATATAATATAAATATATGTAGCTCTGACCCCCTAAGAGCCGGTTCACACTACCGCGACTTGGGGGGCGACTTTTTTTATTTATATATTTTCTTACCACATTGATCACTTATTCAATTTTGGTATCTATGAAATAATTTTATGGTTATTATTCAATCATGTCACTTATGTAATAATTTATCACACATATTATTTGATGCTAGTTTATTTTTTATGGGATTGGTTTGTGTCAGACATGTAACCACTTCACACACATTATTGATGTTTGTCAATTTTGTGGGATCATTTATTATTTTGTCACAATTTTTGTTTGCCAGCGCTGTTTTATTGGTTTGAGCATTTTTTGAAGGTTATAGCACTTTCTTATCAGCAGCTGCACATTTTTTGTGTTTTCTTTTTCTCGTTCAATATTGCACACGTCTATTCCAGCGCCGTTTCTTTGTTTATATATAATTTATTGTAGTTGTTTACACAATATCTCCGCTTCTGGCGGGGACACACACATTGCACATTTGACTAGTAGCGCGAAGGACACACCACATTTCTATGGATTTTAAGGGCAACCCCCTACGCCGAAAAAACGACGCTCGTCCCCACCCCCTTCCTGACCGGCCAGGCTGCGTGCTCGGATAAGGGTCTGGTATGGATTTTGGGGGGGCCCCCACGCCGTTTTTTCGGCGTAGGGGGTTGCCCTTAAAATCCATACCAGACCTAAGGGCATGGTATGCTCCTGGAGGGGGAACTCATGCCGGTTTTTTATTTAAAATTTGGCGTGGAGTTCCCCCTCGAGAGCTGATTGTTCTCTGATTGGCCACGTCCAAAGTCGCCTGGCCTGGGGCGACTTAAAGTCGCGTTGTAAGTCGCTCCAAGTCGCGCTGTTATTCATACTCAAGTCGTGTCCAAGTTGCCTCCAAAAGTCGCGCTGGAAGTCGTGTTGCCCCAGTGTGAACCGGCTCTAATGGGCTGCTGATAATTGTTTTGGGTCTGCACTCTGCCTATTAACCCCTGAATATGGACTCGACCCCTAGGCACAACTGTGTGGTAATGTTTTTGTGAGACCCAATGGTAAAGAGCAACACAATTATGATACAATATACTGAAATTTACCGTTACCCAGGTATCCTTCTCTGCTCCGGCTGTGATAAAAGATAAGACCTCACACAAGTTGTAAATTAACCACATAAACAGTTTACTGGTAGAACTTGGTTAAACACATCGATCACAGTGGTAATTCTGATATAAGACAATAATAATAATAATAATAATAATCAGGGTGTAGGTGAAAACCCTAACTTAATGATCACTTAAGAGCGTATGCAAACAGGCTAAAAGTGGAATCCACACTCAATATGGTAGATCCTTTCTAATGAGCACATTCCACTCCCTCCTCAGGGCATGCACACACACACACTAAACCTGCAGTACACTAAGAGATACAATACAATGGTACAATGCAGTACATATATTTATATCACATGCTCAAGGGCTCCCCCTAGGTTGTGCTGCAGTCTTCAGAGTGCATAAGAAAAGTAATACGTGCTTTATAGTGAATGGTAAAGTCTTTGGTCTTCTTTCTTCAGCTAGCTTATTATACTGCAGTATTTGTAATCCAGGAAAAATTATGTATAAGTGACTAGGTGCTTGATTATCTAGAGCACTGATGGAACTTCTCCCTTACTGAAGGATGCACACCGGAATCACTTGATGGCAAAATGGCAAAGCAAAACATACTCTGAGGCCTCACTGGTCACAGTCTAGTTAAGTGAACACCTTCCTGTGGGACTAAAGGTCACACCAGCCTTCTGAGACCAGTTTGTGTAGCAATAAAGTGTTATATCAATTTTGGTAAGTGCCCACTCACCTCACAGGGCCCAGACGCTTGTCCAATTCCGCTTCAGATAGTTCAGTCCCACTCAAAGCTGGCGCTGTCACAACACACTTCTCCGTCAGATGATTGGTGACTGTAATGCAGGAACCTTCGGTTTATCTGCGGTTCTCCTCTCCGTACACACGCTGATCCAGCACGACTGTGTTCTGGAACTCTTTAGAGGCCTTTCGACACCGCTCCGTGCCAAACAGGCTGCAGTCACACACTCGCAACTCCCTGCAGGCAGGTCCTCAATTGCGTCCCAGAAGGAAGAGAGCGAAGCATGGCCACGCTGTGTCTTTTATTTCCTTACTCAGCATGCAGTTCTTTAACTTGGCCTTGTGGGTAGGTAAGTGGGCATTGTGGGTAGGTAGTTCCTTGACTGGTAATTTACATATGAGTCCCTTCCTCATTCACTACATACCCCACAATGCATTGGAACTGGCTATTGTAAAAGCCAAACAAAAGTCTTAACAACATAAATACAGAGAAAAGACACTAGAGGGAGACAAACTCTGTTTAAAGAATATCACATTATTCATATGGTAAATTAGGTGGCAAAAACACCTGCACTACACATATATATATATATATATATATATATATAATATATATATATATATATTCTTTTGGCTGATTTTGCTCATTTAAGCCTTTTGGTTGGTATACCCGTATTCAGATTTGTTTAGACCCACTCTCCTTATACTCCATTTGTGAAACGGATAATGTAAAAAGGCCAATGCGGCTGCTGACATTTAAAATATTCCACTAAGGAATAAAGTAATAAATAGAATCAGTGCTGCGCAATCCTAAAGTATCATGGTGAAACAAACAAATGCCCGCCAGATGGTCTAGAACACAAATATAATAAAATAATGAATAAACCCGAAACAAGTACATATAACCAATATTGAATAGATAAATAATACATGTGTTTTGTGGTATCGCACAGAAAACAAACTTTTAAAAAGTAGAAGCCAGGCTGACCATCTAACAAATACAAATGAGAAATTTAAATAGCAACAGACAGAGGTTTATACTTTTTCAGTATACTTTTTCATCACACTCTTTCATTATATTTAATGATGTTCCTTTTTTATTTTTGTGATACATTTTTCTTATACATTTGTGTACAATTGTATGCTCATAATTGTATGTTTTGATATTTGCCGCCACCCCTTTTTTTTGGTCATGTGGCCCTTGGGGTTGACCATGTGATATAGTCTTCACTATTTTTGTGTCACTTATTTGTTAGCCATGATTAAGGCCTGACGGCCGAAATGCGTTGGCTTTCTTTTTGACTGTTGTTAACATGCAATAATAAAACAATGTTTTAGCCGACTTCCATGGCACCAGCCTTTCTCCCTTTTGTATGGACTATATGGAGATTTACAGAGACTTCACAGGCTGAGTGTTGTGTTCTTGAGGCTCACCAGGCATTGCACCGGAGGTAGTAGCTTGGATGCACCTGTTCCAGCACTTAATATTAAACACTATGATGAAATCAAAACAATGCATATAAATCCATTGCATAATCAACTTGAGGTCAATTCATATACTGTCCCATTGTGCTCTTCTTATAAAGTGCTCCACTTCATTTGTGCTCAAAGTGCCCCACATGGATGTACACTCATGCCCCCAGTTTGACCACCTATTTATGGCGTTGTCTATTGCGCTTTTTAGGGAAAAACCCTTGGCTGATGTCACAGCTTGTGAGCCCCATGGTCTTTATTCCTGTTGGTTTAAAAGGGAAAATAGCAGAAGGAAGACTCATAGCGTAAAAGTGATTGTAAAAAAGTTTTTTTTATCTTATTGCATTCTTTTCATTAAGATAGAAAAGCCTTCTATGTGCAGCAGCCCCCCTCAGCCCCCCTAATACTTACTTGAGCCTCCTCTCTATCCAGCGATCGCCACGAGTGCCTCGGCCGTTGGGGACTCTCCCTCCTGATTGGCTGAGACACAGCAGTGGCGCCGTTGGCTCCCGCTGCTGTCAATCAAACTCAGTTAGCCATTTAGGAGAGAGAGGGGGTGGGGCCTGGTCGTGGCTCCATATCTGAATGGATACAGGGAGCTGTGGCTCAGCTTGGGTGCCCCCATAGCAAGCTGCTTGCTGTGGAGGTACTCAACAGGAGGGAGGGGCCAGGAGCTCCAGCCAGGGACCTGAGAAGAGGAGGATCCAGGCTGCTCTCTGCAAAATCACTGCACAGAGCAGGTAAGTATAACATGTTTGTTATTTTAATGAAAAACAAATGAGACTTTACAATCACTTTAAAGCAGGGTTCTCAAACTGGTGGCCCTCCAGCTGTTGTGAAACTACAAGTGCCATGAGGCATTGCAAGGCTGACCATTACAAGAATGACTCCCACAGGCAGAGGCATGATGGGACTTGTAGTTTCACAACAGCTGGAGGGCCACCAGTTTGAGACCCCTGCTTTAAAGATAAAAGGGTAAAAGTTTTCCATTCATGTGTCTTGGTGCCTCTATCCTGCCACCTGGTGTGTACAGCATGTATGTTGGGTTCCTGGCTGGCGTGCGCTAAAACTCCCCACGTTGTGGCTCAACACGGTACCCGACAATGACGTAGGCCGGAGTTGTGTCGTGATTACATGATCAAGCCTTAACGAGTTTCAACCAATCAGCGGGTCGTCATCCGGAAGATCTGGCCATTAAGTCTGTTGCTTTTCAACAGAATAAGCTGCCCTGCAGATTTAGTAGTTAAAGGGTTAAGACAAACCAGGAACAAAACTGTTGCTGTAAATGCTGGAGTGTGAGCTGGAGTTTGGCTTTAATTTGTTACACGCACTTCTTCCCCCTTAAAATCGGGGGAAAGTCGTGGGTGCGTGTTATACGCCGATACCCCCAAACAAAAATGACAAAAATCGGTTGCGGCGCCGAAAAATGGCGACCGCGGCCGAAAAAGGCCGAACCGCGGCTGAAAAAGGCCGAAGCGTGGCCGAAAAAGACCGAAGCCGGCTGTTCAGCTCCGCTCGGAGTCCCGCCTCCCTGCGCTCGCTCCCGAAACAGCAGGGAGGCGGGACTCCGAGCGGAGCTGAACAGTTGGCTCGGTCTTTTTCGGCCGCACTTCGGCCTTTTTCGGCCGCTGTTCGGTCTTTTTCGGCCGCGCATGCGCGGTATTTCTCGCGGCGGGAAATTTAAACGCTGGCGAACTTCAACTGACACTAGCAAGCTGCAAATGACACTAGCAAGCTGCAAATGACGCCGGGCAAGCTACAAATGACGCCGGGCAGGTTGCAAATGACGCCGGGCAGGTTGCAAATGACGCTGGGCAGGTTGCAAATGACGCTGGGAAAGGCTGCAAATGACGCTGGGAAAGGCTGCAAATGATGCTGGGCAAGCTGCAAATGACGCTGGGCAAGCTGCAAATGACGCTGGGGAAGCTGCAAATGACGCTGGGCAAGCTGCAAATGACGCTTAAATGTAAGTTTTTTTTTTTTCCCTAAACTTCTCTCCTAAAACTTTTTTTCCTTAAAATTCCCTCCTAAACTTGGGGTGCGTGTTATACGCCTGTGCGTGTTATACGCCGATAAATACGGCATGTAAATAAATGACCAACCAACGTTGTTTGGACAGTGATATCACCGTTTAAGGGGGAAAGTGGGCTGGTCATCCTGCATTCTTCAGGCCTTAAGTCAATTAAGGTAAAGCTGTACATATGTTCTTATATGGCTCCTTGACAAAGATTTGGAGGCTTAGAATTCATTAGTGAGCCACATTATTAACCACTTGCCATATAGCAAAATATGGCCTCTGACAGAGGCTTCTTACCACATGATCAGCTGTGACCAATCACAGCTGATCATCGCGTGAACCAGGAAGTGCCGGTAAACGGCTTTCCTCGGTTCACGCTGACAGGGAGAGCCGATCGGCGGCTGTCCCTGTCAGAGGGGGGGGGGGGGCTGTGCTGATAATCAGCACATTGATTATCAGCACAGCCCCCATCAAAAGGTGCCCATCAGCTGCCAATCAGTGGCCATCACCTGCCAGCCTGTCCCCCTCTATAAATGCCTGTCAGTGCCCATAAAAGTGCTGATCAGTGCCCATAACAGTGCCAATCAGTGCCCAAAAAAGTGCCAATAAGTGCCCCATCAGTAATTACTGTAAGTGCCCCATTCAAAGTGCCAATCAGTGCCACTCAGTAAGGCCTGTCAGTAGCTCCTCATCAGTGCTGCCTATCCAGTGTCACCTATCAGTGCCCATTAGTGCCGTCAGTGCTGCCTATCAGTGCCGACTATAAGTGCTCATCAGTTTTTTATTTCAAAATTGTCAGTCTTTTTTAATTTATAGCGTAAAAATAATTTAAAAACGCAGAGGTGATCAAATACCCCCAAAAGAAAGCTCTATTTTTGGGAAGAAAATTATAAAAATGTAGTTTGGGAACAGTGTTGCATGACTGCGCAATTGTCATTCAAATTGTGACAGCGCTGAAAGCACTGGGCAGGAAGGGGGGAAAGTGCCTGGTATTGAAGTGGTTAATAAGGAAATATGTAATATTTAATTTCCCCATCACTTCTTCATCCACGGTGTAGGTACTCGAATACAGGAGGTGTGTCACTGGCCAGATCATCAGGTGAGAAGAGAGAGGGTAAAGCCTAAAAGACAGAAAACAAATTCAGCCACCACATCTAATGATTGGTGAGAGCTGCACTATCCTTCCTCAAACAGGAACCTCTCCCTTGCGCTATGGCTTTCCCTAACAAGTGGAATCTCTGTCCCTCTCCTAACCACTCACCCAAAGCACACCAAAATGAGCTGGACACCCTTATTTAAAAGAATTGCCTCAACAAAGATGGCAACCGAAGGTCGCCAGAGGTCGCAGTGTCCAATCAGACAGCTGCTCCCTCTGAGATGCCTACGGAGCCTGCATGTTCCTCCAAGCTTCAGCTCCATCTGTACAGTGGCACAGCCCCACCTACTAGATGCAGGACAAACTGTGCCTGCCGACACCAAAGCTGGAAATCTGTGCACAGTGAATATGTCAAAAACACCCAAGCCCTTCACTTTCACTGTGCCATTTATTATCCCTCAATGTTAACCCGAGTACACGGTTTGTCAGCTAATGGTACATGAGCTCATAGCAGTATTTCTGCGTTTTATAATTAATTGATCATTCAATTTGGCGTTATATCATAAATCTAATATAAAAGATAAATTATACAGTTTTTGGTCTTATAAATATATAATGGAATAATTTGAAAGCATATACACAAAGGGAGAACTGGTAATAAATCTACCCTATGTCAGAGGGTATGTGAAATTAGTTGACCAACATGAGGTTTACTTGGTAGACTCTGGCATTTATAATGGGTTACCGTTAATAGAATTTAAATTCATCAAAATCCAGGAAATGTTACATAGTTACATAGTTAGTCAGGTTGAAAAAAGACACAAGTCCAAATCTAGTTTAACTAATAAAAAACATTTTTAAAAAAATCATACAATCCCATATACGCAATCCTATAACCACAGTTGATCCAGGCAAAAAAAAAACAGCAAAGCATGATCCAATTTGCTCCAGCAAGGGAAAAAAAATCCTTCCTGATCCCCAGAGAGGCTATCGGATATTCCCTGTCTGGAGAAATTCAAGAAAATATGTAATATATGAAACAAATCAATAGCAGCCCTAGATCCTGTGGTTAAAGTATAAACAGACCGTGAGTAATGTGCGGTAATTCTGCTAGAACTATATCTATGAACAGAGAACTAGTGCGCCTTTCACATAATGCTTTTTCCTTCATCCATTAACATAAACACATATTACAGCAGTAAATGAAGACGAATGTAAACCTATTTATAATCTGTAGTTGAATGTAACGGTTTTATTGTGGTTGTGGAGAATAATAAATTGTATATTCATTGGAAGAATTTGATATGCATGCAATACCTACACCGTAAAGGAGAACTAAGTAAAAATGTATTGTTCATTTGTAGCAATCCTTACCCTTACTAAACATGCCTTACTGTTTACATTTTTGCCCTGCACCCAGCCAGGACCGGACTGGCAATAAAACCCAGCCCTAGAAATAATTCCAAACCAGCCCCATAGTATTATTATACCAGCCCAACAGCATAACGTCATTATTTTCCTAAAAGGGAAAACCAAGCATTTTAAAGCACATTTGAAGAGTGTATTATACACTAACCAGTGCCCATCAGTGCAACCTCATCAGTGCCCATCAATGTAGCCTCATCAGTGCCCATCAATTCAGGCTGACCAGTGCCCATCAGCACAGCCTCACCAGTGCCCATCAATGCAGCCTGATCAGTCCCCATCAGTGCAGCCTCACCAGTGCCCATCAATGAAGCCTGATCAGTGCCCATGAGCGTAGCCTCACCAGTGCCCATCAATGCAGCCTCACCAGTGTCCATCAGTGCAGCCTCACCAGTGCCCATCATCACAGCCTCACCAGTGCCCATCAGTGCAGCCACATCAGTGCCCATCAGTGCAGCCTCATCAGTGCCCATTAATGCAGCCTGAACAGTGCCCATGAGCGCAGCCTCACCAGTGCCTGTTAATGCAGCCTATTCAGTGTCCATCAATGCAGCCTCACCAGTGTCCATAAATGAAGCCTCACCAGTGTCCATCAGTAGATATTTTCACTATATATTTTCTCTTTTTCTGACCATTCTCTATAAAGGCTAGAGATGGTTGTGTGTAAAAATACTCAGACCAGCACCAACAACCATGCCACGTTCAAAGACAATTAAATCCCCTCTCTTCCCCATTCTGATGCTCGGTTTTGAACTTCAGCAAGTCGTCTTCACCACATCTTGATGCCTTAATGCAATGAGTTGCTGCCATGTGATTAGATGATTAGCAATTTGTTTTACCCAGCAATTGAACAGGTGGACCTAATAAAGTGGCTGGTGAGTGTAGCTTCTGTTGAAAATGAATGACATGAATAAGGGTTGATTGTGAATAGTGGGATATTTTTCTTTGGGAACATAAAGTTATAAAAGTCCAGTAAAGAGACACTGCAATTTTCACATCGGCCACATGTGTTCGCTAAGTGTAAACACGTTTTCTCCCCAAATTTCCCCCAAAAAATCTAAGTCGTTAAGTAAATTTAAGATTTCGCGTTTGGCTGCATTCATAGCCATCTTGGGCCACATGGGGCCTTTTGGTCACAGGTTGGACACCCATGCTTTAGGGCTAAACGTTTGCAGACATCTGACTACCACGCATATATGGAGTTGTTTATCTGGATCACCTAGATTTTGGAAAGGCCATAATTTTCACTTTCTTGTTGAAAGAAGAAAACATCTGAAAAAATACAGCTATGCCTTGAGAAATATAAAGATGGCTGAATTGTGTTTTATAAAATGACTAGCTGCCCGACTGCCATGTTGATCCCATGGTTTTCCCATTTCTGAATCACTGACCTGGAACAAGTATAGAAATCAGAAATACTGGCTTTACGCTGACCTCATTGGCAACATACTTGCTGTGGATCAGTGACACAAAGGACTGAAGCCACAGGATAAGAATGATAGGCAGGCAAATAACTGTAGCCAAGTCCCAAGCCTCTCTAGGCCTAATGGTGACCTCCAGAGTTATGACAGCTGACATCCTTCTGTGTAGAGTGGGTTACGAGGCATGGTGGCTGCAATGCAAGGTAGATTAATGGGCACCAGACACTTCTTGAATACAAAGAGATTTATTGTCTCTTAAACAGAACTGTGGGAGAGAGGGTTGGGGCCAGGAAACCCTTAAGTAGATGTAATGTTAATTGGCAGACTCCGAGACTTCTATAGGTAGACAGCCATGCAGAGAAAGGTAGAGCAAGGCGCCTAAAGACTGTAGTATTTAATAAACAAAGTGCATTAAAAACTCACATTAGAAGTATCTGTATATAGGCACAATGGAGTCCAGTGAGACCTCACAGTCACCATCCAAGCTGTCTGCAGTAGCCATGTCTCTGTAATCCAGGTGGAGCTGGCGTCCTGGCCAGCAGGAATCTTTGGCTCTCGAGCGGGATCCAGACCGAGGGTTGGAGCGCAGCTGGGGACCACAGGAGAGGGCTGGAACGCAGCGCACTGCAGGATGGCGTCACGGACATGCTTGCGCACTGGGGAGATGTATACAGTGCGCGCTCCTTTGTCAAGCTAAAGGAATTCAGCTGAATGCAGCCTTTATATGTGCCCTATGAGTGCTGCCATCTAGCAGACAGAGTTGGAATTTATCTCCATACACAATAGAAGCTTTCAACATAATGATCTATAAATGGAATCCATATACATATAGAAATAAATATATACTAGGGCTGTGGAAATTAAAGATTAATTCCTCAAATAATCGTTAATTTTTTTGATCATTCAAAAGAATTTTGAGCGATCAAAAAAATTAACTCACCTCTCTGCCAGCTTCTGGGTCTTCAGGGAGTTCCGTCGAAGATCAGGTGATGTCATGGACATCGACATCACCAGACTCCTCCCCCCTTCCCCAAGTGCCTCCGTCTGCTAACGAAGGGAAGGGGGGGAGGAATCCGGTGACGTTGAAGTTCTGATTGAACGTAACATGTACGGGGAAGGAGCTATGCATGACGTCACCCGCTGCTGCCCTACGGAACTAACTCGATTGTCGGCTTTACATGCTGTGTTTTTATCATCTTTATGTGAGTAGTTTGTGTTTGAACACAAAAATTAAATCTTATACTTAAGTGGTGAGCACTTAGATCTTTTCTTTCTACCCATGACCTGGCGTCCTTGCTGAGATCTAAGGAGACGTGAGAGAAGTTTATGGTCCGTGTTAACCCTTTTGATACCCGCTTGCATGACCACTTGTTTGCACAGGGGTCCATGCCATAAGGTGAGAGTGATTAGTTAGACAGGAGGTGGAGGGATTGTCACGCTACTGTGGAAAAAAAAATACTTACGTCAGTGCTACAGTTTGAATTTAAAACGTATTTGTGTGAAGTTAAGTCATGGATTGTGGAAACTAACTAGTGTCGGGTGATTGTATATAGTGTATACCACATTTACCACTGACTAATGCAGAGTTGCAATGCAAGGAGATCAGCTAAAAGTAGTTGGAAAAATTAGATTAAATTAAATTAGTAGATTAATCAATTAAAAAAAAATTGATTAATCGAACACGAAAATTTTAATTTTAAACAGCCCTAATATATACATATACACCTCTCTACACCCATGCAAGGAAAGGCACCCAGCTGGACACCACGTCTGCATGTGTAGACACGCTGTCTCTTATGGCAACAACCTTGAGTAGTTTCTAACAGAGGTTGTTATGAGCTCTTTTACTTCTTCCACAATCTCCTTTTTACAGTGGTGTGAAAAAGTGTTTGCCCCCTTCCTCATTTCCTGTTCCTTTGCATGTTTGTCACACTTAAGTGTTTCAGGACATCAAACCAATTTAAACAATAGTCAAGGACAACACAAGTAAACACAAAATGCAATTTGTAAATGAAGGTGTTTATTATTAAAGGTGATAAAAAATCCAAACCATCATGGCCCTGTGTGAAAAAGTGATTGCCCCCCTTGTTAAAACATACTATAACTGTGGTTGTCCACACCTGAGTTCAATTTCTCTAGCCACACCCAGGCCTGATTATTGCCACACCTGTTCACAATCAAGGCATCACTTAAATAGGAGCTGCTTGACACAGTAAGGTCCACCAGAAGATCCTTAAAAGCTACACATCATGCCGAGACCCAAAGAAATTCAGGAACAATTGAGAAAGAAAGTAATTGAGATCTATCAGTCTGGAAAGGGTTATAAAGCCATTTCCAAAGCTTTGGGAATCCAGCGAACCACAGTGAGAGCCATTATCCACAAATGGCGAAGACATGGAACAGTGGTGAACCTTCCCAGGAGTGGCCGGCCGCCCAAAATTACCCCAAGAGCGCAGCGACGACTCATCCAAGAGGTCACAAAAGACCCCACAACAACGTCCAAGGAACTGCAGGCCTCACTTGCCTCAGTTAAGGTCAGCGTTCATGCCTCCACCATCAGGAAAAGACTGGGCAAAAATGGCCTGCATGGCAGAGTTCCAAGGAGAAAACCACTGCTGAGCAAAAAGAACATCAAAGCTCGTCTCAATTTCTCCACAACACATCTTGATGATCCCCAAGACTTTTGGGACAACATTCTGTGGACCGATGAGACAAAAGTGGAACTCTTCGGAAGGTGTGTGTCCAAGTATATCTGGCGTAGAAGGAACACTGCATTTCAGAAAAAGAACATTATACCAACAGTAAAATATGGTGGTGGTAGTGTGATGGTCTGGGGCTGTTTTGCTGCTTCAGGACCTGGAAGACTTGCCGTGATAAAAGGAACTATGAATTCTGCTGTCTACCAAGAGATCCTGAAGGAGAATGTCCGACCATCTGTTCGTGTACTCAAGCTGAAACGAACTTGGGTTCTGCAGCAGGACAATGATCCTAAACACACCAGCAAGTCCACCACCGAATGGCTGAAGAAAAACACAATGAAGACTTTGGAGTGGCCTAGCCAAAGTCCAGACCCGAATCCTATTGAGATGTTGTGGTATGACCTTAAAAAGGCCGTTCATGCTCGAAAACCCTCTAATGTAACTGAATTAGGACAATTCTGCAAAGATGAGTGGGCCAAAATTCCTCCAGGACGCTGTAAAAGCCTCATTGCACGTTATCGCAAACGCTTGGTTGCAGTTGTTGCTGCTAAGGGTGGCCCAACCAGTTATTAGGTTTAGGGGGCAATAACTTTTTCACACAGGGCCATGATGGTTTGGATTTTTTTTCACCTTTAATAATAAACACCTTCATTTACAAATTGCATTTTGTGTTTACTTGTGTTGTCCTTGACTATTGTTTAAATTGGTTTGATGTTCCGAAACACTTAAGTGTGACAAACATGCAAAGGAACAGGAAATGAGGAAGGGGGCAAACACTTTTTCACACCACTGTAGATCTTCACTCAACTGAGCTCCCAGTCTATCACTTAGACCCGCTGATCCATTCCCACTGGATCCCCTGATCTCCTCCAATCTCACTGAGTATCTTCCTCAAGCATCATCCCTGCGTCCCTGCTGGGTCCCTAGCTTGGCACTCACAGATACTCCTCAAGCATCACCCCACTGGCCTGCTCGGTCCCTGATGTGGCACACACGACTGCTCTGCAAGCCTCACCTCTGCTGACTGGGTCCCCAGCTTGACACCTGCTGAAGTTTCCCAATTCTTCACCGTCGCCGGTTGGTGAGAATACTGCTCTGTTACTTGCTTCAGCTACTCACGGTGGTCCCTGATAACGAGGCAGGTTGTCCCTTACAATCATGGTACTTATCTCAGCACAGCTTCCCCTTCCTGTATGTAAATCTAGTCAATACAAATGGACCACATACCTGCACACCGCAGGACTTATTCATAGTACTATGTGTATTACATCATAACTAATCAAGGCCATCTCCCAATGTGAACCTTTCCTTTATATTCACACTTCATATAAATCCGTGCATGCCCAAGCCAGCACTGATGTCAGTTGGGATGCAGCAGCTGCACGGACACAGTCACTGCTTCCAATATGACATCCGTGTGGGTGCCGGTGCATGGCCCCGAATATAGACAGTGTGAGTTCATAGACACGCATTCACGCAGATGTCATATTGGGACACTGCCATTGTGTCCATGCAGCTGCTGCGTCCCTATTGACATCAATGGGACTGACTGCCCAAGAATGCACAGAACACCTGTGGTTAAACACAACCCTCTCACGGGGTACCCATAAATACATGTTGTGTGTATGAGGCCTCTTTCTTGACTTGAGTAAAAAAACTGTGTTTCCAAGCTCTGTCATGTGAGCTAGACTACCTATGTTTTTTTAGGTAAGTTGTTGCAGTTTGGGAGCAGTGGCTTTGTGTTCACGGTAAGATACCTGAAACTCAAAATAACACTATGATTTGGTACCATGAGTGTCCCTCATCATTACAGACCCCAATTACTATGTTCAGCTAATGAGATCTTGGATTGTAGACTAACAATGAAATAAGAGGATACGCAAAGCATAACATTGCAGGACCAGAGCTAACAAATGTAATGAGAGAATAGGACTGCCTCCATGTACATATATATTTGCAAGCAAGGCGATACATCAAAGTGAAGCTCCAGGCTCCCCCCAATAAAAAATAAAGCTCAGCAGCTACAAATACTGTAGCTGCTGACTTTTAGTATAAGGAGCCTTATCTGCCCCTGGATCCAGCAATGTCCTCACCCGGGCCGATTCTTCATCCGGCTTCGGGTGCAGGTATCGGCATCTGAAGTGGAAACAGGAAGTGAAGTCTTGCAGCTTCACAGACAGTTTACTACTGTGCATGTGTGAGTCTCTCTGCACCTTGTGAATGGTCCCGTAGTCTTCTGGGACCTTTGATGTGTCCCAGAAGACTGCAGGGGAAGGAAGGAGGGCCAAAGTTCTGGCTCAGTTTGCTGTGGTGATCTAAGTCAGAAGTGTGAGCGGGTACCTGTCAAAACCAGGTACCTGCTCCCCCCAAAAAATATATATTTTAAAAAAATAGTCTATTTGTCGTGATCTGACTACAGTAAACTGAAATCCAATTGGATGCTATGGGCTACAGCACTTTACATATACTGTAATTGCTGTAGGTTGCACTGCATTATTAAAAATGTTCTGGTGATGTTTAAAGCTTTTCTTTTGCACATGTAGTCTGTGTGACATTATATATGATAATTGCCCTTTAAAGAGGTCCCAGAAGCTGGATGTGCCCGCTCATGGCTGACTGTTTTCCCCATCTAACAGCAGGCGTTAAATCACCACACAAAACGCGGCAGGGTGCATTTGTCATATTATTGCTTATTTACTTTAAACATGTGCGCTGGATATTTCACACCCTACTGTGCGGCTTCCTAAAGTATCTTTATATACAATTATTGCATTATTAATGTACAGCAATTAGTAGAACAGAAAGCAGCCAATTAACACTGTTCATTATGAGGAAGTTCATGTACTCTGTGAATAAGTATAGGATGTAAAGTATCCAATAATGGGCTACCAGTCATCTTATGAACATAACCTTACAGACTGAGAGGAGCATGAGAGACCAGAGGGGCTCTATGTATATTCAACCTTGTGAAATTAACGCCAAACAGCTCAATTTTTTATTTATTTTTTAACAATAGTGAAAAAAAAATCTATTTTGATATCATAAGGTCATCCTTTCCACAAAAAAATGTGTGAATCTTGCCTAAGATAGCACTTCCAGCAGTACTTCCCTTGCCTCATTGCTCTTCAGCTGCTCTCTAATCACTGTATGCAATGAGAAATCACCTTGGTGATTCATCACTGCATCCAAGGGCATCATGTAATGGCTTCAAGGCAATCTGCGGCTACATCCAAATGAACATCAAAGGACTTTTGGTGAACATATTTAATACCGACAAAATGCTCCCAACAAATGAGTCACAAGAAGTGTAGACTGTGTACCTTTTAGGTTTTCAAAGTTCATTGATTTATATGCAACATTCAAACCATGTCCTCCCATTAATGTACATTGCATTCCATGGTGGAACCCATCAGATGAGCTTGTGCAGGATGGGCAAAACTGAGTCTCTATACCAGGGGTACTGAATGCACACATTCAGTGTCCACATGACTTAAGGCCCATACACACGATCAGACTTATTAACAACAAACATGCAAATTAGCTGTTTTAAGGCAACATCCGACCACGTGCACGCTCCATTGGACAAACTTATTTGGTTTTCATCTGACTTTTGTTGGCTGTGCGAATGGACAAACTTTCCGGCAACAAAAGTCTGATGGAGCAAAGTATTATCGTGTGTACAGAAAACCATAGGACTTTTGTACAAAGTACAAACACGTATGCTCAGAACCAATGCAAACGATCAGACAACAATACAGAAGTTGACCATAGGTGGCGGTAAAGAGCAGAAAAACCACGTGATTTGATGAAAGTTGGCTGAAAAAGTCCTGCCGTGTGTATGCAATACAAGTTAATGGCCGACGCCCTTTGCACAAAAATCCACGGGAAAGTTTGTACAAAGTCCGATTGTGTGTATGAGGCTTTAGCCTAACAGGCATGAAGCTTATCGCAGGTGGTTACAGGAAATATGATTTGGTAATAAAATGGAATCTATTTTGCATTCCTCAGTCTAAACACAAGGTTTGAACAAAGAAAAATTATATATTTTTGAAACTGTATAACTACACAGCATAGCAGAAATTGCATGTCATTGGAATCTTGATAAGATGGCTTGAGAAAAAAGTATTATTAGTTGCCATGGGTTACTGCATTAACACTTTGCTTCCTGCAGTGTTTACAGATCTGGTGCCCAACTTTGGTTCTTTGGCACTTTTTGTGCAGCCCTCAGGGCCCCTACCGACACCAATCTGTGTTTTCCTATTTTCCTGTTAAATTTTAGCAGTCTCATGTAATATGTTTGCAGTCCCTGACCATCCCTTGTTTTATGTCTGCAGTCTCTGACCATCTCCTACAGGGCCGCTGATAAAGTAGTACAGCCAGCCCTCCTGTACTGGACCCAGGCCCCATCAGTTCAAAAGGGGGGCCTAGGCACCTGCTGATCTGGAGGGCTTGTTGTACTGCCTTATTGCTGACACTTGTGACTCTTGTGGATTCCCTGCAGCACTGCCGTCTTCTCCTCCTTGCCCTCCACCAGCTGTGCTGCAGGGGGATTGTTTTTTTTAACCTGTGCCCCCTTCCACCTGCTGTTGGCCCCCTCTCCCCTGCAGTGCTGTCAGCTCCCCCCCCCCCCCCACGCCAGCAGCTGCTGAGGGCACACAGAGGGATATGTCATTCTTACTAGCCCCTACCCTTCCTGAACAAACACAGTTAGCAGTTGGTACCGATCACTCACTGTGTTCATTTAGAAGCACGTGATTAGAGCCAGAGGCTGTAATTGGCTTAAAAAAAGGGTGGGCTCGGGGTGTAGAACACTGCGCCCTGAGCCTACCCAGTTGTGTGACAATAGCACATTAATATTCGCTATTGGTTTCCTGATTCTCCTCCCGGCCAATCATGAAGTGGGTCCTGAGACTAGATTGGTCGAGAGGAGAAGCAATCGTATTGGCCGCCATGCTGAGGGAAGTAATAAAATGTAAATAATTTTGTTCAAACAAAGTTCTATGATTATATGGCTAAATTTAATCTGATAACTTGCACATAAACTGTCAAGTTTGCTTTTACAGCTATTGGTAAAGAAATCTACCAGTTAGACAAAAGATGGTAACAGATACACACAAATCTGTGAGTAAAGAATCAGCATGAGAGAAACTTCCTGGGAGCTGAGCCTGGAATTTAATTGGCTGAGTTCAGAGAAGTCCCCTCAAAGTGAGATGAATTTAGTAGCGAACAGTGGGAGGTCTCAAAGCACACCAGCGAAAACAGCAAATATATTACGCATTGCTCATACAACCAGAAAGAACATAATCCAAAGGTGTATGTGCTCGGCTACTATTAATGCAATTCATTTGTAAAGCGTAAATGTATTCCACATAAGTTCACAGTGAACAATCCAAGCGAGCGAGGACAGTGACACGGAACATTATCAGGATCCTGCTCACAAGAGCCTGTAATAGAGATGTTGAGATAACGGTACAGGTGGCTGATCCACACACTGTTCAGGTTACTATATGTTGCCTGTGTTACTTGAATAATAATGTCAAAATTTATACATATTATCCATGCGGCACCAACACTTCATTTATATGCCATATTTAATCAGATAGCAAATGTACAATTTTTTCCAATCTCATATGAGATTTAGCCACTTAAAAGGAGCCTATTAGAACAGAAATATAGAAATTGCTCTCTTGTCTTTGGAGGAGCATGCTTGTAGGTCAATAGCAGTCTCTGCTAACCTGAGGAGCATCGCTGCTGTTCTGTTGGGTTAGCAGCACTATGAAGGCATACGGAAATCCTATGATCACTAAGTCACTTTTTCTTTTCAGTAGTAAACAAATCAGTCATATACCCAACGTTTACTACTGGTGCTAGGGGGAGCCCAGCTTAGGACCAATGTGTCTTCTGACATGAGCTCCAGGTGCCACTTTTGGAGAGCCTGTGTCTAGTTTTGACACAGAGCTTTCCTGAGATTCAATTAACCGTTTTCGCTATATATAGCACAATCTGCGTCACAGAGGGGCCATGGATTGAGAAAATGTAGAGGAGCCAGTGTGGTAGGGGCAGACAGGTATTATAGTTAGGGAGAGGTACCTCTTTGTTCAGAGACAAGTAGGCTCCAGAAAAGGCTACCTCCCTGTAGTGGGATCCAAGGTGGAGTTTGGGAAAACTCTGGGAAGTCTAAAAGTCAAATGCCTTCTCATAGACTTGTGTGCCAGGTACACAGCCCATAGCAATCCTGGAGCTATCCCCTATAAAGGGAACCCCAAAATTACAGAGCTTAAGGAAGGTGACCCTTGTTTAAACTTCTTAAGGGGTCAGAAATGGCTCCGAACCTGACATTGCGTTTGCTGTTAAAGTGCCTTATCATTTTAGAAATTAAACTGTACAACTTGAGAGTTACTGTAGTTGCTGGTTTGTTGCATAAAAGTTCTTGTAAAGGAAGAGTTGTGTTGCTTTTTTTGGGGGAAATCTCTGCTATAAAGTAAGCACTTATACGTTCCAGGACATCCTTATCTTCCTTTGTTAATTTGTGAGCCAACAAATAGTTTCCTTGTAACCATGCCAGCACAGAAAGGGGTTGGGCTAAATGTTTTGTTAGACAGAAATGTCATTGCCTGCTAATTTGATTGAGTCATTGTTTTCCTAGAAAAAAAATTCTGTTGTTACAACACTGTGACCAATTATGTTATTATAGCAGTTAGGCCCAAATTTTCACACACTGATGGAATGTGATGGTCAATTTCCACATAAAAAAAGTAGGGAGGAATCAGTATTAAAGTTTGCTAAATATGCTTGTGATGTGTAAAACCTGGAGATGATTGTTGTAATCTCAAGAAAACTGTAGTTGTTCTTCAAAAATCAAATGTAGTAATATTGTGCAATCTTCTGAGGTATAATGACGCTAATGGCAAAGCATGTGTATTGGACAGGGTAAAGTAGCGATAGCAGACTTCCGTGGCCATCTAGCCTGAGCAGCTTCTGAGATGTTAAGGTGACTATTCAAAACCACTTTAACATGGGCATTGTCATGTGGCAAAACCATGCAATTGTGGCTTGCTTTTAACTCAATGGCAGCCATACACATTGCCCCAACTGCAAAGCTATGCTTTTTAGCATGACAAAGAAATAGGTCATGTCACATTTGGCAGGAATAATCGTATGCCACTGTGCCCCACAGAGGGGAATGGTGCTGGTTGCTGCGCAGTAATGAGGATTTCAGTGTGAAATCACTTCTTCAGACATGCAGGAGGCAGCATATCCCTCACTGATCACCTGCTAACTGCGGGTCAGCTGCTGTTGTCAACGCGATCACAACTCAGGAGATAAGTCCAGGTGAAAGAGGCCTTAAGGCTAGAGTATATTTTTGAGACCAGGCTGTATGTTTAGGGTCGTTGTCCTGTTGGAAGGTGAACCTCCGCCGCATTAAATAGGTTTTCTTCTAAGATTGCCCTGTATTTGGCTCCATCCATCTTCCTGTCAACTCTGACCAGCTTACCTGTCCCTGCTGAAGAAAATCACCCCCACAACATGATGCTGCCACCACCATGTTTCATGGTGGGGATGGTGTGTTAGGGGTGTTGTGCAGTGTTAGTTTTCTGCCACACATAGCGTTTTGATTTTAGGCCAAAAAGTTCAATTTTGGTCTCATTGACCAGAGCACCTTCTTGCACATGTTTGCTGTGTCCCCCACATGGCTTCTCGCAAACTGCAAACTGGACTTCTTATGGCTTTCTTTCAACAATGGCTTTCTTCTTGCCACTCTTCCATAAAGGCCAGATTAGTGCGTAGTGCATAGTGTGTTGCGGCTCATAGAGAAAGATAGACGAAGAGACAGTGTCTTAATTTCCTTTGAAGCTATTGCAGTTACAGTCGATGTATTGTGCCACCTGCACAGTGTACACCTGAAGCTACCCCAATTGCTGGTGTTGTTCTGGTCCTATACCACAGGCAGCTGCAGCAGTTACAGTCAGTGTATTGTGCCACCTGCACAGTGTACACCTGAGGCTACCCAATTGCTGGTGTTGTTCTGGTCCTATACCACAGGCAGCTGCAGCAGTTACAGTCGGTGTATTGTGCCACCTGCACAGTGTACACCTGAAGCTACCCCAATTGCTGGTGTTGCTCTGGTCCTATACCACAGGCAGCTGCAGCAGTTACAGTCGGTGTATTGTGTACACACCTGAAGCTACCCCATTTGCTGTTGTTCTGTTTCTATACCACAGGCAGCTGGAGGAGGATTGTGTCAGCATGGAGGTGGAGCTTGGCACTCAGCATCAGCAGCAGTCTTTTAGGGATCATTTACAGTCCCAAGAAACCCGTGGACTTGTACGTCGCTGGGAGGAGGTGGCTGGGGATCATGTCGTCCTTAGTGACCCAGAGGACTCCGGACTGAATGCCTCAGCTAACCTACGCTGCATGCCCTCCCTGATCCTGCAAAGCCTGTGGAAGTATCTTCGTATTCATCAGATCAAGGAGAGGGTTCATTACTGTCTGGCAACTCTCCTTGATCCACGGTAATAGGGTAAGATTGCGGACCTTATCTTGCCGTCGCAGAGGGAGCAGAGGATGAGACATCTCCGGGAGGCCTTGCAGAAGGTATGTGCAACGCGTTCCCAGAGACTGGGAGGTTCCAAATTCCTGGTCCTGGACAACGTGTTGCTGAGGCTTCGGTCAGTCAAAGAAGGAGCGGTGGAGAAGGTGGCCGTCTGACCGATGCGTTCAGACAATTTTTTTATTCCGCAGCCCCAAGGTATGATCGGTTCCAGCAACCATCACCAGTGTCTGATTTACATGGTCCAGGAATACCTAGGGGCAAGGTCAGAATTGGACACCTTTCCCACTGAAAATACTCTGGGTTACTGGGTCTTGAGTATGGATCACTGGCCAGAGCTTGCACAGTATGCAATTGAGCTACTGGCCTGTCCTGCATCCAGCGTTCTTTGAGAATGCACATTCAGTGCTCCTGTAGGCTTTGTAACCGATCACAGCGTGCGCCTGTCCACCGACTCGGTTGATCGACTGACCTTCATAAACATGAATCAGTCTTGGATCACCACCAGCTACCAATCAACTTAAGCTAATGTAACCGAATAATTTTTTTTGAAATTTCAGATCCCTTCAAGACTGCCTATGCTGATGCTGAGTGACTATCCTGTTATGCTGACTGACTATCCTATTCCTCCTCCTCAATGATCCTACTGATAGCTTGGAAGAACATTTTTGACTCTGGGCGCCGCCACCAGTGGCTAAGGCCCAATTTTTCAGCCCCTGTTTAACAGGGCGTGTAATTACAATTTTTGATGCAATACTTTTCAGCAGGGCTCATTCCTGCGCTCCAACTAGAGTATCTGTGAGGGGTTGCAGTGTCATGGCACCAGCACCAGTGCCTAAGGCCCAATTTTTCAGCCCCTGTTTAATAGGGGCGTGTAATTACAATTTTTGATGCAATACTTTGCAGCAGGGATCATTTCTGCGCTACAACTAGAGTATCTGTGAGGGGTTGCAGTGTTCTGGCACCAGTGCCTAAGGCCCAATTTTTAAGCCCCTGTTCAACAGGTGCATGTAATTACAATTCTTGATATAATATTTCACAGCAGGGCCCGTTCCAGCGCCCACCAAGAGTAACTGTGAGGACTTACCGTGTTATGGCACCAGCACCAGCACCACCACCACCACCAACGGCCCAATTTTTCTACCACTGTTCAACAATGTCATGTAATTACAATTCTTGATATAATAGTTCACAGCAGGGTGTTCCAGCACCCACCAAGAGTCAATTTGAGGGCTTACAGTGTTGTAGCAACACCAACACCTTGGGCCCAAATTTCTGCAGCGCATATAGGGCAGGCCCCTACTTTCAAACATCCAACTTACAAACGTCTCCTACTTGCAAACGGAAGGAGACAACAGAAAGTGAGATGAAATCTACCTCTAGGAAGGGAAATTCTCTCCTGTAAGAGTTGATATGGGAAAAACTCTCCACTGATGTCTCCTCTCTCCACTGATGCTTTATCCCAATCCTTGTTTTACTAAAAAACCCAAATTTTCAAAAAACATTTGTCATTGGGATAGAAAGTCTGGTGAAATCTTCTGAAGAGGTGCAAAGACGGGAAAAAAATGTTACAGGGGTGATAACCCTTCCCTATGTTTTCCAAAAAGCTTAAAAATAGATTTTTTGACTGGAGCTACACTTGAAAAATGTACCAGTTCAAAATTACAAACAGATTCTACTTAACAACAAACCTACACAGTCCCTGTCTTGTTTTGTTCACCGCCTGTATACTGCTGTTCTGAGTATATAGGGCCTGGGGGCCCCACGCTTTTCCTTTTTTTTTTTTTGGGTACGGGTTCCCCTTAATATCTGTACAAGACCCAAAGGGGCTGGTAATGGGCAGGGGGGGCTACACATGCCATTTTTCTCAATGATTTTCATCCACATTGCCCGAACCAGACATTACATTAAAACCGCAAGCAGTTTTAAATGACTTTTTTTCTGTTAGAAATGTAATTTTGTGCAGGGACTGTTCTAAACACGTGCCACTTCACAGGCATACTATAGACACCCCCCAGGCATGATATTTAAAGAAATATTTCACTTTTTTTTTCACTTTAAGCGTCATTAAAATAAGTGCTCCAGAAAAAAAGTGTCCGTTTTTAAAACTTGTTTTGCATTGATACATGTTCCCTGGGGCAGGAGCCGGGTCCCCAATCCCTTTTTAGGACAATAACTTTCAAATTAGCCTTTAAAATTAGCACTTTTGATTTCGAACATTCGTGTCCCATAGACTTTAATGGGGTTCTAAAGTTTGCGCAAATTTTCGGTCCGTTCATAGGTTCTGGTGCGAACCAAACCGGGGGGTGTATGGCTCATCCCTATTTGTGATATCCGGCTGACATATTTTCCATGCTTGGCTGCCTGAGTCCATTTGTATGGGATGGTTTCTTTGTTGTCAGCTTTGGGGTGTTGGCTATTTTCTGTCTATTTCAGTATAAGAGATAGGTTTGCCCATGCTTTAGGTCTGCTGTGTATGGCTGCCGTGAGCATTTACTTCAAGGGGTTAAAAGCCCTGATGCCGTTCTTCCTGTGTGGGACTTTGCATGGCTGGGCTGTGCATCCCCTTTGGGTGTGTTTTGGATCATGTATTTCCTCCCCCTCTTCTGTTTTTCAATGGTATACCATGACAGGGTGGATCAGAGCATGTGCGCCCCTCCCCCAGGCCGGTTATGCTCGCTGTAGTACCATGCTGTGCTGTGAAAAGTTGCATTAACATATCAATACTTAGAATACACGAACGTCAGGCTATGGGCGTGCCGATCACGGCGCAATCATGTGACATCACTTGGCGGCATCTAAATCAACTCCATATGGGGCTAAAGCTGCTACTAGGCACAGGGAGCTATAAATAGCCCCCTCTGCTATGCTGCATTGTAGAAGATGCTTTCCCGGGGGGTACACCAGACTACACATGATACATAGTAAGTGCTTGACCTTCATGCAAAACGTGAGAAGTGTTATGTTGTATTTTTGGCTTAATAGCCTATATAACAATATTCTCATGTTTTGCCTGTCTCTTTTCTGTTCTAGGCTGTTTTAATGAGCCCTTGGACTGTGTGCAGCCTTATTCATTTCTGCTAGTGGCAGGAGAGGCTGTCATCCACATCTAGAAGGATATACTTATGTTGTTGGTGAATATATATATCGCTAGTACTTTGGATAAAATGCAGTTCCTGTAGGCTATGTTGATAACATCCCCCCCCCCCCCCCACATTCACCTTCCCTTTTCACCGTTCATCATCTGTGAATGATATCCTGTAATATAGTCAACATGAGTGACATTTTTTGAGCTGGTAAGTACAACTTTTTTTACATATTTGGTTTTATATAACCAAGTATTGAGCATTGCCTGGCTTTGAGCGTAATACATATCATTATTCTAACTGTTATAGCTCATTATACAGTTACTAGTATTGGGAAATTACGTTCCCTTATTTACACAGTGATTTTTGAAGTTCATTGTGGAAATTTCAATTTGTGGATGTTTTATGCTGACAAGGTAGTTGTATGTGTGTTAAGTGTACAGTATGTCACTCAGATATGACAACGGATAATTTTTTATCTACACATGTAGTCCCTTCCAACAACCCCTGAATGTGTCCTGACAAAGTGAAACAGCGAAATGCATTGACACATAGGGGCTCACTGTTGTCTATATGGTGTTAACATTGTTGTTACGCCATACGTTCACGTTAATTGTGTGTTAATTGTTGGTGTTTTTTAATTCTTTCTATACTTGCTCTATGTATGATTAATTGTTATCAATAAAATATATATTTTATATACTCTCGTTCATTTTGCCTCTAAAGTCCTATCTAGGGCCATCTTCGGTCCTCTTTTTCTCTAGAATTGAGAATGCCAATCAGCAGTGTTCAAACTCTAATCAAGAAGTGGAAAATGAGGGGTTCTGTTGAAACCAAACCCCGGTCAGGTAGACAAACTAAAATTTCAGCCACAATTCTTTAGGATGCAAAGAAAAACCCACAAATAACTTCAGGTGAAATACAGGACTCTTATGAAACAAAAAAAAAAAGAAAGAAATACAGGACTCTCTGAAAACATGTGGTGTGGCTGTTTCAAGCAAGATGCACAATAAGGAGGCACTTGAAGAAAGATGGGCTGCATGGTCGAGTCGCCAGAAGAAAGCCATTAGTACGCAAATGCCACAAAGAATCCGACTTACAATACGCCAAACAGCACAGAGACAAGCCTCAAACCTTCTGGCACAAAGTCATTTGGAGTGATGAGACCAGAATTGAGCTTTTTGGCCACAACCATAAACACTATATTTGGAGAGGAGTCAACAAGGCCTATGATGAAAGGTACACCATTCCTACTGTGAAACAGGGAGGTGGATTGCTGATGTTTTGGGGATGTGTGAGCTATAGAGGCCCAGGAAATTTGGTTAAAATCGATGGCAAGATGAATGCAGTATGTTATCAAAAAATACTGGAGGAACATTTGCATTCATTAGCCAGGAAGCTGCACATGGGACGTACTTGGACATTCCAATATGACAATGATCAAAAACACAAGGCCAAATCGACCTGTCATTGGCTACAGCAGAATAAAGTGAAGGTTCTGGAGTGGCCATCTCAGTCTCCTGACCTCAATATCATTGAGCCACTCTGGGGAGATCTCAAACGCGCAATTCATGCAAGACAGTCCAAGAATTTACAGGAACTGGAGGCTTTTGCCAAGAGGAATGGGCAGCTTTACCATCTGAGAAGATAAAGAGCCTCATCCACAAATATCACAAAGACTTCAAGCTGTCATTGATGTTAAAGGGGGCAATACACGGTATTAAGGGGTATGCAAACTTTTTAGCAGGGTCATTTGGGATTTAGACAGGTGTGAAAAATGCTGTAAATTAAGAATGCTTTCAGAAATAACAGTGTTAGTTTATTTTTATCAATTAACAAAATAGAAAGTGTGGGGAACCTGAAGGGCCTGATATGGACCTGGGGGGAACCCCACGTAGTGTTGTTCGCATTTTTTTTTACATTCAGTTTTTAGCGGAACCCCACTGACAGGTGATGACTCATCGCTTGACTGCTGATAGCTGATGACTCATCGGTTGCTAAGGACACGGTGGCCAGCTTCCCGGCCC
The DNA here is from genome assembly GCA_028564925.1 of Lithobates sylvaticus. Classification (NCBI taxonomy): domain Eukaryota; kingdom Metazoa; phylum Chordata; class Amphibia; order Anura; family Ranidae; genus Lithobates; species Lithobates sylvaticus. Next base: position 481,175,055 of record CM053028.1, read on the forward strand.
CCTGTTTAGCAACCAGCTATATACAGCGGTAAAATAAGAACCGCAAAACGCAGACACATCAAAAATCGCATCAAAAAGGCACCACTTCCATTTCTGATGCAGCTCCATTGAAGTCTATTAGCTGCAAATTGCAGGAAAAAAGTACCTGACCCTTTCCAAAAACTCACCGGCCACAAAATGCGTAGATGTGAACTAGTACAATAGGAAACTATGTTAAATGGACTGTAGTGCGTTTCTGCAAACTGAAAAACGCACAAAAAAACACATAGGTGTGAATGTAGGGTTAACCCTTGGCTGTATGCAGCAGCGGGTCCTGGGAGAGTTATTATGCACGTTTTGCATGCTGTATGGCCATGCACATGAAGCCTAATTGCTTTGCCTATTACAGAGGTGAATACCCGTAGCTCAGTTTATGTATTCAGAGAAGTAACTTCTCCCACCTTGCGGCTCTGTAAGATTTCATATGGAGTTTTTCCTGTAAAATCATGTGGATTCTACCTGTGTTAAATGTTTATTTTAAATTTAAAGAGTTTTAATTACAAAAAGATAACACATATTGGTGTAAAAATGTGTATATTTAGAAAAATAAAATAATGTTTAACAAAAACTATTATAGTTTCCCTTTAAGAGCACACAAGTGAGAAATCTTTCCTATTAAGACAGCGGAACTAGCAGAAAATGAGATTCATTGACAAGCTTCATGCAAGGCTTGCATTCACATTCTCTCATATAGAATCCTATCCACAAAGGGATTTGTTTCTACCAAAAAGGCCAATGTGATAATACACACATCAGATTGCTCAGGTGCTCCAAAGCAACACACAGTGATTATAAAGAATCCAGGCTGATTGTGTTTTAAAAGGAGCAGTGATTGAGAAATGACAAATAAGAAACCTGCGCGTGTTAGGATTCACAGTGCACCTGATCCAGCCATCATTCTTCCTTCTGCAAATCCAGGATGTTTGCAGTTGGTGGGAAATCATAATTTACCAAAATTTATAAAGTGAAGACTTTCTATGTTACAGAGAACACCTAGAAAATGTGGTCAATCGTGCAATGAAAAAATGTATCTTTTGCCTTGAATTCCTTCTAAGAAGGGATGAGGTTTGGGTTTGCCACTACCATGGGTTCAAGATAAATTGGATGGTTTAGAACAGTGGTTCTCAACTTCAGGCCATGTTTTGGGAATTTCTCTTAGATAAAATAGCTGTCCAAAATACCAAGCCATTGACTCTGATTTAAAGCACCTGTGTAAGATAAAGGAAAACCTGCAAACATGGCCTGTTGGTGGTACTTGAGGATTGAGGTTGAGAACCACTGGTTTAGAACTATAAGAGCCGGTTCACACCGGGGCGACTTAGCCGCCTGACAAGTCGCGTCCCGTTCTGTAGTATGGAACCGTTCTAACAGGAGCGACACAAGTCGCTCCGACTTAGAAAAAGGTTCTTGTACTACTTTGGGGGCGACTTCAGGCGACTTGCATTGACTTCTATACAGAAGTCATTTTGCAAGCCGCCGCTGAAGTCGGATGCCGGTCGCATGAGGCAGTCGCGCTCCAAGTCGTGCTGCCTCAGTGTGAGCCGACTCTAAAGGTGAGGACAAATAGATTCAGAGAGAGTTTTTTCCAAGGGCTATCAAGGCCGTTAATGTGGAAATGAAATTAAAGCTAAGTGTACTTGAGTTGTTGTTTGTTATAGTAGGGCGTAATTGTTTTAGCTACTTCAATACAGGCACTTTTACCCCCTTCCTGCCCAGGACAATTATCAGCTTTCAGCGCTTTCACATTTTGAATGAGAATTGCGTGGTCATGTAACACTACAAATATGATTTTTTATAAATTTTTTTTTCAAAAAAAATAGAGCTTTCTTTTGGTGGTATTTAATCACCACTGGGTTTGTTTTTTTATTTTTGTAAAATAAATTAGAAAAGACTGAACATTTTTTTTTTTTTTTTAATTGAAAACGCATTTTCTTTTCCTTTCTGTAATAAAACTTTGCAAATAAATACTTGTTCTTCATAAATTTAGGCCACAATATGTTCTGCTTGATTTTCAAATCAGTGTTTATTATTTAGTCTGAAGGAAAGTTATAGAATCCACAAACTATAGTATATAGAGGGTATATAAAACAATCACCCTCCTTTAAAATAATCACATTTTGTTGCTTTACAGCCTGAAATTAAGACAGACACAGTTTTTGTTTTATCCAGCAGTATTTACTAGTACAATTAATAACATCCAAGTGAAAGATGTAACACCAACATGTCAGAAAAAAATAAAAAAAAATAAAAATGAATCACTGAGTTGGAAAAAGGATCACCCCATTATGCCAGTATTTTGTTGGACCACCTTTTGCTTTAATTACAGCCTTTAGTGTTGTCATATGTCTCTACTAACTTTGCACATCAAAACTTTGCAATATTTGCCCACTCTTCTGCAGAACTGCTCAAGTTCAGTTAAAGTTGATGGTGACCGTTTGTGGACTGCAGTATTCAAGTCATTCCACAGATTTTCAATGGTGTTTAAGTCTTGACTCTGACTAAGTCCTGCAAGGACACTTACATTTTTCTCCTTCAACCACTGTGTGGTCATTTTTGCTGTGTGCTTTGGGTCATTGTCATGTTGGAAAATAAACCCTCTTCCCATTGACAACTTTCTGGCAGAGAGCAGCAGATTCAGCTCAAGAATATGATGGTATTTTGCCTCCTCCATTTTTTTTTCTATCATGACAAGTGCTCCAAAAACACCCCATAATAGGATATTACCACCTCCATGCTTTACTGAAGGAATGGTGTTATTTGGATGGAGAGCTGTATTGTATGTCTGCCAGACATATAATTTGGTGTTGAGGCCAAATAAGAAAATGTTAGTCTCATCTGACCATAACACCTTTTGCCATGTGGCCTCAGAATCTTCAAGGTGCGTTTAACCACTAGCCAATCGCCCGCCGTCGTTTGACAGCAGCAGAAAGGCTCCCCTGCGCGAATTGCTGTAGCTGTACCATGTCTGCTGGGCACCCGTGATCGCTCGTGACAGAGCAGGAACGTGGATCTGTGTGTGTAAACACACAAATCCATGTCCTGTCAGGGGAAAGGAGACAGATTGTGTGTTCCTAGTATATAGGAACACAGATCAGTCTCCTTCCCCAGGCAGTCCCATCCCCCCACTATTAGAACACACAGTGAGGGAACACATTTAACCCCTTGATCACCCCTAGTGTTAACCTCTTCCCTACCAGTGACATTTACACAGTAATCAGTGGCTATTTTTAGCTCTGATCACTGTATAAATATCAATGGTTTCAAAAAAGTGTCAAATGTGTCTGATCTGTCCACTGCAATGTCGCAGTCCTGATAAAAATCACAGATTACAGCCATTACTAGTAAAAAAAATAATAATAAAAATGCCATAAATCTATCCCCTATTTTGTAGACGCTATAGCTTTTGCGCAAACCAATTAATATATGCTTATTGCGACTTTTTTTTTTACCAAAAATATGTAGAATACATATCAGCCTAAACTGAGGAAAACATTTTTTTATTTTTATTTTTTAATTGGAATATTTATAATAGCAAAAAATAAAAAATATTGTTTTTTTTTTCAAAATTGCCTCTCTTATTTTTTGTTTATAGCGCAAAAAATTAAAACCTCAGAGGTGATCAAATACCACCAAAAGAAAGCTCTATTTGTGGGGAAAAAATGGGTGGGCACAGCGTTGCACGACCATGCAATTGTCAGTTAAAGTGATGCAGTGCCATATCACACAAAATGGCCTGGTCAGGAAGAGGGTAAATTCTTTTGGGGCTGAAGTAGTTAAGGTGGTCAGATAAGACTAACATTGAATTATTTGGCCTTATCTGGTAGGGAAATATCTATAGGGAGGGATTACGGTCAATGAGGAAACTGTACTTTAGCATTTGTATTTTGTAGTTAATTTGAGGTTGATAGTTACTTTTTGTGCTGTCCCATCCACAGCAAACTTTATTTTTTTTTTTGCTAGCAAGGCTTCTCTTACAAATAGCTTTTTTTCAGGGAGGGGATTTTTTTTATTATTATTATTCATTTTGGGGTATATTGTTTATGTTATGTTTTAGGTTAAACAGTTTTTCCCTTTTTTTAAAAAAGTTGGCTTTAGTTTCAGGGATATTATTTTGGGCTTTTTATGGTGTATTGTAAGATTAGTGTGCTCATAAACACAACTCACATTTATGGCAAACACTAGTTAGGCCTGTTATTACTGATTAAAACTGTACTGCTGCTGGCCAATTTTACACTACTTTATCATCTTCAGTATCTTACCTTGGAACGTCAACCTCGAAGCGGACTGTTTGTCCAGGACCGCAATGGACAACGAGTGGTCCCTACTGACACCAGTGTTCAGGGAACTGGTAGCCTGGTCCTTTCTTCCCGAAGTGGACCTCTTCCCATCTCCGGTCAATCAAAGCTCCCCAAATTTTGTACAAAAGGGATTCACCCTCAGGCAACCCTTGTGGATGCACTGACCGCAAAGTGGGACAGACAACCGCATCCCTTGTTATTTGTCCTTTCGTTGGAGCCATTATTGAATACAATTTGGCAAAACCCTGATATTTCGGAGAGGAGATTAATTTTTTTTTTTTAATTTTAATTATAAAGTCTCAGCTGATGCAGATGACTTGCTTTTGTCCCATGTCTCATTCCCGAACCTTATGAAGGAGATTGTATTCTAGCTTAGCGGCCTGGATATTGAAAGGCGGAGGCTCGTAAATCTGGGGTGCTCCACGGAAGTTGTTCAGACCCATATGAGGGCTCGCAAGAGGAGCACGAACATTGTCTACAACAGAAGCTGACAAAAGTTCCAGAAGTATGTTGCATCGGTAGGACTCAAGTTGGAAGAACTCAGAGCCTGTCACATTCTTGGATTCCTGCAGAAGGGCCCGGAAATGTGATTAAGCGCAAGTACACTTAAGGGCCAAGTCTATGCCATCTCTGCGTTCACAGGGATTCAGTGGGCTTCTAACGAACTAATCATCCCGTTTTTCAAGGCCATAGTGAAACTAAGGTCCCCCAGAGCACCCGCACTCTCCAGGTGTGACCGGCTGCTAGTTATGAACTTTCTGGCCTCACCCAGGGGCATCGGTACAGGATGCTGAAAACATCTTTTCTGGTCGCAATAACTTCGGCCAGGAGAGTCTCAGAAATGGAAGCTCTGGGGGTTAAAGAGCCCCACACGTCCTTTGGGGCGGACAGGGTCCTAAGGCCGATGCCAGGCTTCATCCCTAAGGTGGCCACCAAGTCAGGAAATAGTGCTGCCCACCTACTTCCAGGAATTTGGACAAGAGGTCAGCCCACTGGACGTGGGCAGAACACTAAAAAGGTACATGGTAGCGACCTCTGGTGTCAGGGTCTCGGACTTCCTGTTCATAATTCCCGATGGTGTATGCAAGGTATACAAAGCCTCCAGCAGGATTTTCTTCACCAGGCTGGTAAAGACAATCGGCATGACATACAAGGATAAGGGGTTGGCACTTCCAGAGAGAATAATGGCTCACTCCACGAGGAGCGTTTCAATGTCATGGGCAGCCACATGTGGGATATCGCCAGAAATCATATCCAAGGCGGCAACCTGGTCATCCATGCACGTTTTTCTCTCACTACCGTATTGACCTGTCAATGCTGACTACAGTGGAGTTGGGCAAAACTATAATTTCTGCACCCGATGGCCATTAAATAAACTGATAATAGCAGCATCCCACTCTTGTATCTAGTTATGTCCCGGAGGTGGCTGACATGGAGCCGTCAGGAAAACAGAAATTTGAATATCAAATATTTACCACAATTTTCCTTTCCTGACAAGCTCCATGTCAGCGCAGATGAATTACAACATAAGAGGATACCTGCACCTTCTTTGGGGAATGATCTTGCTCATCTTAGGCGACAGATATCAGATCTTCTTTGCTTTAAAGCTAAAGAAGCATTGCAATCAGGCAGGAAGTTATCATATAAATTTGGAGATAAATTTGGTAAATCGCTGGCTACAAATCTTAGGGAACAACGTACAGCTTCATACATATCCCATATAAAGGGGAGTAATGGACAAATACTCTCTTTACCGAAAGATATTGCTCAGGCGTTTGGGGAATATTATTCCTCTTTATACAACCTGGCACCGTATTCCCCATCCCCTTCTTCCTTGGAAGAATATCTTTTCTCTGCATGCCTTTCTCGCCTTCCCTCCCGGCTCCCCCGTTCGTTGCAATCTGGAAGCCCCTATTACTATCGAGGAATTACATACAGTAGTGAGGATGGTTAAATCTCGGAAGGCACAAGACTCTTCTCCCTTTGCTTGGTCCGCATATAATTAAAGTGTTCAATGCCCTAGGACAGATGACCGCATTCCCTCCAGACGCATTTTTGGCACATATTTCAGTTATTCCAAAAGAAGGGCAAGATCAATCTGATTGTGATAGTTATCGGACGATTTGTTTGCTTAATGTGGACTTAAAGCTCTTTACTAAATTAGTAAGTACATTTTTTCCAGAGGCCTCGCACCGTTGCTGGCAATGCCAAGAGGGACAGGGGACTTAATTTCATATCTTTTGGTCCTGTCCAAAGATTATACAGTATTGGTCGGAGGTAAAGAAGATTTCTCAAAAATGTATAGATTTCCCAATACCAGAGGATCAAATTCGGCTTCAGATATATAAAAAATCAGTGCTTCGTCATTTGGTTAATGCTGCCAAAGCCTGTATTACTTTGTGTTGAAAGGACCCTAAACATCCTTCCATTGCTATGTGGCTTTACAAGGTCAGAAGTATTGGTGCCATGGAGGACTTAGTGGTTACCCCTCAAGATAGAAAAGAACAATATACTAAAACGTGGTCATCTTGGGATTTGTTTATATATTCAGAAGAGGGGAAGAGGTTACTTACTGCCTTTGTTTTTACTAATGCACGTAAGCAGTCCATCCCCTCTGGTACTCGTTCCTACCCCTTTCTTACTCCCCCCCCTTTTTTATTTGTTTTGGTTTGCTTGTTTTTTCCCCTTTAAAAAATAAACAAGAGAATTGAAGAGTCCATTCGAGTAAATCCTGGTACATTATCTGTAGTTCCTTTTTAAGACATGAAAATAAGAATGAGCTTTATTGATGCTGGAATATTATGTATTTTTGTATTCAGTTATAGAATGTTAAGCTACTTTGCAATATATCTGTATTATAAGAGACTTGGTACTTATTTTGTGGAACATTGATGTTTTAATGGACGCTCAGTTCTTTTCTATAAATAAAGAATTTGGAAGTACAAGCAGTCTGAGGAGTAAGAGGTGAAGTAAGCTCACCTTTGTATTTGCGGGCAGGTCAATGGGTGCAAGCTCTGAAAGTGCAGCTTTGACCACAGATGTAGACCTATGTACACAACTTTCTGTTCTGTTACGCCCTGTCAGTTTCATTGACTATGACTATAGCAGTGTTTTTCAACCCTGGTTCTCTTGAGACTGCCAACAAGGCATACTTTATAGACTTCTAGGTAGAATCACTGCTTTTTTAATTAGCCAAGGCTTAAAAAATATATAATAAAGGCTTAAATATGGTTAGCTGCAACAATTATCGCTAACCTTATTTATCAAGCTGTCTGAAATAAGAAATGCCTTTTTGTTTTGCAATAGAAGCATAAGGGGGGAGGGGGGTATAGTGAATTGTTTTTATTTGTATAACTGTAGAAGTAATGAGGTCTTCAATACGTTTTAGTAGAAGGCCCTCCATCTCTGTAGTGTGTGGGACATACAGTGTGGAGAGAGTAAGTCGGAATCGAGATAAATCCATTCACAGCATCAGCAATTATTTCATTTTTTTATGTTATGACTAATTTCTGATTGGGACTCTAAAATAAAAGTTAATACTGCAGCTGCAGGAACAGATTCACAGGAATCAATCACTGTGTTTAAAATGTCCGTTCTGCCGAAATTTATTATTACATGTTATTTTATACACAGATTATCACTCCTGTATATATACGTCGGCAGGGCTTTTTTTTAACCGTAATTAGGAGCCCGGAACGCCGAGCTGTGAACATCTAAAGGTTAGTGCACAAACAGTACACTGACACCAGTACACATAGGCACACAAAACACCCCCCTGTCACCCCCTGATCACCCCCCAGATCACCCCCTCCCCCCCCCGTCACAGTGTCACTAATTGCAGTGATCATTTTTTTACTGATCACTGCATTTAGTGTCAGTGTGACTGTAATAACTGTCAGGGCAGTTAGTTTTAGGTCCAAGGTAGACCCCCCCCTAATAAAGGTTTAACCCCTTGATTGCCCCCCAGGTAACCCTTTCACCCCCTTTTGCCAGTGTCACTAGCGATCGTTTTTCTGATCGCTGTATTAGTGTCACTGCTGTCGCTAGGTAACCATTTTTTTTTTTTAGGTAACCGCCATGTTTAATATAGGTTCATAAATAGGTTTATAGGTCAGGTACCCCCATATTACAACCTAAATAAAGGTTTTAACACCCTGATTGCCCCTAGAGTTAACCCTTTCACCAGTGATCACAGTATAACTGTCACTGGTGACGCTGGTTACAGTTAGTTATTTCGTTATTTAGGTTCCCCGTCAGGTTTTTATATAGCGTCAGGTACCCCCATATATTACCTAATAAAGGTTTTCCTTTTGCCAGTGTCACTAAGCGATCGTTTTTCTGATCGCTGCATTAGTGTCGCTAGGTAACCATTTTTTTTTTTTAGGTAACCGCCATGTTTATATAGGTTCATAAATAGGTTTATAGGTCAGGTACCCCCATATTACAACCTAAATAAAGGTTTTAAACCCCCTGATTGCCCCTAGAGTTAACCCTTTCACCAGTGATCACTGTATAACTGTCACTGGTGACGCTGGTTAGCCAGTTAGTTATTTCGTTATTTAGGTTCCCCGTCAGGTTTTTTATATAGCGTCAGGTACCCCCATATATTACCATTGCCCCTAGTTAACCCTTTCACCCCCTTTTGCCAGTGTCACTAAGCGATCGTTTTCTGATCGCTGCATTAGTGTCGCTAGGTAACCAGTTTTTTTTTGTATTACTGTTACGGGTGACGCTGGTTAGTTAGCTTGTTTTTTATACTGTCAGGGCACCCGCCATTTATTACCCAATAACGGTTTAACCCCCTGATCGCCCGGCGGGTGATATCATTAGGTTTTAGGGTCAAATAAGGTCTGCGTCGCCCCAGGTTAGTGCCAGTACCGCAAACACCCACGCACAAAGCATACACCTCCCTTAGTGGCACAGTATCTGAACAGATCAATATCTGATCTGATCAGATTCTATACTAGCGTCCCAGCAGTTTAGGGTTCCAAAAAAAAAACGCATTGTTAGCGGGATCAGCCCAGATACCTGCTAGCACCTGCGTTTTCCCCCCCCTCCGCCCAGCCCAGCCCACCCAAGTGCAGTATCGATCGATCACTGTCACTTACAAAACACTAAGCACACATAACTCAGCGTTCGCAGAGTCAGGCCTGATCCCTGCGATCGCTAACATTTTTTTGTGTAGCGTTTTGATTCAGTCGCTTCAGTCAGGAGCTTTTTTACCTGTGAATCTCAAAAAAATAAAAAAAAAAAAAATAGTTGTCGTTTTAATTGTTCTCTCTCTCACTCTATTCTCTCTCTATTGTTGCTCTTTTTTTACTCCATTCTATTCTGCAATGTTTTATTATGTTTTATTATGTTTTATTATGTTTTATCATGCTTGCTTTTCAGGTATGTAATTTTGTTTTACTGGTGTTTTAGTGTTGAGCATTTTTTTGTTTTCAGGTGCGCCATTCAGTTGCAACGCGGATTTATTTATCTTGACAGCAACTGTAGTGTGTGATTTCACCACCACAGGACATACAGTGTGGGAGAGAGTAAGTCGGATGTATCGAGATAAATCCATTCACAGCAAATTTCATTTATTGTACATGTCCCCCCTCCTCTTAAAAAAAAAAGTCACTGCATTATTTTTCACTCCTGTCGCCTAAGCATGCGTTTGGCTGTGTGGAAAAAAAAAATGCAACACACCCACCATTTTAATCTGTAGGGCCTTTGCTTTAACAATATATATATGTGTTTGGGGGGCCCATTTCACACTTGTAGACAGTTTGTTTCACCAGTTCAGGCTTCTAAGGGTGTAATTTTTTTATTTCATTCCTTCAAAGACAAAAAAGATGAAGTTTACCTCAGTTTTTCATCCGTTCTTTACATCTGCCAGCTAGAGTCCTTAACCACTTGAATCCCAGAACCATTTTTTCATGCAAAGACGGAACAGAAACAGTAAATATGTTCAGTTTGTTCTGAGTTGTGTTATGCACATTATATGAGATTGTACAGTATATTTACCTTATTTTTTATTTTATACCTACTTTTATAATTCATTAAAGTGTATTTTTTTCCCCAAAAAATTGTGTTTGAAAGACTGCTGCGCAAATACTGTGCGACATAAAATATTACAACGCCATGTTATTCTCTAGAGTCTCTGCTAAAAAAATATATATATAAAGTTTGGGGGTTCTAACTAATTTTCTAAGAATAAATACTGATTTAAACTTTTAAACAAAAAGTTCCAGAAAAGGCCTGGTCTTGGGCCATCTTTGGCCAGCTATACACAGGAGAAGAAGCCTTGTGCACAGTCTGGACCTCCACAGGCATATACAATTTGATCTGAAAACTATAACGGGAGTCACTTTGGGACGTGGAACCCAGCTTACCTTAGAGAGGTTGGGAAACTCCTTTTTCAGCTCCCCAGCCCCCTCTTATGTCTAAGTTACCCTGTGTCTTTTAGGCACACAGGGTGACCGAGAAAATGATGGACATCTACTTAATGGATGCTGAGACCCTGGTTCTGATTATTTCTCTGAATAAGGACAATAAAGCTTTCCCTCTGGAGTGGATGGAAAGAGGTTATATTAATATTGTACAGGCTAATGGTCAGAGGGAATATGGTGGTCTTCTTTCTGCAGAGTGGGTAGGAGAAGCACCTTCACACGGGACAGAAATATTTATCAACAATACCCCTTAGGAATTCTATGAAGAGAAATTAATTCCACCTTTTCAGACTGCTGGATTATTGTAGGAGTTTGTCTCATAGACTGCTGTAGACTTTTTACCAGATATTCTGAGGTGGGGTGGGGTTTATTGTTAAGTGTCTTTCACCCATTGCTAATTAGGTCCCCTATTGTTTCTGTCTGTCTGAGCATCTTGTGTAGATGAGAGTTATCTTGTGACCACTTTAACATGTTATGGAACTATTGTGAGATATTATGTTTTATTCTATAATATTGTGTATTGTATAGTACTTTGAATTCAGAGTGTAGGTGCCGAATAGTCTGGTCACCTAGGCTGCTTTAAGTGACTAGTTCATGTTAATTATATTAATGTGAGCTATTAGTTGCTACAGGGGGAGTTTTCCCAACGGTCCTTCCTGCTGATAAGGCTGTCTACGTGCGCAGTTATTGATTGAATTATTTATTGAAACGTTTGAATGTATCTATGTCTCATGTTAGTGGATATACAGTTTAACCCGCCCTCTGTCATTATGCAAAGAAGGGGGGGATTGTCCCAGAGTGTATCTCTTTTTGTGCCTGTGTTTCAATAAACAGTTTGATGTTTTGCGCCACTCTACGCTGTGTCCCAACAAGTGACTGGGTAAGCTACAGGATCTGGTATCGATCGTTGTGTTATCGGCCAAGGGAAGCTTATACAGTGGACATACTCCTCTTGAGTCCCGGGGTCCGTCACAAAGACTAACACAGATACTTGCAGGCACCACAAGGTTGTTGTTAACTAGGGTTAACTTTCATGTGCAGTAAGAGAGAAAGACACAGAGAACATGAATAGTTGCTACTGGTGAGAACAGTTTCTCCTTCAGATTGATAAATAAGGACCATTGTGGAAACATTTAACAGTTTTCACAGGAAGTATTTACCACAGAAAATGAATAGACAATTAGGGAATACACTAGATGCACTGAGCCAAGATAATTATCATTTTTCTTCGACTTATGAAAGAATAATGATACAGAAAACTGAAGAAACGGAAAGAATTTATTAAAGATTTGACAGCAGAAATGTAAGTATTTGTTAATTCTGCCGGTGTCATTTCCTTGCCTGAATTATCACACTTTCCTCTGAGAAGTGAATAAGGTTAATTAGCTACAATATCTTTTAGGCTGAAAGTCTGAGGTGCTGGATTAAGTTCATAATACAACAGGGAACGTGTACCAGGACACAATAAGAAGATCCTAATGTCTGAATATCTATCTTTGGGTCTCATTTAAAAGGGGGGAAAGGGCTCAGTACAGACTAGCTCTTAGCATAGTCTTTCCCAAGACCCCTTTCACACTGGAGGCGTTTTTCAGGCGCTTTAAGAAAAAAGCCTCAGCTGCAATCCTAGTGTGAAAGCCTCAGTGCTTTCACACTGGGGCACTGCGCTGGAAAGACGTCACAAAAAGTCCTGCAAGCAGCTTCTTTGCTGCGTAGTAGGAGCGGTGAATACACCGCTCCTAAAGTGCCCCTGCCCATTTAAATCAATGTGGCAGCCCTGCCGAACCACCAGGAAAGGGCCACTGCAGCGTGCGGGCAGTTTTAACCCTTTTTAGCCACTAGCGGGGGTTAAAACCACCCCGCTAGCGGCCGAATAGCACCACTAAAACAACGGTAAAATGCTGCTAAAAATAGCAGCGCTTTACCGCCGACGCCCAAGCGCTTTCAGTGTGAAAGGGCTCTTAAAGAGTTTTATGGCCACACATCATATACTTTTGTTTCTTAACATCAGCATTGTAATAGCATTCAGTAGTTATTTTTGAGAATCCAAAATAGGCTTACTTGAAAAATCTCCTTTTATGTGTCTGCTGGCCATCTCTTTCCACAACTTCCTGGAATCCCTGCATTGTTTTCTTTGCTATTTACTTTCAGTTTCAAATAACTACATATCCCATAGGACTTCACTCTCTCAGTCAACATGGACTATTTTTAGTCCTTATGTTGCTAGTATTAGTTAACCACTTTCAGACCGGACCATTTTGCTGGCTTAAGACCAGACCACTTTTTGCGATTCGGCACTGCGTCTCTTTAACTGACAATTGTGTGGTCGTGCGATGTGGCTCCCAAAGAAAATTGATGTCCTTTTTTTTCCCACAAATAGAGCTTTCTTTTGGTGGTATTTGATCACCCCTGCGGTTTTTATTTTTTGCGCTGTAAACAAAAAAAGAGCGACAATTTTGAAAAAAATGCATTCTTTTTTTTTTTGCTATAATAAATATTCCCAAAAATATATATAAAAAAAAAAGTTTTTTTCCTCAGTTTAGGCCGATACTTATTCTTGTACATATTTTTGGTAAAAAAAAATTCGCAATAAGCAATTATTGATTAGTTTGCACAAAAGTTATAGTGTTTACAAAATAGGGGATAGTTTTATGGCATTTTTATTAATAATTATTTTTTACTAGTAATGGCGGCGATCATCGATTTTTATTGTGACTGCGACATTATGGCGGACACATCGGACATTTTTGACACATTTTTGGGACCATTGTTATTTATACAGCAATCAGTGCTATACAAATGCACTGATTCCTGTGTAAATGACACTGGCAGTGAAGGGGTTAACCAGGAGGTTGCAGTATAGGGGTTAAGTGTCCTAGGGGCGTGTTGCTAACTGTGGGGGGTGTGGCTGTATGTGGCACATCACTGATCTCTGCTCCAATCACTGGGAGCAGAGATCAGTGTCACTGTTGCTAGGCAGAACAGGGAGATGCTTGTTTAATATAGCATCTACCTGTTCTTCTTCCCTGTGAGACGATCGCGGGTATCCCCGTGGCGATCGAGTCCATGGGACCCGCGATCGGACTCACGGAGGTCCTGACTGGCGTGCACACGATGGCATAGTGGCAAATTCAAAGGGACGTACCTGTATGCCCTTATGCCTGTCCGTGCCATTCTGCCGACGTACATCGTTGTGCACCGGTCGGGAAGCGGTTAATAGTTAGGAAAATATATCATGTTAACTTTTTTTTTACTTTTGTTTACATTTATTCAGTAACTTCCTGGTTTCAATGCCTAGGCAAATGTTGTCATACATCCCAGGAGTCTTCAGGTGGGGAGGAGGGGTTTTCTCTGCTAAGCACACCCTCTGCCTGTATGCCTGAGCTAAGGGCAGATGGATTCCAGGAAATAAATGCTACATGAATCAACCGCCCTTACTCAAGATGGCCACAGACAGAAATGCTAGGGGGTGTTTTTCAAAGTGATTTCTCAGCAAAATAAAACATTGAGACCTGGATGGATTGGGGAGTTTGCTTTGAATATTAAAAATGAATGAAATAGCCTATTTGATTTGTGGGGCTCAGATGCAGTATAGTTCCGCTTTAATAGGGGCAGGCTAGAAATAATTTAAATACAATGTGGAAATCAATATATAGCCCCCTTTTCTAAACAGGGACTACTACCTAACTTCAGCCATGCTGTGTGGTAGTAAGCCCAAGCTGAATTTGTAGTGCATTTCATTGCTTGGTCTTCCTCTTATTGGAGCTGATTTCTCTCTGCTGCCAGTAGGTGTCACAGGTACCTCTGATAATAGAATGGTATTCCATAGTAATGCTGAGTTATGAGTAATTTAACCATTTACCACCCGTATAACTTACTTACGGCGGGAAGGTGGGACTGCTGCGCCTAGTACATGATCTGACACTTCTGGGTTTGGGACACACATGCGCGCGGCCGGTCTACCCCTCCTTCTGTGATTATACACAGCAGGAGCTGATCTGCAGGTACCACAGACTTGATGTCCACCAGCACCCGCCGATCATTCAGCACATAGGCAGAATGGCGATCTGCCTATGTAAACAAAGCAGATCGCCGTTCTGTCAGTAAGGAAGGCATGAATACTGTGTTCCTCCAAAGCAGGGACACGGATCTATACCTTCCCCTAGTAATAGCACTTGTCACACTACACAAAATAACTAGCTAGGCACACAGTTAACCCTTTGGTCGTCCCTGATGTTTAACCCCTTCCCAGCCAGTGTCATTAGTACAGCGACCGTGCATATTTTTAACACTGATAAGTCCCTGGTCCCCAAAACGTGTCAGTTCGTTTCTGACTGTGTGACACAATATTGCAGTCCCGCTGTAAGATGCTGATTCGCCATTACTAGTAAAAAAAAAATGTTTTCAATAAATAACAACATCCCATAGTTTGTAAACGCTTTAACTTTTGCGCAAACCAATAAATATACTCTTATTGGGATTTTTGTATCAAAAATATGTAGCAGAATACATATTGGCCTAAATTGATGAATACATTTGATTTTTTTACATTTTTATATTGGATATTTTTTATAGCAGAAAGTAAAAAAATATATTTTTTTGTTTTATAGCGAAAGAAATTAAAAGCGAAGAGGTGATCAAATACCACCAAAAGAAAGCTATTTTTTGGGGGGAAAAGGGCCATCAATTTTATTTGGGTACAGTCCCGCACAGCCGCACAATTAAACAGGGGCAGTAACAGTAGTGCCGTATTAAAGGGGGTAAATCTTCTGGAGGTCAAGTGGTTAAACTTGGGGAAAGTGATATTTTTTAGTGATTGGAATCATTTGGATCAGATTCCTCCAAACTAAGCTAGGATAATGAACTCCAGTTCTGATACACTCAGAATGTATCAACTGAGCACTCAGTAGTTCTTTAGATTAAGCCCCCATTCACACTGGTGCGACTTTGAAATGCTGATACTTCAGTAGATTTGCACTGCCGATTTCAATGCGACTTGCTACTTCATTTAACAGAAATCTGTCCAAGTCGCAATGAAGTCGTTAAAAAGTAGTGCAGAAACCTTTTTCATAATCAATATGAACCAATCGATTGTCGGCAATGGGGTGCAACTTGTCATGTGATTTGGAACTGTCAAATCGCATGACAAGTTCCACCGGTGTGAACAGGTGTTTAGAGTTGTTTTATATGTAAAATTGTAAATCGTTGATTCTCACATACGTTTAATAGGAAATCATCAGGAGAAGAAGAACTCCCTTACGTGAATATAAAGTAAATTTGGAAGCAGCCCTGCACCACTCTGCCAGTAGTGAACTGGTACGTTCTCCTTCAGACCTTTTTTTTTATTTTAGTTTACCATTATGGAGAGGGTTTGTGGAGTTTGATTGGAAGCTTGTAAAAAAAAAATACAAAAAAAAAAACAGTTCGCACTATACAATCACTTAGACAGACATATCACAAGTGTTGGCAACACCAAACCTCATAGCTGAGATACTGGCATTGCCACAACTGACATAAACGTCTTCTTTTAACTTTTCAGTGACAAGTCACAACTGACATATACAAATAATTATCATGATTTTTGGGTTTGACAGATGTTTAAGCTTCATTGTGCCTGTGTTTGCTAAAAATGATGCTGCAACTTTTATTTACATTTGACATTGTTTGCAAGAGATATAGAAAAACAGAAACTGAGCAGGCCCAAAGCTATGAAAGGGTTAATGTGCATAAAAAGGATTATATGCATTCACTGACATCAGTGTACATTCATAAGACTTGCAAATTAAATTTACTTTTACCTTATTATTTAAAAACAAACAACCTTCCAGGGTTCAGATGAGCACAAACAAGGCCAGCAGACAGTGCATGCGCATACAGCTAATTACAGCTGATCAATTTCCATCTTCTTAAACTAGAAAAAAATCTTCTCTTCTCCCAAGGCCCTTGCATTAGCCTTCCCTTGTATTGACTGTATCCAGATTGGATCAATCTCTGTATCTAAAAACACCTTCACCTTTGTCAGCCTTTCACTTTTACTTATCATCAAGAAGAACTGAAATCACTTGTAACCTCTACAGGTCCAAAGTACAAACAAAATGTTAACAAAAAAAGTTATCCCTACAGTTGGAAGGCAACATGTTTTACTTCATAATACAAGAGGTGTTTGAAATATGAACTATGGTTATACCAAGCCTTTGCATTCTTGGGGGCCATCTGGAATGTAACAAGTTGCACATCAAAGCTTTGAATCATATCAGAATATTCATCTGGCTCCTGATCGGCTGGTGTGATAACGCTATGCAAGCAAGCTTCAAAAAGGACCATGGCTGACAAGATGATTGATGAATGATCAAAGGTCCAGCTAAGACTGAAGGACCCAGGCCACATAGCGATGATACATGGACGAATACTACTCCTAGAGGCCAATACAGCATGGTTAACAGAAATATAATATATTAAAAGGACTACCTCTTAGCGATATCTAATTGGACAAGAGGCTAGTGGGCGAGTGGGTCTGAATGAATGTGTAAAAAGTGCACACAGAAGGGAAGTCGTCCCTTTTTCGCTCTTGGCTCGTGCCTCATGGCTCTCTCTGTTACCATCATCTTGAGCCCAGCTGATGAGACCGTGTCTAGGGGGACAGCCTTGATAAGTATCTTTGATGTTCTTTTGTTATATGCTCTATAGTATTTTCATGTTAGCATTTTCCTATTTTCTTGGGAAATAAATAAGACGTTGTTTTATTAAGCAGTGTTTTTTTTTCATAGCTAACTTTATATCATTGTGCTTATCATCAACATTTTAATAGATTATCTAACTATAGGAATAGACAAATTGATACATATATATTCAATCTTTCCCTCTCTAGTGGCACCTTCCCCTCCCCTCTAAAACATGCGCAGATCACTCCCATACTTAAAAAGCCCTCCCTGGACCCCACCAACCTGAATAACTTAAGGCCCATCTCTTTGCTCCCATTCTCCTCTAAACTTCTAGAGCGCTTAGTCTACAACCGTCTTAGCTCCTACCTCAGTGAAAATAACCTTCTTGACCCTTTACAGTCTGGCTTTCGCTCGCAGCACTCCACGGAAACTGCCTTACTAAAACTTACTAACGATTTACTAACTGCTAAATCCGACAGCCAGTACTCCATACTGCTACTACTTGACCTCTCTGCAGCCTTTGATACTGTTGACCACCCACTCCTTCTCAATAAACTACACTCCCTTGGCCTCCAAGATTCTGCTCTATCCTGGTTCTCTGCCTATCTATCACAGCGCTCCTTCAGTGTTACCTACAACTCTGTCTCCTCCTCTCCGTTGCCCCTTTCTGTGGGGGTCCCCCAAGGCTCTGTTCTTGGACCCCTTCTATTCTCCATCTACACCTCCTCCCTTGGTCCCTTGATAATCGCCCACGGCTTCCAATACCACTTATACGCCGATGACACCCAAATCTATCTGTCTACTCCTCACCTCACTCCTTCAGTCTCCTCTCGCATTACTAACTTACTAACTGACACCTCAGCATGGATGTCGCACCACTTCCTTAAATTAAATCTCTCTAAAACTGAGCTATTAATATTCCCCCCCCGCCCGTGCCCCCCTCCATGACTTTTCCATCAAAATCAACAATGCAACCATCAGTCCCTCTCCTCACGCCAGGGTACTCCTAGACTCGGACTTGTCATTTCAGCCTCAAGTCCAATCGCTGTCAAAAGTTTGTAGACTTCACCTCTGTAACATCTCTAAAATTTGCCCCTTTTTAACAAATGACACCACCAAGCTCCTCATTCACTCCCTTATCTCTCGCCTTGACTATTGCAACTCCTTCTCATTGGCCTGCCTCTCCATAGGCTCTACCCTCTTCAGTCTATCATGAATGCTGCTGCCAGACTTATCCACCTTACCAACCGTTCAGGGTCTGCCAACCATCTCCTCCAATCCCTACACTGGCTCCCAATCACCCAGCGAATTAAATTCAAAATACTAACCACAACTTACAAAGCCATCCACAACTCTGCCCCGAGCTACATCGCCAATCTTGTCTCCAAACATATCCCAAACCGTCCTCTCCGCTCTTCTCAAGATCTCCTCCTGTCAAGCTCTCTTGTTTCCTCCTCCCATGCTCGTCTCCAGGATGTCTCCAGAGCCTCTCCCATCCTCTGGAACTCGCTGCCTCAACCTGTCCGGCTATCCCCTACTCTAGCTACCTTCAGGCGATCCCTGAAAACTCATCTTTTCAGGGAAGCCTATCATGTCTCCAACTAATCTTCTACCACTTTAATCAGCTCATTCCCCACAGTTACAACCTTTTGTATCACCTCCCCCACCCTATTAGATTGTAAGCTCTTCTGAGCAGGGCCCCCTTAATCCTCTTGTATTATAACTGTATTGTCTCCCTTTTTATATTGTAAAGCGCTGCGTAAACTGTTGGCACTATATAAATCCTGTAATAAATAATAAATAAATAAAATATATGAAATAAATAAAGCAAATCCGTAACTACCTTCGGATAATATTTAGTTTAGAATTAATTTCACCTACCAACCAGCCTCTAGTGTTGTCGTACTGGGAAATTTCCTTATGATGAAATAGGCATAATTTATTTAATGAATGCATACCTCCCGACCGTACCCATTTTCGTGGGAGTGTCCTTTGGTTTGAACCATATACAGGGGATTACAGACCCACCCAATGTCCCAGAGCTGGGCGTTAGAATTCTTATTCCGGGCATCGGTGCTGGTATCTGACCCGTGCAAATACAGGAGAGTGGGGAAAACCTATGCTTGCTTCCTGTTTCTGGTCATGTGATATTAACGCCACATAACTCAGAACTGAAAAGAAAGTTGTTTAGAGGCCCCATGCTGGTCTGAGGTCTGAAGGGGTTTTGGAGGGTGGAGGTTATTGATCTGTGGTCTAAAGGGGGGATAATTCAGGGTTTGAAAAATGCTTTAAATGGGGTTGATCTGAGGTCCGAAGATGATTTGATCAGAGGTTTGAAAAGAAGATTAAAAGGGGACTGATCTGAGGTCTGAGGTTGGGCTGATCAGAGGTTTTAAAAGTAGATTAAAGGAAGCTGATCTGAGGTCTAAAAATGTGCCAATCGGAGGTCTGGACAGTATATTAAAGAGGGCTGATCTGTGGTTTGAATAGGGGTTAATTGGGGGGTCTAAAAAGCAGATTAAAGGTGGCTGATCTGAGGTGCTGATCAGAGATCTTAAAACTAGATTTAAGGGAGCTGATCTATAGTCTGAAGAGGGGCTAATTAGGGGTCTGAAAAGCAGAATAAAGACGACTGTCCTGAGGTCTGAAGTGCGGCTAACCAAAGGTTTAAAAAGTGGTTTAAAAGAAGCTTATTTGAGGTCTGAAAAGAGGCTGATCAGAAGTCTGAAAAGTAGACTCAACTGGCTGATTTGAGATCTGAATGTCAAGGAAGATTGATTCTGAACCTGAATGCCTGAAAGGTTCTGAATGCTAAGGAGGGGCCACGGACACTGGTGCATATTTCCTTCCTGTGGATGCCAGGCATTTTTTGTTTTTTTAACAAGTCATTTTTTTCTCCCCCCCCCCCCCCCTAGAGTTGGGTGTTTTTTTCACTGGGGTCTGAATGTTCTGGTATGTGTCTGCTATGCATAACCACTTCTGTCTAAAAAATACTGCACTATTCTTTCAGTAGAACTAATGGCTTTTTAAAATTTTGGATAGGGTAAGGGAGGGTTAGAATCTCTATCAGTGTAGCATTTGGGGTTTTTCCGAAGTCAAAACAGGAAGTAGTATGAAATTGCTACAATGCAAGGGAATCCCTTGTCACCAGGGTCACCAGAACTAGTAGATTTCTTGCCTATTCCTACTCTGTGACAACTTAAAGTTTGGACTTTCTTTTACATTCACTATTGATGATAATGGTAAACAGAACAAATAGAGAAGGTGATTCTCCCCAATAGAGAGGCACATACAGCAATAAAAACCTGACAAGCATTCTAATCTCCATCCATACAAAAAAGTTTTGCCTTTTAATTATACTTTATTGGCTATCGGACCTTTTGGACCTTTCTTGTCTGTGGTATAAATCACCGTGTTCACTCAAGTACCTGGTAACTTTCGCTAGACTTTAGAGGAAGTATTACAATTTAAAAACATTTAGTAAAACAGTTTCTTCTGTGGATGATATTCATTCTGCCTTTTTAAATGCACAATTGTGACATATACCCCCCAAATGAGTACATGTATCACTCCTCCAGAAAAAATGGACTAGCTTAATGACCTTATGGCCACTATTGACTAATTGCTGTCATTTACTAATTACTTCTACTACCCAGGAAGTATTTTTAGTGTGTACACAGTAAAATCACAATTTGTCTTATTAAATAATTGGACTAATTAGTACAAGACAGAATGTGAATCTTATAAGATTCCATGTGTCACTCATAAATACTAAATCACTAGATTCATTAACACTCTAGAAGAGATTATACATTTCCACAGATTTAAACTAGAGAGTCTCTGCTCTCCAAAACTTAACCCTAGACAATAAGAGAAGACCCGGGGTGAGTCAGACTCTTTTGAATTTAGTTATTTTTTTTTTTTTTAATTTTGGATAAAGTAGGGAGAAGTTAGAACCTGGTTTTATTGCTTTCGGTCAACTTTTCTATATGTTCTGGTGATGTGCACTTGTAAGTGTGGAGTCAGAAGAAGAGGAATATTTTTTTTATTCATTTTAAGTTCAGTAAGATCCCCGAGGTTCATTTTATGGGATGGCTTCCTTTTGCTTATACAGAAAAGCTCTGTTGCATTTTCTGAAGAGCCCCATTCTACAGTTTTCAAAACAGACCTGAAAAACAATAGACAGCACCTTTCTCCAATGCACCTTGACACATCACATTGCTTTGACCCTACTGAAAAAAATCAATGTCCTCATGTCCACGAGCCTTGCCTACACACAAGGAAACACATGATGATACATGTGGTTTGAATGAGCTCTAAGAAATGTTCAGAAAACTTAACAAATGATTTGTTTTCTCCACTAGTTTGATTTTTTTTATTGTAATCTCCACCATGGTTCTTTCAGGATGAAACACACAAAGTTATTCAGCATATCAAATTAAGAAACTGCTATTAAAACTGCTAGAGCTGGTATTATACAGCTGAGTGCTTTCACTTTATTGCAAATGATGTAGTTAAGTGGAACATCATCTTTAAGATGTACACGATAAAGATAATTAAAATTCTGATATGACTGCGGCAGTCACTGTGTGTGTCCGTGTAATCAAGCGTGCTTCCTCCAAGGCCCTCCGCCTTCTGATTGTTGGGAACATAAATATGTGTCACTCAGTCCAGGGATACTACACCTCATCACTCTCACCAGCCTCAACCGAATCAAAATAATTGCCTTTAGATGGCATTCCAACAACTACCCATCCGCTTGGCTAAGTGGGTGTTCACCAGTACTTTCATAGAACCCGCACAACCATAATTGAAGAATAACAGGGTGGAAACCTTTGAGGTCACAAAACATGATACACATTGATTCAGCTCTGTATTCATTAATACATCATAAAATATTAGAGTATAGTAGTATAGTATATTTTAATGAAAGCGGCAGTACCTTTATTTGATATGGTGTCAGCCTCTTGCAATCCCCCATGCAGCAGAGCTCAAACTCAATGACATAAATAAAGGCACCTGCTTAATTAATAAATTAAATTAAAGCAGTGAAGCTGCCCCTTTTAAAGTAAAAACAAGTAAATATCCCATCATAAATAAATAAGGGAAAACAGCTACTACTAAACCATAATGTATAAACAATAAAACTTGATATACATTTGTGTAAAGATTATAAAAAAGTCCATAAATGTGTGCCCTTAAAAGATCTTCCAGCTGTGCCACCACAGATCACCAGACTCTTTGTGAAAGGCACACTCACCATCAATCCTGCAACCTTTATGTTACTAAAGATCTACAAGAGCATTGGGTTAACTCCTCCAGATCGATCACACCACACATCAGTAGATCTTCAAACTCCCCTTAGTTCTTCAATATTATTCAATATTTACTCCAAAGACACCACAACATCAAACCATAAAAAGTACTCATAGTGTAGTATTTATTGAGCCAAGGTGTACAAAAAAAGGGGGTTATATAAATGACCAATGCAAAATGGCGGATCCGTGGCTTCCTGAAGACGCGATCAGCGAAACTGGTTGAGGCTCCACGGGTCTCATCACTTCTTGTTTGGGTGTGACATCACGTCCGGCCCAAATTTCTGGCTGTTGGAATGCATGCCAGTCACCAACATGCTGAAGTGGTGCTGGATTTAAGAAGGCTGTTTATATTGGTGCCGAGTCTGGGCACAATAACAAGTGCAATATTCAGCTTTTTTGTACACATTGGCTTAATAAATACTACACTGTGAGTACTTTTTATGGTTTGATGTGTGGTGTCTTTGGAGTGGGCAGACGTCGGGAGCCTTTGTCAGGAGCAGAGAGGTTTTTTTTTTCTTTTTTTGTTGGGGTTAGCGGTGGCAATGGGCATCGTGATTGACAATGGATCTACACAGGGGGACATTTTTTTTTTTTTTTTTAATAAAATACTTTTTAAGGAGGGGGAAGGGGATTGAACAGGATGGACGTGTAGTGAGGGAGCTCCTCCTAGGTCTCCTAGGTCTGGGAAACTACCTGCAGCTGACCATAATGAACCAGATGATCCCCCATTAACCCTCCCTAAAGCTGACGATATGCCGCTCTGACCACAGCTAATGAAGGACACACTTCTACAGCTTGGTTTGCTGGCTCGCTGGAAGCACAAACGGCGGTGAAAGGCTCTGTGAAAAGCTCTGGGACATACTCGGGACTTATCGGGAGAGATACAAAGATTTCTCAGCAATCCATCACCTGCAGTGGCAGAGGCGGGGTGTCCCCGGAGCGCTGGCTGAGACCCCTCTTCAGCCGAGGTCGGGATACACCGAGCGGGACACAGGCCATACAAACCATACGGCATTCAACGGTTCGTCACGACTCGGCACATTGAGATACCGCACTGCCTTTGGGAGACCCGAACGGCGTGGATGCCCTCCGACGTCGGGAGAGGGGAACAGGAGAAAGGGGAAGGCAACATAGCGGACCAGTGTTGCTGTGACCGCGGCTGTGGTGAGTGCACGAGGCGGAGGTCTCTACAACGATTCCCGAGAGTAGCCGTGTAGAACTAACGGAACCAGCAGATAAGTACCCCACATATCCTACAGACTAAAGGTAAAGCGGAGGGGACCGACAAAAAAACCCTGTTTTCTTCCAATTTTTTTTCCCTTTGGATGTGTGCTATGCTATGGATATGGGAAAACAACTAACTGTATAACAAGGGGTACTAGGGGAGTAAACGGCAGAACACTCTAGTGGAACCTACAGAAATCTACAGAAAAAGTACTCAAACACAACCTTCCCGTAGAGAGAAAGAATTTACCATAAAAGGGTTAAATAAACAACCGTATAATCACATAGAACACCCTTTAAGGACACTCCTGATACATCTGGTAAATCTCCCTGATATATAACAAGGAATATAGCAAAAAATCTAACCTAAAGAAATTGGACGGCTAAAAGAGGAATTAAATGGTACCCCAATAAAATATTGGAGGTGAGGAAAGTGAAACTCTTGAGATATCCCTCCACCAGACAGATTAAAAGAGATATAGGAAAAACTCCAATAACTACTCAAAGAATAACATTCCATATACATAAAATATACGATTAGTGGAATATACATTCCCCCTCCCTTTTTCTCTTGGGAGGATAGGGGTTTTTTTTTTTTTTTTTCCTTTTTATTCCCTTTTTTTTTTTTTTCTTTTTCCCCTTTTTTGCTTTCCACCTTTTTTTCTGAAACTGATAAAATCCCTATAAGGATGCCACCAAAAAGTACACACACCCAGAAAACAAAGAGAGGATCTACAGGTGGAACAACAAAAAATCCGGTTAAGCCACAATCTGCACAGAAATCAGACATAAAGGGGTTTTTCAAACAGCCATTAATATCGCCTCAACAAGACGCAGAGACTTCCACCAAACTGAACTTTGCTTCACCTAGTATGAGCCCGGAGCTCCCACTTAACAATAGCCCCACAGGGAGTATACAACACCCTATAATGGACACAGTGAGATTAACAAACAGCCCTAACTGGGATATACAGACACACCTAAAATCACTACCAACCAAGGAAGATATGGATAATTATGTGTACAGATTAGAGACTACATATAAAGAACAAATAAACTCACTGAAAACATCTTTAATAGATACCCAAGAGCACATGAATGCCATAGATGCCAAAACTCTGACGATTGACCAGAAAACACTCACTCTAGAAGAAAAAATAATAGAACACGATCGATTAATAAAACAAATAAGGGATTCAACAGACGAGCTTGAAAATAGAAATAGACGTAATAATATAAAAATAAGAGGACTTCCAGAATCAATAGGCACCGAGAACCTGAAACAAATACTACAGTACATATTCAACATCCTATTACAACAACCTGAGACCACAGTAATAGAGATCGACCGAGCACACAGAATTCAAGGACCCAGAGACCCCAATCAAGTGAGACCCAGAGACATAATATGTAGAGTACACTTTTTTCAAACCAAAGAAAACATCATGATGGCAGCAAGAACACAAGGGAATTCAAGTATGAGGGAGCTCAACTTATATTTTTACAAGACCTATCTAAACACACATTAAATAAGAGAAGAGCGGTGAAACCATTACTGGGACTATTGAGAGAGAAGGAACTCCTCTACAAATGGGGATCCCCCTTTCAAGTAATAGTGTACCAAGACGGTCAGAAAACGGTGTTTCGGGATATTGAAGATCTTCAAGAATTTCTCAACCGCCTGGGACTTCCTCTGATAGAACTGCCTTTGTGGGCCCAGATATATCAAAACTTTTCAAAACAATAACTCTAAACAGAAAATATAATAATATCCCCCCCCCCGGTTTTTTTTTTTTTTTTTTTTAAGGGAAAGGGGAGACGGGAGGGAGAGGGGAGGGAGAGGGGAGGGAGGTAAAGAAATGGGGCACAAACAACAACCATCACAAAATATACTGCGGGTACACAGTAGATAAAGGGGAAATAATGTTAATAATAGGGGAGGGAAGGGAAGAGATTAGGACACAAGAGAATGGATTGGGCTAAAACCCCTCCGTTTCTCCTTTTTTTTTTTTTTTCATTAGGTCACATCACACAATTACACTGATATATATATGACACCCCGCATAACCATTTACACAATAACTTACACTTCTGGGGGTTGATATAGGAATTGGAAAGGAAGGGTAGAAGGGGAAGGGGAAGGGAAACACTGATTACACACCCATACACTAATATTATTTACACACGACACTGACACATTAGATACAAGCACACAACACACAATATACATATATCAATTGTAAGAAAAAGAAAGAGAGAGAAAGGAAAGGGCCGGGGAGAGTCCAAGGGGGATAGAGGGAGTAGGTGGGGGGGGGGGAAACACCCCCTCCTCCCCCTCCCCCATTTTTCCCCCCCTTGGGGTTTTTTTTTTTTTTCGGGAGAAAACAAGGGTCAAGGGGACTCAAAATTAAATGTAAAGAACCATAAATACAACATGTCAGAATATAGTGAAAAATGTGATAAAAATGTGTGAAATTGCAATGTACTTGGAAAAATGGACACCTATGAGCTACGGGCTTTTGTGAACCGGTTTGCCCCCATTGGATACAGTTAATCTAATTTTCCTCTACTCTTCAAAAAAGGACCCTCCTCGGTGAGGAGGGAAAAGGTCAAGGCAGTGGAGAGAAATTTTTTATTTTTTTTCCTCTCCCCCCTTTTCTGCCCACCCCATCCCCATAACGAAGAAGAGAGGAAATGAATTGTATAGATTACACATTAGTAAAATACACTATATCCAAAGGGGACAATCCAAATATCAAACTTGTAATAATGGAACAATAGAATGGATAAGATGCATATATACCACATAAACAGTCAGTTTTTTTAAATACAACTTTAAGGGGGGGGGGGGAGGGAGGGAGAGGGGAGGAGGGTAATAGAACAAACATAAGGAATACAAATAACAACAGGTCAAGATAGTAATAAACAAGATGCAGGGTTAAACATCCAAAGACAGGGACAATATGAATAGCAATATCAAAAGGTGATATATAATATGACTCATAAAAAGGATTCTTTTTTCTCCCTCCGACCTGGGATGGCGGGGGGGGAGGGGAGGGGGACGGAGATGGAAGAGGGAGATGGAAACCCTTTTTTTTTTTTTCTCCTTCCCCCCCCTCTCTCCTCCTCCCTTCTCTGCTTCCCTCTCCCCATACCCTATCTTATCCCCCTTGGGGGAACAAGGGGAAAACCCCATTAAATCCTACATCACCTAAATTAAACTATTCCCAGACCAGGGACACGTCCTAAACCTAAGAAAATCCCTATATACCCCCTATTAGGGAACTTACATAGTAAGGGTAGAGTCATTTAGAGAATGCTAAAGGTATGAAAGTTTTAAGTTACAAGTGATTAGGGACACCAAAGAGCACTCAGCTCTTGATGTGAGTGAGCGCGAACAACAGAAAAGAAAGTTTTAAAAAATTTCCCCCCTTTTTTTTTTTTTTTCTTTATTTATTTATTTTTTTTTTTCTCCTCTCTTCCCCCCTCCCCCTCTCTTGCTCTCTCCCTTCTCCTTCCTCTAGGCCCCTTGTTTTTGAGGTATGACAACCATTAAAGTTTGCTCTTTTAATACAAGGGGACTAAATGTAACAACTAAAAGAACACAAATTTTATACTCTCTGCAGAAACAAAATGTAGGAGTTATTCTCTTCCAGGAAACGCACTTCCGCACGGATCAACTACCAAATATACAGAATAGACAGTATCCCAACTGGTATCATGACACATATCCATACTCAAAATCTAGAGGTGTCTCAATAGTAATCCATAACTCAATACCTCATCAGGTTATAGAAAAATGGACAAGTCGAGAGGGCAGAGCAATATTGTTAAAATTGAACATATACGGACAGAAATATACTTTTATCAACATTTACTTACCAAATATAGACCAAATTAAAACAGGTATCCAATTACTAACAAAGATGATGATTAAATCAGAAGGGACAATCATAATTGGTGGCGATTTTAATTTTGTTCTAGATCGAAATATGGACACTACAGCAAAGACAGGACCCCAAAAGAAAAGTGAAAAAAGAGCATTTAAAAAACTACTAGAACAATATCAATTAGTAGATATATGGAGAATAATAAATCCAAACACAAAAGACTATACATTTTACTCTCAGGTACACGATACATACCATAGACTGGACTACTTTTTGATAAACTCTTCAGCAATTGCAACAACCTCTGCCCCCGAGATAGGGAATTTTATATGGTCAGACCATGCACCCATCTACCTAACTATAGATACAATAAATAAAAGTACGTCTAGAGGCACATGGAAATTAAATGACAATTTATTATTTGATGAACCCTGTAGAACCGAAATTAGCTCTGCGATATCGAATTTTACATTAGACCATATAAAAGACAACACATCACTCCCAAATCAATGGGAAACTCTTAAATGTATAATAAGGGGCCTCTTTATTAAACATGGGTCTAGATTAAAGAAAATGAAAAATAACAGGTCAAAAGAGTTGATACAAGAAATTTCGGAACTAGAGAAACAACATAAACAGAATACAACACGAGAAACGCTAATGGTTCTCTCGGACAAAAGATTAGAGATGAGAACACTATTAAATGAACAATCACTTCGGATTAGAGATAAAAATCGCACCTTATACTATCACCAAGATAATAAACCAGGTAAAATATTAGCTAGAGCTCTAAAACAACAAACAAGAATCACATCAATTGCCAAAATTAAAACAGACGCAGGGGAATTGACATACGACCCAGAGAAGATTATGGAAACTTTCCATATATTCTACTCCGGCTTATATAACCTACCCAACCAACTAACAAAACAAAACCCAGAAGACTTTGATCAAAAGATAAAACAATATATAACAGAAACCCCGATACCACCTCTACCCGATAGCGATATAGAACAACTTGAGAACGAATTTTCAGAAACTGAAATACAAACAGTAATAGACTCACTGACAATAGGGAAAAGCCCAGGACCCGACGGATTTACCCCACGGTTTTATAAAACATACAAAGATTTACTTATCCCAATTTTAAAACGTACATTTAACTCTGTATCTATAGCTCAGCCATTTGTGTCACAAAGTATGCAAGCATACATATCTCTCATACCCAAACCCGACAAAGACCATACACTATGTGGAAATTATAGACCGATCTCCCTGACGAATATAGACCTCCGAATCTACTCCAAAATTATAGCCAATAGGCTTACCCCTAAACTACCAAGAACGATACATTTAGATCAAGTAGGATTCATGGAAGGAAGAGAGGCGAGAGATAACATCTTTAAAAACCCTGACATTAGTCGAATACGCTAAGAGACACGCCATCCCATCCTGTCTACTGGCAGTAGATGCTGAAAAAGCGTTCGACAGGGTGGGATGGCGATTCTTTGAAGAGACATTGAAACAATGGGGATTGGGCCCTAGATTGTTAGAAAAAATTTTGGTTCTATACCAGAATCCAACGGCCAAAATTCGAACAAACGGGGAACTATCAGATACGATAACAATACTGAACGGAACCAGACAGGGATGTCCCTTATCTCCATTGATATACGTCCTAACTATGGAACACTTGATGACAGCAATCCGGATGAATAAAGATATACAGGGAATCAAAATAAAAGATCAAGAATATAAACTATCAGGATACGCAGACGATCTATTACTATACATTACAAACCCCATAGTGACACTACCCAATCTAATAAAAGAATTTAAACGTTTTGCTGAAGTTAGTAATTTCAAAGTTAACTATAACAAAACAGAAGCTTTAAATATTTCACTTCCTACAAACACGATTGATACCCTCAAAAGGAATTTCTCTTTTAAATGGCAAAATAGCACTATTAAATACCTGGGAATATTTATTCCCAATGACATGAGAAAACTCCAAGAAAACAACTATGTCCCATTAACACAAAAAATAACGAAACTACTCCAAAACTACAACAAAGGGATTTTCTCTTGGACAGGGCGCATAAATATTATAAAAATGGATATACTGCCAAAAATATTATATGTGTTCCAAACAATCCTAATATTTCCCCTAAAAAACATATTAAACACCCTACGAAAATTGATCGGCAGCTTTGTCTGGGCGGGTAAACCGGCAAGGGTTAGCAGGGAAACCCTTATAAGACGCAAAAAGGATGGGGGTTTGGCTCTTCCGGATTTATCCACATATCTTAAGGCATCCCTGATCACTAGGATTCTAGATTGGTTTCATAATAAAGGAACCAAACAATGGGTGAAACTAGAGGAAGAAATTATGAACATAAACTTAAAAATATTACCATGGATAAAAAAAGAGAATAGACCATTAAGACAAGAGATGCCACTTTTGATCGAAGCAACACTGAAAGCATGGGACGGACTGATGAAGAGGGGAATAGGGTCATCATATATAGGCCCAATGACACCCCTCTTCAGCAATCCTGATTTTCCCCCAGCAAGCGAAACCAAAACCTTTTTAAAATGGGAAAAAAAAGATAGCACCAGAATTATACAAACAATGGAGAATAAAAAACTTATTCGATTGGAAGACATGAGTAGAGAACATGCACACAAATGGATACAACATAGACAGCTTCAGGAATATATAAACACTCTTGAGAAAACAGGAATATTGGATAGAACACCTACAACACTGGAAACATTATTACTACAAGAACAAAGACCCACACACAATCTATCCAATATATACGAGTATTTAATCTCAAACAGTAATATACAAGAGTTAAAATATGTAAGAAAATGGGAACAAGAGATAGAAGAGGCTATACCCAGAGAGAAATGGGACAAAGCAATTTTATTAACACACAAAATGTCTCTATCTAATAGGCACCAGGAAAGAAACTATAAATTACTAGTGAGATGGTATAAATGCCCAATTGACCTGTATAAAATCAACATAGAAAACGATAGCACCTGCTGGAGATGTCAAAAAGCAACTGGGACTATGTCACATATCTGGTTTTTATGCCCAAAGGTTTACATATTCTGGGAAAAAATATTCAAAATATATAGCGAGATGACAGATATAAACATACAACCAGATATAAAGATCGCTATTTTATCAATGATACCAGGTACGATTAAAAAGATAAGAAAAGGGATATTAAAACACTGCTTAACCGCAGCTAGAACAGTAATAGCAAGAAAGTGGAAAAATAATACAGCACCCTCAATTGAGGAATGGATAATAGAAATGGACGATATGCGTTCGCTGGAAGAGAGGATCATAAAAGAGGAAGATCCTAAAGACCATATAAAAGAAACCTGGCAAAAATGGAAGGATTATAGGATATCGTCCTCGCTATTGCGGACGATATGAGGAGGGGGGGGGGAAGGGAATGAGACCCTTTTGATTTTTTTTTTTTTTTCCTCTTCTTTCTTCTTCTCTCTCTTTTTTTCTCTTTCTTTTTTTTTCTTTCTTTTTTCTGTTGGAGGCCAGTACGAATGAAGAGAGTATGATAGATTGCTAGATAAGTTTTAATGATATACGATGGGAAGAGGGAACGAATGCAATATTAGCAATATATAATTAACACGCATAGGTACAGGAATATAAAACTATAAACAGATACAACTGTAAATGCATGTATAATATATGTAATTGCAAAGTTCTATTTGGTTAAAATGTGAAAATGGAAATAAAGTAAGATTTGAAACAAAATACTTTTTAAAAACTGCCTACTGTCTGCCCCAAAGCACCTCCCATATTGGGCATGTGGACTGGTATGGTTCAGGAGAGAGGGCACTTGCTCGACCCCCTTTCATGACCTGATGGGCTGCATGCTCGGAAAAGGGTCTGGTATGGATTTTGGGACCCCATGCCATTTTTTTCTATTTTGGCGTTGGGGTTCCCCTCAAAATCCATACCAGACCCAAAGGACCTAATATACATGTGGGGGACCCCACACCATTTTGTTTTTCTTAATTTTTAATTTTATTTTTTATTTTTACATTCAGCTGCCTTCTTTTTGTGAATAAAGCAATAGTGACATTTTCAAGATCGCATGCAATATTTGGGAAAACATGCCATCTAGTTCTGTGAATAGAGCCCAATATTCAGTCAGAAAAATCCTTTCTTAGACAGTTGAGTTCACTGAGTTCAGTCCTAGTGACAATGGTCACCAGAACAAATAGAAATGTCATTTCCTGCCTGTGTGATTGGCTCATTGATTTTGTGTTTCAAACTTTATTATACCCGGGATTTCTACTAGACTCTTGTTTGGAAAGATTTAAGTGAGTTATTCCTAAGAATTACAGGCCTACAATATAAAACACCAAATTTCCATGCAAAACAATGTACTGCTTTGTATTTGTAAAATCTGACATAATCGTACCGCCAGGGAGTTTAATGCCTCGTACACACGTAGGGACTTTTGCCGGCGGACCTAGTCCAGCGGACAATCCCGCGGGACTTTCCGGCTAGGTCCGCTGGACTTTCCGAGGGTGTGGACTTGCCCACACACGCACGGACTTCTCCAGCGGATAATCCGCCGGCCAAAAGTCCGCGGGACTTTTGAAAATGAACGGACTTGCCCACACACGGAGCAGTCCGTTCATTTCGAACGTAACTTCAGGTTACGTAGCTAGCGTAGGCAGTAAATGCCGCCGCGCTAGCTCCGCAAGCTGGCATGGATTTAAAGGGAATCCCCACGCCGACAAAAAAACGGCGTGGGGGTTCCCCCCAAATCCATGTCAGACCCTCATCCGAGCACGCAGCCTGGCAGGCCAGGAAAGGGGTGGGGACGAACGAGCGCCCCCCCCCCCCCTCCTGAGCCGTACCAGGCCGCGTGCCCTCAACATGGGGGGTGCCCTGGGGAAAGGGGGGCCGTGCGGCCCCCCCACCCCAAAGCACCTTGTCCCCATGTTGATGAGGACAAGGGCCTCTTCCCGACAACCCTGGCCGTTGGTTGTCGGGGTCTGCGGGCGGGGGCTTATCGGAATCTGGGAGCCCCCTTTAATAAGGGGCCCCCCAGATACCGGCCCCCACCCTATGTGAATGAGTATGGGGTACGATGTACCCCTACCCATTCACCTAAGGTGTAAAATGTAAAGTAAAAAAAAACACCCACACTTTTGAAAAAATAGTTTATTGCACTGCTCCGGGGGTCTTCTTCCGTCTTGGGGGTCTTCTCGCCGGACTCCCCCGCCATTTACCAAGCTCTTTTACCGAGCGAGGGGAGTCCGGCTACCTTCTTCGTCGTCGCCGCCGTCGTCTGGGGGTCTCGATCCGCCTTCGGGGGTCTTTCGGGGGTCTTCCGGGGGTCTCTTCTGTTCTTGCGGCGGTCGTCGTCTTCCGCGCCGCCGGCGCCTTGTCCTTCTTCTTGTCCTTCTTGTTCTTCTTCTTCTTCCGATGTTGACCCGTCGCTGTCTCTGCCCGGAATGCCTGTGCCGATCTGCGCTCGGACTTATATAGGGACATGGGGGACAGGGTCACATGTTCATGTCACATGGTGACCCCGCCCCCTTGCGATGTCACAGTCCCAGCATCCTCCGGGACTGTGACAACACAAGGGGGCGGGGTCACCATGTGACATGTGCATGTGACCCTGTCCCCCATGTCCCTATATAAGTCCGAGCGCAGATCGGCACAGGCATTCCGGGCAGAGACAGCGACGGGTCAACATCGGAAGAAGAAGAAGAACAAGAAGGACAAGAAGAAGGACAAGGCGCCGGCGGCGCGGAAGACGACGACCGCCGCAAGAACAGAAGAGACCCCCGGAAGACCCCCGAAAGACCCCCGAAGGCGGATCGAGACCCCCAGACGACGGCGGCGACGACGAAGAAGGTAGCCGGACTCCCCTCGCTCGGTAAAAGAGCTTGGTAAATGGCGGGGGAGTCCGGCGAGAAGACCCCCAAGACGGAAGAAGACCCCCCGAAGGCGGATCGAGACCCCCAGACGGCGGCGACGACGAAGAAGGTAGCCGGACTTCCCCCGCTCGGTAAAAGAGCTTGGTAAATGGCGGGGAGTCCGGCGAGAAGACCCCCAAGACGGAAGAAGACCCCCCGAAGGCGGATCGAGACCCCCAGACGGCGGCGACGACGAAGAAGGTAGCCGGACTTCCCCCGCTCTGTAAAAGAGCTTGGTAAATGGCGGGGGAGTCCGGCGAGAAGACCCCCAAGACGGAAGAAGACCCCCGGAGCAGTGCAATAAACTATTTTTTCAAAAGTGTGGGTGTTTTTTTTTACTTTACATTTTACACCTTAGGTGAATGGGTAGGGGTACATCGTACCCCATACTCATTCACATAGGGTGGGGGGCCGGTATCTGGGGGGCCCCTTATTAAAGGGGGCTCCCAGATTCCGATAAGCCCCCGCCCGCAGACCCCGACAACCAACGGCCAGGGTTGTCGGGAAGAGGCCCTTGTCCTCATCAACATGGGGACAAGGTGCTTTGGGGTGGGGGGGCCGCACGGCCCCCCTTTCCCCAGGGCACCCCCCATGTTGAGGGCACGCGGCCTGGTACGGCTCAGGAGGGGGGGGCGCTCGTTCGTCCCCACCCCTTTCCTGGCCTGCCAGGCTGCGTGCTCGGATGAGGGTCTGACATGGATTTGGGGGGAACCCCCACGCCGTTTTTTCGGCGTGGGGAGTCCCTTTAAATCCATGCCAGCTTACGGAGCTAGCGCGGCGGCATTTACTGCCTACGCTAGCTACGTAACCTGAAGTCACGTGCTAAATGAACGGACTTGCCGATGAGCGGCAAGTCCGTTCATTTCAAAAGTCCCGCGGACTTGCCCACTAACGGCGGGATTATCCGCTGGACTGCCAAGTCCAGCGGATAATTTGAAAACAAAACTTCAAACTTTAGTCCGCCGTACTTTGGCGCCAAAAAGTCCGCCGGCGCCCACACACGAGGGGATTATCCGCTGGACTTCAGTCCAGAGGATAATCCCGCGGGATTGTCCCTTCGTGTGTACGCGGCATAAGAGTTACTCACTTCTAAAGGGATGCAGATCTTGGAGCTTTGGAGCACTGCAAGTGCATCAGCTGATCAATAATGAAAGCGTCATTCTCATTCAGAATTAGTATCTAAAAGACACAGAACAACAAAGTTTTTCTTCAGAGCAAAAACAGGTATGTTTGTTTAAAATCCTTGCAATGTACATAGATCACCCAGAGGGGATTGCTTTTTTTTTTCAGCAAAAGTAGAGTTACTATTTAAGGCACCATATTTTGTCTATCTCCCAGGATGTAAATCTGACCCTGTACATGTGAATGTTATTGATAGTCAACAACAAGTGTGGTAGTCTAGTTGAGACATGTGAATGCTCTACTGCACTAGATCACATCGAAGTTGGCGATAACAATGAAACATTTATGATACAAAAATGTAGTCATAAAGAATCAATTTATATAAAAATAATGCATTTAATAGTGAATAATCAATTGATGAACATGATTTATGACAGACAAAATGAATGATAAACAATCAAATATATACAAATGATTGATACATGATTTACATGATATGTGAATGTGAAAATGATAAAGGTTGTAATGTAATACGGTTATCAGGGCAAACTTATACTTGGCACTCATAGATGAACACTCTACGCGTTTCATGGCCTGTTGCCAATCGTCAGGAGTTGGATGCATGAATGAGCTAAAAGATAATGGATAAATTGTTAAATTATCTATAGGGATCAACAACTCCCCATAGATGGGAAAAAGGCAGAGAGAAAAAAAGAGAAAAGAAAAAACACTTTCAGTATTACTTACAAAGCAGTCCATAAATAATGGCCAGCTCCAGGGAATGGGATAGAATGGTAACCCGATATAGATGGTCCCAACCGTGGTTGAGGCGGGAGATCCTCTAGACAGGACCCATGGGGAACAGTAGCCAGGGAGCGGGTCGGACAGTCACTACACAATGCCATATAGTGAAATTTGTGCATAATTGACATCTGCCCAAATCTGTGTACAGATAAATAGTAAAATTATAAGCAGCAGTCAAAAAGAATCACCACCCATGACCTGGAAGGTTAATAAGGTGGAGTGTATAGGAGCACCCCTTGATGAAATGGTCTCTATATCAACTATTATGAACTAACACGCTCGGCGCATGTGCGATCGCGTCCATGGATTTTTTAAATTTCAAAGAACTTTTTTGGCTTGTTTGCACTGGAGCTGTGCCCCCAGTTTGAAACGTATGTATGCAGCATTGCCAATAAACCACCTAAGAGACAATATTACACTATCCTGGGTCTTTTGTCTCTTTACATATTATACACACCTTGCTGCTAAGATTGTCTGATGTTTTGGCTGCTGTTTACCGTCTGATGTACATAGAGGCTTCTGGTGAGAGACGCTTGGACAGCCTTCTAATGGATCTTGGAATCCAAACAAGCGCTTTGTGACCCCCCTGAGTAAGGGTGGTCTCTGGCTTTCTGGTAAGCCTTTTATCTTAACTATGGTGATGGGTGACACACTGCCAAACATCTGACCAACGCTGTCCACTTCTTGTGGGTTCTCCTCCACTGAATACTAGTCAGATCTCCTTCACTGAACATTAGTCTACAAGAACTTTTCCTTTTCATATTCTTTTTTATCGTATTTTTATACTTGTATATCAGTCACATGAACTTTGTTATTCCATATTGCACAATTTGCACATTTGTTTATTGCACCATTGAATATTATAGTATGTAATATG
This sequence comes from Lithobates sylvaticus, assembly GCA_028564925.1. Lineage (NCBI taxonomy): Eukaryota > Metazoa > Chordata > Amphibia > Anura > Ranidae > Lithobates > Lithobates sylvaticus. The sequence goes on from CM053028.1 coordinate 481,211,702, forward strand.
CTATATTGTATTGAATTCGCTGTGGGTTGCTTTTAATTTCACTATTTCATATTAGTTATAGTGATATTGCATATTGATCATTGCACTTTATTTATCACATGCTGGTAGGCATTGTGTCATCTATGTTTTAAATACCACCAAAATAAAGCTTTATTTGTGTGAAAAAAAGGACAAAACGTTCATATGGGTACAATGTTGCATGACTGAGTAATCAAAATGTGAGAACACTGAAAACTGAAAATTGGTGTGGTTAGGAAGGGGGTTTAAGTGCCCAGTGAACAAGTGGTTAAATAAGAAAGGATACATAAATGAAAAAGGTGCAGCGCTAAACGCACAAAAATGAAAAGCAATTAAATATCCATAAACAATCCAATGGTGTCTTCAAAAGTGATGACAGAGGCATACGCATGCAGGTGACAACGTGAAAGTAAACCTCCACCACAGATGCAATGGCTGCTCACCTCACCGAGTGGACCCTTTGATCATAGAGGGTCACTAAAGCCTTCCCACCAGGGGTTAAATGATAACGATCCACTGGAGAAGTACGTCACACTTAGCAGATATGGCGGATGGATATCAGTCAGTCCTCACGAAAAAGCTCAATCCCATATCGCCATCAATCATGTAAATATAAAATTTAAAAAACCATAGTGCTCTCTGCTCTCTGCGTGTCCGCTGATGAAGTCCTGCATAAGGACGTAATGCATACGGACGAAAGTGACACCACCCGCAGCCCTATCTGTGCATTCCTTTATATGCTGTATCCTCCAAGCACCGGGATATAGGTGCTCTCTTTGTGAGTTTTATTATTCCCTTTTTTTACTCAATAAATTGTTTCATAAGCAGAGAGCACTATGGTTTTTTAAATTTTATATTTACATGATTGATGGCGATATGTGATTGAGCTTTTTCGTGAGGACTGACTGATATCCATCCAGCATATCTGCTAAGTGTGACGTACTTCTCCAGTGGATCGTTATCATTTAACCCCTGGTGGGAAGGCTTTAGTGACCCTCTATGATCAAAGGGTTCACTCGGTGAGGTGAGCGGCCATTGCATCTGTGGTGGAGGTTTTCTTTCACGTTGTCACCTGCATGCGTATGCCTCTGTCATCACTTTTGAAGACACCATTGGATTGTTTATGGACATTATTTAATTGCTTTAAATTTTTGTGCGTTTAGCGCTGCACCTTTTTCATTTATGTTTCCACAGAGGGATTTTTGAAGGTTGACCCTTGGTGTTCAGCAGCTTTAAATAATTTCTCAAAAAAAAAAATTTTTACTTGATTTATTTTATTATTAAAATAAGAAAGGATAACTAACTAATAAAACTTGCAGAAGCAACTAAGTACTAAAAATTCTTCTTTTATATAATTGGAAAGACTCTTCATGTATATAATTGGAAAGGAAGATCAGAAATCGTTAATAAAAAAGTTCAAATTAAGTTCTATATTAAGTCCATGAGGTGTGAGTGTCCATCAAGAAAATCCAATTGGATTCTAATTGGCTAAGGGTTCTTATTTTGTGACTGCCCCACCAGTGTCTTATACAGAGTTCAATACCCCAGAACTTCAAATGAATAGGGTCCCTATTATGAACTTTAGAAAGGTGTTCAGATACACTATGTTTGTCATATGCCTTATGGATATTCTGAACATGATCTTTAATACGAACTCTCTGTGGTCTCTTTGTGTGTCCTATGTACTGTAATACACAGCAACATTCAAGGGCATGCACAGTCCCTTCTGTATTGCAGCCAATATATATTTAATGTCATACATAATACTGTAGAGCCAATACTATTGTAGAGCCAATTATTACGGCGACAGCTATGCATAGGGAGGTAACTATTCTGATGGACGTTTTTGCTAACAAAGCAAACAGAATATTGGCATGCATTAAAAAAGGGATTAACTCCAGGAATAAAGTGTTAATTCTCCCACTCTACAAGACTCTGGTCCGGCCGCACCTAGAGTATGCTGTCCAGTTCTGGGCACCATTCCTCAGGAAGGATGTCCTGGAAAAAGGAGCAAGTACAAAGAAGGGCAACAAAGCTAATAGGTCTGGAAGATTTTAGTTATGAAGAAAGGTTGCGAGCACTGAACTTATTCTCTCTGGAGAAGAGACGCTTGAGAAGGGGATATGATTTCCGTACCGTACTGGTGACCCCACAATAGGGATAAAACTTTTTTGCAGAAGGGAGTTTAACAAGACACTTGGCCACTCATTAAAATTAGAAAAAAAGAGGTTTAACCATAAACTACGTAGAGGGTTCTTTACTGTAATTCCCCTGTACACACAATCGGATTTTCCGCCAACAAATGTTGGATGTGAGCTTGTTGGCGGAAAGTCTGACCGTGTGTATGCTCCATCGGACATTTGTTGTCAGACTTTCTCAAATTTTCCGCCAACAAATGTGTGTTGTTGGACTTTCCGTTCGTGTGTACACAAGTCTGTCGGACAAAAGTCCAAAGTAAAAACACGCACGCTCAGAATCAATGCTCACCAAACTTAACATTAGCAGAAGGAGCCCAAAGGGTGGCACATGACTATTGAACTTGCTTTTTATCGGCTCGCCATACGTCTTGTACGTCACTACGTTTGTAATTGTTGGCCAACATTTGTGTGACCGTGTGTATGCAAGACAAGTTGGAGCCAACAACCTTCGAACAAAATTCCAAGTTTTGTTGTCGGAAAGTCCGATCGTGTGTACGGGGCATTAGAGCGGCAAGGATCTGGAATTCCCTTCCACAGGCTCTCCTCCTCATAGAAGGTTAATAGATTGGTTTGGCAAGAACGATTCTTCATAAATCCATTCTGATTACTGCTAATGATACCGTTGTCATTACTAAAATCTTGTGTATAGTCCCTTATCATCCCCTCCAAGAGCTTGCATACAATTGATGTTAGGCTAACTGGTCTGTAATTCCCAGGGATGCATCTTGGCTCTTTTTTAAATATTGGTGCTACATTGGCTTTTCTGCAATCAACTGGTACCATTCCAATCAGTAGACTGTTCGCAAAAATTAGGAACAACGGTCTGTTAATTACTTGACTGAGTTCCTTAAGGACCCTTGGGTGCAAGCCATCTGGTTCGGGTGGCTTATTAGTGTTAAGTTTTTCAAGTCTATTTCTAATTCTGTCCTCTATTAGCCATGAGGGTGCTTCCTGTGACGTGTCATGAGGATAATTATTGCAGTTTTGGTTACTGAAGCCCCCCCAATTCCTTTATTAAGACTGAGGAGAAGAATACATTTTATACCTTCACCGTCTCTCCATCCTTAGTAACCAGATTCCCTTCATCATTCTTTATGGGACCAATGTGATCTGACCTCCCTTTCTTACTATTTTGTGTTTTTTAGGAATTTTTATTATATTTATTATTTACTAATATTTACTCTCCTTCGCTATGTGCCTTTTGTGTTCTATTTTAGCTGCCCTGATTGCACTCTTACATTTCTTGTTGCATTATTTGTAAACTTGGAATGCTCATGATGATCCCTCAGCCTTGTATTTTTTTTAAGGCTTTTGCCTTTGCTTTTATATGCATTTTTACGTTGGAGTTAAGCCACCCAGGACTTTTGTTAACTCTTTTAAATTTATTTTCCATTGGGATGCACTGGCTAATGCCCTTATTTAAAATCTTTTGGCTATTAATGCCGATATACACCGTATATACTCCAGTATAAGCAGAGTTTTTCAGCACATTTTTTTGTGCTGAAAATGCCCTTCTCGGCTTATACTCGAGTCAAGCACTTTTCTGCAGCAGAGAATGACATTTTCCGAACCGACTTTGGGGCCCCTTATCTTGGGACCACTTGGCGCTAGGAACCCCAAATTTGGTGTGCACGCCCAGTGGAACTAGCACTACAACATATCCAAAGCTGAGGATATGCGGAAAATGTAATTCTCTGCTGCAGAAAAGTGCTTAAAATTTTCCAAACCGATTTTGGGGCCCCGTATCTCAGGGCCACTTGGAGCTAGGAAGCCCAGCTTTGGATGTGTTGTAGTGCTAGTTCAAGTGGGTGTGCAAATTCAGTCAACTGTGTCCATCTGCAGCAATGTCATTTCGGGACCCTTTGGGTCCAGAGACCCCAAATTTTGGCTGCAGCTAGGGAACCCTTAACTACTGAGTTTGAAGTGTGGGGGACCTATGGCTGCAAATGGGCACAGTGAGGCATGCAAATGGGCACAGTGAGGCTGCAAATGGGCATTGTTGACCCTATTTTTCACTTGCAGTAGCTCACCCTAGCCTTATACTTGAGTCAATATATTTTCACAGTTTTTATGGTAAAATTAGGTGCCTCGGCTTATATTCGGGTGGCTTATACTCGAGTATATACAGTATACCAGTTTTCTTACTGTATACACATGTATTACATGACAAATTCTATGCTTAGATGCCTAACCTTATCTTGTGTTGGTCTAAATTCCTATTCCTACTATTCCTTAAATAAATCGCTGTCTGGTAAAGTGGTAGTAAACTCGCTAAAAAAAAAAATATTCTGCCCCTCTGCAGGTTAATGCCATTATGTGTTAGTATGCACTGCATACTAGCACATTATGGCAGACTTACCTTTCAAACAAAGCCTTTGAGCGCCATGCTGTCACCGTTGCCAGTGCTGTCATCTTCACCTGGTCTTCCTCTCGGGTTTGCACGCACCAGCTGTTTGAATGGCTGGGTTGAGATGGCGTCACTCCTGCGCATGGGCGCAGGACTTACGATCGCAGCACAGTGCTCTGTGTGCCCTGGATGCAGAGCATCACTACGCATGCACTGATGAAGTTATCAGCTTTTGTCAAGTGATTGTCAGAGTGATAACCAATAATTAGGCATTTCCATTGCATGTTGGTGTATTAAATGTCTTTGAAGAAAGAAAATTTACCTTTTTTATTAATGTATAATTCAGCTAGGAATTTGGATTTCTCCTGAACCTTGCTAGACAGTGCTGGAGGGGGTGTAAAGGGACTGTGAAATACTTTTTTTTACCATTTTCCTAAGTTTATACAGATAGATGTGCTGTCAGTCTAATGGGTTTTGGGTGGCGCTAGGGTTGGTTATTCATTGATTTGACTATCGACATTGCCAACATCTAAGCAGCCACAGCAGCAGCAAGGGTGGCAATGCTGCAATATTATGGCTGTAGAAACAATGTTGTCACCTTATCAAAGGAAGGGCCTATCCAATGGGTCTACTAGCAGAATTAACAAGTATTTACAAAATGTTTCAGGGGCTTTTTAGAGCCTTCTACTTTTTGGGCAGTCTACACTACATATATGATGTTATACTTTAAAGCTGAACTCCCATGTGTGCATTACCTTGTGTTAGGTAAGACTATTAGTTCCATTAATCCCGGACACTACTGTAAGCACTGAACTTCCATCGCTCAGACTGACTTACTAACTTGCTCTCCACTTTCTTCTCCTCTCATCCATTTACAAAATGTCCTAATTCTTTTCACTGAATATAATGGGGTTGATTTACTAAAACCGGAGAGTGCAAAATCTGGGGCTGTACATGGAATTTGGACATTTTTACTTAGGGTTGTGCTCACTTTTGTTGCCAGCGGTTTAGACATTAATGGCTGTGTGTTGAGTTATTTTGAGGGGACAGCAAATTTACACTGTTATACAAGCTGTACACTCACTACTTTACATTGTAGCAAAGTGTAATTTCTCCAGTGTTGTCACATGAAAAGATATAATAAAATATTTACAAAAATGTGAGGGGTGTACTCACTTTTGCGAGATACTATATATATATATATATATATATATATATATATATATATATATATATATATTATTTTTTTATATACAGTTATAAGGACCCGCTAAATATTTTCACATAGGAATTCGCAGTTTTGCACCTGGTGCACCTGGTGTAATAGCCCAGCAGGGTGATTCTAATCTAGTACACAACACTCTTGTGTTTAAAGCGGTTCTGCACTCTGAAAAACTCCTTTTTTTTTAGGACGTAATATAAAGTGTGCTTACCTTTATTAGGGGACTCACCTGTTCCATCTTCCATCTCGATCGCCACCGGTTTTCGTCCGATGAAGTTCCTCGTCTTCTTCTTTAGTGCTGGGGGCCATCTTGCCTGTGGGCATGTGAAACACCCACAGGAACTTTAGATGGCCCAGCATGCACCGCCGTTACTCGCGCGTGCGCAGTAACGGCACATCTGCCGACATCTCACGAGATTTCGGCAGATGTGGCCGAAATCTCGGGAGATTTCGGAAGATGTGGCGAAATCTCGCGAGATTTCGGAAGATGCCCGCACTGACTCCTGGGATCAATGACACCAGATCCCAGGAGACAGTGCGCCGTGACGACGATCGACGCAGAGACCCCGCCCGCCGCCGCAGAGGGAGAAGACCGGAAGTCTTCAATTACAAGGTAAGTAAAAAAAAAAAAAAAAAAAAACATTTCATTTAGTACTCTTTGCCTGATTTGGAAGGCAAAGAGATTTACTAAATGAAAAGGGTGCAGAACCGCTTTAACTAGTAACCTTACAGGGTTATCAGATTGCCATCTTTGAAGGTTACACTCCAGGGGATAGGTAGTGCCACGTATTATTAGACATAATCTGATCCCAGCTTACACCACATAGTGGTCCAATTAGCACTTTTCAAACCGTTAGTCATCACTGGAGGTCACTCTCCAGGTGATAGGCAGCGCCACCAACCCCTGTACATATACATTTATTTCTATAAATGCATACAACTATTTAGCTCATGGGTGTCAGTATTATGGGGCCAATTTATTTTGAAGTTAGTGGAGTTCCTCTTTAATTCTGATATGCTGAATAAATTATTCTCCAGCTACATCTAACTAACCTGTTAATAGTACATTGGGGATTTCATTCCTGATGATAAATTTCATTAGAAATCTGACTCTGCAGAACAAGTAATACATTTCCATAGCTTGTTTGCTGTCTTGGCATCATCAGTCTTTGCAGATCGGAGTATATAAATATTACACAATCTGCATGTACACTGGGAGTGATGGCTGCAGACTGCCTCCCCCATCAGCTTAGAACAGCGGTCTCTTCTTAATGGAGAAAATGAATAAAGGACCCCTGCAGCAAATCTAATGAACTCCTAGACATGGGAATCCCAGAGGCACAGAGTAATCTGTAGCCGTCACCACCTTGCTGATTGGCTGCCACATACAGCGGAATGGCACCAACTTCTGACAGTGACACAGTGAGCGGCTGCAGATGGTAATTTTAGGAGGTGCCTGACAATGCAGATAGGAGCTGCTAAAAAATTACAGGAAAGGTCTTTCTGGAACATGTTAACACTTGATACTGAAGCAATATAACTGCATAATACCAAATTATGTAACATAGAGACAGTGCAGCTGAACACTATAAATCACATAGATTAGAAGAATCATAAAGCATACTCCGTCTCTAAATGATAAACCTTTATAATTTACTATAATTACATACAAGCATTACTAATGCTACTGTCTAGTTTTTACATGGTCTGTATTCACCGGGGCGTAAATTGCATTCTGGAGCTTCCATATTTGTTTAGAATTTAATCTAGACATGAATGCTATCCAATATACTTAAAACCAAATTGAACTTTCATTTAAAATCAGCTAAACATGTTCCAGGTGTGCAACGTCTTAGGCTGCGTACACACGAGCGGACTTTCCCACGGGATTGTCCGCCGGACTAGAGTCCGCCGGACAATCCACCCGTGTGTGGGCGGCGGCGGACTTTTTCCTCCCAAAAGTCCGGCAGACTAAGTTTTAAGTTCAGACTTAAAATTGTCCGCTGGACTCGGCAGTCTGGCGGACAATCCCGCAGTCTGTGTGCTAGTCCGTGGGACTTTTGAAATGAACGGACTTGCCGACACACGATCGGAAAGTCTGTTGATTTAAAACGTGACTGCAGGTAGACGGGACTAGCAAAGGCAGTGAATGCCGCCACGCTAGCCCCGTCACGTGGCATGGATTTAAAGGGGAATCCCTACGCCCAAAAAACTGAGTGGGGGTCCCCCCAAATCCATCTCAGACCCTTTTCCGAGCACGCAGCCCGGCCGGCCAGGAAAGGGTGTGGGGACGAGCAAGAGCCCCCCCCCTCCTGAGCCATACCAGGCCGCGTGCCCTCAACATGGGGGGTGGCCTGGGGAAAGGGGGGCCCTGCGGCCCCCCCCCACCCCAAAGCGCCTTGTCCCCATGTTGATGAGGACAAGGGTCTCTTCCCGACAACCCTGGCCATTGGTTGTCGGGGTCTGCATGCGGGGGGCTTATTGGAATCCAGGAGCCCCCTTTAATAAGGGGGCCCCCAGATACTGGCCCCCCACCCTATGTGAATGAGTATGGGGTACAATGTACCCCTACCCATTCACCTAAGGTGTAAAAGTGTAAATAAAAAAAAACACACAATTTTTAAAAATATTTTATTGCACAGCTCCGGGGGTCTTCTTCCGTCTTCTCGCTGGACTTTCTTTATCTGTCTTCATCATGTCTTCTTCGTCACCGCCGTCGTCGTTGTCTGGGGGTCTCGTTCCGTCTTCGGGGGTCTTCAGGGGTCTCTTCTGTTCTTGCCGCTGTCGCCGTCGCCTTATGCGTTGTTGTCGTCGTCGTCTTCTTCTTCCGATGTTGACTCATCGCTTTCTCTTGCCGGAATGCCAGAGACACACTGTGTTGTGACTTATATAGGGACAAGGGGCGGGGCCACCGGTCATGTCACATGGTGACCCCACCCCCCATATGATGTCACAGTCCCAGCATCCTCTGTTTCCTGTATAAATGACAGTTGTAGTGAAGGGGTTAACCACTAGGGGGAGGGGTTATGGGCTGTGACGTGTGTTTTTTTTTTTTACATTAGGGGGCGGGGCTGACGTCTGACGTCATTGATCGGCTTTCCCGATGACCGGGAACAGCCAATCAATGACAGGCAGAGTAGGAAGCGCGGGGAGAGGTTTGTTTACACATACCTCTCCCCGTTCTTCAGCTCCGTAACCCGATCGCGGGACACCAGCGGCGATCGGGTCCGCTGGTCCCGCGGCCGGGGTCACGGAGCAGCGCGCGACCCACAGGCAGGCAAATGCACGATCACGTACAGGTACGTGATTTTGCCTGCCCGTGCCATTCTGCTGACGTATATATGCAGTGGCCGGTCGGGAAGCGGTTAAATGGCACTAAAATAATGCTCTATCTGTCTCAAAAAAACTATCAAAAATGTAATTTGGGTGCAGTGCTGCCTGCCTGAGTAATTGTCATTCAAATTTTGCCAGTGCTAAAAGCTAAAAATTAGCCTGGATTCGAAGGGGTTGAAAGTATCCACACTTGAAGTGGTTAAAGCGGAGCTGCACCCGCACAAAAAATATTAAAAGTCAGCAGCTACAAATAGTGCAGCTGCTGACTTTTAATAAATGGGCACTTACCTGTTCCTGGTTCCAGCGGTGTAGGCAGAATGTGACGAGAGACCGCTCGTCTCTCACTGCCCCGCCGTCAGGGAATCAGGAAGTGAAGACGCAACGTCTTCACTGCCCGGTCCCTACATGCGTGAGTCCCTATTGGTCCCCGCTGTGTCCTGGGAACTGTGTTTCCCAAGACACAACGGGGCAGCTCTGGATAAGGGGCGGGGCAGCTCTGGATAGGGGCGGGGCAGCTATCCGGAAGTGGGTGCAGATACCTGTATTATACAGGTATCTGCACCCCCTCCCCCCTGTGAGAGTCTGAGAGAGCCGTGGCATGGGACCTCCCCTCCCGCTGCTTGTAATTGCAATCAAGCAGCTAGTAAGCTGCTCCCATTGCTACTACAAGAGAGCCAACCACCGGCTCTAAAAAACGATACCGTCCCGGTACAATCACTGAAAGGTGGTTAAAGAGCCACCTCTGGGGCCAAGCAGGCCATGTGAGTGGAACAGCCTCACAGAGCTCCCAACTAATATCCTGCTACCGATCCTGACTCCGGCCATTGATCCGGGCAATATAGGTATCATTCTCTTCAGCTCTGCAAGAGGAGTCCAATTGGATCCAAGCTTATGCTGACCCGAGGAGGCACAGGAGAAGGAACAGCAGCCCTGGAGATCCAACATGGTGCTGCTGCTGCACTGCCCAGAGGAACACCACAAGGCTCTGAGAAGCACAAAGACATAGGCAGCAAAGTGGGTAATGGTCTTAAAAAAGATGCCCCCAGAGACATGCTCTACTATACACACAAAAAAAGAGCCGCCTCTGCCCTTCTGCCTGGGGGTAACGCCGCCCCCTGAAAACTGCAGCCTTGTTTTCCTTGTGGTAGATACACTCCTGCTTATATGTAGCAGTCAGGGGAGGTCTACTTAGGCTACTTGTAAGCAGGGTAAAATAGCCACTTGGTGCTGTCCCAAACAGGAGGGTTGGAGTTAATGCCTTTCCTGATCCTTTGTTTGACACCAGGCACAGGTACGCACACAGCTTGTGGTTAGGATTAGGTAAATGGAGAAGAAGTATGTTCTTGAACGTTGGACTTTGTAAATGCATTTGCATTTTTCCAAGTAACGTTTTGAAATCCTTTTCTGCCTGGTCTAAAGTTACTGAAAGAGGTGTAATGCAAGTAACCATCACACATAGTCTGCAGAGTGGGTATTAAACACACTGGGGTATTAAGACATCGGTGTGAAGTTGGAACAGTGTAAAGACGCAAGCGGTTACTATGGGTAATGGAAGTTTAACAAGCAGCCTGTTGGTAGTGTTGACCTGTTATATATGGAATGGCCTTTGGCAGCAAGGTAGATGTTGTAGGTATTCCTTCCGCTTGTCTCCCATAGCTTTGGGAGCGGATTAATACTGCAGAGGATTCACTCCTGTACAGAAGTGTGGAAGTTCAAGAGTTAAATTAAGTGCACGTGTGAAGCCCACACAAGGTGCACGGTTGTACCCAATCTGCTATTGGGAATGGTAGTGGAAAGCATTGGATAGGTGGATGTGGACAATGCTCATCGTGTCCCTCCAAAATGCAAGCTACTGAGTATGTGTACATTGTCACAGGGACCCGGGAGATAACTGGAGAATAGTTGCAGTGCAAGTGTACACTGTGTATGTTCATCGCTAAGAGTAACAGCCCGCCTTAAGGTCAGGCAATCCCTAATCCCTATCGCTCCCCTGAAGACGATTCAATCGAAAAGTACGTCGGCAGCAGTACCTGGTCACGTTCTTTTACTTCCTACTTCCGGATTCCTGCTGGTTGTCAGCGGTGCTAGCTGGAACGCACGCCGTGCATAACAAGACAGGTCGGGAAAGATCTCCACCATCCACTAAATTTAAACTCAACGTGAGCAGCTCCAGTGCCGGGTGGGCACTGAGACATGTGAGTAGCCACTTGGCTATGTATTTTAAACTGAACTTTTTAATAAAATAGCAGTATTACGCTATGTAGTTGTTTTTTCTCCTTTATATGTTATTCCACCTGAGAGGAAGAGATCCTATTACCATCTCCTGATACAATCTAAGTGAACAGGCACATACCTGTAAAAGCTCTATTGACTCACTGCTTTAGGTAAAGTAGTCAATTCAATCTGGTAAGTAGCCAGCTGATTTCTTCACTTTTGGGTGATTAGAAGAGGATTCTTTGTGGTGAAGGGTCTCACAGTTCTACAGACAAGATTTGTTTGCTGTTTTTTTCTGAATAATTGAAAATCACACAGTACAAGAAGAATTTTTTACATATTTACTAAAAGGGGTTCACTCACCCCAGTGGGCTTTTTACATGTGTTACCATATAGATTAATGTCTCTGGTGTGATACTATAGAATAATCTGTGTAAATACATGCTGGAGTCTATTGTGGAAATTTATATGTATGGTCACATGGGAATATACTAGTTATATACACATTTTTTTATTTTTATGTTCATGTGGGATGTATGTGGGTCAAATGAAACATTGATATACGTAGATCCCCTTGACTAACCGAGAGAGCTTTTTTCGCACTTATAAGTAGCACCAAAATATTATACATATTTTATGTAATTTTTTGTACACGATCGAAGATATTAAATCAGCGCCCCTATCACATAAATTATCTCACTTACAAATCCTTAACAGCAGCCTTAGCCTGGTCCCAGAGAATTGATGAAATAGACACAACGCAAAGGAAACTCATGTGGATATAACAGTGACCCTGTACAAAGTGTCTAGCGAAGCCAGTAGAACCCACCCTGTGGTAGGCCTCTCATGGGACCCTTGCATGAAGCCCAACGAGGAGAAAAACATGGATTATTGGATGGCCACTCTGTCATCTTGACCTGCCCCCTACCCGACATACTCGCATTATATCCAAGATGGCCAGCCCAGCAGTAGTCTCAAGGCTTTTTGATGTCAACACAAGGAGGACTTTATAGGTAAATTATATGCATAAACTATACTAAATGGTGGACTAACCCTTTAAATGAGAAAATGACTTCCCTATAAGTCTGCAGACCTCACATTGATTACTCTATATTCAAATGTACATAATTTGCAAGTTCCTGATCTCAACCTATTCACTGCTATGGAGTCGTGGTGTTCAGCCTGTACTGAGGTATATTTATTGAGTTGCTTATTTTGCTGTTTCAGCATTCCGAATTAATGAAGAGTAGACGGAGGAAACAAATGAAGTGAAAGTGTGAAATCATTCACCTGCACATATTGTTTCACACATCCACAAGGCAGCAGCAGCTCACAATTTTATAAGCAGTTGCTGCAGTTTAATAATTATTGCTATCCACAGTTCTGCTGAACTTTTCCAGGAGAATTACATCCAGACAAATTAAATTGGCACAGATGAGCATCTAGAATCGCTGGTATCAAATCACATCATTTACACATATAGGCTTGTTCCACAACAAAATGGCAAATTCAGTTTGCATGCTAAAAAATATACTGATGTCATACTCTGCTTATTAAATAAAGAGTTTTTCATCCTTATATGCAGAGCCAATTAGAATTTACTTTACTAAAGGCAGACCAGTTCAAAATGAACTCCGATTGGTGGCTTTAGGTTTCCTCCCTTAAAGTTAACGTAATATTTTTGATGTTGGGTATATACACACTACGTAATATGTATGTATGAGGCTTGTAACACACATTCTTTCTTGATGCATTTTCTATTTAAATGAATGTAAACCCTTCCAAATGCATTTCAAATTGTTATGTATCATAGTAACATGCAGTGAAATGTACATGCATAGCACGATAACATTAGAACCACAGTGCGGTGCAGTGCCATGGCACCCCTTACAGTAGCTGGCAATGCACCTGCACTGTGGTGTTGCACAGTGTATTAAAAAAATAAAGTCAAGTGCAATTTGTTGTGCTTTAAAGTGCCATGCAAGCCCATTATCTCTGACTCTTGTTTCTTAAAGTGGTGGTAAAATCTTACATATTCCCAGTGAAGTGACTGTCCTGTAATACACAGAGATGAAGCAAATCCTGCTTATATGCAGTCTTCTCTTCTCTACAGCCGTTCAAAGTCCAGGATTGATAAAGCTTGTCTGAGCTGTCAGAAAAGGGGGGGCTGAAATTACACACTGCAGAGCTCAGTAAGGAGAGCTCTGACAGCTGATTGGAGGTAAGGGATACCCCTCCCCCTTCATACAGCACACAGGAACAGAGCTGAGGCTGTTAATCACATGCTGTGTCCTGGAGCGCCCTCCCATCTCACCTTTTTTCTCTTGGTGTCAGGAAAACTTGTCTGAAGTGATTCATGCTGACAGCAGAGGCAGCAGATAGAAATTACACTAATTACACTAATTACACACGAGCGGATTTTCCGTCTGAAAAATCTTGGATGGTTTTTCCGACGGAATTCTGCTCAAGCTTGGCTTGCATACACACGGTCACACGAAAGTTCTCTGAACTTTTGACCATCAAGAACACGGTGACATACAACACTACGACGAGCCGAAAAAATGAAGTTCAATGCTTCCGAGCATGCGTCGAATTGTTTCCAAGCATGCGTAGGAATTTTGCGCGTAGGAATTGGTACAGATGATCGGAATTTCCAATCAGAACTTTTTCCGACCGAAAAATTGAGAACCTGCTCTCAATCTTTTGCTGGCTGGAATTCCACCAGCAAAAGTCTGATGGAGCATACACACAGTCGCATTTTCGGACCAAAAGCTCTCATCAGACTTTTGCTGGCGGAATTTCCACTCGTGTGTACGGGGCATTAGTGCTCCTAATTGAGACACGTACACACTATAGAAGGATATGCTTGGTCCATATTTCATGACTTTAGACAGGCTTGGGACCAAGGTATAGAAGTGTTATCATTCACTTGGATGGACTTCATCAAGGAAGATATGGGTTTAAAGTTGGAAGAATTAAACAAAGTTCTGCAACTGTGAAAAGAATGGGAAGAGCTAGTTTATAAGGTCTGTTAAAGTCAGGCATGGCTGAACAGATGAAGATGAAAAAGAAGATACAGATGAATAATATAAATAAAATGTACTGGGATTTGAACTCATACAGGCTGATCGTGCACAGCATAAATTTGCAGAACACACTTGGAAAAGTATAAGCATCTAAAGGAATATGCCTTCTTCCATATGCCATTGGAACACAAATGTATGCACTCCACTGAGCTATATGAGTTCTCAAATTCCAAGGCATGACAGGGAAATGGGATTTCATTATAGCACTTATACAGTTCTGCCATCCAATAAACTGGTATTTTTATATTTAAAGAGGCACAGAACATATTTCTAGTGTGTAAGCCTTATTAGCAGTGTGTGAATATCATCTGTAGGGTGTAGGTCTTATCTGCAGTGTGTAGGTGATATATGCATTGTATAGGACCTATCTGTAGGGTGTAGGGCTTATCTCCAGTATCTAGAGCTTTTCTGAAGTGTGTAGAGCCTATATACAGTGGATAGAACCTGTCAGTAGAGTGTAGGGTATATCAGCAGTGTGTGGATCGCATCTGTAGGGTGTAGATCTTGTCTGCAGTGTGTAAAGCTGGTCATACATGGTTCAGTTATCGTTCAGCCAGCTAGTTGATCCAAAAGTGAAGCAATTTCTCCATCCACACATTCAAGGTTAATGGGGGAATCTGACAGCCAGACTCCCAGTCACGGTTCCTACAATGCTATGCAAACAGCCAGGTGTGGTCACGCCCCAAGGGGCTCAAGGAGGTATTGAACCCATGACTTTTTGTGTACTTTTCCGGCTGTATTGCCTCTGAGCTACACCTCAGCTCATTATTCAGCCTGGTTTCTATCTATACATTGTCCTGCATGCAGCACTGAAGGCTATACTCTGGATCTTGCTTTGCAATTAGCACCTGTCACTCCTTGTTCAGCTGAGGCAGTTTATCAAATCAGCTGGATATAAAATACTGCCTCGCCCTGAGGGCTGGGTCAGTTCATTGTCTCTTGTATTGCCAAAGGTTCCTGGTTTCCTGTGTTCTTATTTTCAGTGTTCCAAGACTGACCCCGGCTTCTGACCCTGGCTCTGTTCATCATTAACTCTGACTTCTGGAATCCCTGACTACGGCTTTACCTCGACAATCCGTTGGTAAATTCCCTGTCAAGCCCCCATGCTCAGATTCACAGCCCAAGTAGCCTTTTACCTAGTTACCATTGGCTGTGTGTATTTGCAAGGGTGAGCATACATCTACGTACTATGGACCCCAACCAAGGCAAGCTGTTACATAATGAACTGACACTCATGGAGTCCGCAGAGATGTTCAAGATGCTCACCTCCCTTGCTCATCAACTCTCCAGCCTGGGCCAGACCGTTTCGGAGCTGCAGCAAGAAGCCCTGTTGTTTAAAACTACTGTACGCCCAGCCCCAGAACCAGCATGTCCTGAACCATTTGTTGTGATGCCAGAGAGGTTTGATGGTAGTCGTGCATCCTTCTTGTGTTTTAGGATGGAATGCAAGCTGTTGTTTGCTCTTAAGCCTAGGTTATATGCCACCGATTATATAAAGGTTCACGCTACCATCAACCTGCTCACTGGGCAAATCAAAAAATGGGCTCATCAGCTACTACGGTGGTTAACAATACCGGTGTCCCTCAAGAACCGTAACCAATCCCCCTTCAGATATTTTTTTTTTAACCTAACCCTGCTTAAACTTCTCTACAACTTTAACCCTGACCTGTCTGGTGTGTTCCTTGGCCTTTATGATGCTGTTTGTTCACTAAGGTTCTCAAACAAACCTCTGAGGGCTTCACAGAACAGCTGTATTTATACTGAGATTAAATTGCACACAGGTGTTACTAATTACGTGACTTCTGAAGGCAACCGATTCCACTAGATTTTAGTTAGGGGTATCAGAGTAAAGGGGCTAAATACAAAGGCATGCCAGACTTTTCAGATATTTTTGTAGTACCTTCTACCTTAGGTAGGTAGGTGCTAGAGTAGTGTTTTTGTTAGTACAGCCAGTGCAGGTAAATTTAGGTAGGCCTAGCTGTGAGCTAGGCCTGTTTTTTTTTTTTATTTATTTATCTGGGGGCTTAGTGTAGCAGCAGGTGACTGATCTACCTGGCACCTCCTTTGTTTCCAGAGGAGTGACTTGGGGTGTGTTTGGGAGCCCTGACCAATCCCCAACTAGGATTGGCAGGGGGTAGGCCTCCTATATATATATACCCATGGTCAGCCTGTTGTGGGAGGAGTTGTCGGTGGAAGAACTGAATAATGGAGTGTTAGGCTGTGCTGGCCCTTGAGGGACCCCCTTTCTGGGGGGGAAGTGACCTTGGGCCTAGAGCTTGGGAGCAGGGGGGCCTCTCTCTACAGTGTCCTGGAACAGGAGCAGGGTGAAGACAGAGGGGAGCACTGCCAGGAAATTCATTCAGGAGGGATCCATGCCGGGGTCAGCGAGTGAGAAGCACAGTGAGAAGCTCTGGGGGAGACATGCCAGGATTGGATGTGGAGCCAGAGGAAGAGACTGTGGTGTTATTGAAGTCAAGTCGCTGCAGCCAGGAGGGTTGGCAGGATTTGCGCCGGACTTGCTGTGATCACTAGTCCACCAAGTATCAGTTAGCACAACTATTCTTTTCATCTAAAATGGTTGCTACAACTAAGGGGACTGCAGACCCCCACCTGCAAATTGCTACTAGGAAAATGTTAGGACTTATTCAGAGTGAGGCCTAGCCATGTGCTAACATTGACAGGAATCTAGAATTGGACAGTAGAGAAAATCAAGTGATCTCAAGTAGTGTTCTGGAGGAGATGTGAAGTAGGAGAGATTGTCAGATTCGACTACCTTTATTTCAACTAAGAAAGATTCATTATTTGGGAATCCCATGTCCCTTTTCCCCATCCAAGTTTAATCCCCTAATAAAAACAACAAAAACAAGTAAAAGACTGTTCATTGACTGGAGAAAGTGTGCCTGAAATGGATGTCAGGCCAAGCAGGGTGATGTGTGGAGCTGAAACACGCAGCAACTCCACGGGGGCACCGCTACATTTATTTGTAAAGAATTTTGAAAAACATTTATTTTTCTTCCACTTCACAACTATGTGCTACTTTGTGTTGGTCTATCACATAAAATCCCAATAAAATAAATTTACGTTTTTGATTGTAACATGATTAAATGTGGAAAATTTCAAGGGGTATGAATACTTTTTCAAGGCACTGTAGATCAATACACATCCATTCCCAAGGCCTGAAGGAACTCAAAGTTTCCTACAACCTTCATAAGAAAAAACACGGGCCAGTTTGTATGGAAGCCACTAAACCAGACCCAGTCTACTTAAAAATGGAGGTAAAAACACATGAAAATGCTTACCAGCAGTGGTTTTCTTTCCATAAGTGATGAGTCAACTCCCTATCAAAACCCTTCTCCCTCCTTGTATATTATGGTCCTTTCCTCTTTTTTGTGTGTTTGATTACTCACTGTGCTGGTCCAGCTCCTCTGCCCTTTCCTTCACCTCCCTACATAACCTTTTATGTAGCTACAGGAGCAGTGAATCAAAATAATAGAATGTCAACTGGGTGACAGCTGGGGCAGCTGACATCACATCCAAGATGGTGGCACCCAGTAGCAATCTCTGGTCTTTTCAATGTCTACACAAGGGACACTTTTACAGGTAAATAACATGAATAAATAAAAATATTATATGCACATAAAATCCAATGGCAAGATTTTGTTGAAAAAAGAGATTCTAGTGACAGGGTCTCTTTAACTTAGCTTTATGTTTCGGATTGTGTGGAGAACATTTATTATACATGTGAATCCAGTGAGATTCTTACTTAGAACAAGAAAGTAAGAGGACTAACCACTCAGCAACAGTATTTAAGGTGGCTGTTAAAGTGGATCTAAAACCAAGAACTGAAATCTGATATCTGTTTTGAATCTTCTTAACTGCTTTTCTGGGGTGTCCCTGCAGCACTCCTGGCTCCTCCTCTTCATCGGGTTCCCCCAATGGAGAGCCACTTTCCATGGGGTCACCCGTGCGGGCGCGCTCCTGAGTCCTGCTGCTGTATCTATTGACACAGACAGCTGGACTCGGCCCCGCCCTCGGCTCCCATGTCACTGGATTTGATAAACAGCAGTGGGAGCCAATGGCTCCCGCTGCTCTCAATCTATCCAATGAGGACTCGAGACAGAGGCTGGAGCTGCTGGGCTCATGCTCATCGCTGGAACGATCGGGTTCAGGTAAGAAAAATGAGGGCTCTGGGGGGCAGCTGCAGGGCAGAATGTTTGTCACCTTAATGCATAGAATGCATTAACCGCTTCCCGACCGGCACACAACGATGTACGTCGGCAGAATGGCATGGACAGGCATAAGGGCGTATAAGTAAGTCCCTTTTAAAATGCCTCCGCGCCGGTCGGGACTCCCGTGAGGCCGTTCGCGGGTCCCGCGGACTCGATCGCCTCATTTTTTTAAATATTGTATTATATCTTTTCATGTGACAACACTGAAGAAATTACACTTTGCTGCAATGTAAAGTAGTGAGTGTACAGCTTGTATAACAGTGTAAATTTGCTGTCCCCTCAAAATAACTCAACACAGACATTACTGTCTAAATCACTAACTTTATCTACTAGCATTGCTTTGAGTCCATAAGGAATTATCCATTATGTAGATTCAATAGAAACAAAAAATAAAATAAGAGAGTGAAAAAAAAAAGCAAATAAAAGAATAACATTAACACTATCAGCAATAAAAAATACTTGTAAATCTTGATATTTCTGTGGATTATGATGTTGGTTAGTCCTGTGTTTTACTTATTGTGATCAACCCAACTGAGACAGGGGCTTTTGGAGCGGACTGCAGGGTAGCCTCCTGCCTACTGACTATGGTCCCTTGCATCTGAGGGGGCTCTATTCTTGGGAGGTGTGTGCCTGGGGGACCCTTTGAGTGGTTTTGCTTTGGATTGGGGTCCATGTCCCCCAAAAAACACAGACTCTGGGAACCTAGGACCTGGATACAGATTTGGGGCCTCTGTGCCAAACCCAGCAATGACTGCTTCACCCCCACCTAGACTCAGAATAGATGTTAATATAATCAGTTCAAAACAACCTGATGCTGGGTTCTCCTGCTATAATCTGTTTATTAAGTTGTCTTTCTCTAATGGTATAATTCCCCCATTGTGTGCCTCCTAGGTGTGAATTCCCATTGTTAATTGAGTCACCTGTTGGTTCTATCTGTCTACTAATCCTCTTGTAGATGTGACTAGCTTACTGTTAATTAGATCACTGTTAGCTGTTCATTAGATGTACTGATGATATTACTGTTTAACCACTTCAGCCCCGGAAGGATTTACCCCCTTCCTGACCAGAGCATTTTTTGCAATTCGACACTGCGTCGCTTTAGCTGACAATTGCGCAGTCGTGCGATGTTGTACCCAAATAAAACGAAACGTCCTTTTACCACAAATAGAGCTTTCTCTTGCTGGTATTTGATCACCTCAGTGGTTTTTATTTTTTGCGCTATAAACAAAAAAAAAAGTGCGACAATTTTGGAAAAAAAAAGCTATATTTTTCACTTTTTGCTATAATAAATATCCCCAAAAAATATATAAAAAAAACAAATTTCTTTCTCAGTTTAGGCCGATATGTATCTGGCATTTTTATTATAAATGTTGTTCTTATTAGTAATGGCGGCAATCTGCGATTTTTATCGTGACTGCGACATTATGACACATCGGACACTTTTGACACTATTTTGGGACCATTGTCATTTATACAATGATCAGTGCTATAAAAAAACATAACTATAACAAAATTGATGTGCCTTTTTTCCCACAAATAGAGCTTTCTTTTGGTGGTATTTGATCACTTCTGCGGTTTTTATTTTTTGAGCTATAAACAAAAAAAGAGCGACAATTTTGAAAAAATATCCTCAAAAAATATAAAAAAAAAACAATGTATTCCACAGTTTAGGCCGATATGTATTCTTCTACATATTTTTGGTAAAAAAAAAAAACGCAATAAGTGTATAATGACTGGTTTGCAAAAAAGTTATAGCGTCTTCCAAATAGGGGATAGATTTATGGCATTTTAGTAATGGCGGCAATCTGAGATTTTATCGTGACTGCAACATTGCGGCAGACAGATCGGACACTTTTGACACTATTTTGGGACCATTGACATTTATACAGTGATCAGAGCTAAAAATAGCCACTGATTACTGTATAAATATCACTGGCAGGAAGGGGTTAAACTCTAGGGGGGGCAATCAAGGGGTTAAATGTGTTCCCTCAGTGTGTTCTAACTGTAGGGGGGATGGGCTCACTAGAACATGACAGATCATTGGGAGCAGTAGATCCCTGTCCTGGTGCTAGGCAGAACAGGGAAATGCCTTGTTTACATAGGCATTTCCCCGTTCTGCCTCTCTTCATTGCAATTGCGGGCCACCGGCAAACATCGAGTCCGCAGGACCCGCAAGCACGCTCTCGCTAGGTGGGAAATACGAAAGGACGTACGGGTACGCCCTTTTGTGCACCCGTGCCATTCTGCCAACGTAAATCAGCGAAGGCAAGTGGTTTAAGTTTGCATTGTTTAGGATAATGTGATCAAGCTCTTATCTGATTTTGTGTGGTATACTGTATATTCTGGGTGAGTTTACAATAAAGTCAGTTCCAATTTGCACCTAAGCTAGTGTCGTCTAGTTCTTGGGTGCAATGCTCAGCTATGATACCTGGTTCCTGGTTCCAGAGTGGAGGAAGCTGTATCTTGGTGGAGGCACCCATGTTAGGTGCCAGGCAGTCCATCACACTTATTACTTGCTACGTAAAGTTTGTAAGACTCTAGGAGCCAATCAGTGGAATTTTTGCCCAAAGAGACAAGTTTGTTTAATATACCATTCAGTTTAAAGAAAGGGGGACATCAGCTGGAATATTGCAGAGTTTGCCATACTGATATTGAGGTGAATTAACAAAAACTGGAGAAGCCAGCGTCTGGAGCAGATGAGCGTGGCAACCAAATCAGCTTCTGCCCAGGTTCACATTGCTGCGGTTTAGAAATCTTGCGAGTTCAGCTGAACTTGCACGATTTCAACCCGGCAATGCAGTCCGACTTCGGGGGCGATTTGACAGACATCTATGCGGGTTCCTGCACAAATGTCTATTAAAATCGCATCTGAAGTCCCCAAAAGTAGTGCAAGAACT
Source organism: Lithobates sylvaticus (assembly GCA_028564925.1). Classification (NCBI taxonomy): domain Eukaryota; kingdom Metazoa; phylum Chordata; class Amphibia; order Anura; family Ranidae; genus Lithobates; species Lithobates sylvaticus. The sequence goes on from CM053028.1 coordinate 481,233,246, forward strand.
ACTTTTTGGAATTGGTGCGGCACCGCAAAGTCGACGTTGCACCGATTTGGCAATAGCCACGGATTTGGCATGCGATCTGACATGTCAAATCTCATGCCAAATCGGACCAATGTGAACCTAGGCTAAATTTTACTTTTCAAAGCGTAACTCAATAAGCTGAAGATAGAAGCTGATTGGTTGCCACATACAGCGGCTCCAGTTTCTGTCTTTTATTTTTTTATATAAATTTATAAATTCCCCCTATTGTACAGGTATAGTTCACTGTTGTCACTAACGTGTAGTCAGTCCAAAGCTGTACCGTGCATGCAAACAGGATGTAGCTGGAAGAGGCTGCAGAAAATAGAGTTAAAAATTAGAAAAGAAGATTTTATGAAGAAAAATAAAAAAAATATGGCAGCTGTTTATGATGCACAGTGCTTTAGAAACTAAATCTCATCCAGTTAGGGGTTTGATCTACTTTTAAAGAATCCATTTGCACGTTAAAATTAGTGTACTAGGCATGGCGAACACTGACCCACTTTGTAAAAATCCCACTAATGGAGACAACATCAAAAGAAAGTACAGAGCACACAAATCACATCAGCCTGACAATTTCTCAAAGACATTTTTAATCATAGCATTCTACCAAATTTTACATAGTAAACAGAACACATACATATCATAGATGAAATATTGTCTCAGCTAAATTTTTCATGTAAATGTCACAATTCAGCTGTCACCATTGTGTTGTATGGATGCAGAAGAGTGAACATCCAATAGAATTTATATTGGAGATGTCATCTGTTTTTCATGGTTGTTTTGCCATTTGCAGTGATAAGGCTACAGGCTGTTTTTATATACAGCAGAACCTGTTTGTCAGGGGGGTTGTGACTGGCCAGATGTTGGTCCTTCCTTGCTTTTCTTCTTTGATAGAGCACCTCATCCCCTGCCGTTGTAGCCACCATATTGGACACACATCTCCTGGCCATTGGCCCGCTCACAAATTCTTAACCTGAGGCCTACACTTGTAATAAAGGAATGGCCACACATGAATGCATTTTCAGCACTTTATTGCAACTTCTCATCTACACATTACGACCTGTGATAGATCATATTTGACATAGTGGCAGATGTTTCAGCGCAGAGCATCAATACGAATATACTGTACATCTTGCAGCTATGGTTGCCACCTCATCCCTTTAACCACTTAAGCCCTGGACCATTTGTCTGGCAAAAGACCAGAGCGTTTTTTTTGCGATTCGGCACTACGTCGCTTTAACTGACAATTGCGTGGTCGTGCGACGTGGCTCCCAAACAAAATTGACATCCTTTTTTCCCAAAAAATAGAGCTTTCTTTTGGTGGTATTTGATCACCTCTGCGGTTTTTATTTTTTGCGCTATAAACAAAAAAATAGGGACAATTTTTGAAAAAAAAAACACATTATTTTTTACTTTTTGCTTTAATAAATATCCCCAAAAAATATATAAAAATGTTTTTTTCCCTCAGTTTAGGCCAATGCGTATTCTTATACATATTTTTGGTAAAAAAAAAAAAATGCAATAAGCCTTTATTGATTGGTTTGCGCAAAAGTTATAGCGTCTACAAAATAGGGGATAATTTTATGGCATTTTTATTAATATTTTTTTTGTTTTACTAGTAATGGGGCGATCATCGATTTTTATCATGACTGCGACATTATAGCGGACAGATCGGACACTTTTGGAGCTATTTTGGGATTTTTTCACATTTTCACATTTATAGAGCGATCAGTGAGATTAAAAATGCATTGATTACTGTGTAAATGTGACTGGCAGTGAAGGGGTTAACCACTAGGTGGCGCTGTAGGGGTCAAGTGTGTCCTAGGGAGTGATTCTAACTGTGGGGGGGGGGCTAGGTGTGACACGAAACTGATCACTGCTCTCGATTACAGGGAACTGTGATCAGTGTCCTGTCACTAGGCAAACGGGGAAATGCTTGTTTACATCAGCATCTGCCTGTTCTTCCTCTCCGTAAGACAATCGCAGGTATCCCCACAGACATTGAGTCCACGGGACCCGCGATCACACTCACGGAGGTCGCCGCAAACTGCTTCTTAAAGGGCAACATACAGGTACGTTATTCTGCCTGTACGTGCCCTTCTGCCGTCGTATATCGGCGTAAGTCGGCCAGCAAGCGGTTAAACCCGAACACATATTAATTACACAAGTTCTGTGGCTGATCAAGGTGGTAATTAAACTCACTTGGTGAGTTATCTACATTTAATTAGCCTCAGAACCTGTGTAATTCTAAGGTGTTCAGGTTTAAATGGATGAGGTGGCAACTCTACTTGCAGCAGTCATTTCAGTGCAGAGCACAAGTATACATCTTTTAGCCATCTTCCCTCTCCTCCATTTCTCTCCTTGGGAGCACTACAGAGTTGGGACCACCTCCCCAGGTATACTAAGTCTCTAAGCATTAAGCTTCCCACAACCAAGCCACAGTGTCTCATCTACGGCTTTACCCAACTGGGAACGCTCCCTGATGACTTCTATTCTCAGGTTTCACTGTCACTCACATTTAGAAGACTCTGTCTAGGCCCCCGAGGCCATATGCACCAAGCTACAGGACCTGCAGAAGAAGGTCAGGGGTAGACAAGGCGACTACAGCAAATCCTCAAGCAATCTTTGCCACTTTACCTGGGAATTCAGCCCTGCACAGGGCTCCTTAGATCAGCTTAGTACAGAATTACATCTTTGCTGCTCTGGGGTGTCCTGTTCTCATCCCCCAGAATTAAGGGGCACAAACTCCACCCACTACATCACTAGAGGAAGCTAACAACTGCTTACAACTTCCCCCTTACTGTGCCATAATGGCAACAGAGCCACCAGCGGCAGGCAAGCAAACTGCACCTGTCAACGTCCTTTACAAGGCTAGGTGACATGGGTGGCTGGGTGAGGTACATGGCAGGAGTCTTGGCAGGCAGTTGTTTGATATATATATATATATATATATATATATATATATATATATATAGAGCCATTGAAGAGCAGTCAGTGTTCCCTTACCCTGATGAGTCACTCTACCTCTGATGGAATACTGCTTCAGCAATACAGATCTTGGATTGTCTTCAGCATCTGTATGAATTTAGCACTGCCAGAACTTTTTTTGTACACATGTTGTGACCGCCTAACGTACTTGTACTGTGGCAGGTCAACTCTATTGCGCAAAATCATGTACCTTTACGTGATTTTGTGCAATAGCCACTGGGTGGTGCACGTGCGCCGCCAGAGGTGCGATCACGCACTGAATGGACATGATCATTCCCGGGAGAGGCAGACCAGCGACCTGCCCATGTAAATAAGGCAGATCGCAGTTCTGGCATGGGTGAAGATAGAGACCTTGTGTTCCTGCTGAGCAGGAACACGGATCTCTGTCTTCACGCAGTCAGAGCAACCCCCACACAGTTAGCACACCCCTAGGGACACACTTAACCCTTTTATTGCCCCTGATGTTAACCCCTTCCCTGCCAGTGTCATTAGTACAGTAACAGTGCATATTTCTAGCACTGATCACTGTAATAATGTCACTGGTCCCCAAAAAATTGTCCAAAGTATTATCAGTTAGGCGTCCGATTTGTCAGGAGCAGTCCTGCTAAAAATCGCTGATCGCCGCCATTACTAATAAAAATGGCATACAAATATCCCATAGTTTGTAGATGTGATAACCTTTGCGCAAAAAAGAAACAATCAATATACGCTTATTGGGATTTTTTTTACCAAAAATATGTAGCAGAATACATATTGGACAAAATTGATGAAGACATTCGAATTTTGTAATTTTTATCGGATATGTTTTTTTTTCAAAATTGCTGCTCTTTTTTTGTTTATAGCGCAAAAAATTTAAAAAACGCAGAGGTGATCAAATACCTCCAAAAGAAAGCTATATTTGTGGGGGAAAAAAGGACATGCATTTTATTTGGGTACAGTGTCGCACGACCGCGCAATTGTCAGTTAAAATAATGCAGTGCCTTATTGCAAAAAATGGCTTGGTCATTAAGGGGGTAGAACCTTCCGGGAAGAAGGAAAGGGGAAAGAGGTAATAAACCTTGGGACTTTAAAGGTGTATAGTATAAACAGTGTATAGAACACAATTACAGATAGATAACATTTTAATGTTTTATTACAAAGATAAAAAACATGGAGGGAGAACATTCCATCCAAATACCAGTTGTAACTTCTATTCAAAAGCAAAAGTACAGACACTACCACTCAACATGTTTTGCTTTTTATAACTTCATCAGGAGATTCAGGTGTGATGTATAAATTGCAAGGCTGCTCAGAGTAATACAAAAAACTTGATGTTAGATAAAAAGATGTACCATAAGTCCCATGCATATTCAAAGCACTCCATTTGTTGTATGTCACCGAGTGGTCACAGGAGGAAAATAATTTTTAAATATGAGATTCCTCTGTAAATACTTGAAAGGTTGAATCAATTTTATTCAGCATAATGTATGAACCCAAAGAGTAAATGTCCGGCTGAAATATGAAATGGACATTTGCAGGAAGACCAGCACTATCAGGGTATCAGGAAACACAAGGTGCTCACAGAGGAGAAAAATCGAAATGGGGAGGACAAGTTGTGTAGACAGGAGTGGGAGAGATGGTCTTACCTCTTTGGGACTTACATCTTTTTATCTAACATCAAGTTTTTTTTGTATTGCTCTACACCTACACTTGAATCTCCTAATGAAGTTATAAATAGCGAAACATGTTGAGTGGTAGTGTCTGTACTTTTGCTTTTGAATAGAAATTACAACTTGTATTTGGATTGAATGTTCTCCCTCATGTTTTTTATCTTTGTAATAAAACATTAAAATGTTATCTATCTGTAATTGTGTTCTATACTGTACACTGTTTCTACTATACACCTTTAAAGTCCAGAGGTTTAGTACCTCTTTCCCCTTACATTATAGGCCTGAAGATTATATATTTTCTGAAAGCAGGGACCCTGGAGAATTAAATCGTTATGGAATTTTTTTTATGTCACACAATATCAGTGCAACTGTTGATCAAATTCATATTTTCGGGGTAAAAATACACTAAAGTAAATTTTAGTGCCCTCATACACAGTTTTTTACCAACATTTTTGGTAACATAAAAGATTAGTTTATGTCGAGTAAATGGATACAAAACATGTCAAGTCCTAAAATTAAGCATGCCTGGGAACTGGGAAATGGCGACAAACTTTGCTATCCAAAATTGTCCATAGGGGAACATAAGGTCACCAGTTTAGAGTTAACTGTGAATTCTGCTCATAGAATGAGTACACTCACTCTGGTATGCCCGAGAATATGTAACATACAGTATGTAGTGCAATTGGCATTTTTGTAAGTAGCCACACATGACCCATGTGTGTATTTGTGTACATGAGGGGCAGAGGGCTTCAGCATTTTTTATTTTTTTAATTGACATGGAACTCTTCATTTTCTAAGCATTTTCAGCAACTGATTTATTCATTTACTGAGTGTTCCATTTTAAAGTGGTTGTAAAGGACTATGTTTTTTTGCCTTAATGCATTCTCTGCATTAAGGTAAAAAAAACTTCTATGTTCATCTCCCCCAGCCCCCCTAAATACCTAACTGAGCCCAATCCCAATCCAGTGCTGCTTCTATCCTACTCACTGAAAAATTTATCAGTATAATCGCCACCAGGCAATGAGCAGGAAGGTGATCCAGGAAATCTGAGTTATCTTCCTAGCTGTGCATTGTGGCAGACGTGTGTAAATCAGCAGACTGGCTGTACAGAATTACAAGCCCTTCGGGAGGTATAACTGTAATGGTGTATGCATTTTTAGCTGTGTATTTAGTTGTTGGCCTGGAGTTGTATTTCTAAAAGCTGGATTCTCCTTGGTCTTGGTCTCTATAGGCTACGTAATAGTGCTGCTGTTCACACTGTTATAAACAAATCCATCAGTTCTGCATAACTATTAATTAATTGCAATACATCAGGATCTGTACATTCTGTTAAGTGTTAAAGTGACCAATGGATTCCTGCAGCTTTCTAGGAGACATACTGGAACAATATAATAAGTAACAACTGGATGGAGTAGCAGCAGTATGTAGAGAGCAGAGTGCCCCGGAGGCATGTCGTTTTATTATGTTACACGTCAATACATCATTTGTCTACTTTTGTGCTTCAGAGCCATGGAAGGCATAAAATCGTAATGACACATTTGGCAATTTATTCTTAGATTCATTTAAAATGTGTCCAGCTGCCAAATTTCTGAGCAAGTAGCAAGTCACTGCCCGATGGTCCCAAGTGGCCTGCTCTGACACTCAGCGTCTAAAGGATCAAACCAGCTGTGATTAAACAGCATTCCGGGCTTAAAATGAACCTGTGCATTGCATATGACAGGTAAACCAACAGGATAATTTTAATAGCTGCCTTTTATGGATCTTCCCCCTCACCCCTCGCCCACTCCTTTCACCCACAAGAACAAGAAGAAAAACCCTATGTAAGCTGTTGGAGCTTGCACAGAGCTGAGGACTCTCTGCCCACCTCGTGCTGCCTGAGTGGTCAATGGCCAAGCATCAGAGCTATTACATCAGAGTAGGTGGAGTCAGTTCCCCATGATACCTTCCTCTTGATAATCTTCACTATGGTATATCTCTATTCCCTGCTGGTAGTTGAATGTAGAGAATATGCTATGGAGCCAGCATTAAGGTTTGACATACATTGGCAAAGCATGCATTTTCTTAAGGCTGGGTTCACACCGCAGTACGAATTGGCTCACAGCAGGGGGTCCGGTGTGTCCCTGTTCACCGTTTCAGGTCTGATTCCAGTCCAAACTTTTGGCTGAATTTGGATCTGAAATGGACCAGAAGATGCACAGGACTCCTGTGCAATTCGGATCTGAAATGGACCAGAAGATGCACAGGACTCCTGTGCAAGGTGTGAACCGGCTTCATAGAGAGCTGGTCACAGTCTCCTGACATGCCAATTGGATGTGGGGAAGCCTGCATCCAATTCGCAATAGTGTGAACCCAGTCTTAAGGTTTAATCTGTAAAGCAGAAAGGAGCCAAAGTACACAGAGAATAGCCTGAAAAAAAATCCTCAAAATCCATGCTGTATTAATCTGGCTTTAGTAATCCTAATCTGATGGTCTGGACTGTCACGGTGACCACTGGTTATGGCCCATGGAGGAGACTGGGAATTTTGTCTGCTTCTTCCGAGCATGGAAAAGCGCTCAGTTCAGCCTCTGATTCCATGGAGAGAGCAGATCATTCTTTAATGATGGACAACAACGTGATGAACTCTGATGCCCCGTTCACACGAGCGGAAATTCTGCCAGCAAAAGTCTGAGAGCTTTTGGTCCGAAAATGCGACCGTGTGTATGCTCTATCAGACTTTAGCTGGCGGAATTCCAGCCAGAAAAAGATTGAGAGCATGTTCAAAAGTTCCGATCGTCTGTACCAATTCTGACGGGCAAAATTCCTATGCATGCTCGGAAATGATTTGACGCATGCTCGGAAGCATTGAACTTAATTTTCTCAGCTCGTCATAGTGTTGTACGTCACCGCGTTCTTGACGGTCGAAAGTTCAGCGAACTTTTGTGTGACCGTGTGTATGCAAGCCAAGATTGAGCGGAATTCCGTCGGAAAAAACATCCAACATCCGATAGAAATTCCGCTCGCATGTACGCGGCATTAGAGTGAGGTTTGGATTCATTCTCTGAATTAAGACAATATAGCTTCCCTTCTGGAGTGGATGGAAAGGTGTAATATTAATCTTGTACAGGTTAACAGTCAGAGGAAATATGGTGGCCCTCCTGCAGACTGGGCTGGAGAGGCTCCTTCACTTGGGACAGAAATATTTATCAACCATACCCCTCAAGAAATCTATGAATATAAATGAATTCCACTTTTTCAGACTGCTGGAAAATTGTATGTAATGTAGTTTGTGTATCCAGGGCAGTGGACTTGTTTCCGGACTGTGTGGGATGGGCTCCCTGACTAATCAAAGCTTGTCTGGGTGCCTGGCTGTTGGTTAGCTTCCTGTTAACCACTTCAGCCCCGGACCATTTGGCAGCCAAAGGACCAGAGGTCTTTTTTCAATTTCGCACTGCACTACTTTAACTGGTAATTGCGCGGTCATGCAATTTTGTAACCAAACGAAATTTGCGTCCTTTTCTTCCCACAAATAGAGCTTTCTTTTGATGGTATTTGATTGCCTCTGTGATTTTTATTTTTTTGCGATATAAAACGGAAAAAGAGCGAAAATTTTGAAAAAAAAAGAGATTTTCTACTTTTTGTTATAAAAAAAATCTAATAAACTCAATTTTAGTCAAACATTTGGGCCAAAATGTATTCAGCCACATGTCTTTAGTAAAAAAAAATGCCAATAAGCGTATATTTATTGGTTTGCGCAAAAGTTATAGCGTCTACAAACTAGAGTACATTTTCTGGAATTTACACCGCTTTTAATTTATGACTGCCTATTTCATTTCTTGAGGTGCTAAAATGGCAGAGAAGTACAAAACCCCCCCAAATGACCCCATTTTGGAAAGTAGACACCCCAAGCTATTTGCTGAGAGGCATGTTGAGCCCATTGAATATTTTTTTTTTTTAGTCCCAAGTGATTGAATAAAGACAAAAATAAAAAAGATTTTTTTTTTTTTTCAAAAAGTTGTCACTAAATGATATATTGCTCACACATGCCATAGTTATATGTGGAATTGCACCCCAAAATACATTTTGCTGCTTCTCCTGAGTATGGGGATACCACATGTGTGGGACTTTTTGGGAGCCTAGCCGCGTACGGGCCCCGAAACCCAAGCACCGCCTTCAGGATTTCTAAGGGTGCAAATTTTTGATTTCACTCCTCACTACCTATCACCGTTTCGAAGGCCATAAAATGCCAAAATAGCACAAAACCCCCCCAAATGACCCCATTTTGGAAAGTAGACACCCCAAGCTATTTGTTGAGAGGCATGGTGAGTATTTTACAGCTCTCATTTGTTTTTGAAAATGAAGAAAGTAAAGAAAAAAACATTTTTTTTTCTTTTTTTTTTTCAATTTTCAAAACTTTGTGACAAAAAGCGAGATCTGCAAAATACTCACCATACCTCTCAGCAAATAGCTTGGGGTGTCTACTTTCCAAAATGGGGTCATTTTGGGGGGTTTTATGCCATCTGGGCATTCCATGGCCTCCGAAACTGTGATTGGCAGTGAGAAGTGAAATAAAAAAATTACACCCTTAGAAAGCCTGAAGGCGGTGATTGGTTTTTGGGGTTCCGTACGCAGCTAGGCTCCCAAAAAGTCCCACACATGTGGTATCCCCGTACTCAGGAGAAGCAACAGAATGTATTTTGGGGTGTATTTCCACATATGCCCATGACATGTTTGAGCAATATATCATTTAGTGACAACTTTTTGTAAAAAAAATATATATATTTTTTTTTTTTTTCATTATTCAATCTCTTGGGACAAAAAAAAAAAAATATTTAATGGGCTCAACATTGCTCTCATCAAATAGCTTGGGGTGTCTACTTTCCAAAATGGGGTCATTTGGGGGGGGTTTGAACTGTCCTGGCATTTTATGCACAACATTTAGAAGCCTATGTCACACGTCACCCACTCTTCTAACCACTTGTAGACAAAGCCCTTTCTGACACTTTTTGTTTACATGAAAACATATTTTTTTTTTGCAAGAAAATTACGTTGAACCCCCAAACACTATATATAATGTTAAAGCAAAGGCCCTACAGATTAAAATGGTGGGTGTTGCATTTTTTTTTTCCACACAGTATTTGCGCAGCGATTTTTCAAACGCATTTTTTGTGGAAAAAATACACTTTTTTTTATTTTAATGCACTAAAACACACTATATTGCTCAAATTTTTGATGAAATAAAAAATATGATCTTAGGCCGAGTACATGGATACCAAACACGACATGCTTTAAAATTGCGCACAAACACGCAGTGGCGACAAACTACATACATTTTTAAAAGCCTTTAAAAGCCTTTACATGATACCACATTAGATTCACGGAGGAGGTCTACTGCTAAAATGACTGCCCTCGATCTGACCTTCGCGGTGATACCTCACATGCATGGTGCAATTGCTGTTTACATATGACGCCAGACCAACGCTTGTTGTACGCCTTTGCGCAAGAGAAGGGGGGGCAGGGGTGCTTTTTTTTTGGTTTTTTTTTTATTTATTTAGCTTTTTTATTTTATTTTTAAACTGTTCCTTCCATTTTTTTTCTTTGTTATGATTTTTATTGTTATCTCAGGGAATGTAAATATCCCCTATGATAGCAATAGGCAGTGACAGGTACTCTTTTTTTGAAAAAATTGGGGTCTATTAGACCCTAGATCTTTCCTCTGCCCTCAAAGCATCTGACCACACCAAGATTGGTGTGATAAAATGCTTTCCCAATTTCCCAATGGCGCGGTTTATATCCGGGAGGGGGGACATTCCCTCCCACTGCTTGTAAAAGCAGTCTAGAGGCTAATTACCCGCTAGAATTGCTTTTACATGAAAGCCGATCACTGGCTGAAAAGAATGATACCAAGATGATACCTAAACCTGCAGGCATCATTCTGGTATAACCATTCAAAGTCCAGCAACATACTGGACATATATTGTAATCTTTTTTTTTTCATGCAGCCTCTTGGCTGAACGAAAAAAAGAGATTGATTGGTGGGTATGCCCACCATTAGAATACCTCCCTTCATCCACCCACTTCTAATGATGGGCATACATGCACCATTTATATATGCCGATGCATGGGGGCATCCTCCCGCAAAAGTTATGCCGTGTACACACGGTCGGAATTTCGACCGTATGTACGTGGCATTAGGAGCCAATCGCTCCTCCCCCCCCCTGCTGCCCCCATGCTTCGGCATATATGCTCTTTTTTTTTAACTGTGGTGGTGAAATCACCTCCTACAGCGTTGGAGTCGCGGCTTTATGTATCGTGGGAGCAAACGCTGTTGCTGTCAAGATAAATAAATCCGCGTTGCAACTGAATGGCGCACCTGAAAACAAAAAAATGCTTAACACTAAAACACAGTAAACAAAATTACATACCTGAAAAGCAAGCATGATAAAACATGATAAAACATAATAAAACATTGCAGAATAGAATGGAGTAAAAAAAGAGCAACAATAGAGAGAGAATAGAGTGAGAGAGAGAACAATAAAACGACAACTATTTTATTTTTTTTTTATTTTTTTGAGATTCACAGGTAAAAAAGCTCCTGACTGAAGCGACTGAATCAAAACGCTACCACAAAAAAAATGTTAGCGATCGCAGGGATCAGGCCTGACTCTGCGAACGCTGCAGTTATGTGTGCTTAGTGTTTTGTAAGTGACAGTGATCGATCGATACTGCACTTGGGTGGGCTGGGCTGGGCGGAGGGGGAAAACGCAGGTGCTAGCAGGTATCTGGGCTGATCCCGCTAACAATGCGTTTTTTTTTGGAACCCTAAACTGCTGGGACGCTAGTATAGATCTGATCAGATCAGATATTGATCTGTTCAGATACTGTGCCACTAAGGGAGGTGTATGCTTTGCGCGTGGGTGTTTGCGGTACTGGCACTAACCTGGGGCGACGCAGACCTTATTTGACCCTAAAACCTAATTGATATCACCCGCCGGGCGATCAGGGGGTTAAACCGTTATTGGGTAATAAATGGCGGGTGCCCTGACAGTATAAAAAACAAGCTAACTAACCAGCGTCACCCGTAACAGTAATACAAAAAAAAACTGGTTACCTAGCGACACTAATGCAGCGATCAGAAAAACGATCGCTTAGTGACACTGGCAAAAAGGGGTGAAAGGGTTAACTAGGGGCAATCAGGGGGTTAAAACCTTTATTAGGTAATATATGGGGGTACCTGACGCTATATAAAAACCTGACGGGGAACCTAAATAACGAAATAACTAACTGGCTAACCAGCGTCACCAGTGACAGTTATACAGTGATCACTGGTGAAAGGGTTAACTCTAGGGGCAATCAGGGGGTTAAAACCTTTATTTAGGTTGTAATATGGGGGTACCTGACCTATAAACCTATTTATGAACCTATATAAACATGGCGGTTACCTAAAAAAAAAAAATGGTTACCTAGCGACACTAATGCAGCGATCAGAAAAAACGATCGCTTAGTGACACTGGCAAAAGGGGGTGAAAGGGTTAACTAGGGGCAATCAGGGGGTTAAAACCTTTATTAGGTAATATATGGGGTACCTGACGCTATATAAAAACCTGACGGGGAACCTAAATAACGAAATAACTAACTGGCTAACCAGCGTCACCAGTGACAGTTATACAGTGATCACTGGTGAAAGGGTTAACTCTAGGGGCAATCAAGGGGTTAAAACCTTTATTTAGGTTGTAATATGGGGGGTACCTGACCTATAAACCTATTTATGAACCTATATAAACATGGCGGTTACCTAAAAAAAAAAAATGGTTACCTAGCGACACTAATGCAGCGATCAGAAAAACGATCGCTTAGTGACACTGGCAAAAGGGGTGAAAGGGTTAACTAGGGGCAATCAGGGGGTTAAAACCTTTATTAGGTAATATATGGGGGTACCTGACGCTATATAAAAACCTGACGGGGAACCTAAATAACGAAATAACTAACTGGCTAACCAGCGTCACCAGTGACAGTTATACAGTGATCACTGGTGAAAGGGTTAACTCTAGGGGCAATCAAGGGGTTAAAACCTTTATTTAGGTTGTAATATGGGGGTACCTGACCTATAAACCTATTTATGAACCTATATAAACATGGCGGTTACCTAAAAAAAAAAAATGGTTACCTAGCGACAGCAGTGACACTAATACAGCGATCAGAAAAACGATCGCTTAGTGACACTGGCAAAAGGGGGTGAAAGGGTTACCTGGGGGGCAATCAAGGGGTTAAACCTTTATTAGGGGGGGGGTAGGGGGCTACCTTGGACCTAAAACTAACTGCACTGACAGTTATTACAGTCACACTGACACTAAATGCAGTGATCAGTAAAAAAATGATCACTGCAATTAGTGACACTGTGACTGGGGGGGGAGGGGGTGATCTGGGGGGTGATCTGGGGGTGACAGGGGGGTGTTTTGTGTGCCTATGTGTACTGGTGTCAGTGTACTGTTGGTGCACTAACCTGTACATGTTGACAGCTCGGCGTTCCGGTCACATAGACCGGCGCACCGAGCGTGACATCACTTCCTCTGCCTGTGTTTTGATTGACACAGACAGAGGAAGCATCTGATTCGCCAGGAGCGATCGCGAGGGGGTGGCCAGAAACCACTGGCCGTCCCCTCATCCCGGATCGCTCCTGAAGCGATCCCGACCGTCCCCGCCGGCCGGGGGGGGTCCGGTCGGACCCCCCACGCGCCTGAAGAATGGCACGTACAGGTACGTGATTTTGCCTGTACGTGCCATTCTGCCGACGTATATGTACATGGGGCGGTCGGGAAGTGGTTAATTAGATCACTGTTTAATTAGGTTACTGTTAGCTGCTAGATGTTCATTAGATGTACTGTTAGATGTACTTATGATATAACTGTTTAAAGTTTGCATTGTTTAGAATAATGTGATCAAGCTCTTATCTGATTTTGTGTGGTATAAATTCTGTGTGAATTTACAATAAAGAGAGTTCCTGTTTGCACCTAAGCTAGTGTCGTCTAGTTCTTAGGTGCAATTCTCATCTATAAGACCGTGCTCCTGTGTTCCAGCTGCAAGGATGCAGCTCTTTGGCGGACTCACCCAGGCGGGGTGCCAGTCGGTCCATCACATGGACAAAAGAGAGAAATAATATAAGCAGCATGAGCCTGTGGGAAGGTGCAGTGTGGTGCAGTGGCAATTACTCACACACAGTCCAAGTGCAATCAATGGCACTTGTATTGTAGTAAAGGCAAAAACAGTTCACAGCAAACCCAGTGGGAGTACGCCCAACCGGGAACACTCACGAATGTCAACAGCTTGTAGAAAAGCAGTTATCGACCAAACTGACAGCGTCTGTTTGGAGGGGCAGAATACGGCCTAGCTTTCTCATACCTAAATAGGAAGATGTCTAAGAAGATTGCATGCCCTAAGCTTTCTCGTCCCATCTGGAACTGCTGCTAATACTGTCCCTAACAGACTGGTGACCTGTCCCTATACTACCCATACATGAAATGCATGCCAAACCTGGGAGCCAGGGCCTTAAATAGGTTCTGCCTGACCCAAGATGGCTGCTAGAGTCACATGTGGCGGCAGCATCCAATCAAATAGCTTCCCCATTGACCCTGGAAACCATAGAGGAACTATGTTTATCTTGACATCCTCTCCCACTGCTATGCCTCTGCAGTGGAGCGCTGCGACAATGCACTAATGGGCACTGATAGGTGGCACTGATAAGCACTGATGAGGCGGCACTGATGGGTGGCACTGAAGAACACTGATAGATGGCACTGATAGGTGGCACTGATAGGCAGCACTGACGGGCACTGATAAGGTGGCACTAATGGGCACTGATAGGTGGCACTGATGAGGCAGCACTGAAGGACACTGATAGGTGGCACTGATGGGCATTAATGATCACTGATGGGTGGCACTGGTAGGTGACACTGATAGGCAGCACTGATCTATGGCACTGATGAGACACTAATGGGCATTGATTGGCAGCACTGGTGGGCATTGATCGGTGGCACTATGGGCACTGGTGGGTACTGATAGGTGGCACTGGTAGGTGCCACAGTGGGCACTGGCAGTTGACACTGGTGGGCATACAAAATGCAGCTTCAGCTTTCTGTGTGAGGGACCGATGTCCCTCTGACAGAAGCCGGTGATCGCCTTTTTTTTTCCCCCTCACTCTGACAGCGTGAGGGGGAAAAAAACAATTACCGATCTTCTGTTTACATCACGTGATCAGCCGTCATTGGCTGACAGCTGATCACGTGGTAAGGGGCCGGGATCGACCCTTTATGCTCTGTACACACGATAGGATTTTTCCAATGGAAAATGTGTGATAGGACCTCGTCGGAAAAACCGACCGTGTGAAGGCTCCATCACACATTTTCCATAGGAATTTACGTCAAACAAAATTGGAGAGATGGTTCTCAAATGTTCAGACAACAAAGTCCGTTGTTGGAAATTCCGATCATGTGTACACAATTCCGACGCACAAAGTGCCATGCATGCTCAGAATCAAGCAGCAGAGCAGCACTGGCTATTGAACTTCATTTTTCTCGGCTCGTCATATGTGTTGTACGTCACCGCGTTCTTGACGTTCGGAATTTCCGACAAGATTTGTGTGACCGTGTGTATGCAAAACAAGTTTGAGCCAACATCCGTCGGAAAAAATCCATGGATTTGTCTGTTGGAAAATCCAATCGTGTGTACAGGACATAACTCTGATCTGTGATCAGTCGAGTCTCATAGACTTGATGATCACAGAGTGCGCCGCTCAGGACCCGTAGGGATGCGCAGACAGTGATGGCAATTAAGGCCAGCGCTGTAGCCGTCTTTCGGCTATAGTGCGGGCGGGAAGTAGTTAAACTCCTCCAGCTTGTATACTGTTTTTCCATTCCAAGATTGGAAATCCTTCGTCCAACCTGGATTTCTCATGCCCTTCTTTACTCTACTCAACAATTGAAGTGCAATGTAGTATATTATAATCATATTTATTTTTTTCATAAAAATCAAGAACATTCACTTTCCCTGGTGCATAGACCGGCACCATTATATACCGCTCAGTTACTTCATTCTTCTGATGGTGAGTTTGCTTGGTGCCTCTTTTAGGACTCTCTGTATGTGCTATTATGGCTAATCATCCCGACGCGTTTCATCATCAAAGGACTTTGTGAAAGGCTGCAGGCTACTACATTCTACATTAACCCATCATACTTGTACTTATTCATCGTATACAATATTCTCAAAATCCACATAATTATCTTTAAAATTGAATTATTATACAAAGTCATCCATATATAGTGTTCTGGTAAATAATTTTGTACACATTAAAGGCTTGTTTAGACTTGTGGTAAGCCTCTGCAATGCGTTTTCATAGGACATTTCACAGACGGTGAGAAAGCAATATGTCGATTCCTCACTGCCTGTACCACTGTCCCACAACCGTATGCACTGCAAGCATTTGTGATCCAGCCCCTTTTACCTGAATAGGTTGAATTTGCCAGGTGGGACTGCTCAATGAACTCGACGGGAAAGATTAATTTTGCCATGTGTATACCCCTGTACAGCTAATATAAACAGAAAAAATGGCTGCGCTACTAAACGTGAGCTAAGAAAAATTATTCTAAATTCAACATGTGAGCATAAGTGAACATAAATACATGGAAGTATATATGACCAAAAAATGTGCACCTTAACCACTTCAACACCGCCCATAGTCATATGACGCCCACAAGGTGGATCTACCATCCTGGGTGGGCGTCATATGACGTCCTCGGATTCCCGGCCGCCTGGGGGGCGCGCGGCATCGCTCGGGACCCGGTGCGAGTGCCCGGCGGCCGCGATGTCCGCCGGGCACCCGCGATTGCCCGTTAAAACAACGGGACCGGGCGGGACCGTGGAGCTGTGTGTGTAAACACACAGCTCCACGTCCTGTCAGCGGGGAGGAGACCGATCATGTGATCCCAGTACAGAGGAACACATGATCGGTCTCCTCCCCTTAAGTCACCTCCCCCTACAGTTAGAATCATTCCTATAGGGACACATATTAACCCCTCCAGCGCCCTCTAGTGTTAACCCCTTCCCTGCCAGTCACATTTACACAGTAATCATTGCAATTTTATAGCAACGATCGCTGTGTAAATGTGAATGGTTCCAAAAATGTGTCAAAAGTGTCCGAAGTGTCCGCCGCAATGTCGCAGTCACGAAAAAAAAATCGCAGATCGCCGCCATTACTAGTAAAAAAAAAAAAAAAATAAATTCAATAAATCTATCCCCTATTTTGTAGACGCTATAACTTTTGCGCAAACCGATCAATATACGCTTATTGCGATTTTTTTAACCAAAAAAATATGTAGAAGAATACGTATCGGCCTAAACTGAGGAAAAAAATAGTTTTTTTAAAAAAAAATTGGATATTTATTATAGCAAAAAGTAAAAAATATTGTGTTTTTTTTCAAAATTGTCGCTCTTCTTTTGTTTATAGCGCAAAAAATAAAAACCGCAGGGGCGATCAAATACCACCAAAAGAAAGCTCTATTTGTGGGAAAAAAAGGACGTCAATTTTGTTTGGGTGTAACGTCGCACGACCGCGCAATTGTTAGTTAAAGCGACGCAGTGCCGAATCGCAAAAAGTGCTCTGGTAAGGAAGGGTGTTTAAAAGCCCTGTATTGAAGTGGTTAAAAAAGAAATAAATACAGAGTGTACAAAGAATAAAGTCCTTGTAAATAACTCAAGCAAAAATAATCAAATAACTGTTCCATGAGAACAAGGCAAATTACATCCAGTAACTGATCCTCTGTATTTGAGCTTGAATGGTGACAACACTCTCTTAACACCCAAGAAAGTAGTGACTTGGTATAGAAAGACAAAATCCTCTACCACTGAGAAAGACTGTCGCTTACCAGATGTTATGATCTCTTGTTTAGGGAGATCAGTAAAGCTTTTGGCTTTTTTCCCCAGCCCCGGGTCTCTGTGGGGCACCTGGAAGACGTCATCTGTGACGAAGCGGCGTAGGGAGGAGTGGCGTGCTGACGTCACCACGATACCGCGCTAGACCCGGAAGCAATGGGCAGCAATAGAGAGCCGGCCAGCTTGATTTTTAATACGCGCATACATGCCACCATTCTGTAAGTGTATTTCTTTTATACTTTATTAAATGTACTAAGTGATACACTATGGAGGTTCCACGCTTTTATTTTTGCATGGGGTCCGATTTATGGTCTATTTTACAGAGGATATCCTGCTTAATACCAAGGGAAACTCCTTATACCACCCACAGAGACCTGGGGCTGGGGAAAAAAGCCAAAAGCTTAACTGATCTCCCTAAATAAGAGATCATAACATCTGGTAAGCGGCAGTCTTTCTCAGTGGTGGAGGATTTTGTCTTTCTATACCAAGTCACTACTTTCTTGGGTGTTAAGAGAGTGTTGTCACCCTTCAAGCACAAACACAGAGGATAAGATACTGGATGAATTTGCCTTGTTCTCATGGAACAGTTACCGTATATACTCGAGTATAGGCCGTCCCGAATATAAGCCGAGGCCCCTGATTTACCACAAAAAAACTGGGAAAAGTTATTGACCCGTGTATAAGCCGAGGGGGGGGGAAATGGAGCAGCTACTGTAAGTGGAAAAGAGGGTCAGCAAATGCCCATCTGCATGTCCCCTGTGTCCTATACAAACCCCCGTGTCCCCAGTGCAGCCTACCTGTGCCGATTGATCTGTCTCCCGCCGATCTGCCACCTGTGTCAGATCGCTGGCTGTCGCTGGCTGTCCGGTGTCCCGTGTCCGGTGTCCCCCCCATTGCTGATCCTGTCGATCAGCGTGTACGGCGCCATTACATGTTTGAAAGCCGCGCCTCCTCCTCGTCCGTGATAGGAGGAACACTCGGTTTTCCTAGCAGTCAGTGTGCAGTGTTCCGCCTATCACGGACATCCTCTCATCCTCGTCCATGAGATGAGAATGACAGGACTTCCGTGATAGGCGGAACACTGTACTGCTGGGAAAATTAGTGTCCGCCTATCACGGACGGGCGGGAGGAGGCGGCGTGGCTTTTGAACACTGCCGTCTGTCTGCATGACAAACTGTTCATGTAGGCAGACGGCACTGACTCGAGTATAAGCCGAGAAGGGGACTTTCAGCCCTAAAAAAAGGGCTGAAAATCTCGGCTTATACTCGAGTATATACGGTATATGATTATTTTTGCTTGAGTTATTTATAAGGACTTAATTCTTTGTACAATCTGTATTTATTTATTTTTTAAGGTGCACATTTTTTGGTCATATATACTTCCATGTATTTATGTTCACTTATGCTCACATGTTGAATTTAGAATTATTTTTCTTAGCTCATGTTTAGTAGCGCAGCCATTTTTTCTGTTTATATTTGCTTAGTGTGTGTGTCTCACATATATGGTTGCAGCAGCCACATTTTTTCCTGTTTTAAATTTATGGTATCACATTTATTTTTACTACTTATTATTTAGACAGCGCAGTAATTTACACCATTACCCCTGTACAGCTGCCTTTGCAGCTTAGGGAGAGGTTGGCGGCAGTACAAACACAGCTCAACTGCCAGTTTTTATGGGTCCCGTCCCCCCCAAACTTTAAGTGTTGACTAGGCCTCTGGGTGAAATTGCACAGTGTGGATGAGCCCAGAGGAGGGGAAGATCTGCACATCTCAGAGAGGGCAGAGACTGGATGCACTATATTAGCTCACATTGGAAATATATGATCTATGTTAGTTGCTAAGTTGAATAGTACATATGAATTGACCTTTAAAAAGTGAAAAATAACAAGTGCTTATGGTACTGTTTACACGGTAGTCACTTAGTTGCACAGTTGTGGGGATTTTAAATTAGATTTTCTATTTTTTTGTTTTTTTATTACCTTTTAATACTTTTTTTATTTTAATTCTTTTCTTAACAATACAAGTTATACATTTAAGCATACATTTCATCCCAGATACATAAACTTCTAGCATTCATCTGCCACACCAGCCCCCCCCCCACCCCCCCCCCCCCCCCCCCCCCCCACAAAAAAAAAAAAAAAAAAAAAAAAAAAATATATATATAATATTATTATTATTATCATCACTATTAATAATAACAATAACAATAATAATACTAAAATAAAATAATAATAAGAAAAAAAAAAAAAAAAAAAAAGGGAGAATTTTTTCCTCTGCCGCCCCCACCTGTATTCACCTCCTCCAGCCCCCTCAGCCCTCCCCCCATCCTCCCATCCCCTCCAAATATCAACCTCTACCCATGTTGGTTCATCTTTTATTTTCATTATCCCAGGTCTCTACCCATCTTTTCCAAATAGCATCAAATTTGTCTCGACTCCCTCTATGTGTATAAATAAATTCCTCCTTTAATATAGTTTCTTTTATTTGTGTTCTCCATTCTTCAACCGTCGGAGGATATATAGATATCCATTTCTGGGCTATTAGTTTTCGTGCCTGAAATAGGCCTCTCGTCAGTGCGGTATGGATATTTTTTGAGATATTTGGTTCCGCCACTATATTTAATAAGCATAGATTTGGATCTAATAGCATTTCTATTCCTAGTACGCTATTTATATTTTGGATTATATCCTGCCAATATCGATGGAGTTTGGGACATCTCCACAACATGTGTATTAAATTAGCCGGTGCGCCACTACATCGGGGGCATAAAGGGGACTCTCTGCGTTTCCACTTAAATAATTTCTCAGGTGTATAGTATGATCTATGCGTAATAAAGATTTGTGTTAGTTTTTGAGTATCCGACAGTGATACCTTTGGGATCGCAGACAAGACCTCCGACCACTGAGCATCAGTCAGTGCTCCCAGGTCTCGCTCCCATTGCTTCCTAGCCGGCACCTCTACCTCTTCCTCAAATTTTTTCTGCATTATCTCATAAATTTTAGATATAAGTCCCTTCTTTTGGTCCCTTTTCTTCAACAGTGTTGTTATTTTGGATTCGTTAAGCATAAATACAGATGTACGGGCCTGGTCATGAAAGGCATGTCTAAGCTGGAGATATTGAAAGAACCTCTGTCTTGGAATCCTAAATTCCTCAGATATTTGCGCAAATGATTTTATATTATCATTCCAAAACAGTTGTTCCACAAATCTCAGCCCCTGAGTTTGCCAAAACCCAAATCCCTCCAATCTCTGTACTTCCTCATAATTTGCGTTATTCCATATTGGTGTATAGGAGGTATAGCCAGCAATACTAGTAATCTTTTTTATTGCTAGCCATACCTTATTAAATAGTCCGCCTGTTATGAATTTCTTATCTTTTTGAAAAGTTTTTGTCTCTAGTAGGGACATCAATGAGTATCCTTTACCCAGTGGGAGTAATAATGCTTGTATCGGATCATTTTCATCTACTTCTGTCCAGCCATAGAAATGCTGGGTTTGTGAGGCCAAAAAATAATTTTTTGGATGTGGAATAGCGAGTCCCCCCTCATCTTTGGCCAGCATTAAAGTTGTTAGTTTAATACGTGCATATTTTTTCTTCCAGATAAGTTCGCGAAAAAGCGATTCTATCCTTTTAAACCAAAATGCAGCTATCCACATCGGGCAGTTGTGAAAAATATATAATAATTGTGGGGCCCAGATCATCTTTATAAGATTTGCCCTTCCAATCACGGTTAATGGAAGTTTGCACCAGGTCTGACATTTATCTTTGAGCCTAGTCAATAATGGTCTAAGGTTAAGGTCAATATAATCCCCCACTTTCCGTGTTACCTCAATCCCTAAGTACCTAATTCTGTGTTTTATTTGAATTTGTTTAGCACAGTCTGGTAAAGAAGTGTTTACATTATGTAGCGGCATTAACACCGATTTCTCCCAGTTGATGCGAAACCCAGAGAGCTGTCCAAATGCAGATACAAGATTCATGAGTTCCTCTAAGGATTTTGTGGGGTCACTAAGGAAAATTAAGGCATCATCTGCGTACAAAGCTATTTTATCCTCTCTTCCTGCACGTTGGAATCCCTCTATCCCCGCAGACTGTCTGACTGCAGCGGCCAGTGGTTCCACTGCCAATGCAAACAGCAAGGGGGACAGAGGGCAACCCTGTCTAGTCCCCCGGGACAACGGGAAAGCTGGTGACATAGTGTCATTGATCCTCAACTTTGCCCTGGGGTCTTTATATAGTATTTTTAGCCAGGTTATAAAGCCTGGGCCTATGCCAAAGGCAATCAGTACCATCCATAGATATTCCCATTCTACCATGTCAAAAGCCTTCTGAGCATCCAATGACAGGATGGCACCAGCTCCCCCGTTATCCATTGGTAATTGTAGATTCAGAAAGAGCCTACGAATGTTTGTGGCTGCTGATCTGGAGGGGATGAAGCCTGTTTGATCCCTATGGATCAGAGTATCAATGTATCTAGACAATCTATTTGCTAGGACCTTGGCTAGTATTTTAACATCAGATGTAAGGAGAGATATTGGCCGATAAGAGCCAGGCTTTAGTGGGTCTTTATCCGGTTTTAAAATTATAATTATTATTGTTTCCATCATTGATTTAGGGAGTTCCCGTGTGATATATGCTGCATTCAGTACTTCAAGAAGTTCTGGGATCAAGATCTGACCGTATATTTTATATATCTCCACGGGGAGTCCATCCATCCCTGGAGATTTATTGTTTTGAATTTGTCCCACTGCTTCCTCCAACTCTACCATAGTTATAGGGGTATCCAAGGATTCTCTTTCCATTGAATTCAATTTGGGCATAGTTAACTTGTCTAAGAATTGTTCAGTCTTTTCCTTTACATTTAGGATTTCAGATTCATACAACCGTGAATAGAAATCTACAAATATCTTTTGGATACCCTCTGTATCATACTTTACTATCCCCTTTTCGTCTTCAATGGCAACTATACTGGATGGGCCTTCCTGGTTCCGTGCTATCATTGCTAACATATGACCCACCTGTTCCCCCATTTCGTAGTGCTTTTGGTTCTGCATGAATCTAGTATTTTCGGCCTTAGTTATAATCAAATTTTTATATAGCATCTGTACGTCCTGCCATGCTCTAAATTTCTCCTCATTAGAATCTAATATGTAGTCTTGTTCGGTCTGCTTAACTCTTTGGGTTATCTCTTCCTCCCGCTGTCTTGTGGCTAGTTTAATTTTAGATATTTCTTTAATTATTAAGCCTCTGAGGTATGCTTTCATTGTATCCCACACCATTAACGCTGAAGCTGAGCCCTTATTATCTCCAAAAAAGCCCATTAGCAGATGTTTTATTTTACTACTCTCTGGAATCAGGGACAGCCACTGTGGATTAACTTTCCACATTGGCCGGATCAACTGTTCCGTCCACTCTAAAGTCAAAGTTAATGGGGAGTGGTCCGAGATTCCCCTTGATTCGTACTGAATTGTTTTGACTAATTGGAGAAAATGACCATTTCCCAAAGCCATGTCGATTCTGGATAATGATCTATATGTACTTGAGTAGCATGAGTATTCTTTACTATCCGGGTATCTTACTCTCCATACATCTGATAGACCCATCTCTTGTATCTGGTTGGCCCATCTTGTGGTCTTTCCCCCTCCATTACTCTTTTTGTTGCTATGTCTGTCCAGCTCTTCATTCAATACATTATTGAAGTCCCCAATTATCACTGTAGGAACATCAGGCCATTGCGCCATCTTTTCAAAAACCTTTTTTAACACATCGTCCTTATATGGTGGGGGAATATACACATTTACCAAGAGGATTATTCTATCATTTATGGAGCATAACAACATTAAATATCGGCCAATCGGGTCTTTAATACACTGCCTACAGGTAAACCTAATAGAGTTTGAGATCAAAATACTAACTCCACGGGAGTATGTTGAGTATATAGCATGAAATCCATGTTTATATTTAAATTTATCAAACATTTTGTCATCCTCCTTCCCCTTATGTGTCTCCTGCAGGCAGATTATTGCGGGATCATAGAATTCAATTAGTTCTTTTACCGCGCTTCTCTTTCTGTTATCCCCCAATCCTCTGACATTCCAAGACATCATTTTAATTTTACTTGTCATTTTGCGTTAAAATAAAAAGTAAAGACAAGAATAAAGAATAAAGAGTAAGAGTTTTTTGGGGTATAACCGTAATCCCTGAAGGATAGAAGACGGGGGAGAGAGAAGGCCAGGAGGAGGAGGAGGAGGAGGAGGAGCAGCAGCAAAAAGAAAAAGAAGAGAAAAAAAAAAAAAAAAAAAAAAAAAAAAAATGGGGGAGCCCACCCACACACACCACCCACCCTTATAACCACCCCCCTCCCCAACCCTGTTTCACTCCATAAAATCCTACTACTTCCATCCCCCCCTCCCCCCTCCCAACTCACTTCAATCTGTATCTGGACACTATCATCCCAAGCTGAAAGTCCCTCCCTAGTGGGGGGGGAATCAGCTACAACAACATACTTCTTGTCCACACGGGACCCATACTGGGGGCCCACTGTAGCCATTTCCAACGTTACGGCTGTACCATGTGACTACCCAGGTGGGGCAGGAGGAATAACCCCCCCCCCGCCTCCCTGGGAAAAAAAAAAAAAAAAAAAAAGACTACAGGTAGACTCTAAAGGTGAAAAATCCCCCTCTCATCTGACTCCATCTTATCTACTCTTCAATAATTATGCCTAAGCTATTCCTTTCTTCCATCCAGCCATGTACTAACTGCGTCGGGTGTATCAAAAAATTGAACTCCATCCCGATCTGTAATACGTAATTTTGACGGAAACAACATTGCATATTTAATCTTTAGTGAAAATAATCGCCGTTTGACATCCTTAAATTTCGCCCTCTGCTTCTGTACTTCCACCGAAAAATCCGGATAGAAGGATACTTTATGACCCTTATGCTCAATGTTGCCTCTCTGTCTTGCTTTAGACAATATATTATCTCTATCTTGGCAATTCAATAATCTAATAATAATTGGCCTGGGTCTATCTCCGGTGGAAGGGGCGCGGCTTCTTATGCGATGTGCTCGTTCTATTGCAAACGTTTTAGAGAAGCCTTCCACCCCGAAAATGTCCATTAACCATTTTTCAAAAAATGTAACAGCTGATTGGCCTTCTTCTTGTTCCGGTAGACCTAGTATGCGGACATTATTGCGTCTTTGTCTATTCTCCATTTCTTCCATTCTTTGATTTTGATCCCTTGTCTGTGTTTTTATCAAATGTGTATCCTTTTTTATCAACGGTATTGAGTCCTCCAATTCTCCTACTCTTGTTTCCACCGCAGTAGTTCTTTCACATATTTTCTGATTCTCATATCTCATAGTTGCAATGTCTCCTTTTAGTTCTAACATCTGATTTGTTAATGATAACAGTGAATTATTACAAGCCTGTACTGCCATAAGAACGTCCCTCAAGGTTGGTTCCACCATTACCAGGGGGGTTGGGGTACTACAGCGTATATTTACGTCTTTATTTATTTGTTTTTCATCCATTTGTCTGTTCATCTCGTCATCTGGTGTTTCTGTGCATCCAGTGGGGTCTATTATTGATATCCCAGACGTATTTGCAGTCGATCTCCCCTTCAACCCCCATGAAACTCGTGGGATTCGAGATGTCTGTACTGTTTCATGCTCCTTCTGCCAATTTTCCATTGTGTCCAAGTTTACCACTGGTTCACCACTTTCTTGCAAAATTAGTTTTGCTGGGTTGAGGGGGTCTATTCCTTGGGTAGCCAGGTTTCCTATAGGCCCCTTTTTCAGCTCTTTCTGACTTTTCATGGATTCTTTTTTATCTGGGCCTACTGTATAGGACTCCTCCTGGGTTTTCAATGCTTTCTCCATTTCTGCTTCCTGTTCCCTCCTCCTTTGTCGTGTCATATTCCACTAATCTCCTTAAAAAAGAAGGAGGGGCAGGATCAACTATCAATCGATCTACAACTCTGTAAAGTTTTTAGTGGTTATAGTTCATGCCACATAGCATTTGTTCATTTGATAATAGTGAACTGTGTTAGCTAACTGTTAGCAATTTATTACATTTAAACACTTATCATTTCAACAGTTTAGTGACAGATTGTGGTTGTCCCCTGTTGAATGAAGTCCATTAGCAGCTTTTTAGGAGTGGCAGTAGTTTATCAGCTGTTCACAATGCTAACGGCTTGGTATGATTAGTCTCCTTTAGCTCATTCCTCAATATTTCCCTTATTTAATGGCAATTAGACATGTCTTTATATACAAGCAGGACACATGTCACCATCAGCCGTTGAAACTCTGGTCATATAACTTTCACTCAGCAGTTAGTGAAAAATAAAACAGTCCATCAGCATGCCGAGTTTGTTTATAAATTGTCAGCAGTTGTTTTGTTAATAGTATCCAATTCACAATTGATACTTTACACATCAGTTTATAGTTGATAACTATTTAGATCTGTATATCCGTAAATATCAACAATTCCACAATACTATCCAGTTAGCTGTTATCAGTATCCACAGCAAAATTAACAATAATTCAATTACTGGTGTCAGTCTTTGAGATCAAAACCAACACATTTAGTTGGAGAATTTGGTAGAAAACCAGATCATTTTATGGCATTTGTATAAGTCTTTTATATGTAGCAGTAGCAACAATGTAGCAAGTCTTTGAGCAATCCAAAAAAAATATTTAGTTACAGTTTGTCACTTTTAGCAGAGATAGCAGAAAGACAGCAGTGCATTAATTTGTTAAAGCAGCAGTTTGCCAGTTTTTGATAGTATATGACAGACTTTGGTAGAAAACCAGATAATTTTATGGCATTTGTATGAGGGTTTTATATGTAGCAGTAGCAACAATGTAGCATGTCTTTGATCAGTCCAAAAAAATATTTAGTTACAGTTTGTCACTTTTAGCAGAGGTAGCAGAAAGACAGCAGTGCATTAATTTGTTAAAGCAGCAGGTTGCCAGTTTTTGATAGTATATAACAGGCTTTGGTAGAAAACCAGATAATTTTATGGCATTTGTATGAGGCTTTTATATGTAGCAGTAGCAACAATGTAGCGTGTCTTTGAGCAGTCCAAGAAAATATTTGGTTACAGTTTATCACATTTAGCAGAGGTAGCAGAGAGACAGCAGTGCATTAATTTTTTAAAGCAGCAGTTTGCCAGTTTTTGATAATATATGACATCTGACAGTATTGCGATACGCTGCTAAAACAGTTTAGTAATTTAGCAGTTTTTATGGCAATAGAATGTAGCAGTATATGGCAGCAGAGTATCAGTGCGATAAAATGCTGAGTTAAATGTTTAGCAGTTTGGCAGTTTTTAGTAATGTATGGCAGTATATGGCAGCATAAGGTAGTGTTAAATACTATGCAGCAAATCTTTTAAATAGTCCAGAGACAAAGTGAGTATACAGAGTCCTTGAAGAAAGTGAGAGAGGATAAAACACTTACCACAGCTGCCACTGCTTTTATCTTCCTTGTTTCTCCAGAGAAGACAGGTGCCTACTATTACTGATAAGAGCTGATATCATGACTTCTGATGCCCCAGATATTGCATTTAATAGCCATATAGCCACACTCATGAGCCAGTGAACTTTTAGCTGAGGCTTCAGATTGCTTCCAATTTCTCTAAGCCAGGGGGGGATATCAACAGGTATTCAGTGTTTTTTTTTTTTTTTCCTCCTGTATTTACTCAGAAACTCCTCCGCTCACCCATACAGCCCAGCATGCAGAGATGTCTTGACCTCAGGTATGGCAGTCACAGCAGGGGGAACAGCAGAGGAAACAAACAGCCAAGGTAGGGGTAGACCAAAGCTTGTCCATACCCAGACAAGCAGATGGGATATAGTGCGTCCTTGCTCCTTCACTCCTCCACCTCTCTGCTCCTCTGTGCCATCACTTTCCTTGATAGATTATGGTGAATAAATTTAGCTGCTTTAGCGGCTTTTAGATGATCTCCTTCCCCAACTTCTCATCTCATCTCCTCCACACCACACTACAAATCAGCAATCTCAGCAAACTCAGTGTCAGCTTCCACATGGAGTAGAAATGTAGGAAGCAGGGAGTATCAGGTGTCAGGTGTCAGGAGTCAGAGCTCTACCTGAATGATTGCAGTACATCCTGGAGCAGGCAGATCACCGCCTACTCACCCTCCCTCACATCAGAACGTGCCTACGCCCCCTCTTAATGTGCAGTTTAAAAGGAAGAAATCACACACATTATAAGAGCAAAAAATTGCACATAAAGACATATGTGTGATTTTTTTTGCTTTTAAAATGTGTGTTATTTCTTCCTTTTAAATGACACATTAAAGGTAATGTTTTATTTAATGTTTATTCTGTGTTATATTCTGTGTTTAGTAGTGTCTCCTTATATATACATAAATATATATATATAATGTATTTGAGGTAGAAACACTTAAAATGGAACTTCACTCTACCTAGGTTTAATTCAATACTCTATAGCTAATTTTCTTGTATGGTTAATACTATGACTATTTATCATACCTTAGCCAACCACTGGAGTTGGATGACCAGCAGGTGGGTGGGGAGGTAAAAGATATTTTTGGAGGTGTTGCTCTTCCTCTACAAGGAAGGTTCCATGTCTCCTGGAGGCAGTTATTGTGAGATAGGAATTGCAGTTGGGCCTCAAATGGAGCTGGGCTGGGGGCCTGGAGAGGATTACTAAAGGGATTTTTTGCTGGAGGGCATTGTCCTGGAGTTATGGTCTGAAAAGGGATCTTCGGTCTCCTTTACCAGAATGTGTCATGTGGAAGCTGGGTGGCAGTCAACTTCTGAGACATTGCAGGTAGGACTTTTGTGTGTGTCTGCAGGTATAACGATGTGTGATCAGAAGTTTGTCCTCCTGTTGATTTCTGATATCATTTTGGAGTATGCTGATCCCCTAAATCCCTGTTTACATTTTTGCAATAAAATCCCCAAAAAGACATTCCCTAGATTGAGCCTCTATTGTTGGTGTATATGGAACTGTACCTGTGGCAGGCACCCTCTGTACTAGCAAGGGAAGCCTTGGTATAGTCTCACTAGCCCCTCTGGGGGTAAGCGCTACACAAGTATTTAACGTTTGTAGTGTGGGGGGGGGGGGGGGGGTTGTTGTGCCTGGAGTTGGGCTTTAAATATCTGAAGAAGTAAAATACATCATGCGTACATGGGTAGCCCATGGTGTAACTATTCAAATATCTGAGAAACTGTAGTTTAACTGCTTTCTGCCTGGCATTTTGACAACTGGCCCCTGAGTGGGAGCTCTCCCATCCTGGGTGGATGTCATATGACTTCCTCCCAGGATCACACCTCGCACACCCTAGGGGAAGCACTGCAGCGCTATCTGTCACCTGCTGTATCCAGCGGACAAAGCGAATGACAACTCATTGTACTGGGCCACTGCCGGTACCATGTGATCGCTGTGACCAATTACAGCAGATCACATGACAGTTGTACTCATTGATTGATTTTCATTCAAAGTCATTCATCGTGCACTATTGTGGCAATCTCTGTGATTGGTCACATGGTACAGACAGTGGCAATTTAATTACAGTGCATCTGTACCATGTGATAGCTGTAGCTAATCACAGCTTCACAATAGTACACACTGGATGCATGGATGCCATTCATAAAAAATGCTTGCTTATAACAGTGATAATCACTGTTATACTAAATCATAGTGTGTACAAAAAATAAAAATCCTGATCGCTTCCAGAGAGTAGTACAGTGCCACTATGGTAATAGTGCACTGCTCTGGTCACAGTATGTAAAAAAAAAATCTTAAAAAAAGAAAAAAAAAAAAAAAAAAAAAAAACTATTAAAAAATTATTACAATTATTTATTGTTTATTTTTATATACTGTCACCAGTCAGTGTCCCTGATCACTACCACCCCAGTCTTATGGTGACGCTGTACTGCTCTGGTGACAGACACATTTTATTTAATTTCTTAATTTTCCAAAAGATTTTGACAAAAAATGTAAACTTCAATAAACGCACTATGCCTCTTACTAAATAAAGGAAAATAAGACCGCGCTATTAGCTAATCAGACCCCTAACAGTTACAAAAGGCTGCTGCTCAAGGTGGGATACACACACTGATAATAATACTTGTACAAAAGAGCAGCGCCAAATTAAGCTAAAACTTTATGACACTGTGTCCCTATCCCAATACATCCAATTGTGTATAGACAAAATTGCAGGGCTCAAGTCCTGCGGGAACGCATGGGAACGG
This sequence comes from Lithobates sylvaticus, assembly GCA_028564925.1. Lineage (NCBI taxonomy): Eukaryota > Metazoa > Chordata > Amphibia > Anura > Ranidae > Lithobates > Lithobates sylvaticus. The sequence goes on from CM053028.1 coordinate 481,263,048, forward strand.
AGTTCCTGTACTTTTTCCACAACAGGAACTCAGTTCCCATTAGCAGCTGTGTCCTGCAAGACTTTGAAGTATGCAAGCTGTGTGGCAGGTGCTACACCAGCAGCTGCTGACACAGCTCGCAATAGTAAGTGCCGCACACCTGACCATTCAGGCATTGCCAGTAGGGGGCCCCCATGACAGCTTCCGCTTTGATCTACCTGTCAATCACAGCTAGCTGACAGGTAGATCAGGTCCCTGCTGCTAAGAGATTGTATTTAGTCAGACCTCTGTGATGCGCTCCTCCCCGCCGTTCCCTAATGATTTTCTGTCTCCTCATCTCCCCCCCCCCAGTCTCCTGCATACTTGCTTTCTGTGTCCCGCTGAATCCCCCCATCCTCTATCTTCAGTGCCATATGATGAGAGAACCCAAAGGAGGAGCACAGCTATTCTGCTCACAGGACATGCAGGGAGAGAGGTGAGCTGAGGGAGGAACATCAGTTTGGGGTGGTAAGCTGAGCACAATACCTGGCAAAGTTTAATGCCAGGAGGGAAGTTTATGTGGAAATATGTGAAGGGTTGGAATAGCAGCGAGTGTGTGTTGGAGCCCTGCAGAGTTTGCAGCCCCCCAAGCTAACATACATCTCCTAAGCAGGAACACATCACTATCTCCCCAAGCATTCTGTCCAGATAATGTGCAGTTCATTTATGACCTTTCCGTTTAACCCTGTGTTATCCAAACTCTGTTCAATAAAAAAGTGTAAACTCACCACATAAACACTATATACAAAATAAGGGGACAGAAGAGCTGCAGAGGGACAAAGTAGAGAGAAAACGAAAAGATAGTGTTGAAAAGTTTGCATAGCAGTAAAGCAGGAATGGAAGGAAAGAAGTAATACAGTGTAAACATAAAAAGAGAGAAAGTGAGCCAAATCAGAGAGGATGCATAGAGTAGAGGAATTGTAGAGAAGAAAGAGCAACCAAAGGCATTTAGAGTGGACCAGTTTGTTGCCATAGAGTGCAACTGTATTTTATTGTGTAGCTTACCATGCTCCCAGCCCCCCATCAGAACTATACTCACCTGATCAAGAAAAATATCGCTTATGAAGCTGCTTGTCAAAATCTTCTGAGCCAGGCCCATGTATGTTCTTCACAGCCTCCATTCCATTACCACAGAATCTTTTGATCTTTGCTAGGAAATTCCTTAAAGCTTCTTTTAGTCTTTGAAAATAATGCTTCAAACCCTTACAATGCAGTGTTCTGTGCAGGAATTGCTGAGTAACAACCACATCACTCAGCATGTGACCTCACATAGACTTGTGTTGGAGAGAAGGCGAGGGACATGTCTGACAGGGTCTTTGTGATTACGGATATCTGGTGTCTGGAGAGAAGGAGAGGTGTGCATTGGACTGCACAGTCATATTCAGACACCCTGCACAACTGCAGCAACAGGAAAAAGGAGGGCAGACTAGGGGAATGGGGGTTATTTTGATCAAGTCTATCTGACTGGTTGCAGGAAAGAAAATTGCTCAACTCCCCCATCAACACAGTCAGTGTTGATGAGGGAATCCCTCCCACGGTGCTATTGTGTTCTTACGGCGGAGGGGCAGGGGAAGCCACCCCCCTGGGAGAACACAGCCATAACAGCATGTAAAATCCGACTAGCACCAGTTCCTGCTGAACCTGCCAAGATTGGAACCGTCTATGGCCGGCTTTACACCTTTCACTGCCAGCATTGTATGTTTTAGACACACACTGTAGTAGCAGCTGGCCTCCAATAGATCCCTGATGCCTCATTATAGAGAAACTGTCACTGCCTACATATAAAAACGTTGATTCCACTATATGTTTTTTATGGCCATGCGGAACATAGAGACCAATATTTCAGTGTCATTATTCACAGCTAACACTGAACTGTTGATCTGTGGGGCCCTTACATGTCGCCTATAGAAAATTTGGAAACCAAACTCTATTTCGCATATGTGTGCAATTTTAGGGCTTGACATGCTAGGTATCTAATTATCCAGTGAAAACTCGTATCTTATATTTTACTCTAAATTTGCATAATTTATTTTGTTTGTGTGCCCTAAAATGAACTGTGTATATTTTACTAAATATTTGCGCTTGACAAACCATTGCACTAACATGATCTGACATAAAATGGTGCGACGAACACTTTATTCTCCAGGGTCTCTGCTTTCAAAGAACATATAGCGTTTAGAGGTTTTAACTAATCTTCTGGCCGTAAATGATTTTTGAAGCTTGTGCAAGAAAAATGAAATTTCAAAAATGGCTCAAACAGTGAGGGGCTAATTTATGAACTCTGATTTGTTTGGACTTTTAGTTAAAGAAGTTACAGCATTTCATATTTCAGGAAATATAATTTATTAAACTAAGAAATATTAGTTAAATCTACACTAAAGAACATTCAATATGAAGGTTGTTACAACTATATACAGTATCTCACAAAAGTGAGTACACCCCTCACATTTTTGTAAATTTTTTTTATATCTTTTCATGTGACAACACTGAAGAATTGACACTTTGCTACAATGTAAAGTAGTGAGTGTACAGCTTGTATAACAGTGTAAATTTGCTGTCCCCTCAAAATAACTCAACACACAGCCATTAATGTCTAAACCGCTGGCAACAAACGTGAGTACACCCCTAAGTGAAAATGTCCAAATTGGGCCCAAAGTGTCAATATTTTGTGTGGCCATCATTATTTTACAGCATTGCCTTAACCCTCTTGGGCATGGAGTTCACCAGAGCTTCTCAGGTTGCCAATGGAGTCCTCTTTCACTCCTCCATGATGGCATTACGTAGCTGTGGATGCTAGAGACCTTGTGCTCCTCCACCTGAGAATGCCCCACAGATGCTCAATAGGGTTTAGGTCTGGAGACATGCTTGGCCAGTCCATCACCTTTACCCTCAGCTTCTTTAGCAAGGCAGTGGTCGTCTTTGGGGTCGTTATGTTGGAATACTGCCCTGCGGCCAAGTTTCCGAAAAGGAGGATCATGCTCTGCATCAGTATGTCACAGTACATGTTGGCATTCATGGTTCCCTCAATGAACTGTAACTGCCCAGTGCTGGCAGCACTCAATGCTGACCCAGACCATAACAATCCCACCACCATGCTTGACTGTAGGCAAGACACACTTGTCTTTGTACCCCTCACCTGGTTGTGGCCACACACGCCTGGACACCATGTGTACCAAATAAGTTTATCTTGGTCTCATCAGACCACAGGACATGGTTCCAGTAACCCATGTCCTTAGTCTGCTTGTCTTTAGCAAACTGTTTGTGGCCTTTCTTGTGCATCATCTTTAGAAGAGGCTTCCTTCTGGAATTACAGCCATGCAGACCAATTTGATGCAGTGTGCGGCGTATGGTCTGAGCACTGACAGGCTGACCCCCACCCCTTCAACCTCTGCAGCAATGCTGGCAGCACTCATACGTCTATTGCCCAAAGACAACCTGTGGATATGACGCTGAGCATGTGCACTCTGTATGGATTGGCAATCTTCTTATAGCCTAGGCCATCTTTATGTAGAGCAACAATTATTTTTTTTAGATCCTCAGAAAGTTCTTTGCCATGAGGTGCCATGTTGAACTTCCAGTGACCAGTATGAGAGAGTGAGAGCGATAACACCAAATTTAACACACCGGCTCCCCATTCACACCTGAGACCTTGTAACACTAACGAGTCACATAACATCGGGGAGGGAAAATGGCTAATTGGGCCCAATTTGGACATTTTAACTTAGGGGAGTACTCACTTTTGTTGCCAGCGGTTTAGACATCAATGGCTGTGTGTTGAGTTATTTTGAGGGGACAGCAAATTGACACTGTTATACAAGCTGTACACTCACTACTTTACATTGTAGCAAAGTGTAATTTCTTCAGTGTTGTCACATGAAAAGATATAATAAAATATTAACATAAAATGTGAGGGGTGTACTCACTTTTGTGAGATACTGTGTAATATATATATATATATTATATATATATATATACACACATACATACACACAATATATATATTTTATACACAATTTTTTTTTTTCCAATCACAACCAGCCCAAAAAAAATCTGCCTTATTTGCAAACTTGGCAACGGTCTTCATTTTTTTTAGATAGTCTTCCCCAAAGTCCTCACCCAGATCATCAACCTTGAGTGACCAATGCTGTGCCTCTGCCATGCTAATGTAAGACACATTATTTCACATTCTCCCCTACGCCTGGGTTCCGCTCTTTGATTTTGTTTGTTGCTGGTATGAGGAAGTGGGAACAAAAAATGGGCTTTTTTCCCATTCTTTTAATCCCTCAGTGGCATCATGGAACAGATTTTTATTATTTATTGCCTGCCTTTGATCTGTTTGGTGAGATTGTTTTGAAAGAGCGGCAACTTTCTTGCCTTTGACTTTAATAAACAAGCCAGCCAGACATCCCAAATACAATTTTAAAATATCAATGACTTTTTCAAGGTTTTAGAATAAAAAAAAAATATTAATAATAAATCCCAGCTTTTCTGATTGTTACTTATATTCGTCTCACAATTTTTTATTTTTTTTTAACCTATACATAGCAAGCAAAAGAAAAAAGCAAAGTATTTTACATTAAAGATACATGTCTATCAAATATAAACATTTGATATTAAAGCCTCATGCACACTGGACGTTATAAAAACATCAGTAACTGTAGAACGGTGTGTTAAAAGCGAGTTTCGCCACATTTTGCAACGTTTTTGCATTAGCTCAAAAACGCTTTTGAACGCCGGATAGCCACGTTTTGCCATATTTTTCCTCATTAGATCGTTTTTACAGCTGAAAAACTCCTCTTCATACACAGTAGTTCTGGGTGTTTTTTTACAGCCAAAAAATTATGATAAAAACCTATGTGTGCATGGACACATAGGATAACATGCTGGGGAGTTTACTGGCTGTAGTAAAAAAAACGTCTGACATCCAAAACAGCAGCTTTAAAAAAATTCCCAGTGTACATGAGGCCTTAAAGCGGAGTTCCATCCTGAAATTTTTTTTTGTATATTCACAGACTTTTAGTAGTATTAAGAAACATTTGGGGGGGGGGGGTGAATTTTTTACTTACCAGAAATGCCCTGTTGCTATGTAGTGGCTCCTAATCTGCCACTTCCTGGTGCGTGTCGCTCCTCGTCACTTCTTCCCTCGCCTGTGAGTCATTTCCCAGGAGTCTGTGGGCAGTACTGTGAGCAAAAATTAAAGGCAGTTGCCATAACAACGGGGTGGGACCTTCCTAGGTCGCTGCCCATTGTTATGGTAACTTTCTAAACAATCGGCACTATGGCTGCCGGAGCATCGCACATGGTTTCCCAGCATGCACCTCTCCATCAGTAATCCAGGAAGAGATTGCGATTGAGCTTCACATGCCCACAATCATCATGGCAACGACCAGAAGAGGATTTTATTGATAGGAAGTATAAAAAAAATTCCGACCCACTAGCAAACATCTATAAACTTTATTTGTGTAATTAAAGCATTATGATAGAATGCCTAAATAAAAATAAAAAAGTCTGTGGCCGGAACGCTGCTTTAAAGACCTCAGCAAACTTTATTGCAGATTTTTACCAGTTTCAGTTCTGCTTCTGTGAGCATAATCCTTCTCAGTGAACTTGATGTCATTTTTAAAGTTTTTTTTAAACCCAAAAGCAACATTTATTACATTGCAGCTCCTCAACTCTTAAGATGTTGTGGCTGCACTAGTTTTCTGTTTTTGTGTATTCTTCCTTTATTTTCACCTGGTGATCCAGTCAGTGAATCTGTTATCTGTCAACTTCCTTTACCAGACAAAGTGGTAGTTAGAGGGATAGAGAGACAAAACATGTAACACAGAGGGGTGCTTAAAATGGTCAGCTTTTATTCATTCATGTAAAACATTTATCACAAAAGGGAAAAAGAGGAGTGCCAGGCGCTTTTCCGAGAATTAAGAGTCAGCAGCTACAAAAACTGCTGCTGCTAACTTTTAATAAAAAACTCGCCTGTCCAGGGATCCAGCGATGTGCTCACCCGAAGGGGCGAAGGGGACTGTCTTTGGTCCCCGATAATCTTAACTGTGGGCACCCGGCTGCGACAGTTTGTGGCTTCACAGCTGGGTGTCCACTGCACATGCATGAGCCACGCTGCACATTGTGGTGCTGGTCCTGGTAGCCCACCCCCTTACAGTTAGAACACGCTGAGGGAACGCACTTAACCCCTTGTTTGCCCCTAGTGTTAACCCCTTCCCTGCCAGTGTAATTTTTACATTGATCACTGCATTTTTATAGCACTGATCAATGTAATAATGTTACTGGTCCCCAAAAAAGTGTAATTTAGGGTCAGATTTGTCCGCCGCAATGTCACAGTCCTGTTAAAATCGCAGATTGCTGTCATTACCAGTAAAAACAATTTAAAAAAGTCTCTAAATCTATCCCATAGTTTGTAGATAATATGTGCAGGAGAGAAGTGCGGAGTGTATGGCAGAGGCTAGTATGTGCAGGATGGTGTCAGTAGGGCAGTGCATAGTGACAGTAGTTTTTTTATTTGTATTTTTTTTTTTACAATTACATTTTTTTTTTTACTATTTTTTTTTTATTAGTTTGTACAATTTATTTATAGCCAATTTTTAGCTTTTTTTATTTATATATATATATTTTTTTTTACAATTTTATTATTTTTACCAATTACATTTTTTTATATTTATTGCAATTCTTTTTGTTTATCTGGGGGGTATCTTTGGTGAGATATCAGGGGTCACAAATTCTCCAGTCCCTTTCTTTGCAGCCTCAGCTGCACTGAAGATGAATGAACGGGAGACTCCTGTTCATTCATAAACGGAAGCATCATAAGCACAATTTACAATGCTTCAGTTATTAATAGACAGAGTCAGCGATCACTGACTCTGCTCATTCAGAAAAGGAAGGGTCTGGTAAATTACATGTTTACAGGCCCCTTCCTCTACACTCCATCCTGAAAGTTCCCCGCAGCAGCTGGCGGGAGTGGAGAGGAGAGGAGGGAGGCTGGCAGCGCTAGGGTGGACAGGGGGGCTGGAGGAGGACATAGGGGGGCTGAAGCAGGACACAAGAGGTCCAAAGGAGGACATGGGGGGGCTGAAGGAGGACACATGAGGGCCAGAGGAGGATACAGGAGAGCCGGAGGATGACACAGGGGGTTGAAGGACAATACAGGAGGGCCAGAGGAGGACAGCCGAGGGTGATCGTGCGGCGGTGGTGGCAGTTACAGGTCTCCCGATCTCCTTATATGGCTATCAATTAAGCAGCTGAAAGCTGTGAAGGGAGAGGAGGAGAAGCAGCTGCCAGCTTGCATGTCTGATGTAGTCAGAATGAAATCTAAGGGCCAGTTCACACCATAATGCAGTGCAGGAAACATGTGTCCCATGCGCATTTCCCACACTGCGTTCAAAACTCAATGGGTGTGCAATCTGCTGCAGGTGTCAATGTAATCCTAACCACAAACCAAATGCAAGAGCAGAGTGAATCGGCACTACAGAAGGGAAACTGACAGCTTCACGGGGTATTTTTGTTACATAATATGTCATCACATATACTTAGGATGGCCATGGATGACTTTTTTTTCTCAATCAGCCAGTCGGCTGATCAAAAAAAAATCAAAAAACAAACAGGTTCCCCCCCATCCACACAATGAAGGTGGATGGAGGTATCCTTCCTGCTGTGCCATTGTATTCTGACAGTGGGGACGACTGCTGCTGTTATGATACACTGATCATTAGCTGCAGTCACTGATTGACAAAAGTTTTCCAACATTCTCATTTGACAAAAGTGTGGGAGTGACTACACATGGATCGAAATTCAGCTGGTTTCTACCGAACCAGCTTAGTTTCAATCCATCTATGGGCAGGTTTCAATGCAAAAATTTTTTTGGGGGGTAACATACACTTTAATTAGCGTAAAGCAAATTGTAAGGTCACAGCTTTCCAAGGCCTTGCAGACAACAGCTCAAAGTGTCATGGATAGATCACGTTTTTCTTGGACCCATCACCAGAACAACACTAAACTATATGCTTTTACTTTTGGAAACATGTCAGCCAATTACACAAGTAGGGGTATAGGACTTTTCTTTTTTTTTTACTGTTGCTATGGTTGTATGAAAGCTCTTTTCTGATACTGTTAGAAGATCACAAATGGCTATTGATTGAAACACAAAGGTCAGGAGAAAGAAAAGGAAAAAAATTACTTCTGCTATAGCCAAATGCTGGATTTTTTCGAACAGGCAAAACTCAGACATTTCTTGAGCTTGCCTATTTGCTCTTTCTTGCTCCTCTACACTCTGACTAAAGGAAATGTGTGTAAGGTGGGAGGGCATGGATGTCCTCTGTGAACTCCATTCCCACCAGGGAGTTCCTGAACTTTGCCCATTCACAATGGCCTGGCTTTTGGCTGTAGTCAGGGGAACTGCTGCAGTTTTCTTACCTTCTAGAAGCTTTTTTATTTTTTTTTTGTGTGTTACGTTATTTCATTTTTAAACAGAAAATTAAGTTTTCCTTTAAGAAGGAGTTTTGCTCGAACGGTTGATTATTTCTCGTCTTGCTATATGCAAAGTTTCTTTAAGGTGGACTCATACTTTGATAACTGCACAACGTAATCTTCTTTCCATCAAATTTTTTAATGCAAAAGATACCAATATAAAACGAAATGAGAATCTTTAAAGTTTTATCAGGCTGTTATATTTTATTACATCAACATAAAAATATCCATATGGCTTTCCAGTTTGTCATTTCTCTGTAAAACGAGCAAGATGTTTGCTTCCATAAATATGCAAAGCAAAATGACATAGTTACATGCTGTAGTATGACAGAAGAAGCACTTGGGACATCAAATGAAGTTACAATTTCCTATTATAAGATGTCATAACAGCTTAAACAAACATCAAATAAAAAGTCTCCTCTGTAGTAGAAGGAGTGTATGAACTTTATTGATATTAGAAGATGTAAACATGTGCATGTCGGCTTTTTAATTCATTTCATATTTCCGAGACTGCAGTTTAATTTGCTACTCATGGAAGTCTAAGATTAGTGTTTCTACCACTGCGGCCAATCGTAAGCAAGGCAAAGTGAGAACAGAATGCTATGTCAGCTGGTCTCCTCTATGGGCTGCATGCATCTAGATCCTCATATGGTCTCCTAGCTTCAGCAGGCACCATGACCTACCACAGGGTTATTGTAATTAATGTTTATAGGAGAGAGCATGGCCTTGCTAGGATAGGAGAGCGGGTAGTGGGGTCTAATGTTTAAAAAGCTGTATAGGGACTTCCTCTGCAAAATAAGTTCAATTGTGTTAGTTAAGTTGTCGCTTAATAGCAAGTAGGCAACCTCTAAATGTGTGTATACGAGGTAAAAAATAATAAAAGTAAGTTAAGCCTTCCATGGCGACTTAAAAAAAAAATGTGGAGCATGTGAATAGTGAGAAAAAGGTCTTACAAGCAACTTTATGAGTCTCCAATTTTCTTAAAGTTGTTTTCTGAAACTAGTACTTTGTAGGCAGAAAATGCAGCATACAGTATGAGTTCATTAGTAACCGGCAGGAGGATAGGGAACACCGATATGTGTTTAGTTCCAGTGAACTGATATGCTGGCTACTGGCTTAGCATGCCGGCCAAACATGGATCGAAATTCGGCCAGCTCAGCAGGAACCAGCTGAATTTTGATCCATGTATGGGGCTAGATGGTTGTAAATAAGTTGATCTATCAGCCTGTAGGGTTTTTCCCGAACAACCAGAGCTGCTGGCTATAGCTGGCAACACTGATCATTGTATTCTGCCATCAGGAAAGTCTCCCCACCGGCAGAACACAATACAACTGTGGAAAGGATCACGCCAGCAGCATCAAGTGTGTTGATGGGAGAATCTGCACATTTTTTTCACTGAACCCGCTGGTTGAATGAAAAAAAATAAAATAAATAACGTATGGCCTGCTTAATGAAGACGCAGACAAGATTGGTTTGTAGATTCTCTAGGTTTGCCCACCCTCTGCAGTTATTACCCATGGGTCTAGCTTATGAATTTGTATTTAAAGGGTATGGTTATCTAAAAACGTTATTCTTTGGATTTGGATAGAGTTGGAAAGGTTTAAAACGCATCATGTTTTTACTACAATCCAAGACATTTTCCCACACTTAGGTTGATTTTTCAAGGGCTGTTCTGTAACTGGCGACAACTTGCCAGCTACAGGGTCACTAACTTGCCTTTTTTTTTTTTTTTTTTTTAAGTCACTTACTTCTTAGCTTGGCCAGCAAGACAAATTCTGGGCCAGCATGTGAGTGATTTTGTAGTGGAAACCTTTCTGGAGTGATTTTGCTGCTGGATATACGTTGCCAGAAATGGAATCGCAGAGTGCGACATCAGCCTTAAGCCTAGTAAACACAGGCCGACTGTCGGGTGGCATAGAAACCAGCTGACATTCGGCCCGTGTGTACTGCAATCGGTCCGACAGAAGCTGATCGGCTCCTGATAAGCGCTCTCAGCTAATGGCGTTCCCCTGTCAGAACACAATAGAACAGCAGGACAGATTGCTGTACTAATGTCAGATAGCTGTCCTGAGCTGTCAGTAGGGCTGAATAAAAAAAAAAAAAAAAACTACTAATGTGTACTATACTTTACTCTCCCTTGTGAAAATTATGAAACCAGAAAGTGAGGGACAATCGTCAAATGCAAGAAGACTGGAGGAAGAAAAGAACCTTATCACTGTTTGTATCTCTGTTGCGGATTTTGTCTCATTTCTAGATAGCAGTAAAAACTCAAACGGGGGTTCTAATCCTTCCACACTCTACTGAAAATTAAGAGAAAATGTGTTTTAGCTGGACATAAACTTTAATTAGCATAACAGAAAAAAATTGGACGTGAGTGAGGATCTCGAATCATACAGTGGCAATTGCCAGATGTAAGACTCTATTGTTCACTTATTACAGATCTACGCGTTTTGAGCAAACTGATCGGTGTTGCATAGAGATCAGTGATATTCACATTAAAGTCAGTCAGAAATAACACTCTGTACAGAGCACATATATTATAGGAACCTATAGCTTTAGACATAATATTTAGAGGAGCAGGATGTGATGCTCTATCTCTGAAACCCTCAAGATAACATTCCCCTCCACATCCAGCACTGTTAGGACAGAGGTAAGCCCCTGATGTAAACAGAGAAAGCTGATACTCTATATACTGTCTGCAGAAACCAGTCCATGGATATGACATTTATTTGCCCCTTCTAGTAAAATGTTTATTAGAAATATATGGGGAATTTACTTCATCATACGACAGCAGAAGCTTGGCTGAAAAGCCAACCTCACCCTGTTACAGTCATGTTAGGCAGAAAAGAAATGCTCTACCAGAGAGCCATTGATTAAACTCTTCTCAGCTCTTCTTGCTGTGGCTCTACTTGGCTTGTGCATCTATAACCAGCGCTTAAGACTGGAGAGAGCAGAATTGAAGGTTCGGAGAGCAGGATGTGTCCCCCTGTAAGACATTAGAAGGGACCCAGCCTCTGCTTTGTGTCCAGAAATATGAAGCTGTTTTGCTATTTCCTCAACATCCCATTGGCCATCCTCTTGCTTGGCCAGTAAGTGGTTAACCAGGTGCGGGTAGTAGACGGTGCCTATGCATTTTACCATAAGCTTGGCATCCAACAGCAGACAGAGGATTTCGGAGTCACAGTTGGAGTCGTTGACCTAAAAAGAGGAAACAAAAAAATACCTGTGAGAAAAATTTTAGATTGCACGTTTTCTTCTTTGTATATTGCAGCTTCCTGGAAGAGCCAACAGACAAAAGCCTTGCCACAAAAGTATTCTATTCTTAGTAACAAATCTCGGCTCCTTTCATGACTCAGAGCATCACATTTCCAGCATGTAATAGAGAGAACAGATACTCTGCAAAACTGCACAGACAACACAACACATAATTATTTCTCTCTGCATGTCCAACCAACCTACGTCTTTTACAGCACTATACTGCACATGTAATGCATGTTTAATGTAGTATGTCAGATCCAGATGTCTAACCCAGTGATGCTGTGACAGAAGTTTCCAGCTACGGTTCCTAGTGTGGAATAAAGTCTTATTATAGATTTATAGGAGGCAAGTATAGGAACATGCACCTGTTCTTTAATTTCACTGGAGGGCTTTTGGGCCGCCTTGACATAATCCTTCAGATTTTTCTCAGATGCAGCCCAGAAAAGGTGCTTAAAAGGGACAAACACAGGAGGACAATATGAGATGGATCCTTCTTTTTTTTTATCAGGGTCATTCCATGGAGGGATCGGAATTAATGAATGTGGCTTAAAGTGTTATTAAACCTGCATCATTAAAAAATATCGATAAATGCTGTCTTACAGGCTGTCTATACTCACTATGGGATTCGTTTTCTGTATTCTGCAAAAAATCTGGTGGATCCTGCTACTCTCCATCTCCTGCTCCTTTCCACGTCCCCACTGCAGTTGGGGATTTTGCAGAGCAGTGTTGGCAGCTACTGCACATGCTCAGTTTTCACTTTGAATAGATTTTTATTGAAAAACATTTTTAAGTATAAAACATAGAGTAAAAGGACTTTTTGTAATTGCCAAGAAGGAGTTGGACAGCTGGAACGTAGCTGCTGAGGATGTGATAACATCCAACAATATATATATATATATATATATATATATATAGCATACCAACAAACAAAATGTGTAGCCTGCAAGTTAGAGTAGGTATTAACGAGCCAGGTAACTTTGTTGCAGGCTGTGAAACAATAAAAGGAAGAAAGAAAGAAAGAAAGATGTTCAGAGTAGGAAGGTGGACCACATGCTCCATTTTCAGTAAATTTCTACCCGGAACATTTCCTCCCTATTACACCTGAGAAGCCCATGTGACTATAGAGTCACACATGTGTGTACAGACAGTGGTAAATTACAACCCACTTCCTCCTTCCTCCTCTCTGCCCATTACCCAGCTAAACAAAAAAGCGATGTTATATTACATCTTGATTAATTGTTATCCTAATGCCGCGTACACACGGTCGGACTTTCCAGCGTAAAATGTGCGGTCGGAGCTTGTTGGGGGAAATTCCAACCGTGTGTAGGCTCTATCGGAATTTCCGTCGCACAAAATTGGAGATCTGGTTCTCAAATTTTCCAACAATAAAATCTGTTCACGTAAATTCCGATCGTGTGTACACAATTCCGACGCACACAGTGCCACGCATGCTCAGAATCAAGCAGAAGAGCCGCACTGGCTATTGAACTTAATTTTTCTCGGCTCATCGTAAGTGTTGTACGTCACTGCGTTCTTGCTGTTCAGAATGTCCGACAAGATTTGTGTGATTGTGTGTATGCAAGACAAGTTTGAGCCAACATCCATCAGAAAAAATCCTCGGATTTTGTCGTCGGAATGTTCGATCAACGTCCGATCGTGTGTACAGGGCATAAGATATAGGCTGGAGGGGCGTGACACAGCCTGTGACTGGCAGAAATCCGCCCACCTCATGTTATTGCCAAAATATAATAAAGATTTAATTTCAAATATATATTTGTATGACAATTTAAAACAGTGTAATGATATATTGATCTTATTTATTATCTCAAAGGCTGTTTTTTTTTGTTTTTTTTTTAACATGTGACCAGCAGCAGAGGACTAGAAGCTCCTCCTGCCACTGTTTCCCTGCAGACCCTGAGTGCAGGGCCATGCTTTAGAAACTTTATCTTGAACTGAAGCCCATGGATACAAAGCTGAAGATACCTAAAAAAAACAAATTTTACCTTTCTATGGAGTTACCACAGTTCAATATGTAAAAAAAAAAAAAAAAATTATATATAAGGATCAAACAGCTGCTTGAGTACAAAATATGAAAATTTAAAACACTTAAAGTCACAGCTCCCCTGAACTCCACCATATGGCCATGTGTAAAAGTGTGGCGTGGTCTCCTACAAGCACATGTGGTCCATGTACCATAAACTCAAGGTCCCATGGGTGACAAAAGGGATGAGATTTGGCTTCAGGACTACCATGGGTTTGAGGCAAACCGTGCCTGTTCATGGTTTGCAGTTCCAGCAAACTAATGTGAGATCTCGCCGAGCTGAATGCTTTGAAATTGAATGTACTGGAAAAGCCTTTAAATTTAGGTCAGGTGACTTAGAATGGCCCAGCACACTTTAATAGCACTCTTACCAGCTAGCCTGCACACAGACCAATTTTACCCTGTCTAACAATTCACATTAAAAACAGAACGTTTTGTTGCACACATTTGCAAATATATGTGGAAGCCGCAGTGCCCACGTCAAGGATCCTCTGTATACTGCGGTCCTAAATCTAATGTTTTGACAATCTTCAAGTTGGCGTATATATAGCAGTGGATAAATTAAGGTCAGGCTTGTGATATGTTTCTCTCTTCCATGTGCATCTAACGGCAGATAGTTATAAATTGGGGTGGTTGCCACCTTTTTGTATAGCTTGTTCTCTGATTTGGTGTGGGGGCACAATGGATGCCTTCAGCTGCGACCAATCAGGACCAATGTGTCCCTGTGCCTTTATGGAGGAGTGGGCTACCCCAGGCAAACCTGCCTTTAATTTATAAATTGCTATATATGCTCCAACTTGGAGTTTTTTAAAACCATAGAGTTAGGACTTTTGTATAGAGGAGCCTTGGTTTCCACATACATTTGTAAATGTGTGCAACCAAACCCTCTGTTTTTAATATGAATTGTTAGACAGGGCCAATTTGGTTTGTTTGCAGGCTAGCTGGCAAACCTTAAAATCACATATGCCCATGAAACAGCAACAAACTTCAGTACCCTAAATTTTCCATAGATGGTGCTTTAACCGCTTATGTTGGCACAATGGCACGGCTGCGCAAATGGGCGTACATGTATGTCCCCTTTAAGATGCAGCATTGTAGGTGCGCGCCTGCTGCAAACTCCATGACCGTGCCCGCGGGTCCCGCGGACTCGATGTATGCCGGGGGCCCGCGATCGTGTCACAGAGTGACAGAACGGGGAAATGCCTATGTAAACAAGGCATTTCCCTGTTCTGCCTAGCAACATGACAGGGATCTACTGCTCCCTGTCATCGGGAGCAGTGATCTCGGTCATGATGTAGTAGCCCATCCCCCCTACAGTTGGAATC
This sequence comes from Lithobates sylvaticus, assembly GCA_028564925.1. NCBI lineage: Eukaryota > Metazoa > Chordata > Amphibia > Anura > Ranidae > Lithobates > Lithobates sylvaticus. Next base: position 481,278,165 of record CM053028.1, read on the forward strand.
ACTCCCTAGGACACACTTAACCCCTTGATTGCCCCCCACCCGTGTTTAACCCCTTCCCTGCCAGTGTCATTTACACAGTAATCAGTGCATTTTTATAGCACTGATCATTGTATAAATGACAATGGTCCAAAAATAGTGTCAAAAGTGTCCGATGTGTCTGCCATAATGTCGCAGTCACGATAAAAATCGCAGATCGCCGCCATTCCTAATAAGAACAAAATTTATAATAAAAATGCCACAAATCTATCCCCTATTTTGTAGACGCTATAACTTTTGCGCAAACCAATCAATATACGCTTATTGCGATTTTTTTTTTTTTTTTTTTACCAAAAATATGTAGAAGGATACATATCGGCCTAAACTGAGAAAAAAAATTCGTTTTTTTTATATATATTTTTGGGGAATATTTATTATAGCAAAAAGTGAAAAATATTGCTTTTTTTTCAAAATTTTCGCACTTTTTTTGCTTATAGCGCAAAAAATAAAAACCGCAGAGGTGATCAATTACCACCAAAAGAAAGCTCTATTTGTGGGAAAAAAAGGACATTCGTTTTGTTTGGGTGCAACGTCGCACGACCACGTAATTGTCAGTCAAAACGACTGCTCTGGTCAGGAAGGGGGTACATTCTTCCGGGGCTGAAGTGGTTAAAAGCCCCTACAGGTCATTGGTTTAGAGTTACCCATGAATAATAGGCATTATTTATTTATTAATCTCACTCCGGCATGCACTGTGATATGTAAAATGTGTATGACAATCAACGCTTTTGCATATAGATGCGCCCTGTCCCCCTATGCATGCATTTACACTTGAATATTCGTGTATGTGGGGATGGGGGCCTCAAACATTTTTGGGAGGGAGATTTTAAGTGCTTGGGTGTAACTTTTTTTTTTTTTTTACTTCACCTGTCCCATGCCCATAGGCTGCATTGTATTGACACCCCCCGCTGAGCCAGACCTATAGCTCTGCAATCAGAAAAAAACCTGTGCCCCCTGTTAATTGGAGAGCAATGGCAAAGGAACCACTGCATGCACATAAAGACCCAAGAGTTCTTCTACAGCGTGCTGGCAGGGGACAGGCTTTTCTGCTCAAGGCTATGGTTACTTTCTAAATAAAAACAAACTCTTTGGCTTTGCACACCTTTTATTTTGATGGCTATGGAACATGTTTAGTGGACCTTCCTTAAAGTTTGATTGGAATTTAATTATATAAGATTTAACTGACTGAGTTTACATCCACTTTAAATAGGATATTATTTACGTATAGTGTGTGACATTGGGGTGTTTAGCTCAAGTGGATAGATGCGTTTTTGGTGCAGTGAGTCCACATCAGACAGGCATATATATTTAAGGGCCTGGTAGCCCACGTTTATTAACCGGTTCCCGACCGGCGCGCGACGCACGTCGGCAGAATGGCACGGACAGGCAGGAGGGCGTATATATAAGTCCCTCCTTAATGCCGTCCGTGCCATCGGGAGCGCGCCGGGAGCTCCCGCGCTGGTCGGGGACACCCGCGATTGTCTCATGGGAAGGCTGAACGGGGAGATGCGCAAATACACAGCATCTCCCCGTTCTGCCTAGCAACTAGCGACGCCGATCTCTGCTCCCTGTGATTGGAGCAGAGATCAGCATTCACTAGCTGACAGCCACGCCCCCCCCCCACAGTAAGAAACACACCCCTAGGCATACTTAACCCCTACACTGCCCCCTTGTGGTTAACCCCTTCACTGCCAGTGTCATTTATACAGGAATCAATGCATTTAAATAGCATTGATTGCTGTATAAATGACAATGGTCCCAAAAATGTGTCAAAAATGTCCGATGTGTCCGCCATAATGTCGCAGTCACAATAAAAATCGCTGATCACCGCCATTACTAATAAAAAAAAATTATTAATAAAAATGCTATAAAACTATCCCTATCTTGTAAACGCTATAACTTCTGCGCAAACCAATCAATAATAGCTGATTGCGATTTTTTTTACCAAAAATATGTAGAAGAATACGTATCGGCCTAAACTGAGGAAAAAAAAATGTTTTTTTTATATATTTTTGGGGGATATTTATTATAGCAAAAAATAAAAAAGAATGCGTTTTCAAAATTGTCGCTCTTTTTTGTTTATAGCGCAAAAAATAAAAACCGCAGGGGCGATCAAATACCACCAAAAGAAAGCTCTATTTGTGGGAAAAAAAGGACGTCAATTTTGTTTGGGAGCCACGTCGCACGACCGCGCAATTGTCAGTTAAAGCGACGCAGTGCCGAATCGCAAAAAGGGGCCTGGTCCTTTGGCTGCTGCTATAGGTACTTGCTTGGATGCACACCGTCTTAGGCTCCTTGGACGCACACAGCTTCAAGCCTCTCAATGCACACAGCTTTAGGCTCCTTGGACGCACACAGCTTTGAAGCCCTTGGACACACACAGCTTTGAAGCCCTTGGACACACACAGCGTTGAGCTTCTTGGATGCACACAGTTTTGAAGCCCTTGGACACACACAGCGTTGAGCTTCTTGGACACGCACAGCTCTGAAGACCTTCAATGCACACAGCTTTGAGCTTCTTAGATGCACACAGCATCTATCCTCACACAGAGACACTCAGTAGCAGCCACTGCTCCACATTCCTTCCCCCTTCTGCTCTCACCAGCCCCTTGTTATATAGGTTGTGTGCACCTGGGCACACACCCTGCTGGCTGTCCACAATACCCGGACACAGGGTTGGAGATCCCGTCCCACCCAAGACTCTGAAGGATCTCCAAACTACAGAACCCCTTCCAGAAATGGCAAGATCTGGAGAGAACTGCCAGAGCAGTTTTCTCCGTTTCAAATCTACGCTCTGTAGTTCTGAAACATGCTGATATGCAGACTCTGTGTCCACTTTAACCCCATTTTCATAGGGACAGAGCCTGGCTCTGCCACAAGTGTTTTAAAGGGAAACTTAAGTGGGTTGTATGGTTCACATATACTTCAAACAGGTTTGTGTGGATGATACACAAGTATACCACTGAGAACAGATCAATGATCCTTTCATGTGATGAAGGCTGCCAGGGAAGAGAAGGTACTAACAATATGATTATAAAAGCAAATGCTGATATACAACATAATCAAAAACTAAATTCAAAGGGTGCTTTCTATTAATATGAATGTCTATATTTCAACCTAAAAGCCCTGCAGCTAAAACTGAAGTTGATCATTTTGTGTGATGCTTTTTTATTTTTAGAAAATATCTTGAGAAATTATTTTCCATCTTCTCCCTATTTTCCACAACTTATTTCAGTTCCCTAATTTGTAGTTCTAGGTTGAAGAAAATACATTACGAAAATGACTGTTTGGTGACTTCACATACAGAAATTACACCCCAAGGTGCTTTTAAAGCCTTTGTCATTTGCTGTTCTCAGGATGTTGTAAGGAAACAAGTAAGCCTGGTAATTACCAAGTACACATTACTTCTTTTACAAACTCCTCAGGCTTCCGGAAACTAGGTTTTTAATGCTTTTACTTTGCAAATGTTTCAGATGAGCAATTTTAATAATGTGTAAATTAAAAGGGGAAAGCTGACATCAGATGTTAAAGATTTTATTTTTTTTGTATCTGTGGTACGTTCGGAGAATCAAACATCATAACACCTCCAGACTAGAAGTATCCTAGAGTTTCAAGACTTGAAACGCGTGGGAAGAGAATGAAAGGGTCTCCCGCAGGTCTAATAAGTCTCTCAACTGTAGAGATTTAGGAGAAGCACTCTGTACAATTCAGCAATACTTAATATTAGCTGACTTTTACAGATTTTTATTTTTTAAAGCAAGAAATTGCTGCGGATATAATGGAGACATGCTTTATATAAATTCTTAGTGCTAGTGATACACACACACATTAGTCTGCTTAAACGGCTTGTATAGGCAAGACTTACATTTTCCTCCAAACCTCCCTTGCCCACTTTAGAATTCTTTCCTGAATTTTTTTCTATAGCCATTTTTCCTTTTGCGAGTCGTTTAACCTCTTGGTGCCAATGCCTCCAAGCCTTTTAAGGCTTAATGATCATGTGACTGCTGCAATTGGCTGTCACAGTGGTCAAATGATCGGAAAGCTCCTGATCGCTCCTTGTGATCGGGAGCTTTTCGTTAGCTGCCGGTAAAAGTGCTAGGAGCACGCACTCTCTGCACACATGTATTTACATTTTGGTATGCAAATATGTGTATGCTCTGCGTTAAAGCCCACCCGCCGAGAGGCCACATATTTGCATACTGCCTGTGCCAAGAGGTTAAAAATCTTGCAGGGGCAGCTGCTGGGCAGCATTTCAATCCGGATGCTATACTTCACTGAAACCCCGTTTAGGCCATCCTACCCTGAGGATCCCAAACACACAGAGGACCTCCCGGGGGCCACATTTGTGACTCGGATCCTCTTTGGGCTTTTTTGATGTGGGTTTTATCCTACTCCCCAAAATACTAGGGAGGCTACATATCTGTTTTTTGGCAGTATCTACAGCAATCTGCATCCTCTATAGATATATGTGCCAACCTTTACGGTTGACATCGAAGTCCCAGTGCTAAGGTTCAGCTGCACCTATGACCAATTGATATCTCCATCTCTCGTTGAGTATTGGCTCCATCACGAGTGATTATTATATTGTACTTCACCTTACTCTCCACCCCTGATGAAAGTTTGCAAGATAAACTGGAAACGCGTCGGATTTGGGGTATCCAATCCCCCATGAGAGCATAAGTGCTACTTTATTGTTTTATGTTTTTCAGTTCTGTACTGTATTGCGTATTGTTACTATCCAGACGCTAGTAGTCTGTTTTTACAATTTTTTTGTAGCAATAAATACTATATTTTATAGTTCTATTGCATGTGTTGGTGGTCTGTCAAAGTCCCATTTAGGGGGCCTTTTTGAGCTGCTGGGATGAGGGATTAACAGAATCTAGGCCAACTCCTGTATTATTACAGGGCTGTTTTAATAAAGCGGCCCAATTACTATTTTCTCCAGGCCCACCAGATTTGGGGGAACAAAGAGAGACTTTCAGTAATGAAGCCTGGATTGTGGGGGTGATTCTTGCATATTTAGATCAAAGGTGTGGCCTTGGATCTTCATATAACATTGGTTTATAAAGAAAAGTTCATTAAAAAAAGTTCATAAAAAAAAGTATATATTTTTTTTATGTATATAAAACGTATTATTATCTAACCAACTTTAACATGAATTAACCCCTTCCCATCCTTAGCTATTATTCTTATTCTTCTGATTTCTATTTTTTTAGCAATATATTCTATTTGCTTTTTTTTTTTTCAATGTCGCACAAGAAATGTGCAGAATTTAAAAATAAAATAGTTTATTTATTTACATGTTTTGTACCAGAAACATAATTTTAGTGTTATGGGAAACGTTATAGAATAAAATGTAAACTTTTTTTTTTTTTTACAGTAAAAACTCAAAACAGAACATCTTTTCCATCTTTTGTCTGTACATTCCATAGAAAATTAAACACACTTTGTGTTTCATTGCAAAGCCAACTCCCCCATGTATTACTGTATCTTAAAGTGATTGTAAAGGATTTTTTTTAACCACTTCAGCCCCGGAAGAATTTACCCCCTTCCTGACAAGAGCACTTTTTAAATTTGGCACTGCGTCGCTTTAACTGACAATTGCGTGGTCATACAACGCTGTACCCAAACAAAATTTGCTTCCTTTTTTTCCCCACAAATAGAGCTTTCTTTTGGTGGTATTTGATCACCTCTGGGGTTATTTTTAGTAGGGGGCACCAAGAGCTGGCAAGAGGGAGCTTTTGTACATAAATCGATGCCTAAGCATTTTTTACCTAATGCAAAAAATGTATTAAGGTAAAGAATGTTTAGGCTTTAGAACAGCTTTAAGTAATGACAAATGTATTACTAATAAATAGGCCCAAAGTGGAAATGTAAAAATTGCTCTAGTCCATAAGGTATATACTGATATGAGAGCTCGAGTCCAACTTTAGAGAAACTTTGAACAGGACAGAAGCTTGTAACATTGTTGTCCACCTTTAATTACAGTGCTTGTTTCTACCAGCACTGGGCAAAAATGTGTGGTACACGCTGCATACAAGAATTGCAACTCTCTGTGTGAGAGCAGCTGGGTCCATACAGAGGTCCGACATGTCAGCAGTACGGTGCACCAATCAGCAAGCACTGCCGATTGGTGCAATGTAGTTGCTAATCTTGTGACAACAGCCAACAGGATGAACAGAAAGGGCAAATCTTCCCAGGGAAAGACAGACGACAATAAAAACCTGACAGGGAGTTTTGACTCCTCTAAATATGGCTTTAGATGCACTTTATTTTCAATTTTGACTGCATCATTAAACACCAAAGTATCTTACCTAGTATATGAAAGACAAAAAAATAAAAGAAAAAAATGTATTATTGCACAATAAACACAAGGCACATGTATAGCAATCATGGGACCTTTGTGCATTTATGCAAAGGGATAATACAGTCCTTCATAGCCCATCAAGGGATAATTCCAGCGTTCATTAGCTGCAGCACCTCACAGACTGAAGATAATCTGTTTAAAGGGGTTGTAAACCCTTGAGGTATTTCACCTTAATGCATTCTATGGTCAGAGTCCAGGCTGAGGTTGCCACTCTATTCATTGCAGTAGGACACCGTAGATGTGAAACTTCCAGGGGTTACCCTTCCTTTCTGGAACCTTTGCAGGAGCCAGGACGGACTCCATCCCCTGTCAGCGCTCTAGCAGCAGCTGTGGATGCACTGTCCACATACCCCCTCACTATTGAGCCTGAGTGGCCCACACAAATTTCCTAGGTCACAAGAGGAATCCTTTGATAGATAAAAAAAGACAACTGGCAACTGACTCAAAAGGATGACAGTCAGCACATGAATACTATCAAGCCACCAGCTCAGATGTGCTGCAGGGGTCTGTTATTCCAGACAAGAGTGCTCTATCACTGCTGTTAGCTGGGTAATGGAAAGACACCAGGAAGCGTCTGAAACCAGGAAGTGAAACCACCTTGGAGTGCAAGGCCGGACCAGAAATGTTGTCACACCTGTCAGCTGTGAGGGGGGCGTCACTACCCATTTCTGAGCCACCCAGCTCCTTTGTCAAGCCTACGTGATCAGATGCATTATTTATAACCTGGGCAAGTTTCCTAGCATATGTGGAGGGTACACTCTTCAATTTATAATTTTACAAATTTATTGGGTTACAGTGTTGATGCTATTTTATGTTCTATACTCTCTGTATATTTTATCTGCATGTTAGTATGGCTGTTGTCTTGGTATGGCCACTTCTTGGTTTCTTTCCACTTCCGGCTGGTGGCAGTGATAGAGCACTCTTGCCTGGAATAAACAGATCCCTGGAGCACATCTGAGTTGCCAGCTTGATGATATTTAAGATAAGTGCTGACTGTAGCCCTATTGAGTGAGTTACAGTGGGTGCAGCCGATATTGTGTTAGTTTGCGGCGAGATTGACACCCGTGAGCCCCGTTGCGGGAGCCAGCGCCGAGATATGTCTCTACTCCTGCTCGCCGCCCCCAATACATTCCTATGGATGCGCGGCATCTCGTGGGGCGGCGAGCGCGAGAAGCACAGCTCGCAGCAGTGATTTCCAGCGCCATCCCATCGCGCTGGAAACGCAATATTGGCGGCACCTACTGTACCAATTATTATTATTTTATCTAGTAAAGGTTTCCTATTTCTACACTTAGTTTGAGACTTGCTTTGCACACGAAAGCTGCCTGTTGTGTGTGTGTGTGTGTGTCATTGGGGTCTCCAGAATGCTGTTGGGTCGCTGTGGATTAACAAGGAAGGGTGGTCGGCTGTCCAGTATGCTATCCTTTTAGCGTCCTCTTGTGTTCCCTTTGTTCCCATTTTGTATATGTTCCTGGAATGAGTAGGCATAAGGCACTAAGTGGCAGCTGACACATTCGCTTGTCCGCCTTTAAATCTTGATGTGATAGAGTGGCCATTGCTTTGGTTTCAAGTGGCCCGGTCTACAAATAGCCCATCTGTTTAGAAGGTGGCTTAGAAAAGGGATGAGAACCGTTACTATAGAGCACCCCTTTGGTAAAAGCTGCTGATGAGCACCTCGGGAGGAGCGAGATATGTCGCTCCTCCCGCTCGCCGCCCCCAATACATTCCTATGGATGCGCGGCATCTCGTGGGGGCGGCGAGCGCGAGAAGCACAGCTCACAGCAGTGATTTCCAGCGCGATCCCATCGCGCTGGAAACGCAATATTGGCGGCACCTACTGTACCAATTAGTATTATTTTTTTTATCTAGTAAAGGTTTCCTATTTCTACACTTAGTTTGAGGCTTGCTTTGCACACGAAAGCTGCCTGTTGTGTGTGTGTGTCATTGGGGTCTCCAGAATGCTGTTGGGTCGCTGTGGATTAACAAGGAAGGGTGGTCGGCTGTCCAGTATGCTATCCTTTTAGCGTCCTCTTGTGTTCCCTTTGTTCCCATTTTGTATATGTTCCTGGAATGAGTAGGCATAAGGCACTAAGTGGCAGCTGACACATTCGCTTGTCCGCCTTTAAATCTTGATGTGATAGAGTGGCCATTGCTTTGGTTTCAAGTGGCCCGGTCTACAAATAGCCCATCTGTTTAGAAGGTGGCTTAGAAAAGGGATGAGAGCCATTACTATAGAGCACCCCTTTGGTAAAAGCTGCTGATGAGCACTGCATGCTCTAAATATACAAAGAAAGAGAAATCTACTTTTTTTCCTCTCTACAATCTTGCATAGTAAAAAAAGGTTAATGAGAAGAAATGGAGAAATGTGGAGTAAGTCTTTGATCCGTGTCTGTATTTCATGCAGAGATGAACAGATCGGGTGGAACAGTCTCAAAATGAAATACATTGTACAAAACCCAGCATCTTACACGACTCACAGCTCCTGTATTACAATGGAAGAAAATGACACATAAGAAGTACAAGCTCAATTCATATATCTATGTGGGAATGCTGATGAAACTTGCAGCTTGCAGAGATGTTTTTATTTTTTTTCAGATTCCAATCAGATAATCTATTTCAGTTACTAAACCATGCCACAATCTGAACACATGCAATTTTCCTTTGTACAGGTTTCACAAATGTCTTATGTGTATTGGATGGTGGTGTGTTTTAAGTGATGTAATCCATCTGGGTGAAGACAGCGAAACTTCAAAGCTGGGCATTAGTCACACCATAAAAATTTCTAAACTGCCTTAATTCATTAGTCCAGCTAGACTTGTGATCTAGACACTTCTTCTAGAAAGCATAGCCAGGTCTAGGGACCTTCAATTCAGCAACAGAAAGCATTTTGTTATATCTGTTAGATTAGTGCAAAAAAAAATAAAAGGTAATCCTGCCAGAAATCCAGGGCTCTCCTACACATTCTGTAGTGCTATTTCATCTTCCTGTCCAGGTTACCTCTATAAACTACAGAACACCTACCCTTAAGTTATTAAGATGAGACTAGACCAAAAAGAGCTTGGCTGCTCAAAAATGTACCACATCCATTTATATCTCAAAAACAATCTATTTCCCCTCCCATAGTAAGGCTCCCTAGATGCATATGGTGTACTATAGTTGGATCTATTTTAACATTTCTAGTCTCTTTTGAAAGATATTGTAAACATTCGATTTTCGAAAAAGGACTATGTTTCCACCTGCCTCTCCTTGGAATTTGCCACCACTCTCCATCAGCTGTATGCCAGTCCTTGTGGGAGAAAGGGGGGAACACAGGAAGCACCACCTGAGTGTAGTATTTAAAACACGGTTTAAAATACATTAACCACTTGACATCCGCGCTATGGCCGAATGACGGCCACAGCGCGGATGTGAATTCCCGGGAGGGCGTCATATGACAGTGTATATTTTTACTGGAGATGACAGTGCCAGTTAGTCAGTTACCGCAAAGTGTCAGCTAGTGTCAGATTTCCCACAGTCCCACTATAAGTCGCTGATCACCACCATTACTAGTATAAAAAAAAATAATTCCAGTATCTATACTATAGTTTGTATATGCTATAACTTTCACACAAACCAATAAAATTATTGAGCTTTTTTCCACCAAAGACATTTAGCAGAATACATTTTGGCCTAAATTTATGAAGAAATTTGATTTATATTTTTGATTGTATATAGTTTATAGCAGAAAGAAAATATCGGGGGTTTTTTTTCTTTAAAATTTTTGGTCTTTTTTTGTTTATATCGCAAAAAGTAAAAAACGCAGTGGTGATAAAAAAAAAAATACTAACAGAAAGCTCTATTTGTGTGAAAAACATGATAGAAATTTGCTTACAGCTTTGCAATTAGCAGTTAAAGTAGCGCAGTGCCAAATAGCAAAAAATGGCCTGGTCATGAAGGGTGGTAAAATATTCAGGAGCTCAAGTGGTTAATACACTTGCTTCATTCAGTGAACAAATTATTAAAATGTACAAGAGGCTTGGAAACCCAGTAAAAATAAATAAGCTGGAAACCGAGGAGCAGAGTACTGTGCTGCGATCATGACTCCTGCGCACCAGATGTCATCGCTGCCCCAGCACATAAACCCTGAAGAAAGAAGACTGGGTGAAAATGGAAGCAGTGACAGCACGCCACTGGAGGGCTTTTTTTTGGAAACGTAAGTCTGTCAACAGGGTGGTATTTCTCCATCCACGCCGTTTAGAATGGATGGGGGGAATTTACTGAATTTACATGTATGGCTACCCATATTCTGTTCCAATAGAAGGGCAGTTCCTCCAAATGAGGGGCAGTTAGAAACTACATGTTAAAGATAAGCAAGTCTGAACTAGGACTGTTCCCAGGGATGTAATAGGAGCCCTGCATAATGCTCTGTGAAAACTGTCCTTTCAATCTGCAAGATTTATTAGTTGGGGAGGGCAATGACGACAATTTTTTTGGGGGTGTCAGGAAAGGAATATTTAACTGCCCTCCACCTGCAAGTAAAGCGCGGGGGTGACATTTGCTCTGCAAGGGGAAATAATGAAACAAACATTTCCCGCATGTGTACATGTTATACTGCCATTTACACTGTGTTGTTTTTATGCATATAAAAGATAAGCAGACAGCCAGCCTGGTATCCATACATCCAGATAGCTTACCATACAGCACACAGTCTGGGTAAATTCCATCACCAAGTTCCATGAGGCCCGCTGCTATTTGCAAGAGTGTTTAATTATTAATATGTCTCTAACAAAAGGAATGAGAGCTGTCAGACTGTGAAAATTTACAAAGTAGCAGTGCAACATTCGCTATTAGATAAAAATACACGCCAGCCTGTCAGATGTTAGCAGTAGGAGCTAATGAAAGCACAAGACGTCTAATATCCATGCTATTTCACAGTCCCCCCGGGCACCATTTACCACCTGGCCAGGCTTGTGTTACACTCCAGTTCGGTGTGTGTGATTTTAACCTTTGGGGGGCAATGAAAGCAGTGAATGTATCAAAGCTCTTGCTTGTAACTTAGTAGCCTGTTGTTCTTAAATATACTTAAATGGCCCCTCTGTGGATAATTGCCAGTAGGAAAATCAGGGGAGGCAGGCAAAGCCAATGTTCCATGAGAAATCATATGTGGCAATGTACATAATACAAATGTTATTGTCCTAAGTGTCCTATATGTCATATTATCCTTGCGCCTAGGACTATTGGTTTGTTTTATTACCATCATTACTGTTTCCTACGTGTTATTAGTTTATTGAAGTAACACATTGCCTGATCTTGTCTTTATGCCACAGGAAAATATTATATTGATGCTCCAGATGATCACTCCATGTATAATGAATAGATATTAATACATAAGTTACAAATTGACCAGTAAATGTTTGGTGGTCCCAAGACACTGGATCACTGCCATAGGATCTCAACCAATAAAATTGCACACAAATGTTCAGGTGTAATCACACATTGTACAAGGTAGTAATGGGCCCTCCCAATGGAAAATACACCTTCATTCCCCAAAAAACACTTTAAATCTTGGCAACCACAATTCCAAACTACCCCCCCATGCACAAATTCTAAAAGCCTTTTTTTTTTAGTCTGGACTGTCCCCTCCCTCTATTCACACCAAGGCGAAAAAGAGATTTGGTTTGCTCCAGCAAGTCTAGGATATCCAATTCAGGAATACTAGGAGGCACCAGCCTATTTAGAGCAAGGAGAGTGAACTTGGTGGAAACATCATGAGGAGTCGACTGCAAGAACCTAGAAGAGACAGACGCCTCCCAATAAGGTCAGAAATAAAGATGGCGGCACTTGACCCAGCATATGGCAGCGAAGTAACTGATCACAATAGGACAATGCTGGATTTGCTGGGCATGTTATTTAAGCACAAGCCAGCTGAGAAGGTAAGAGGGGGGTTATAAGCACAATTATACCCAGTTGGGGTTGAAGTTATTCTTTAAAGTGACTTTACAAAGTCTGTATAAATAAATTCCTGACACACCACAACATAAAGCAACAGTATAATTTTTCACATAATGACCTGTGAACAAAGATGGCTTCATCCTTTTGATGAGAAAACCATGAAGGTATTGTCAGGGGTGTACAGTGATCTCTGGGAGAGATCAATAATACCTGTAAGTGTTATACTCACACTTTGTACTTGCATGCCTGCAAATAACATGAAAATTATATCTGAAGCTAGGTCCACTTTACAAAACCAATTTTATTGTAATCTGTAGAAACTATAATGCTGTAAAGGAGGAGGAGAGTAGGAAGCAAACACAGTAACTTTGTTCTCAAAATAAGCGTTTTAATTGAAAATTATGGTTACCTGGATCCCATCCTGGTAAAATTGTAATTTTTCTGGTCATTTCTCTGGCTTGTATTTTTCAACTGAAACTAAATTCAGTGCAAAACTTTTTTTTTCTTATTTTATCCCTCTCTCTCCCCCTTACACAAGCCGTTAATAAAATAATTATTCTAATATTAACTTTTCAGGACTTTTTCAGCACTTCCTGTTCCCTCATCTATGCCAGACACCGCTGCCTCCTGGGATTGCATCATCACAGCTATCCCAGGAGGCAGCGTGTTACTAGGCCGCAACTGTGTGGCGCCTCTGTGCACACACGTGGCTTATTTCTGCATGTGCGCACAAATGCTGCCAGTTGGAATAGTGGCAATCTGCCAGAAGATGGCAGCGTTTTAGTGCATACTCAGAAATCTGCCGCTTGTGCGCATATGCACTGCTGGCCTCTGTCAGGTGCTATACACCTGATAGGTTACAGGGGCGCACATGCGCTGAAGCCCTTATAATGGCATGTACCATGGGCAAGGGAAGACCGTTCATTCAGTAGTTTAATTCTGCTTTAAGGTACAGTGACTCAGAAGGATTGTGGCCAGACACTCCCAGGACGTAGCACTTTCAGGAGAAGGCCAGCAATGGTAACTCTCATAATTTTTCCATTACAGGGAGAGGAGGATTTACCATTAGTAGCCCTGTGGCCATGGATAGCAGAGGGAAAGAGCCAGTGTTTCCCTACATAGTTATCAGACACCCACTTCTCCCCCCATCATCTATAGAAACCCAGAAATGTATTTTTAACACATTGTTCTAAGTCAGATAACAACTAGTTAAACAAGAACATGTTCTGCCCAAAAAGGATGATCCTATTAGAAGGGTGTTGGTTTGGATACCAAAGGCTGTGTGCCCACAGGCTCCAGTGATGAACATCCAGTTCTCTCAACAGGGGTTCTTTAAAGTTAACCTTTCCTGTGAGAAACATGGATGCTACCATTGTTACTTCTTATTCTACAAATGCTAATCTCCTGGCTGCCATTTGCTTTAATATTTTGTATCTCTTACCTGGAACATGCAAATAACAGATATGTATACTATATGTTCCAAGTCTGTGCCTCTACCACTACTGGTAAGGTACTACCTAGACCAGTGTTTCTCAACCTTTTCCAGTCAAGGTAACCTTTACAATTCTGAATAAACTCAAGGCATTCTAAAATGTAAAATCTAAACTAACAGTTTTACATTATGCAGGAACATCCACACACATAGGACACCCAATGTTGTTGGGGGTGATTTATTGTTCCAAAGCAACCACACCATTGCACACTGGTATTGACCAGTATACCAATGTTTATTTTCTCCCCTCACTCAGCTAATGTGTCCCAGTGCTGATGTAGAGGGGCAGGGACAGGGCAAACAAGGATGCTGTGCAGGTGCCAGACGTACTCCTTATCAACTGATCGTATACAATTTTTGGGCAATGTTTAGGCATTTTGCCAAGGCATCCCAGTTGAAAAAGGCTGAGCTAGACAGCAAGGAGATTGGTGATGGCAGCCTCTAAGTATCTCTTATGAAAGGTTTGCTTTCCAGAGACAATGTCCCCTTGCCCATTGAAGGCTAAGTGACCATATCTTTTTTTTTGTGCTGGCTAAGGTAGTGGAAGCATTGGTAGAGGAGTACTAGAAAGCTGAGAATCAGTTGATCAGGGGTTCCCCTTTACACAGACACTGTCACCTTGCCCTGAATGGGCAAAGCAAAATCAGGCAAGAAAAAGTAAAGGAGGGTCAGAAGGGTTGGCAAACCAGAAGTATTAGAAAATGTAATTATTTGCAAAAAACTGATGAAAATAATAGTTCAAAAGCATGCTGAGTAGACCCCACTCACACTCAACCCTGATTTTACCCCGGGTATGCAGACATCCTTTTTGAAAGAGATATGGCCACACGCTAACAATATAGCTCAACACTTCTTTGAGAAAAACCTTCCCCTCTCCTATACCAACTTTTAACCAAATTTTATTGAATACGGATATACTCCCCTATTGGACATATCTACAAATTAGACATTTTCTTGACACTACTGCACATACCTCAGACTGGTCAAGACTACATACCCCCTTTGAAGAAATGTGTTTAAAAACCACAAAGGCATCTCATATCCTACACATATGCCCTACTGTTTTCAGACCAGAACCCCATAAACAACTGGGCAAATAGTAAATGGCAAAAAGATCTCTCCATATACCTCTCATATAATGAATGGGAAACCATTCACACAATTATCCACAAAGGCTCATTAAATAATTACACACAAGAAAATGCATTCAAATTACGATTGAGATGGTATAGAACACCCCTCAAACTTCATCAAATTTACCCAGCAATTTCTCCACACTGTTGGAGATGTGAAACAGACATTGGATCACTATTGCACATATGGTGGTCATGCCCTAAACTCCAACCTTTTTGGAAGGAGGTACACAGACTTATCCAACAGAAAACTACCTACTCGCTGGAATATACTCCAGCACAATTCTTATTACACCACCAAACAAGGCCGAAACGTACATACATACGCTCTTTAGCCATGCACACGGTCACTGCATCAAACATGTGCATCCCAAGCAAATGGCGATCCCCAGAACCACCATCCCTGGAGGATTGGTTCCTAGCCGTATTAACAAAACCGCAGAAATGGAGGCACTAATCCATCAGGCGAAGGATACGTCCTCTAAATTCACTCAGATATGCTCATGTTGGTTACATTTTACTAAGTCAGACGAATATCGCAGATTCGTTAGATAATGCATAATCAAAATCTGTGGTAAACCAAGTGAGGAAAAAAAAAAAAAGACTCCAACCCCTTCTCGCTACCCTTTTTTCCCTATTTCAGTACTCCTTCACTCCTTTCAGCAAGTATAATGCAGAATGAATTCTAAAATTTCTAACGCCACCAATCAAACTATTTGTCCCCTTATCTCCATTCAAAGACAGATTAACCACGCCTTATGGCAATTCTACTATAAACATCAAGATAATCCTTTAAAACATAGAGACGCACATACTACGGATATACCTACAAAATACATATGACAACTACCATAAAGTCTACATATCTCTTTCTCAAGATGTCCACTTTCAGTAGACAAGACATTTTCAGTATATTTACTATTTTTGAATTTGTATGAATTACTAAACTGTTGTAATTAGTGCTGCAACTAACGATTATTTTCATAATCGATTAGTTGGCCGATTATTGTTTCGAATAATCGATTAATCGGTTAATAACATTAAAAAAAAAAAAAGTGTGGTGTATAATTTAGTTAATATGGAAAGTTTAAAAAAAAAGGCAATTTATTATTAAATATCTATATGCAGTGGTAAATATAAATAACCAACTATATAGTTAGGGAGCAAAATATTTAATCCACTCTGAGAATAACAGAGATAGATATACTTTTTTTGGCCAATTAGTTGTTTGGCAGATTAAAAAAAACACAAATTGCTGCAAAAACGCATTACATGCTTTTCTGCAGCTTCTCTATTGAAGTATATTGAACCAAAAAAGCACAGTTTTGCGTTAAAAAAAAAAAATAAAAAAAAAAAAAGTCCCTGACCCTTTACAAACAGCAGTGGTTCAAAAAAAGCGTATAGATGTGAACGTGTCCCATAGGAAACCATGTAAATGAACTGTAGTGCGTTTCTGCAAAAAGCACCTTAAAAACATATAGATGTGAATCAGGCCTGAGATGTTTAGTAACATAATGGGAATTACAATTAAAAGAATTAGCCCTTTATAGTAATAAAAAAAAAAAATAAAAAGCAGATAATCACTACTGTAGGGGTTCATTTTTTTACTGTAGAACTGTAAAGTAATATTTACAGTAGCGATTATTTGCTCTTTTTGTACTATAAAGGGCTCATTTTATTTTTTTTTTTTAACCCCATTATGTTACTGGCTGATTAATCGATTATGAAAATAGTAATCGATTAATTTCTTAATCGATTAGTTGTTTCAGCCCTAGTTGTAATACTGTATACTTATGATCTGCATAGCGGCTGCGTCCGCTTTTTTCATGTTATATTCTATATACCATTAATAAAAACGTTTACAACAACAACAAAAAAGCACGCCGAGTAGCTTTTTGTATGTGTGGGTGCCACAAAAAAAAAACGAAATTGCTACAAGAAAAAAGGGAAAGGTAAAATGTTCTTTACAAAGGGCTGAAAAAAAAATCACTGTGAAGAAAAAGGTCATCATGGAATGAAAACACTCAGCACACAAGAGCCAATACAAGATAATTATGTACTAATGCCTTCTCAGAAAGACACTGCACATGTACATCTGCATATCCCAGGATGCTATGTTCATATTCCTGATTAATAAGTGCACATAAAGTATCTCTGCATTGGGGAGAATAAAACAAAGGACATTCAAAGGGTGTGTGCATGCCTACCTACATACATTAGATATCAAACACATTCTCGCACACCATTTCTATAGGAATAAGAGGAAAGGCACAATATTCGGTATCAGCACTTCTACTACATCCTTTTTAACTATAAGCATCTATAAAGCTGTCAGCCTCCCCTAACAAATGGCTAAATAATACATGGTATCAGCAAGTGGCACGCTACTCTACACACAGCTATGGCTAGAGCTGCGCTAGCACAATGTCACTGAATCGATAGCCTATGATTCCCTTTGTCTTGTGCTATTTGCTCTTTCATTACCAACAAGGATTGGTTTGATGTAGTAGAGGCAAAAAACTGAAGATTTTTCTTTCACTTATTTTCTATATGTGTAAATATAAAGCAGAACCCTGACTGGTGGTCTTAGTCGCATAGAAATATTAATATTACAACAATCTTGGTAGTCACCTATTGCCTGACATTTGTAGACCTGTGGAGGTAGGTTACATAATACCACTGAAGCCCAAATCAAAAACTGGCCCCTGGCAGGTTTTAAACATAAAAAAGACGCTCAAGCTGCAATACTCACCTGCAGTCTAAAGTTGCAGGGAGCAGTACTTCTTTTTGGTCAAAAGATGTCCTCAGTCTTAAAGGCTCAATGAAACCCAGTGTCACTCAACCCAAGCTACTAGGACTGCAGGGCGCCATGGGCCCTCTTCCCATGGCAGCGGCACCACATCACCTTTCATTCATAGTATATTTGTGCAGAGAGTGGCACTGACATAATTACATCATCACTGAACACTGCAAACTCTGGAGGACCGCCCACTGCTGGAAGAAGACTTAAGAAGCAGAAGGCCCAGCACATCATGTTACCAGCCTGAAGACTTTTGAGTTCTGTGATTGGGCAATGCTGTTATTCAACTCCTCCTCCATTCACAGAACTGCATGCATCATGGTAGTGTGGTTAGACGAGTTCTATGAATGGCAGGGGGAGGCAGGAGCGGGCAGGTGATCAGCGCAACTTTCATGATTGAAGAGCCACTTCTCTTACCCTTCTCAGCACTAAGACAGCTCAGGACAATATCTGGCAGCTGGTAAGGGGACAAAAAAGAGGATTTTTTGTAGACACCTGCAGGTAATGGGATACTGTACTGATACTACCCCCTCCAAAAAAAAAAGGTTACTTAACTTCAGCTTTAAAGCCACGGTATAATTACAGGTTATTATTTTGCACAGATACAACAAAATACTTTCAATGGTAATCTTAACAAAAAGGTAGCAAATAGGGGACGTTCATTATTACAATTTACATATGCTTTAAGCCTAACTACGGGTTACCTACCTATTCTGCAGTCTTCCTTTATAATAACTTTATTCTGTACACGTTTCCTCTCTGAATCTGGCATTTTTTCTCAGTTTGTGGTAAAACGCATTTCTATGACTAGTGAAAAAATAAAGACTCCCCGCTGGATTTCACTTGACAAGGTGTTTTTATGTCAATGCTAAAATACCAAATTTAGTTCTAAGGTTTTATAGCAAATGTCAGTTTTTTTTCAGGAGTTATATACACTTTTAAGCCTCATGCACTGGGACATTTGAAAGCTCAAAAGTGCACAAAAATTCCCAGCGCTTTTCTGCACCCAGGGAGGCACAGGTGGTGCATACAGCCATCCATACAAGTGAATGGCTTTACGTGGTCCTACAAGTGTAAACACTGATGCTCCTGTGCATTGGTACAGTGGGGAAAAGAATTATTTGATCCCCTGCAGATTGTGTAAATTTGCCCACTTACAAAGAAATGAAGGGTCTATAATTTTTTATCATAGGTATATTTTATATGATAGAGACAAAATCTCAACCAAAAATCCAGAAAAAACACGATACAAATAATATAAATTGAGTTACAGTTCAGTGAGTGAAATAAGTATTAGATCCCCAACCAAAACATGACTTAGTACTTGGTGGAGAAACCCTTGTTGGCAAGCAAGGTAAGATGTTTCTTGTAGTTGGTGACCAGGTTTGCTCACATCTCAGGAAGGATTTCAGGCCACTATTCTTTACAAATCTTCTCTAAATCCTTAAGGTTTCTTGGCTGTCGCTAGTCAACTTGAAGTTTCAGCTCCCTCCATACATTTTCTATAGGATTAAGGTCTGGAGACTGACTAGGCCACTATATGACCTTAATGTGCTTCTTCTTGAGCCACTCCTTTGTTGCCTTGGAGGTATGCTTTGAGTCAATATCATGTTGAGGGACCCATCCATGACCCATCTTCAGTGTTCTGGCTGAGGCAAGAAGGTTCTCATCCAAGATTTTACAATACATGGCCCCGTCCATTTGCCACTCAATGCAGCAAAGTTGGTCTGTACCTTTAGAAGAGAAACAGCCCCAAAACATAATGTTTCCACCTCTGTGCTTGACTGTAGGGATGGTGTTCTTAGGGTCATAGTCAGCATTTTTCTTCCTACAAACAAGGCAAGTCCCCCTCCTCAAAAAGGCACATGTACAGTCATGCCAATGAACATCTGAATGATTCAGAGAAGGATTGGGAGAAAGTGCTGTGGTCAGATTAGATGAAAATTAAGCTCTTTGGCATTAACTCGACTCGTCGTGTTTGGAGGAAGAAAAATGCTTACTATGACCCTAAGAACACCATCTCTACAGTCAAGCACCGAGGTGGAAACATTATGCTTTGGGGCTGTTTCTCTGCTAAAGGTACAGGCCAACTTTGCTGCATTGAATGGCCATGTATTGTGAAATCTTGGATGAGAACCTTCTTCCCTCAGCCAGAACACTGACCAACAAGGGTTTCTCCACCAAGTACTAAGTCATGTTTTGCTTAGGGATCAAAATATTTATTTTACTCACTGAACTGCAACTTAATTTATAGCATTTGTTTTGTGTGTTTTTTCTGGATTTTTGGTTGATATTCTGTCTCTATCATTTAAAATACACTAATGATAAAAAATTATAGCGCCTTCATCACTTTGTAAGTGGGGAAACCTACAAAATCTTTAGGGGATCAAATAATTATTTCCCCCACTGTATTTACCTACACATGCTAGTATGGTGCACTTCCCTGAATGAGATTTGTTACAAATCTAAACACAGCTATGGCTCTGGTATCACACAACCTTACTGCCTCCACACTTCTGGTCTTTCTACAATGGTCCCCCACTATACCGTCAACACAACCCAAGACTAGATTTGCACCTTTTTAAGCATTAACATGTAATGTGGCACGCATTAATGTATCTTGCATTAGGGCAGCCCAATAATTTTGAATAGATTGGCAAAGAACGAGTACGGACAAAAAAAATTTACAACAATTTTCAGATGCATTGCACCACAATACAAGGTAGTATGTTACCATGCTTTGTGATGCACTGCAACACATGTGCATCAGAGAAATAAAAGGAAAACTGGGAGATCGGTCCAGACCCGATCACCCAGAAAGAAGAAACAATAAGGACTATCTCAGTACCAACTTAAACAGCATATACTCAGGATTTAAGTAAAAAATATACCATTTTTATTGATACAAAGATTATGTAAAACACAATATTCTAATACATCATAACATGCGCATCAAAGCTGTGATGCCTTAGTGCATGCAGTGCCTTATATAATGAATGACACATTCTGCAACATACCTTATTGCAGGGACATAACTATAGGGGTTGCCATCGTGACTTGACCCCAGGGAGGAAAATGCAGGGCATCGGTTGCTCTAAATGTTGTCCCGCTGACCCTCTTATCCAGCCTGGTGTTAGGTGTTTCCGGCAGCCATTGGTTACTAGGACTGCCCTCCAACCCTTGACTCTGGCTTCTTGGTTCCAAGTCCATTGAATTTGCAGCAGCAGGCAGATGGGGCATGGTGTTGGGGAGGCGGAAAATGAAAGAACCAGCTGACCCAGTAAGAGTAAAGGAGAAGGAGCTGGAGGAGGTCACACGAGAGACACATGAAGCCTGGAGGGAGCCAGAGATACAGCAAGCATGGAGTTCCCCCCAGCACTGCCACTGATCACACCCTCCAGCATGTAGTGATCTAATCTATAATCGTTCCTTCCTCGTAGATGGTATATAGTTATTGAAAAGTACTTCCCGCAGCAAAACCCGATTCTCCCAGAGAGAGATTTTATTGACTTCCAAAACAGAACATCCTTACAGACGACAAAATCCAACAGAGCACATGACAAAGACTATCTTCCCCTAGACCCGTCTTTCTCTCTAGAGTAGCTGACTACCTGCCTGTCTTCTCATATACTGATCTGACACTGGGGGGGGGGTCAACCAAATGTTTACCATGAATACCCCCCTCAATTCTAATTACCATCAGTAAATACTAGGTTTAAAAGGCTATCCCTCACACACACAACTTGCATAAGATTTACACATCAAAGGGTAACAGATAACATTGTCTTTGATGTGTGCGACTACTGATTAGATTAAGAGATGACACCTGGACACCCTTTTGAGGTGTAGAATAGACTTGAATCCCCAATCTATATTCTTGCATAATGAATTTGTCTTAGAATGCCTAAATAGAATGCGTATACGAACTACATAAAAAAACACTACATATATATATATATAAAATATGTATATATATAATATATATATATATGTATACATATATATATATATTAGATATAATATACTACACAGCACTGCCACTGATCCCTTCCCCCCGCCAGCACTGCCACTCATCCTTTCCCCCCTCAGCACTGCCACTCATCCGACCCCCCTCAGCACTGCCACGCATCCCTTCCCCCAGCACCACCACTGTTCCCATCAACCCTCAGCACTGCTGCTGATCTTATCCCCCATCCCCACTCCCCAGTTCTGTCACTGATCCTATTATCCCCCACCACAACCACCAACCCTCCAGCACTGCCAGTGATCAAACCCCCCCCCTCCCACCAAGCACTGCCACGATCCCCATTCCACCAGCACTGCCACTCATTCCATTGCTATGTTATGAAAGATTTCTCGAGACCACACCATACTGCCAGCTTTCTACACCTATCTTTCTGGAAGCCAGTGTACTGAAATGTCACCACCTCTCCTATCCCACTCCTGGATGTGTAGAATACTTTTTCAGCATAGGAACTCCAGCAGTCAGCAGGGAAAGGAAGTATCTGACTAATAGAATGGTTGAATACTTGAACTGGTTAAGGAGAAGAGACATTGAAACTTTTAAATACATGGGCAACCGGAAAGATCGATATATAAATGCTTTTTTTTAACGTGACTTTGTGGCTAAAAGGTACCCTGTGGTGACAAGGACTCTGCCGCTAGGTTATACATTTGGAAAAACATGTTCTTGTATATGAAAGAGTAAATAATTACCTATCTTGCTACCTGCTCTCTTACAGAGAAACAGTGGCTGACCAATCTTCAGCATCTGAAGGTATGTCAGGCATGTGGATGCCTGGTTCCCCCTTGCCCTCTCTGGATTTATCTGCCAACCCTCAGTCAACACTCAGGACACTATAGTGACAGAGGTAACCAAAGAGACTAGAGAGGGACCAGGCATTCTACACACCCATTGTGTTCCCAATGTTTTAAACTCTTCAGGTATTAAATATTTTCTTTGCAGGGCACATCTTTTTGTTTTTGTTTAAATAGCAAAAGAATCAATTTAAAAAAGAAGTATGGCCAAAGCTACTTTGGCCATACTTCTCTTCTGGGTCACAGGAGAGCACTCCTGTGACCCAGATTCAGCTGACTGCGAACTAAAGCCTGCTGTCAGCTGATATCACAGAGCTGGTCCAGCATGCCACTAAGAGCCTGAGCCAGCCTCTCCTCCTCCAGCCTGGCACTCCAGTGAGCACTGGAGGGGCAAAGCAGAGAGCCAGTGACTGACAGTCACTATGTTCACAAAAACAAGAACTGAGCAGTCATGTGATCACTCAATACTCCATCTTAGAGCCAGCAGGTGACAGCTGCAGCCCCAAAGGGGAAACTAGCTGTTTGTTTGTCTTTTTAATCCCGCACATGTCCTGTGTATCAGCAGCAAAGATTTATGCTTATTAGTTCTCCTGGTGACCATTGTCACAAAATCGAAAGTGATGGGAAATCCAAAACCTTACAGTTATCACCAAATCAAAAGGTGAGAGGAAATCTTCCAAAGATGGCAACTGGTCCAGTGACAACTAAGAGAAGAATTTCCTTTACTTTGTAGAGCTTTACTGTGGGTTCCTGCTTCAACTCTGGTGCAGAAAGTCAGGGAAAAATCTCCCTTGGGCATCACCGATGGCAGAAAATAAACACAGCAATTTAAACCCTTTACTACTCTATCCAAAACTAAAAAGAAAAAAAGTCTTAGCCACACATACACTTTAATCACTCTTCATGATGACTTACAGGAATTTTCCAAAGGCAGCAATTTTGTCACCACAACTAATACTGAAAAGGATGCAACTGCACAACTAAAATGAAGGAAGCAAAAAGTAACATTTCTACTTTATATTTACCCCTGCTTTTCAATATTGGGACACTGCATTCTGGAATAAATCTTGCAGTTTTTGAACAAAGTGACATTGCCCTCTGTACAAATAGTACAACCTGGTATACAACTCCAATTCTAAAAAATTTGGGATGCTGAGTAAAATATACATGAAAACCAAATGCAATGATTTGCAAATCCCATAAACGCATTTTTTGTTCACAATAGAAAACATATCACATGTTTAAAATGAGAAGCTGTACCATTTTAAGAAAAAAAATATGGAAGTTTGGAAATTTATGGCATCAACACGTCTCAAAAAAGTTGGGCCAGGGCAACAAAAAGCTGTCAAAGTGATACTAACAAGGAAGATCTGGAGGAGCATTTTGCAACTAAATAGGTTAGTTGGCAACAGGTCAGTAACATGATTGGGTATAAAAAGCGCATCTTAGAAAGTCAGAGCGTCTCAGAAGTAAAGATGGGCAGAGGTTCACCAAATCTGTGAAAAGCTGCATCTAACAATTTCAGAATAACGTCCCTCAACGTAAAATTGCAAAGACTTTAAATATACCATCATCTACAGAAAACAAAAGATTCAGAGAATCTGGAGAAATCTCTGTGCGCAAGAAACAAGGCATAAATGCAACAATCGGTGCCCATGATCTTTGGGCCCTTAGACGGCACTGCATTAAAAACAGGCATAATTCTGTGATGGACATCACTTCCTTGGCTCAGGAATACTTTAAAAAAAATGTCTATGAACACAGTTTGCCATGCCATCCAAAAATACACAGAAGAAGCCATATCTGAACATGATCTAGAAATGCTGCTTCTCTGGCCCAACGCACTTTTAAAATGGTTTGTTGCAAAGTGGAAACCAGTTTTGTGGTAAAAACAAATCAAAATTTGACATTTGTTTCACAAATATCCTCCAGACTAAAGAAGAGAGAGACCTTCCAGCTTGTTAGCGCTAAGTTCAAAAGCCTACATCTCTGATTGTATGGAGGTACATTAGTACATCTGGAATGGGCAGCTTGCACATCTGGATAGGCACCATCAATGCTGAAAAAATATCTAGGTTTTAGAGTTGCATATGCTCCCATGCAGACAATATCTTTTTTAGGGAAGGTCTAGCATATTTAACAATGATAAACTGCATACTTTATTAATGACAACAGCATGGCTTCGTAGTATAAGAGTCCGAGCACTTCACTGGCCTGCCTGCAGTCCAGAACTTTTGCCAACTGAAAATATTTAGCACATTTGGAAATAAAAAAAAAATGGCAAATAGCAGTTAGAATCCTATAACGGGCAAGAATGGGACAACAATCCTCTCCCAAAACTCCAGCAACTGGTCTCCTCAGTTCCTAGACATTTACAGAGTGTTGTTAAATAAAGAGGGGGTGCTACACTGTGGTAAACTTGGCTCTGTCCCAACTTTTTTGGGATGTGTTGCTACCATTAATTTCAAAATTACTTTTTTCTTTTTCCCTTAAAATGCCACATTTCCTCAGTTTAAAGATTTGATATGTTTTCTATTTTCTATTGTGACTAAAATATGGGTTTATGTGATTTGCAAATCATTGCATTCTATTTTATGTAGATTTTACACAGCACCCCAACTTTTGTTTAGAACTGAGGTTGTACTACACTACCTAAAATGGAGGAAAATGGAGAAAGGATTACCATCTAGGTGCAGTAAATTGGTTTCAACCTCCATGAAAGCAGAACACCAGGCAAACAGCTAAATATGCAGAAAACATACATATGTGGGAGCTGTTTTCCCTCCAAAGTATTTGTATTCCTGTCCACCCAGTCCTGAGATTCACACAGCCCTATACCACAGAACAGCTCTGTTGGAAAGGGCAGAAGAAATCATTTTTACTTGTAAGTTTGTCTCTCCCCTGGCCTGCGATAGAACAGAAATGGACAGGAAGCAGACTGATTAGCTCATTATTCTGTCATTTTACTCTCACTTCCTGCTTGCCTGCTCGTTTCACTGCAACACAACTGACTGGCTCCTTGTGCTGCAAATTTCTCTTCCATTTAAAGTCCTGATATACTGCAAGAGGCTGATACCAAGCCCTCCTCTGATTAAAATAGCCCACCCCCCCCCACTTTATCAGAATCCAATGACTGCGACCTGCTACAACCTTCATATAATGAGCTCACAATATTTTTCTGATGGCTGGGCCTTTGCAGTTGTTCCCCATAGACTTCTATGAAGCTAGTATGCAAGAGAAACTCAGCATATAGCCCCAGAGACATCAACCGGGAATGACTGGGCAGGCGGACAGTAAAACAAAAGGATTCACACGTGGCTTTTGGATTCAGGTAAGTATGTGGTGGAGAATATGTTAAAAGAAAACCAAAAGCCTCTCCACATCAAGCTGCCCAATTGATCACCTGCTCTGCAGACAGGTGGGTGCCAAAGCCCAAGGAGCCTGTCCAAGCTCCACACAAAACATGCCACAAAGAGGAAAAGGGGCTACACTAGAATGACATTTTCAAAGCTAGACTGCATTATTGATGGACAACAAATGCTGCATCCATCGACCTTAGGTCTGCCCATCTAACTTGCTTCACATATTAGGACTTAATCATAGCTAACAGAGATGTCAGCCCCATCATCATGATTAAGCTTGGATGGGTGAAATGCGTTAGTGGGGTGGATGAATGCAGTGACTGCTGTCCATCAATAAAGCTGCCTAGCTTTAATTATGCCATTGGAGTGTGGTCCCATTTCTTCATTGTGGCGTGGAGAACATATTTTTAATCAGGGGATTTAGGCAGAAAGCATAGATATGCTATATATGAATGTATATTTATCCTTTCAGCCAGTTAGCCCTTACTTTTTTTCCATTTTGTTTAAACACACAGATCAACGTCAGAGGAGAGGAGCCGATGGTGTTCTCTGTACAGATAAACACCGATCGGTCTCCTCCCCTTGGGAGTCCCCTCCCCCCACAGTAAGAAACACTCCCAGGGAACATAATTAACCCCTCCCTGCCCCCTAGTGGTTAACCCCTTCACTGCCAGTGTCATTTATACAGGAATCAATGCATTTAAATAGCATTGATTGCTGTATAATTGGCAATGGTGCCAAAAATGTGTCAAAAATGTCCCGATGTGTCCGCCATAATGTCGCAGTCACAATAAAAATCGCTGATCACCGCCATTACTAGTAAAAAAAAAATATTAATAAAAATGCTATAAAACTATCCCCTATTTTGTAAACGCTATAACTTTTGCGCAAACTAATCAATAATCGCTAATGGCGATTTTTTTTTACAAAAAATATGTAGAAGAATACGTTTCGGCCTAAACTGAGGAAAAAATATTTTTTTTAATCTTAGTGCTGAGAACTGGAAAACAGATTTATAAAACAGAAGCAGCATGCATTCTTATGGGCAAAAGGAAAATAACATAATTTCTTGAAAGGCGCTCTGTCAGTCTGCGCTGGAGTTATGCTGCGCGATCGATTTACGCATTGCATTAATAGTCCTTAGCATGTCTTCCTATTTAAACATTTCCTGTAAGTAAACTAAATCTTTATTTCAAACAAAAGCTGCTTACATTTTTGTGTATCCTCCTGCAAAGCCCTTGTGATAAATAAAATGGAAAACAGAAGAAAAGAGGAGTCTGCTGCCAGGTGAGTACAATAAACGCAGAGCCAGGCAGAAGATAAAAGCAGACTGCTGTCTTCCCGGGCCAAGCGCTCTATGTTTCACATCAATTCCAGCATATAGATGTGCAAAACATGATCCTAAAGACAGGATAAATGAGGGGGGAGTGCAGGCTCAGACACACTGTACATCAGCTAACAATAAATGTCAGTGGATTCACAGCAGAGCGCGGGAGCTGGGGCCTGTGCTATGGAAGTAAAGCTGCAGCTTTCCTATCACCGGCAGGGAAGAGGCATCACACAGCATCACAGATTGCTTCACCAAGCACTTGTAATGCTCACTAGATCCCAGCAGCAATACAGAACGAGACAGTACAGAATATATGGCTTTTATGGAACAACTACAGAGCCTTGCAAAAGTATATAGGCTCTTGACCGATTCTCTCATTTTACCGATTAAGAATTGAGATGCTAAAAACGTATTCTGTGATATTTTTATTTCAAAGAAGAGAAAAAGTCTAACTAGATGACTTTTAGTTTGCTAAAGCACTTCACTGCAGTTTTCTTTTTATTTCATAAGATTCTATTTTTACATTTATTTCATTGTTTTTTGTACCTACTAGTGCTACTCCTCTCCTCCAGGCTCTTTCAATCATTGTCTGTCTACACGCACTTGCAACAGCATTGGCTACTCATCATAGTGACAATGGTGGACCATACCTGGGCTTTTGGTCCCCACCATGGGCACCCAATGACAGGAAATACCTAAACAAGGACCTTAACCATTAAAAACAAGTAGCTGAGCGACAGCATTTCAACCCAGCCGAATTCTAACATTACAGTCTGACTGGGCTGTACACATGTCACGGCTGCAATGTTTTACTTTGCAGCCATGACATTTTTAACCTAGTCACCGCCACACTGCAACCATGAGCCAAGCACTCACAGCTGCAACACAGTATGGCAATGAAAAAAAAAAATCAAATTGTACACTTGTATAATTTACCTTTGAATACATATAAAAATATTTTGACACAGAAAAAAATAAAATAAAAAAATAAAAAATTAAATTAAAACAGTAGTAAAGCCCGCTTTGTGATTTTTACCTACAGGTAAGCCTATAAGATCTGAAGGTTTAGCATACCGTGGAGCAATGTAACTATTGTGACATTGGGGGGATGTCTAGCTCAGTGGTAGATGCCTTTTCAGTAAGTTCACAGCAAACAGGAACTTTAGTTGAAGGGCATGGTAGCCCACTTTTATTAAAAGGAACAAAATAAACGAAAGTTCATACATGCACTTGGATGCCCACACAGGGGTTCTTCTCCCAAAAACAATAACAAATGAAAAATGCCAAGCCACCTGGCTCTCTCTCTCTTCAGCAATACTGCCACTTAGGCTTTACGCTTCAGCCCTTTTGGATATATAACAGGGTTCCCGTACAACTACTGTACCTCTTTTCAGCTTCCTTGCTGCTCAGGCTTTCCACTTCAGGCTCCCATCTGTCTCCTTAGATGCACACAGCTTCAACGCACACGGCGTCTATCTAGAAAGCAGCCCCTCACTGCTCTGATTCTCAGACTTGGGTCTCTGGCTTTCACTGGTGCACACCTGCACTCTCTGGACTCCTGGAGACCTCCTGTCTCTCTGGGTGGAGCCAAGAACCCTAATCCTGACTCTGCTATAGGCACAGGACCCACCTGCTCAATCAACCAGCCAGACTGCTGGCTGTTCAAAAAAACCCGGTCCCAGGATTGGAGATTCCGTCCCACCCATAACTCTATGGAATCTCCGGGCTCCAGGTCCCCAACTGGATTTTACAAACTTTGGAGGAAACTGATAAAACAGATTCCTCCACATTAAATACCCCTGGAGCCCCTCAACCTGCATATTTGAGAACCCTGGAGCGACATTTACTAGGACAGGGAACTGTACTGTCACACTATGTATATACCATACCTTACCGATGCCCCTGGAAGCTGGAGATCACTGAAGTAGACACAACTACTCCAGTGATCTCCACTTGCTTCCTGTTCCTGTGCAGAGCGGCTTCCTTGATTCACAGTGAATACAGGAGGTTTGTATAGCGTCATTCAGAGTATGTTTTGCATTTTATGAATAAATGCAAATCATTCTTTGATTGGACGAGGTGAAGAGGGAGGTCAGTGATGTCCCCCATAGTTACACCCAGCATAAAATTAATATATAATTAATATAATGCCTAATATAATATTATTGTGTATATAGAGTTTTATTGTAGTGTAACTGTGTAAATTATTTAATGCATCTTTCAGGGAATTCAGATACAAATGTAATTGTAAAATTTTTATTGTTATTATGTAAACCTGATGTCAGATAGTAAGCATCATTGGGGTTACTATTCCTCCTTTGACAGCACCACCCTCCTCCAGGATTTGCTGCAGCCCCCAAAAAGTCCAGTCCCCTCCTCCATGTGACACTGTTTTGGTGTCAGCTTAACACATTGTTTATTTTTCAGATCTTAAAAAAAAAAAAATAAAAAGATCACCACATTGTTGATAGTGGGGTGCACACATATCACAATCACATCCCATGTTACTTTGACATTATTGCCAATATTTTGCCATATTGCAAAGTGAAAGAAGGAGCAAAATTGTTTCCAGGTTTTCTGCCTCCACAAGACATTATAAATGTCCCCAGAACCTGACTCATGTAACTATTTCAAGCTGCTTTAATCACAAAACAGAAATGCGTCAACAAGGAAGGAAATGCAGGTGTCTTCAATCAATGAACATAATGATTGTGAAAAATAAAAGCTAATGAGTCTTAGGAAGCGCCTACATACGTCTAATAGATTCCAAGAATCTTAAGGCGTGAAGAGCATGTAAAACAAGAGAATTAAATAACTTGTGACTCTTCTAAATGTAATCACATCCCTCCATTCACCTGGTGAAACTTCACTTCTAGGTGTCTTTAAAAGTTTAATTCCAGCTTTAAGTAGGTCTTCAGAAATAAAACGCAGTGTAAATACCATACAGATATCAATAGAAGAATTGTCTTTGTTTATGCCATCGCCCGACTTGCTTCAACTGTACAAAGCTTTATTTTTAGTTTTGTTTGTCTTTTCTTTATTTGAACACACCGCTGACAATATTTCTGTAAAACATGTACTGGGGACTATTTCCCTAACTTCCTATCAGGACAGGAACTGATTGGAAATCTCTTCACTGCAACAAAGTATATACTATCGCTAGCACACCATAGTTCAAAGTGTGCTGGTAATAGTTGCTTCATTAGTGAAACATTTATTCCTCACCAATGAAGCAACATTTCAAATTCACTTAAATAAAATATTTTCATCGACTAAATTAACACTATTTTAGTCAACTAAAATATGACTAAAACTAAAACAATTCAGGTGACAAAAACTAAAATGTTAAAATGGATATTCTACTGAAATTACTGTATACTTTTTTAAGCTATACCTGCTCCCCTCCCCTCCAAGCTTTCTTTCAATCTCTAACTAAAGCTATTTAGGCCTATATTTGGCACCATAAGAAACCTAAGATTCGACAGACGATCCTGTCCCTACCGAAGAACAGTAGAGAGGTAGCTTTATCCCATCTGTTGCTTTACATGCAGCCTCTTTAATTAGGCTAGTTGATTGGTACCATGGCACATCCACTCAATTATGGACTCGACTGGAAAATTATCTCTTCTCTTCAGAGATTACTTCCCTGACCTGGACTGAACTTATCCATCGCCTCCTGAAAGACCTATTGCCCCTCACAATACATGCAATGCTCCAGATTTGGGATACTTATTTTGGTAGGGGTCTGCTCTCTTTTAGACCGAATCCTATGACCCCATTGTTTGGTCTTTATTCACCCAAGGAAATGGGCTCAGCTTTCCTTTTTTGGCACCGACATGACAGCCCTTTGCTTGCGCCAAGCCCTCAAGGGTCAGACTCTCATTCCCCTTTCGAGGATACTCCCATCTCGTCATAAACCTGCAGGTGCTTGGCTAGAACACATGCAATTAAAACAATACATGGGCACATGGTCCTTCATAGACTCTCTGATGCGACCTTCCACTGATTTTGAATTCTTGCGGTCGCAATCAGCTAGGCCTGACCACTCTTTATCTCAAGTGTATCAGATCTTGCTGAGGGACTTGTTCTAGTGAAATGGCTACAGAAACTACAGGTTGAGCTGGAGGATATGGACTCGGACAAAACAATGACACCTACATAAAAGCTGTCTATCTCTTCCTATGCACAAGAGCGCAATTACTAGGTGGTTCTTTCTAGGTGGTATCGCTGCCCCACACTCTTGCATAGGATGGATCCTTCCGCTCTGAATACATGATGGCGATGTTTGCAGGCTCCTGACAGTATGACTGATATTTGAAATACTGGCTGGAAAATGATCCCTTTTTGGGATAAAATCATATGCTTATTCATATAGTTATTCATATATTATTCATTTAAACTGGTGGGAGATAAATTCCCGAATGAACCCCACATTACTGTGATATCAATGCTGCCAAGTACCTATAAGCAGATTAAAAGGAGCTTAATCAGGCATCACCTTACAGCGGCCCATTCTGTAATCGCCAACCATTGGCGGTGGACTGAGGCACCCTCTTGTCCGAATCGGCTTGTGAAATGGCTTGGATTGACAGTGTACATATGATTGCATAGGATGACGATAAGTCTGAATCATACAACCTCATGTGGACGGTGTGGCCTCATTTCCAATATTGCAGTGACGCCTTTTTTGCGGTTAAGGTCTGAGATTTCAGATGTTTCTGAGAGCCTCCCATGGGTACTACTTGACCTCCATCCCCTTTTTTTCGTTTTTCTTTACCCTTTCCTATGACAGTTGGTTGCATTACCTACCTAATCCAATGCTACTGCCAATATTTCCGGAAATGCCTTAGAGGGTCCTCTGTCTACCATGTACACAGAGTTTTCCAATGGTTACTTTCCTGTACTCAATTGGTTTATATTACTAATTTTACAGATTTAAGTGATAGTGTTTACAGCTACGTCTTTCAATGGAGATTATTTCTACCTATGGTTAAGTTTGTACTATGAGTGTTGTGCCTATGTGCCCTATTTGATTTGGTATATCATCAGAACTGGAGATATTTATGTGTTTTTCCACTTGATCTGTACTGTTAAAAATATTTAATAAAAAATGATTCAACATAAAATGGCATTTTAGTCAAAAGACTGACTAAAACTAAATTGAAATCAGTACATTTTAGTCGACTAAAATCAAATGGGTTTAGTTAAACTGTAATGCTTGTTTAAGCATTTCTCTAGAATTTCCAAACTCATTATATACTCCTGGAGTAAAAAAAATTTAACGACATGATATGTAACATAATATGTTATTATATATAGTATTAAAGGATAAGTTCACGTTTAAAAAAAAAAAAAAATAAACATTTTTTTTTAGGGTAAAAATATGTGCATTTATAATTATTATTATTTTTGGAGCCTGTAAAGCATTGCACAGGCGATCAGCAGATCCCTGGTGCCATGCAGGTATTCTACAGATCTGTCAGCTTATCTGTGTGCCCCTACTGAGAACTACAAGCCAACAGCCACAAAGGATGTCGGGGCTTGTAGTTTTTTTCACACACAGCTGTGTAAATGAATGACACGGCTGTGTGGCCGCACTGATTTAAAAAAGTGACAACTAGTACAGGGATCTTCTCCCCATATTGCTGTCACAGGGAGGGGGGAATCGGGCAGCTTCTGCAGCATTGGCAACATGTTACATGTTCCAACCTAAAAAGGTAATTTTATCCTTTAAGTTTTGAACATGCACTACAGACATAGATTTAGCTGCAGTGCTATATAACATACATCATAATGGCTAAATCTGTGTCTGTGTAGTTCGTTCAAACCTTAATACTATAAATAATAACATGTTATTCGATTTTTTACTCCAGGAGTATATAATGAGAAATACTTAAATAATTCATTAGAATTTAATTAAGCCAATTTTATTTAAGTTTACTAAAATGTACCGGATATTTTAGTCAACTAAAATGTAGAAGATTTTAGTAGACAAAATGTTGGAGATTTTAGTTGACTAAAATTAAAACAATTCAGATGACTAAAACTTAAATGGCATTTTAGTCAAAAGAATATGACTAAAACAAAATCAAAATTTGACATCAAAATTAACACTGCTTGCAACCCCATATAACCCATTGGACTCTAGGCCAAGGGTGCAAGCAAAGGTTATGTCACATGATCACTTTAAATGCAGACATAGTTTGGTGCAGATCATTAACAATACAGGGAATAAAAGACAGACAAGATGTATATGCTGGGCATACCTTGGTAACTACGCATAAAAGCTCCAATGCCTTTGTTTGCAGAGTGGCATCACCTCTCTCTATAAACAGCTTCAGTGATGTCAATAGCATTGAGTGCTCTAATAACAGTTTACAGATCGCATCAACACACTGAAAGAAAAAGAAAAAGAAAATACATTTAACATCCATGCAAGATAAATAATAGTACATTTTTTTAGTCCTTTTTCCACCATGTCTAATATATAGCTGTGCTTGGGCATATAAGTCCTCCTTGGGGAGGTAATTATATAAAAAATAAAAAATAAAAGTGTAAAAGAAAGGCACCCAAAAAATTTAGCAAGCCATTTTCTAATGTATGCTGAAAATTCAAACCTTCAATCCACCATTCTTACCTGGTTACTAAAATATCAAGATATAGCTGTTAGTAATGCTTGGCTGAGGCTGGCCATACAGGATTCATTTTTTTCTTGTTCAACCAGCGGGTTGAACGAAAAAAAAAATGAGCAGATTTCCCCAGCCACACATGTGTGGTATTGTATTCTGATAGCAGGGCGTGCCCTTAGAATACAAAGATCAGTGTTGCCGGCTACAGCCAAAGGCACTGATCATTAGGGAAAAGCTTGACAGGCTGGTTGTAAACAAGTCGATTGAACTGTACACAATTAGCCCATACATCGATCAAAATTTGTTCAGTCCCCGCTGAACTGGCCGAATTTCGATCCATGTATGTCCGGCATACCCAGCAGTTGTATCTTGCACTTTTGATATGTAAATGGTTGTTTAGTCTTTTTATATTTTTAATAAAATGTTACTCCATGGAAGCATTTTTTTATCTTTTCTCCAAGTGCTTAACAACCTTTTGCGCTGAGAAGGATAAACCAGCTGTTTCAGCATAAAGATCTGATTAAAGTGACGGTTTTCATTGGCTTTGGTTTTACCAATGGAGGATACTGATGGTGAGAGATGTGGATGTCTCCCGATGTATGACTTTACATTCAGAAGCTATCCAATGGTTAGATCTTAACGTTATTAGAAGTATAGTGCCACTAATGCATTTTATAAATGTGAGTGGATTCGTTTTAGACCCTTCTGCCTTAACAGTAATGAAACTGTTCTATGGAAGGTTTTTTTTTGGGGGGGAATTCATTCATGTGAGCCAAGACAGCGTTCTTGGTCTTGACATCTGAGGAATCAGTACCAGTAACATATAAGATCGGTCTGATCAGACTAGATGGCGTATGGGAGTCTGCATGGGATTAAAGAAAACTACTAGCTACTGATGCGCTTTCTAAATGAGAGTGGCTTTCTGTCTGATATTTTGCCCTAATATCAACATTACTAACCTATAGGAGTTTTTTTTATTGGCGCACAATTCAAAGTTTTGAGGCAAAGCGAATACACTAGTTACACCGTTTAACTACTTGCCGACCAGCAGCCGTTGTTACACAGCGGCATGTTGGCTCCCCTGCAAAAATCGCTGTAGCTGTATGGCGGCCGCTTTAAGGGATGTAGGGGGCACGTGCACGCCCACAGCGTGATGCCAGGACCCATCCGCCTGCCACGCGCAAACGCTCCAGAGAAAGCCAGAATGGGGATCTGTGTATCTAAACACACAGATCACCGTTCTGACAGGGGAGGAGAGAGAGATCGTCTGTTCCTAGTGATCAGGAAAAGCAATCTCTCTCCTTCTCCAGTCACTACACTGCCCCCCCCCCCAGTTAGAAACACCTCTCCAGGGAACACTTAACCCCTTGATCGCTCCCTAGTATTAACCTCTTGCCTGCCAGTGACATTTATACAGTAATCAGTGGCTATGTTTAGCTCTGATCGCTGTATAAATGTCAATGGTCCCAAAAAAGTGTCAAAAGTGTCCGATCTGTCTGCCGCAATCCCACTAAAAATCGCTAATTACCGCCATTACTAGTAAAAAAAAATGACATAAATCTATAACCTATATTGTAGATGCTATAACTTTTGCGCAAACCAATCAATATACACTTATTGCAATTTTTTTTAACAAAAATATGTAGAAGAATACATATTGGCCTAAACTGACGAAGAAATGTGTTTTTTGTTTTTGGGATATTATAGCAAAAAGTAAAAAATATTGTTTTTCTTATTTTTTTCAAAATGCTCTTTTTTTGTTAGCGCAAAAAATAAAAATAGCAGAGATGATCAAATACCACCAAAAGAAAGCTCTATTTGTGGGAAAAAAGGACGTCAATTTTGTTTGGGTACAGCACCGCACGACCGCGCAATTGTCAGTTAAAGTGACGCAGTGCTGTATCGCAAAAAATGGCCTGGTCATTAAGGGGGCAAATCCTTCCGGTCCTTAAGTGGTTAAAGAGACATCACTGGCAATGTATATGATCGGCTTGGATGATGCATGGGAGTCTTCACAAGTTTGGCCAAGAACATACGCTTATTTTGACCTTCCTATGATCTGGAAAGCCATATTTGATGAGTGTTTTTCCATGAGGTGATGGCACAGTGGTGATTGTAATTTCTAGAAGACATTTGGACACTTATTGTTTATAAAAGGCCCATTTTTTTTCACATTTAGCTTTTTGGATAGACAGTTATAAGCGTTGTTCTCATATATAGTGTTTTGATTTATGTCAATAGGAGTTTTGAGTAGCTGCTTTTATTCACATTTACTTTTTATGTTTTATTTTACTGACACAAATTTCACATTAATTGGGTGCAGTGTTATCAAAATGTAATTACATGTGTTACAAATAAATCTTTTGTAAATAATTTTTAAAAGGATAAACATAGAAACAGGACAAATATACAAATCTGGCCATTGAAAAATTATTTCCAGTTACTAAAACTAAGCAGTTAGATATTATAAGCGTTCAGTTCTCTATCTGAAGACAGCAAAATACTGATGTCATGATATCAAAGGCAACATACACCAACATCTGATATGTACAGTGGGGCAAAAAAGTATTTAGTCAGCCAATTGTGCAAGTTCTCCCTATTAAAAAGATGAGAGAGGCCCGTAATTGTCATCATGGGTATACCTCAACTATGAGAGACAAAATGTGGAAACAAATCCAGACAATCACATTGTCTGATTTTTTTTAAAGAATTTATTTGCAAATTATGGTGGAAATAAGTATTTGGTCACCTACAATCAAGCAAAATTTCTGGCTCTCACAGACCTGTGTCTCCTTCTTTAAGAGGCTCCTCTGTCCTCCACTCATTACCTGTATTAATGGCACCAGTTTGAACTTGTTATCAGTATAAAAGACACCTGTCCACAACCTCAAACAGTCACACTCCAAACTCCACTATGGTGAAGACTAAAGAGCTGTCAAAGGACACCAGAAAAAAAACTGTAGACCTGCACCAGGCTGGGAAGACTGAATCTGCAATAGGCAAGCAGCTTGGTGTTTAGAAATCAACTGTGGGAGCAGTAATTAGAAAATGGAAGACATACAAGACCACTGATAATCTCCCTTGATCTGGGGCTCCCCGCAAGATCTCACCCTGTGGGGTCAAAATGATCACAAGAACGGTGAGCTCCGGTGGC
Source organism: Lithobates sylvaticus (assembly GCA_028564925.1). Lineage (NCBI taxonomy): Eukaryota > Metazoa > Chordata > Amphibia > Anura > Ranidae > Lithobates > Lithobates sylvaticus. The sequence goes on from CM053028.1 coordinate 481,315,217, forward strand.
TGTCAAGAAAATTCCAGCCTGTACCCATTGGTCACTAGGTCCAGAATCATAGGACTTGAGGTGACTGCTGCCCACTGTGAGAGAAAAGCCCTCAATCTTCCTCCCACAGGGAGACACGAGTCACTGTGGCTTGGTGGGTTGTTGAGGAGGGTTAAACAAGACGCCCCCTTTACCTGGGCCCTTGTGCCCTGTCCAATGTTTTTTGGGCCTATTGTCCCTTTCTCTAGGACCTTGCTACCTACTTTAGCCATGAAAAACGTTCTGGCTGCCGGCTTTTTCTTATTCTCTGGAAAGGCCTTTTTTCTATCGGCCGTGCTTTCCAGCGCCTCTTGCAGACCTGGGCCAAAAAGATGATCGCCTGTACATAGGCACAACTTTGAGGCAGTGTCGCCTGACCAGGTTTAAAGCCATAGGCTTCTTCTGGCCGATTTCACTAAGGTCAAAGCTGTCATTCTTACCGACTCTGCGGAAGAATCAGCCAAAAACCCCACTGCACGAAAGAGGAGAGGGAAACATTTCAGAATCTGCTCTCTAGAGGTACCTGCCAACAGGTGTGTTAGTATTTATGTAAATTATTCTTCTATATATCTGGCTACACAAGTGGAGGCCAGAGCTGGTTTAAAGATTCCCAATGGCTGAGCCCCAGGCTCTGTGAAGAAGGATATCGCCTCTTTTATCCATCGGATCCCTAAGCGTGCCCATATCGTCAAACGCTAGGTCCGAGTTTTTTCAAACTTTTGAAAGGTGTGCGTCTAATTTAGGATTTTTGTTTAATGGCTGCGCTGTGTCCTCTTCAAATGGAAACCTTCTTTTAAGGTTACCGGAAAAGAAAATGTTTTCTCTCTGGATTTTCCCACTCCAGCTTGATAGTATCAAGAAGGGAACTATGCACGGGGAAAACTCTAGCCTTTTTCTTATGCAAACCTTTGTACATAAGGTCATGTTTAGACAATTGTACCTTCTCCTCTATATCAAGTGTCGTATAGATAGCCTTTAATAAGTCATCTACATCTTCCAATGATAACTTATACCTTGAGCCCCTTGCAGATTATTTATCCCTGGGCCCTGTATCTGACCCTGATTCTTCCGGAGAAGACTGGGCAGATCCGGCTTCAGCCTAATGCTGCGTACACACGATCGGAATTCTCGTCGGAAAAAACTCTGCCGGTTTTTCCGACGGAATTCCGCTCAAGCTGTGTTGCCTACACACGATCACACCAAATTCCGACGGTCAATAACACAGCGGCATAAAACACATTCAAAAGCACTATAAAAGGGAAGTTTAATGCTTCTGAGTATGCGTCGAATTGTTTCCGAGCATGCGTCGGAATTTTACGTGTCGGAATTGCATACACACGATCGGAAAATTCGATAGAAAGGTTTTCCGTCGGAAAAATTGAGAACAGGTTCTCAATTCAAAGTCCGTCGGAAATTCCGACAGAAAAAGACCGTTGGGCATACACACGGTCGGAATATCCGATGAAAAGCTCCCATCGGACTGTTTCCATCGGAAATTCCGACCGTGTGTACGCCGCATAAGAGTCTTCTGCCATAACCTCGGTATTTTCGGGAACACTGTGCAGATTAGCTGCAAGATCACTTTTATCGGTGGTAGGAGAGGTACCCACCCCTCTTTTTTTTTATTGCATTTTAGTGTTAATATGAGATCTGAGGTGTTTTTGACCCCAGATACCATATTTAAGAGGTTCTGTCATGATTTCTTTCTATCACAAGGGACATTTACATTCCTTGTAATAGGAATAAAAGTGAACCACATATTTTTTTTTAAAAAGACAGTGTCAAAATAAAAAATAAAAAGTAAAATAAATAAGAAAAAAAATAAATAACATTTTACAGCGCCCTGTCCTGACGAGCTTGCATGCAGAAGCGAACGCATACGTGAGTAGCGCCCGCATATGAAAACGGTGTTCAAACCATTGAGTTATCGCCACGATCGTTAGAGCGAGAGCAATAATTCTAGCCCTGGACCTCCTCTAACTCAAAACTGGTAACCTGTAGACATTTTTAAACATCGCCTATGGAGATTTAAGGGTAAAAGTTTGTAGCCATTCCAGGGTGTTAGAAAAAAAAAAAAAAATATATATATATATATATATATATATATATAATGTTTGGGGGTTCTAAGTTATTTTCTAGCAAAAAATAATTATTATAACATGTAAACAACAAGTGTCAAAAACAGGCTTGGTCCTTAAAGCGGAGGTTCACACAAAAATTGAACTTCCGCTTTTCGGAACCCTCCCCCCCTCCGGTGTCACATTTGGCACCTTTCAGGGGGGTGCAGATACCTGTCTAAGACCCACTCTATGCCTCTTCCCGTCCCCCGCACTGTCTGCTGGGACACACACGGGTCCCAGAGACAGCAGGGACTATTCGGACCATGCGCAACTCATGCCTGTGCAGTAGGGAACTGGGAAGTGAAGCCGCTTTAAGTGGTTAAGTGGTATTTAACTTTACCTTAACTTTTTTTCTTTTTTTAAATTCTGTCAAAAATAGATTACAGGGCTATTAGGTAGTAAATGTGTATTGATTATTTCTGGAGAGTAAAGATATTGTTTAGTGTCACTCTACATCATACATAGTTTACTAGAAATTCACAGACGCAGAGGGGAAACTAAAAAGGATCATTCTAGGATTACATGCACAAACCACAAGGAGTTATGTACTATACAATTTAGTAAAAGAACATGTGCCATTTCTAAAAATGGAAAGAGAGAGGGAAGAGGAGCTATGTTAAAAATTACTAATGGCAGCACAAATGATTTCAGTATAGACATATGACAATGAAATCAAGCTGAAAGAGCTCAGGAACAAACGGTCAATCTATGCATCTAAAGAAACCTGAAAGTCAGAATTCGATAGGCTTATAAGGGAAATCGGTTCTTTTTTCAGAATTAATCAGATATTACGCCTATTGTGTAGGCCTGAAAGTATAAGTGACCTCTGATTTAGCGCTTTATTTTCCCTCTTAACATCCTTGAGCAGATGCAGAACAGCAGTGGATAGGAAGATACACACAGGCGTATGAGATATGAACAGTGTGTACTCTCCTAATGGGAGATACCTCAAAGAAAAACAAAACACTTCCAATCAAGTTTTGTGGATCCTCATATAGAAGACGATGTTAACAGGTGGCAAGTGCGTTATTCTGACCTTTTACACCTGAGTTTTATCTTGGTAAAACAAAACCCAACCGGCAGAGTAGACCGGATGGGAAATAAAAGAAAACTTGCAAACCGAAACACTTCACTGGCTCATTTGCAGATTTAAAAATGGGAAAATAGTTCCACATTGAAAGACCTAATTAATTCCATTTGCTTTTTTCTGCATGCACAGCCTGCATTTAAATAGGTTATTAATGAAGGGCACTTTCAAGGCCAAGCCAGTCCAATGATAAATACAGAAACCTTTGAGCAGAGTTACCTCAGTAAAAAAGTTTCAGGTGTGAAATTAAATGATTAAACATGGTATATGGGGAAGTTACACTGAAATAATAGGCAGCTAGATCCGCATTGGAGAGATGGGAAGACATTGTTCTTAGTTCAAAGTAATGGCGGGTCATTCTATCATCATACATTATGCAAACCAAATTATGTGTCTGACGGACATACTGCTTCCTGTTTCAGTTAGTTATTACTCCTGGTAATTCAAATGATGGAAAAAAATTTAAGAATATCACATAAAATGTAGGTATAAATGTAACTATGCAAGGACAAAAGAGTTGTAATAGAAAACGCACGTGGCAAACAGATTCGCAGACCAGCATTTAATGTGTTAGAAGACAGAAGTGTCTACATTTGCAGCACACATGGCAATATTTTCACTAATGTGGGCAGGCATAGGAAATTATTGGTAAAGTTTTTCATTTATCGGCATGCCTACGAAATACCGGCAAACATTTAAATAAACCTAGGATGGCAACTCTTGGCTGAAACTGTCAAAGGCATGGTAAACATTCTTGCCTGCTCCTTGTTTTTTTTTTACCTGTAGTTTTTACCATGTAGTTTTATGGTGTCAGTTGTTGCCCTGTACACACTGCCTATAGTAGAGTAAATCTTCACATTCTTGTGTCAGCAGTTTTTGTTTGTACCGAAATATTGCAGCATGGCACTGCACAGGTTATTGCATGACCTCTGCAGCGCGAGACCTGAAACTTCCTGTGAAAAAAACAACATATCCCACAATCCCTGGGCCTCTCAGACTAGTGCTGGTGCAGGGGAGAACTACACATTAATTACATGAGCTCACTTATACATCTAGGAGATGATCTGTTTTATCATATTAGCACTCTTTAGCACGCATTTGTGATGCAATAAAGAGGGGGTGGCGAGGCATACATTGGAAGCTGTGTGACCCGGAATGGGAAGCTGTCCTTTCCTCTTGGTGCACAGGAACCATCTGAAGCTTGAAACTGAAGCAACACACAGACATAGGGGAAACGATCGGCCATGACGCTATGAACTGCAGCCACAACATGTGTGCCCATCATTGCAAAGCCAAACAACAACATTAGGAATATAATTAGACTAAAGCACAGATTCAGTCTAACTACATAAGTAGTTTTTTTTTTTTTATTATTTATATATTTGTGTAACTTCAGCTGAGAGAATTCCAATTGCTCTGGTTTACTGCACTTAAAGTACTGCACTTAAAGTGGAGTTCCACCCAAAAGTGAAACTTCCACTTATTTGCTTCCTCCCTCACACTGGTGGCACCTTTCAAGGGGGGGGGGGGGGGTACCTGTTTTTGACTGGTTCCTGTCCCCACTACCAGGAGACAGTGCTGTGGGACCATCCCTCAGAAGTTCGACCCCCCCCCCCCCCTTCTCCTTCCTCCACCGTGCCAATTAGAAAGGGCAGAATGCTTCGCTCATGCACAGTAGGGAACCGTCTGTGAAGCCAAAAGGCCTGGAGTTAGCGGTGGCAGCACCCAACAGCCGATCCGAAGATCGGCTGGGGTGCTGACATTGCGGGCTCCCTGGACAGGCAAGTGTCCATAAATTAAAAGTCAGCAGCTACAGTATTTTTCCCCACGCCTGGAACACCTCTTTAAAGTCAATCTCTAGGAATACTGGTTTAGTGCACAATGTACATCATGTAGTGCAAGATAAATAAGAATTTGTACCCTCTTGCTCCAAACTGCTAGCATGCCTGGCCAGTAGCCTAACATGTATATTAATGGAGGCTTCACCTCCCACTTATTCTAAGACACAGGCTGGAGGGGAGTGACACAGCTTGTGACTGGCAGAAATCTGCCCACACCATGTTATTTCCACAAAATAATAAAGATTTAATGTAAAAAAAAAAATTTGTATGCCAATTTAAAAAAGTTAAAGGGGTTGTAAAGGTAAGTGTTTTTTTTAATCTTAAAGTGACACTAAAGGCTAAAATTAAAATTTTTAAAAATAACAAACATGTCATACTTACCTCCACTGTGCAGCTTGTTTTGCACAGAGTGGCCCCAAATGGCATTTTCTGGGGTCCCAGGGAGTTACCTTGTGGGCGCGCTCCCGAGTCCTGCATTCGTTGGTCCATAGCCGCCAAGTGCCCCGCCCCCCGGCGGCCGAGTCCTGCACTTGGCGTCTATGGACGCCGAATACTGGACTCGGAAGCGCACCCGCAAGGTAACCCCCCGGGAGAGTGCTTCTCCCAGGGGGTTATCTAATGCGGGGAGGAGCCGAGAGAGCCCCCGAGGGACCCAGAAGACAAGAATCAGGGCCACTCTGTGCAAAACAAGCTGCACAGTGGAGGTAAGTATGACATGTTTGTTATTTTATTTATTTTTTAATTTAACTTTAGTGTCACATTAATTGATGATATTTATTTTGTTTTACTCTAATTCAAAGGCTGTTTTTTTTATTTTTTTAAACATGTGACCAGCAGCAGAGGACTAGAACCTCCTCCTGCTTATGTTTCCCTGCAGACAGGCTGGGAAAGAGCTGGATCATGTGACAGCTCTATATTGATTAGAAAAAAGGTACTTTTAAAAAAAGAAAAAAAAATTGTATTCAAATAATTACAGTGCGATCATGCAGATACAGATATAGAAGGGAAAATGTAAATTAAACAGTGTGTTTAGTCTCTAAAGTTCACAGCTACACCACTCTTCTTTAGGTCATTACTAAGTAGCAAACTGACCCTTTATAGCACTTTAGCACACAAATAATTTGTAAAGATACCATACATTTTTTTCTCTAATACCAGACCACATGATCTTGCTGTCCTGCTTCCCATTTCAAAACATACTGCTTAGGAGGATGGATCAGTGCAGAGGTTTTATTGGGTAACATGATGACACCAGGAGAAAACTGGCTCTGCAATATACTCAGTAAGCATGAAACATGGCGGTACTGTGCTGCCAATCAGTTTCTATGGGTGGTGAATGGGTTTGAGGAGGTTCTGAAAACACCAGTCACCTCCATTGCACATACAGAGATGCAGTAGGTTCATCAGTGGACAACCACTATCATTTTATTGCAGTGTCACCATTACAGTCCACTGGAACAGTTACCTAGATAAATCAATTCAGACTGCAGGGCAATCGTGTGAAAAGGAAAGGCATGCTGATTATTGCTAGAAATGAAAATAAAATTTCAGTTTAACAACTCATTGCTACATTTTGAGAAAGAGTCCTTGTCAAATGTAATTTGTACAGCTTCATCAATAATTAATTAAATAATTACAAAAATAAACTTAATGAAAACAGATTTACTGCTCAGTTCAGAATTGATCTCGGTTTCTTTTAATAACTTTTCAAAGGCCTTGTTAACTTTTCTTTAAGTCATGCGGAAGGTTAAAACAAAGGGGACCAGACTCTTACATCAGTCTTCTGTTGCTTCAGGTATGCCAATATTATTTTATTAATAGCTTTGTTAATTATCACTTCCTAATAAGACTTTACAAGAACCAGCTTTTCAGCAGAAAAAAAAATGTTATGCAGATATAGGAAGAAAGTGTTACTGGAAACAAAAGCTAAAGAAAAGCACAGCCTGTATAATACAGTTATAAATTAGATTCAATTTTGTACAACAGAAACATGTCTTTGCTAGATGAAGGAAAATATTGTTTTTCCCTTTTTTTTTAAGCATACCTAAAAAATAAAATTTGCTCACAGTTATTCTATTACTGCGTCTGGGATATAGTGAAAAAAGGTTGTGGGAACAGCATACGACCTTAGCTTTTATCTGTAATAATAGGAATCCAGTGACCAGTGCTGTGGCTTTGGTTATGAGGTCTCTTACAGTGCCTTGAAAAAGTATTCATACCCACTTGAAATCTTCCACATTTTGTCATGTTACAACCAAAAATGTAAATGTATTTTATGTGATAGACCCACACAAAGTGGCACATAATTGTGGAAGGAAAAGGATAAATGATTTTCCAAATTGTTCACAGATACATCTCTGAACAGTGTGGCGTGCATTTGTATTCAGCCCCCTTTACTCTGATACCCTCAACTAAAATCAATTGTCTTCAGAAGTCACCTAATTAGTGCACTTGTGTGTAATTTAATCTCAGTATCAATGCAGCTGCTCTGTGAAGCCCTCAGATGTTTGTTGGAGAACCTTAGTGAACAAACAGCATCATGAAGGCCAAGGAACACACCAGACAGGTCAGCGCTAAAGCTGTGGAGAAGTTTAAAGCAGGGTTAGGTTATTAAAAAATATCCCACGCTTTGAACATGTCACAGAGCACTGTTCAATTCATCATCCAAAAATGGAAAGAGTATGGCACAACTGCAAACCTACCAAGAAATGGCCATCGACCTAAACTGACAGGCTGGGCAAGGAGAGCAATAATCAGAGAAGCAGCCAAGAGACCCATGTTAACTCTGAAGGAGCTGCAGAGATCCACAGCACAGGTGGGAGAACCTGGCCTTTATGGAAGAGTGGCAAGAAAAAAGCTATTGTTAAAATAAAGCCATAAGAAGTCCTGTTTGTAGTTTGCAAGAAGCCATGTGGGGAACACAGCAAACATGTGGAAGAATGTCAGATGAGACCAAAATTAAACTTTTTGGCCTTAAACCAAAACGCTATATGTGGCGGAAAACGAACACTGCACATCACCCTGTAAACACCAAACCCACCATGATAGATAGGGAAGCTGGTCAGAGTTGATGGGAAGATGGATAGAGCCAAATACAGGGCAATCTTAGAAGAAAACCTGTAATGCTGCGTACACATGGCTGGAATTTCAGATAGAAACAGTCCGATGGGAGCTCCTCATCGGATTTTCTGACCGTGTGTATGCCCATCAGTCTTTTTCTGTCGGCATTTCTGATGGACTTTAGATTGAGAGCCTCTTCTTAATTTTTCTGACGGAAAACCTTTCTATCGGATTTTTCGATCGTGTGTATGCAATTCCGACACGCAAAATTCCGACGCATGCTCGGAAACAATTCGACGCATGCTCGGAAGCATTAAACTTCCCTTTTATAGTGCCGACGAACATGTTGTATGTCGCAGTGTTATTGACCGTCGGAATTTGGTGTGACCGTGTGTAGGCAAGACAGTTTGAGCAAAATTCCGTCAGAATTCCGACGGGAAAACCATCAGCGCTTTTTCCGACGAGAATTCTGATCGTGTGTACGCGGCATTAGAGTCTGCAAAAGACTTGCGACTGGGGCAGAGGTTCACCTTCCAGTAAGACAACAACCCTTAACATACAGCCAGAGCTTCAATGGAATAGTTTAGATCAAAGCATATTCATGTGTAGAATGGCCCAGTCAAAGTCCAGACCTAAATCCAATTAAGAATCTGTGGCAAGATGTGAAAATTGCTGTTCAGACGCTCTCCATCAAATCTGACAGAGCATGAGCTATTTTGCAAAGAAGAATGGGTAAAAATGTCACTCTCTAGATGTGCAAAGCTGGTAGAGACATCCCCAAAAAGGCTTGCAGCTCTAATTGCAGCGAAACTAGGTTCTACAAAGTATTGACTCGGGGGGGGGGGGCTGAATACAAATGCAAATTGTAGTGAACAAGGCCCGCAAGGCTGAAACGCGTTTACATCTGCTGTCTGTGTCTTTTATGGAGAATCAATAAATGAAGGAGTTGCAGATCATCTTTTCTCATGATTGTTACTGCAGCTGTGCGACTGCCTTTCTTCACCCAAGTAGCTCTAAACTATTTTCTGATCATACTGGGTAGTAGCACCTTACTTCTGCTCTATTTTATGAATACAAATGCATGCCACACTTTTCAGATCACAAAAAATCCCAATAGAATACATTTAAGTTTTTGGTTGTAACATGACAAAATTTGGAAAATTTGAAGGGGTATGAATACTTTTTCAAGGAACTGTAAGAGATTACTGGGGAATTGATGTCAGAGGACCGTTTAGACGGGGCCATCTAGTGAGCTTGACCACCTACCGAAAAATCTTACGACTAAAGTCATAGCGCTGGTCAAACAACCAGGTGGTGGTAGATGAAGGATTCCCACAGAAAATATTAATCGATATGTATATAGTCCTCACAAAAAAATCTTCATGGAAACCAGAGAAACTGTCAAGTAAACAGAACTTTTAGGAATATTCAGATGCTGGAGTAAAAAATTAGCTGCTGTTAGACCTGTTAAAATTCTGTGTATGTCCACACAATGTTTTCCTTGTAACAAAGCTTAAGTGATAGCTGATGAGAGATCCATCATAATCCACAAGCTAACCTGCCTATGTAGGCCCTCTGCTAGCTTTAAATCAGCATCAGTGGGGTGGTGGAATCGCATGAAAGCATGTGCGTGATGTTGGCACATACTTGGTGGATGGTGAGCATCAAGAGTGCTTACAGATGTCTGATGTTGAGCTGCAAGTAAACAGCGATGGCAAGAACTGTCCGATGCATTCCTTATGTGGCTTAAATATTATCGAATCAGCTTGTATTAGCTAATCTACTCTTGACTCTTAAGGCTAAAAAAACAAATCTATACTGTAACAAAAATAATGCAAAGCAGGCATGTAAAAACTGGAAAATCACATAAAAAATTACTTGAAAGCATATCTAAACCCCTAAACAAAAGGTTTACATACCACAGCTTATCTATTCTTAGTTCTGGTGGCAGTATTCATTTTCTTTTTTTTCTGTCACACTTAGAACCGGGCAAATTACTGGTGTGTGCTTCCACTTTTTCATTTTCTTTTTTTCCCTCCTTTTCTTTTCACCTGGTTATCCAGCCAGTAACATACTTCCTGTCTCAGGGTGGCTACACTAACTCCTGCATGTGATCTATGGAGGAGCAATGTAGCCATGCTTGAATAGCAGCATTGTCAGCCCGTGGAGAGGGTAGTGTTAGATTGACTACTAGATTAAGATGGACATTACACGTGTGACTAACATATTAAAGTCTAACTTCAACTAATGCCGCATACACGCGATTCGGCAAGCAAAAGACCGATGAGAGCTTTTTGTTGGAAAATGTGATCATGTGTATGCTCCATCGGACTTTTGCTTGCCGAATTTGCGCCAGCAAAAGTTTGAGAGCATGTTCTCAATGTTTCCGACGGAAAAAGTTTCTATCGGAAATTGCGACGCGCAAAATTCCTACGCATGCTCGGAAACAATTCGACGCATGCTCGGAAGCATTGAACTTAATTTTCTCGGCTCGCCGTAGTGTTGTACGTCACCGCGTTCTTGACGGGCGAAAGTTCAGCGAACTTTTATATGAACGTGTGTATGCAAGCCAAGCTTGAGTGGAATTCCGTCAGAAAAACCATCCAAGAGTTTTCTGATGGAAAATCCGCTAGTGTGTACGCGGCATAACACATTTTAAGCAGTTACTGAAACTTTTTTTTTTTTTCCTTTTGGGATTAAGGTATGGATAAAAGCTGACCATTTTGATCACCACTGTCTGTGTTAAATGGCTGGTCGTCACCCTATAACTGGCACTTCCTATAACCCAGAAGTTGAAAATTACCAGACTTACTGGCAGGACCAACAGGTAGTAAACCTAAGTTATGGGGGACTAAACAATAGCTGCTGCATTATTGCTATTGACAGACTGCATTATGTACCCAATTTTTCTTTCTACTCATAGTTCCATGTCAAGTTAAACCGTGCAAATATCATTTCAAATATGCACTCACTGAAAATGCACATAAGAGCGGATATACGGAAACTGGAACACACAGAATCTGGTGTAGCTGTGCAAAGTAAGAGCTTCTAACTTGAGCTCAATTACGCTTTCACAATTAAAACCTGGAAGCTGATTTGTTACTTTGCATAGCTGCACCAGATTCTGTGTGATCTAGTTTTAGTAAATCCCTCGATATTTTCTCTTTATGGCCTACTCTATCCTTGTATGCCTCTATGATGTTTGTAACCTACCAAGGCAGCCCTGGAAAGTTACATTTCTAATGAGCTAAGCTTTAGGGCTGATTCACACCAGCAGCTATGCTGATAGAAGGGCCGCTGGTGTGTGCTGGGAGGAATCAATGCTGAAGCGCCAAATCCCAGCATACCACACTGTTTACTTTTTTCCCTTATTGAAATGTCACAAGTTTAAGTTCTATCAAACAGCATTGTTGGAATGCATAATTTACCTGGAGTTTGAATGTTCTACCTGTGCCTGCGTGGGTTTCCTCTGGGAACTCTGGTTTCCTCCCACACGCCAAAGACATGCTGGTAGGTTAATTGTCTCCTGTCTAAATTGGACCTAGTATGTGTACGTATGAATGTGAGTTAGGGGACCCTTAGATTGTAAGCTCCTTGAGGGCAGGGACTGATGTGAATGTATAATATGTAAAGCACTGGGTAAATTGATGATACTATATAAATAAAAAAAATAAATAAAAAAGACTACCCACCTGTGTTGCTACCTCCCTAGCAGAAATTTGCTGCAATACAAAACCACGTCCACTTTATATTGCTCTTTAAAATACCAATTACATCCAGTGCACAGAACATGATGAGGGCTGTCCAATATTTCTTAATGTATTTTGTAGCAATGATGCAAGAGCCAGTTTAAGAGCAGAATAAGAACTCCCAGATAGACTCTTTATAACAGCTGCAATGAATGATATTACCAAATGAGATGTGAAGAGGAAAATGAAATACTGCAGCTATTTAATTATAGAGGAGCCTACAAAAATAGAAATTCAGTGAGATGGCAAATGTGGTGTGCTTTGTTAAAAAAGCACAGCGAGAAAAGAATCGCTGGACCAAAGCCAAACAAATATATTGCTTTCATTTCAGTGACATCTGAGCTCCTCAAAATAAAACCGCCGACCCTTGAAGAAAATGTCTCCTTCCTCCAGTAGGAATTCAAGAGCCTGAATATAAGAGCTGGACAAAGAGGAGAAAATGGAGGTTTCTTTTCTGGAGGTGTTCATTAAAAACTCAGTCGACAATTATATTCTCCATGGTGCTGGATCACGAGCTAGAGAGGAACTCACTTCCATCAATGCAATTGGCAATCAGGCTTAAATCAACATTAACGGGGTGCTTTCTTTGTTTTTCTGCAGTCTGTTATTATCCAGGCACACAATCAAACCCTCTGCATTAAAGCTATTTGCAAAGAATATAAACTAAATATACCTGCACACGGAAGAACAGGAAAGTGCTGAATTCCCAGTAGGTTAATAATTTCTAAACTTGTGCTGCCTGCAAGTAATACAAACTAAAGCACGCTTACTGATGGCGTAATTCTTATGAAACGTACGTTGAGGCGTCTCCAGTCACGCCATTTCCGGATCCCAGCTTCCAGTTTCTCTCCCAGCTCGAGTGGAACGCACGCCAGCTTGGACGTGAGCCCAGTGGCAAACAGCTCTCATATTGCAATTCATGCCGGCTATCCTCAGTGCCAGGCTAAGGCACCCATAAATGTAAGCAGGCACCCCTCCTTTTGTTTGTATTTTTGAAATAAACAAAACAGTATTGCACTATAGATTGTCTTTCTGTTTCCTTATGAGATATTTTGGAGGAGAGGAGGACACAGAGGCTTCATCCACTAAGGGTTCCTAATAGGACTTCCCTACAGTGCATTAGATCATCTTTTTAATAAAAGAGGTCATATCTGGTGAGCAGTTTTCATATCTGAGCACTTTTGGTGTTGTTTTAAACGGTGAAGGATTTTCTCTCTGCCATCAAGATTTAAGCCACCATCAATTTTTAATATGGATTTTTTCACTGTTATATTTAAAAAAATATATATTATTTTCATTGGTATACTTATTGTTGCACTTTATATTGAATTGATTCATTCATGTCTTATAGCACTTTTCAGATAGGTAGTAGTTACCTCACTTGCACGTGCCGCTTTACTCCATGTCATATGGTCTTTAAGATAAGGCACATATCATTATCCAACAGCGGCCCGTCACCTTTTTTTCTTTGTTTTGGGGAGCAGCTAAATATATATATATTAGGTTTGCTTTATAAATTATTGTTTGGTGCAAGATTTCCCTTTCACAAACTAAGGCAAGCATTGTGTAGAAGGCACATTAGGGTGCCAAAAAATACCTTCTGACAACACACTCACTATAGAATTCCCTTAAAGCCTGGACGACTGGATTTGGGGGAGCTCAGTACAACCCTACTGCCCCCCTCAAGGTAGTGCTTAGTGCCTAAGCAAACTAAAGCTATGCTCTATCATGACATTTTAGAATGTTTGAGGGCTCAAATTTTAAGTATGATGTGGCACCTAATGTAGAACTGTAGTCAGACTATGGACGTTTAAATATTTATGTACATGTTCTTACCATGCAGTATAAAAAAAAACAAGCCCTCGTTAACTTCTATTGCTACAGAAATGAGAGAAAAAGTAATTGAGAGAAAAACGAATTGATCCTCAGAGTTCACAAGAAAAACACTGAAGTTATTTAAGCACTCTGATCTCTCATCTTCTACCTGTACACTTTTTACAACAGGCATTTGAAACCTGTCCAGTTGCCAAGTTACCACTAAGAGGGGGAGCAGAATAAAATGAGCGTCTAAAGTTAAAGGGCAAAACATTTTGGGGGGTGGCTGGGTGGGTGTCCCATTAGGGAGATTTACCCTCTCTATCTGTCCTGCTTACCATTATCACCAAGAGTGAATGTGAAAGAAAATCAAAAATGGGAACAATAATTCTGGTGACAACTAGGGATTCCTCTACTTTGAAGGGATTTCCCCACTTTCTGTTTTGACTATGGGACACAGAAAGGGAAGAGAAATCTCCCTAATGGGACAGAGATAGGGAAAAAAAATGATAATGAAAGTAAGGGGTGTCGGCTTTAAGACCCCCCCAAACTCATGAGGCTGTGACAGCTGAGCAGTTTCCAGGCTCCCCTTTTCTCTAGGCAGGTGGGTGGAGTAATGTTTTCGAATCAACTAATCACAGGTTAGGAAAGGTCAAATAGGGTCAGCCTACCTGTTCAGGTCAGCTGATCTCTAGGAACATTCTGGAAGATCAGATCACATGACATTTTGAAATCTTCTAAAAGGGGGTCCCGCCTATATAAGGCAGCTCCCGGGGTCCCACTTTGCCAGTCTCAAGATCTCCTGCTTGTGAGCTCCCTGGGCTATAATACAAGCTATAATATCGGAGCTCACAGCAGGGGTTTTCTTGTAGACACAAAGATCCTTGTCTGTCGCTTGTTGGAGAGAGCGGGGGAAGAAGGAGGAGAGGATTGGATGAAGAGGTGCCTTTCCCTACCTACATCGCCAGAGCGCAGGGACTCCTCCACAGGCATCGCTGCTTCAGCCACAGCCACCTCCCGCTCAACCGCCTGCAGCTCCGCTGCCCTCAGCTATACTGCCACATCCACCATCCATGCAGCGCCCTCCACCGCAGAAGACATCCAGCTGAAGGGACCTGAGATGCCTGTCCCATAGAGGGATGAAGAATCGCGGGCTGGCATAACAGGAAGTGACCCTCCTCGATGAAGCCTTGGAAGAGGAAACCGCATCAGCCAGGTCGGTGATGGGCAGAGAGGTGTCCAAGCCCAGCCGAGGATCATGTGTCTCCGCTCTTAGGAGAGAAGACAGCTCTGAAAAAAGAGATGGAGCGTTTGTCGGAGGGGGTGGAGCAACTTCAGTCAGTGGAGAAAGATATGACACGCGGTCTCCACTGCAACGGGAGGCTTCAGCTTCTACTTAGGCTCCAGTGAATATTAACCCCTTCGGGGATGCTGCAGCCACCTCTCAGCTACAGTAGGCAGAAGTTAGAAGACCCTACTGTAGCCAACATTCCTCCTTCTTCTGAGGCACAGGAGATACCTGTTGTGTGCTCTCCAGCTGTTGTTCAACCTGGTATGCAAGGTAATACTGAGTCATCTCAATTTCAGCTTTTGTCTTCTTTGACTGCTTCATTATCTTCTATTGTTGACAGTTTAAAAGCCAATACTGCTGTTTCTTCCCAGCCTGTTTATAATTCTGCTGCTTCTGTTTGGAATGTATCTTCTTTTCCCTCTAGCAGCAATAATGTGGATTCTGCACAGGCTACATTCAGTCCTGCTGGGGCAGCAGTTTTGGCTTTACCGGTTCCCAATGTTAATGTTCCTCAGTTACCTCTTATTGATGACGTAGCTCCAGGCATGGCTAATGTTCCTGAAATTTGTCTTAAAGAAGCCATGCCTTGTGAGTTATCTTCGTTTGGTTATCACCTTTCTGCTAATATTAGGGAAAAAATTATTCGGGGTGATTATGTTGACATATTGACTTTTCTTCCCTCTTCCACAGAATTTTTACTCAAAGGGGATACAAAAAGTTTACAAAACTGAAGAGGACAGGTGCAGACCTGTAGCCAGGAATTTTAACAACTGGTTACAGGCATATTGTATTTATTGCAGTATTATTTGTGAAAAATGTTGGTTTATTCCAGCATTTAGACATTGTTTTGGAGGCCTACAAAAATTTTGGAAGGGTATCCTGGTTTGCCTATGATGAGTCGTTAAGGCAGAAACTGTCTGTTCACCCCAGCTTAAAATGGGGTTGCAAAGATGGTCTATGGCTTAACCTTTTCCTGCCTCAACGATCATTTGTGGGTAGACAGTAGCCACTGGTGTCTTCCACACCCACTTACAAAATGGGAATCTGTTTCGCCTTTAATGACTCCCAGTTTAAATGGCCCGGTTCATGACACGAAAGTGCGTTTTTGCGCGGGAGCCCATCCAGTTTCCAAGTGCTTTAAGAAAATCAACAGTAGGGTCGAGAACCATTTTCAAAAAGCTCTATCGCCAGTAAACCTAATAAAAATGCTCCCGTGGCTGCATTTGTACACAGACATGTCCTCCTTTTCAAGGCCAGGGCTGTATAGTTGAGAAGATTTAAAAATCTGTTTTGGATTCATCTGAGATCGTTAGGGATAAAACATTTAAAGAAATCCTTAAGGTAGGGTGTCAGGCCCCTTTTTGTACCCTCCTTTTCAGGATTTTAGAATTTCACCATTGGGAATTGTGCCCAGGAAGGATCAGCATTCTTACAGGCTTATTCATCACTTATCTTTTCCTAAGGGATCCTCTTTAAACGATCAGATTAGTGATGAATTGGCTACGGTACATTATGCCACGTTTAAAGACGCTTTTCAAAAAAATTGCAGTTTAGGCTGGGGAGCATTTCTCGCTAAGGCAGATGTGAAATCCACTTTTTGCTTACTGCCCATTAACCCTTTATCGTTTAATTCTTTAGGCTTTTATTTTGATGATTGTTTTTTCTTTGAAAGATGTCTTCCAATGGGCTGCTCAATTTCTTGTACATACTTTGAAGCCTTTTCTACATTTATTGATTGGGTGGTTAGAGTTTGGTTCGGGTCTTCTTTGTTAATAATGTTTATTTATTATTATTATTTTTTTTGGGGGGGTAATTCAGTTATTGAATGCAATCAAATTTTACACTCCTTTTTAACAGTTTGTGCTGAGTTTAATATCCCTTTTGGCCAATGAAAAAAACATTCTTCCATCCACTTACATCATATTTTTTGGGGTATCACAATTGATACTATGGAATTCAGATTGCCAGATGAAAAAATTGCTACATTACAGAATATCATAACCATGGTAATTAGGAAGAAGAGTCATTTTGAAGGACATGGCCTTCTTGCATTCGCCTCTAGAGTATTGCCTATCGGTAGGATATTCTCTAGGCATTTTTATTTGGCAACCTCAGGTTTTAAATCTCCTACGTCCCATATCAGGATCACTACTGAATTAAGAGAGGATCTTCTGGTTTGGGCTCAATTTTTAGACAAATTCAATGGGGAGGCTATTTTTCAGGAAGAATTTGTATCAGATTATGATTTTTGTCTCTTCACCAATGCTGCGGAAACAGTTGGTTTTGCATCAATTTGGAAGACCCACTGGTGCGCGTCATTATGGCATCCTTCTTGGCTAGAGGTTATTTAAAGAATGTGGTGCTGTTGGTGTTATTTCCTATTCTGGTTGCGTTGGAAATTTGGGGTGAGCTTTCCTTTAACAAAATGATTATTTTTAGCACTGATAACAAGGGGGTCCTTTTCACTTTGAATTGCTTATCCTCAAAATCTCCTCCAGTCATCGTTTTAATTAGGCATCTGGTTTTCAAATGCCTGAGTCTTAACATATGGGTGAAGGCTCGCTTCTTACCAGGTAAGCATAATGAGATTGCAGACTCTCTTTCTCGTTTGCAGATGAACAGATTCAGGCTTCTTTTACCAACTGCGGACGAGATAGGAATCCAGTGTCCTTCCTACCTTTGGGACCTACATTAGAATCGGTTTGCGTAAGCATTAAGGGCTCTGTCGCACCTTCTAGCTTTGCGGCTTATTCAAAAGCTTGGTTGCAGTGGCTCTCTTATCTAACCTTAATTGGCGAACTTCCATCAGTTTTCTCTGAATATATACTTGTATCCTTCCTAAACAGTTTGATGTCCCAATCTTTATCCTGGGCCTATATTAATAAAACTTTAGCAGGGCTTTCCTTTTTCTTGAAATTATCCTGCTTGCCATTTTTTTTCCGGTGAAGCAGGCATTGAAGGATTACAAAAGGGGCTCATTCCACCCAGATACTAGATCAGCTATAAGGCCTTCTATTCTTAGTCAGCTTTGTAGGGCAGCCAATTCAGTTTGTTTTTCCCCTTACAAGGCAAGTTTATTTCAGGCGTTTTTTCCTATTCTATTTTTTGGAGCTTTGAGAATTTCTGAAGTGGTACCCCCTAATAGATATAAAAAATTGGGGATCTTATTTAGTCATGTCTCTTTACATAAGGGGATCCTTAGAATTGTTATCCCTAAATCTAAAGGGCTCTTGGTTACATTTGAATTCTTTACTAGGTTCCCCAATTTGTCCAGTTGCTTTATTGGTTGGTTTTATGCAGTCCAGACCCACTCTGAATGATTTATTGTTTATTCATAGTAATGGGGCACCTTTAACTAGGTTCCAATTGAATGCTGTTCTGCACAAATGCCTGTCTATTCCGAAATTGGACAAAATGCAAATATCTTCACATTCTTTCCATATTGGGGCGGCCATGTAAACCGCCAGATTAGGTTTGGATGTCAGTATTATAAAAAAAAAAATTGGGAGGTGGCAGTCTGATGCATATAAATTGTATATCCGCCCTAACTATCATTTCTGATTTCAGGTCAATTTCTGTCCGTTTGGATGATTGGACACTCTTTCTTGTTTTGGGCTGAAAGGAGAGTTTTGCGATGCAGTTATTCCGAAAGCTTGAATTTTAACCCTTCTTTTGTGAATATTGTATATGGTATACAGGGTATGCGGTGGCAGGATTTTTTTTTTAGTTGGGTAACAAGTTTCAATCCTTGCCTACATCTGATGTTTTAATTCTTCATTTAGGAGGAAATGACATTGGGAAGGTGAAGACGCTAGATATGATCTATCACATTTCCTAATATGATTTAGTTTTTTTCCCGAAATTGTGCCCCTTTTGGTTTGGTCCAACTCCCCTTTTGAGAAAGTCAGGAGAAGAATAAATAAGGCAATTGAAAAAGTTTTACTTAAATTAGGTGGATTTTACTTCCAAAATGTAGATATAGAGAGGATGGAATCCATTTATCGGACATTGGTCTCGACATTTTTAATAATAATCTGCAAAACATGGTGGAGCTGGCTGTGGTGAGGGGGGGGGGGATGGACCAGGTTTGTTTTGTAAACAAATCCTGGCTTGTGGGGGACAGTTAATAAAAATGGTTTTGATGAACGGTAACCTGAGCTGTAGTGGCTGGGTTGTTCTTTCACTGGTCTGTTATAAATATATACCAATAATAAAGAGGCCGTGGACCTTTTACCTCCACCATTTAGTTCTTGTCTTTATTCTGTGCTCCATTTGCTGTCTACCGTCCCATGGGTTATAATCTTCCTTTACTTAAAAGTTTTGCCTTCAATGTTGAACTACTTTCTGCTGTAACGTTTGAGGGTGAATTACTCCACAGTGCCTACAGCAATATGCAATGTTTAGGGCGCTAAGCCAAGTAAAGGCAATTCCAAAACAGAATCATAATTCCAATTTGCTCTACTTTGCTGTTTTAGACATACATTTGATGGCACAGCATAATGGTCCACAGCACAAGCAAGCTGGAAATTAAGAGTATAAATACAAGGATAAGGGGGTGCTGGTGACAACACTGTCCAAATATGACCATTGCCATATTTGAAAAAAAATATGTCATTCAGCATCCCTGCCCTTTTGCTTACTTTCAGCTGTCAGCTTGGGAATCTTTCGGCTGTCAGATGAATGTGCCTGGTGATAAATCATCTGTCGCTATAAAGCTGGCAGCCATTGGCTTCATAGCAACTAGGGAGCTCTTGGTCTCTGCTGCACATATCTTCGTTGGTGATTAGCTGTCAGTGCCCATGCAGCCGATGTAGTAATCTATGGATTTGGAATCCCCACTCTTCTTTCCCTTCTGTCTGTAGGGATTCAGGGACAGATCAGAGCAATTCTAATTGGTCAAAGTGGCCACGTGCAGGTGCTGACCAATCGGAATCATTCTGATCCATCCTGGAAGCCCTACAGAAAGAAGAGGGAAAAGGGAAAGGATTTTAATAGCCCTGACTTTGTTGGCACTGAGAGCTAATCACTTATGAAGGGGTGTGTGTGTGTTGCAAGTTCACCTTTTTGCTATTTCTGAAAGGGTGAATTATTTTTTTTTTACTCAACAACCAAGCTTTATTGAGTTGGTGAACTAAAGCCTTGCACACACGGTACAATTTTTGGCCAACCGAGCGCCTGATTTTTGTCTTAAGGGCGTGTGCCAGGATTTTGTCTTGCATACTAACGGTACACAACTGTCGTGCAACAAACACGAACGTAGTGACGTACTACAAGGAATTTCAGCTCTTGAGCACCACCCTTTGGGCCCCCCCTTCTGCTAATTTTATGTTTGGTGAGCATTGATTCCGAGCATGCGTGTTTGTACTTTGGACTTTTGTGGGATGGATTTGTGTACTGACCGTACGAAAATCTGACATCAAACCGTTGTCCACCAAAAATGTACTAGCCTGCCATCCAACATTTGTTGGCCAAAAGTTGGACAACAATTGTCAAAAAGAGCGTACTGATGGTAGGATTTTAAGACAACAGTCTGTCAACAGACAATCCCCTGTCAACAATCGTACCCTGTGTACGAGTCTTAAAGGGGATGTAAACCCTCATGGTTTTTCACCTTAATGCATTCTATGCATTAAGGTGAAAAACCTTTTTAGTGCTGCAGCCCCCCAGTCCCTCCGTTTTACTTACCTGGACACTGTCATCTTCTGTCCAGGAATGAGCACAGCATCTGTAGCTGGTGTCTCGTGTCCCGATTGGATAGCTTGATAGCAGCGCAGCCATTGGCTCCCGCTGCTGTCAATCAAATCCAATGACACAGTGCTGGGGGCGGGGCAGAGTCCTGCATTCTGTGTGAATGGACACAGATGCGTGACTCAGGAGTGCGCCCGCACAGGTGTCCACCAAGGAGAGTGCTTCTCCAACGTGGACACTCAATGCGGGGAGGAGCCACCAGCGCGCCGCTGTGGGACCCCAGAAGAGGAGGTTAGGGGCCACTCTGTGCAAAACGAACTGCACAGTGGAGGAAAGTATGACATGTTCGTTAATTTAAAAAAAAAAAAAAAAAAACAACCCGTTTAACTCTTTAGATAAATGATATTAAGGAGCAGACAAAGTTGCATATCCTTCTGTTTTTAGCCTATGCCTGGTTCTAAAGCTGGGCAAACATTGCACTATTTTGTGTAGAATCTAAAGTGGTCCCCGTTGGATTCCATTTTTAATAAATCTTGTTGATGACACAGCACTGGATAAAGTCCCTGTCTATTTGGTTTAATAAAGCTGATACTTTACAAACTGTCAAATTTTTTAATAATATATTTGGATACAGATATTTTTCCGGGTTTATAGAAATATATAAGTAATGTTCAGAGGAGGATAGCCAAATCAGTTTAGTGATTCTGTTCTACTGGGAGAAAGACTTGGCAGGTAACTTAACAGCACAATGCAGACAGTTTTTTATATGGTCCAAGGCACTGCTTTCTCAACCTTTTTTTCAGTCAAGGCAACCTGTACAAATTATAGACAATCTCGAGGCACCCTTTTGAAAATGATGGACAGTCTCGAGGCACCCCATTCTAAAATATAAAAACTATTCTTATGTTGGGTGTCCAAGTTGTGTGGATCTTGCTGCATTATGTAAAACTAGAAGGGCCAGTTCACACCACATGCAGTCCAGTGCATTATTTTTCTGCATCAAAAAACAAATAGAAAGTAGGTTATATGGTTTTCAATGGTATAGTTCACATCAGTGCTTGCAGTTCCAGTGCGTTCCAGTTCTAGAAAAAAAAAGTAGAACATGCTGCATTTTTCCTGCACTGGAACGCTGTAAAAAGCATCAAAAACTCACGGGAATGCACCGGAACACACCTAAATGCACCAAAAACGCACTGGAACACCCATGTCCTTATTTAAGGTTAAGGGGAAAAATGCACTGGACTGCAACAAAGCATCTGGAGTGCATCCGGACTACGTTTCTGCACCGGAGACTGACTGCATGGTGTTAACTATAGCCATTGGAATACATAGAAAACACTGAGCATGCATTTTGTGCAGAAAAAAAGCACACAGAACTGCACGTGGTGTGAACTGGCCCTTAGTCCAGTGCGTTTTTTTTCTGCATCAAAAACGCATAGAAAGTAGGTTATATGGTTTTCGCAGAAAAAAAGTGCATGGAACTGCATCTGGTGTGAACTGGCCCTACAGGTGATTTATTCTTCCAAAGCAAATACACTTTTGCAAACTGGTTCTGACTAGTATTCCAATGTTTCTCTTCTCCATCACTCAGTTAATGTGACCCCAAAGCTGATGGAGAGGGGCAGGGGAGGGTCAAACAAGGATGCGATGCAAGCGACTGACATCCTCCATATTGACTGGTGGTGCCATTGATCATTAGGATGCCGGCAGCTAGAAGGTTGTAATAGTGCACAATAAAAACCTGTGGCTTTGTGTAACTAAAAGGCAGCCCTCATCCACATGTCGGCCTCTATAACATTTTTGGCAATTTTTAGGCATTTTGCCAAGGCGCCCCTGAAGAAACCTCAAGGCACCCTGGTTGAAAAAGGCTGGTCCAAGGTATGTGTAAAAATGTCAATTGTGTTTTTTTTTTAATGAAATTAGTTATAAATCTAAATGCTACCACATACAGTAACAAGAGAGCGATTTGGCAATTCAGTGCAATACAATATTAGGGAATTGTGAATGGGGTCTCATTATTAATAATGCCCTTGAATTATAAACCCCAATATGATGATGCGTAGTTTGTGCATTAGAGTGGATCTAAACCCCAAATGAATGACACTTAAGGCCCAATGCAACATGCTTTCAGGTGCATTCTGCTTTCATTTGACACACGTTTATGGTTCATTGAAATGTGCCTATGTTACCTGAATTTGACCCACTTCTAAGCTGCGTCAACCTGTTTTTGACTTGTTTGAGGAGAAAATTAAATTTTTCCTACATCTATTTCCTGTAAAATACTTTTCCTGGGAGTACATCACGGGACACAGAGCAGCCTAAATAATTACTATCTGGGTTATACACCACCTACAGGTGAATGGACACTGGCAAATCAGGAATCAAAGACAGGAAGTCCCCCTCTATATAACAAATACCATAATGAAAGTAAGTCAGTTTTGTAGCAAGCAATGAAGATCCCAGAAAAGAGGGGAGGGACCTCTGTGCACTGTGATCTACTCCAAGAAAAAGATTTTAGAGGTAAGATGTAGGAAAATTCCAATTTTCTTTATCGTACATCATGGGACACAGAGCAGCCAAAATAATTACTATCTGGGATGTCCTAAAGCAATGCCCTTGAGGGGAGGGAGACAGTATTCACAAAGGCCGTCTTCAGACCAAAGGACCTATACCGCCACTTGCAGCACGCTGCGGCCAAACTTAGCCCCATTTCGAGCCCTACCATCCACCTGATAAAACTTAGTGAAGGTATACACTGAAGACCAAGTGGACCTTGCAAATCTGAGCCATAGACACTTGATGATGCACTGCCCACGAGTCACTTATCCTCCTGGTAGAGTGTGCCTTTACCCCGAAAGGGTGGGGCCTTTCCCTTTAAACCACACGGTTGATCTGGATGCCGCCTGCGCTTTCCTGGGCCCCTCTGGCAGCACAAATAAAGAATTGGTTATACAAATCTGAGCTGACATTTTTAAATAGACTTTGACTGCCCGTACTACATCTAGAGACTAACAACTTTTCCTCTTAGAAACTAGGATTTGAAAAAAAAAAAAAAAAACAAGGTAGTGTGATATCTTGATTTAAATGAAAACTGGAAACCACCCTGGGCAAAAAAGTTGGGTGGAGTCGCAACACCACCCTGTCTTGGTGTAGGATCAAAAATGGTTCTTGACAAGAAAAAGCTGCCAACTTCAACACCATCCTAGCCAAAGTTACTGCAACCAAAAAATTGTATTTGCTTGTTAAAAGAACCAGAGGAATACACTGAATAGGCTCAAAAGGTTGCTTCTGTAAGACAGATAGTAACCAATTTAAATCACAAGGACACAAGGGTTGTCTGACCGGCAGAACCATTTGAATCACTCCTTGCATAAAGGCTCATACTAATGAAAGGGATGCAATCAGTCTCTTAAAGAAAATGGATAAGACTCGAAATCTGAACTTTAATCGTTCTCAAAGCCAGCTTCATTTAAACCCCCAATTGTAAAAAGGCAAAAATCCTGCAGATAACATATTTGCGGGAATGCCACTTTTTGGCTTCACACCAAGAAATGAAAGACTTCCAGACTATGTAGTAGACATTTCTAGAAACTGGCTTCCTAGCGTTTAACAGAGTAGCAAGCACCGAAACCAGAGACCCCTCGGTCATTCAAGATCCTGGCTTCAATAGCCACACCATCAAATTTAGTGACTGTAAAGCAGAATGGAATATTGGACCTTAAGAAAGCAGGTCCAGACAGTGTGGAAGAGATCGCGACCTCCCTACTGCTAAGTTTACAATCACTGTGTACCAAACCTCCTGCCACAGGCCAGGGCTACCAGTTTTATAGGCTTTCTTTCATCCTGTATCCTGCGCAGAAGCTGAACTGGAGGAAAAGCACACATCAGGGAGAACTGATTCCAAGGGATCACTAACGCATCTGTCCTGATTGTGATCGGATCCCTGATCCTGGACACAAACCTGTCCAGCTTGTTGTTGAACCTGGATGCCAAGAGATCTATGTCTGTTTGCAAATTAATAAAAAGATCTCGGGATGCAGGGACCATTCCCCTGGAAACAACTGCTGGTGACGTAGAAAGTCTGCCTGACAGCTGTCCACTCCCGGTATAAATACTGCCGATAGAAACGGCACATGTCTTTCTGCTCATGTCAGAATGTAACTCACTTCCTTCTGGGCTGTTTGACTCCTGGTGCTCCCTTGGTGGTTGATATAGGCCACCACCATGGCATTGTCGGATTGGATCCTGACGGAGCAACCCTGCAACCAACCTGGTAGTCCTTTTCCATTCGAGACCACTTCCTCTAAACAGCGGCTTCTTCTAGAACCACCCCCAGCCTGCGAAACTGGCATCCGTGGTCACTACTTTCCAGGTTACTGGCAGACAGGACTTCCCTTTCTCCAAATTCCTGGGTACCAACCAACTGAGATCCTGTCTCACCCTTGGGGACAAAAACATGTGATAACCCAAAGCTTGGATTTTCTTGTTCCAAGCCGACAGAATATTGGTCTGCAATGGTCTGGAATGGAACTGCGCATAAGGGACTGCCTCGAATAAGGAGACCATCTTGCCCAA
The DNA here is from genome assembly GCA_028564925.1 of Lithobates sylvaticus. NCBI lineage: Eukaryota > Metazoa > Chordata > Amphibia > Anura > Ranidae > Lithobates > Lithobates sylvaticus. The sequence continues at coordinate 481,340,461 of CM053028.1, forward strand.
CACCCTCATGCAAAGGCCTATAGAGGGGTACCTCTTTCTACATAGGGTCAAGACAAGTTCCCTCATGGCATTGACCTTTGACGGAAGCAAAAACACTTTTGCCTGAACTGTGTCCAATATCAGACCCAAATACTCTAGGCTCTGAACCGGGCATAAGGGGCCGTCTTCTTTAGTTTTAGAACCCAACCGAGGCGTTCCAAGAAGTGAACCGGTCATATTCTGCCTTAGCACTCACCCTAACCAATCCTTGAGTAATAGGTTGTAGAGATATTCTACTACCGATATTCCCTGATATTTTAGCATCACCAATAGCGGGGCCAAATCTTTTGTGAACAACAGAGTAGCCGCGGCTAGGTTGAATGGCAAGGCCACAAACTTAAAATGATGCTCCTCCACTGCAAAATGCAGAAACCTTTGATGAGGCCGGAAAATTGGCACATGCAGATATACAACTAAACAAATTGATTCAATGCAAAAGCATCAAACGTTTAGAAACGGATTCAGAGCTTTGAGATCCAGAATGGTTCTCACATCTCTGTCTGGTTTTGGAACTGTGAACAGGTTTGAGTAGAAGCCCTTGAAATTTTCATTGGCCTTAACTTCTACAATGACCCCCTGCAACCTTAAATGGTCCAAGGTCTATAACCGAGAACTTATTTTTCCCAGATCACTGGGGATGTTGGACATCTAAAACCAAGAGAGAAGCAATACCCGGAACTCTAGTCTGTAGTCCTGTGTCACTGTGGAAATGACCCACCTGTCCTGAATCACCTCCTTCCAAGCTTCTCAGAACTTTATAAAGTAGATTCAAAGGCTGGCTTGGCATGCCTCTGGACCCAGGATTTCTTCTGCCCCTGTCCCTGAGGTTTACCTCTAGACCCCGATGGCTGAGGCCCTTGATACTGCCTAGAAGCAGAGGTACTAGGTACAGGAGTGTTAGAAAACTTAAAAGAAGGATGTTTATTCTTTCTTTTAACCGGTAGGAGTGCACAATTCCCCCCTGAAATCTTTTGGATATACTTATCCAAATCTTTGCTAAATAGGCATTCCCCATGAAAGGGGAAACCATTCAGTAACTTTCTGCAGGGCAATTATGCAGAGCAATTCTTTAGCCACAAAATTCTGCGCATGTGTACCGCCAAAAGTGTGAAACCTGAAACCTGCTGAAGGCATGAGATAAGTCTGCCAATTCTTCAGCAGCCTCCAATTGTGCCAGAAGATTGTTAACCAACCATTTAGACCGGTCTTTTAAAGATTGACATATTCCTGTTGCTGCCACCGCTGGTTGTACTGCTGATCCGGCAACCGCAAATAAAGCCTTTAAAAAAAATATAAACTTTTTATCCGCTGGATCTTTAAAAACCTGGGCATTGTCTACTGGACAGGTTACGTTTTTGTTTAACGACGAAATAGCAGCATCCACCATTTAACTACTCCATTTCTTTGTAAACTTTTCCTCCATTGGATACAACAGAGAGAATCTTTTAGGAGGCACAAAGTAGCGAGTGTAAAGGGAAAGCCTGAGAACTCTGTGGAGGGCTCAATGAGCCTAAAGAGGAAAAAAAGTGGCTCCAAAACCTCTACTGGAGGTAACTTAAACCTAACCATCTCTGTGAGAGACTGGATCAACAATCTCTGGGATTGAGAGGCTGAGAATGGCTCCTCAGCACCTGACTCCCTTGAAGTGGAGTCCTCAGCCTGACCTTCTTCCAGGTTATTTAATGCTACCTCTTCCACATCCTCTGCCCACTCTGGTTCCAACCCAGGGGGCTCAGGAGGGGGAGATCGATCCTGTTTTTTCCCCCCTTGTGACACCAAGGCAATCTTACTGGCTATTTTACCCTCTAGGCCAGCTACGGCTGATGCCAAGTTGTCCTTTGTGACGTAGGCTGAGGCCAAGGCACTAGAAGTAGCAACAATGCCTGACAAGCGCAATGGCTCAGACTGGCCAGTCGCCTCTGGTCTTTCAGGGAAAGTTAGCGCTGTGGAAGCATAACTAGGATCCTTTAATCCTGACAGTGGCGCACTGGCGCCCTGTCTGCTGTGCCCCCCCTCCCCAGCTCCTTTTTCTGACATGTTTCCGCTATTTTTTTCAAGACATTGCTTACTTTTAAAGGTAAGAAATACATTTTATGTAAAAAGCCCTGTGCATGGTTATCCCTTAGCAAAGCTATGATCCAGCATCAGCAGCTATCACAGTTTAGTTAACAACCCAGACACCAGTGCCTGCAATACCTGTGTCCATGTACCCAAGAATGACGTGCCCGGATAGGAAGCCTGCTCTGTGTTCCTTCCAGCCACCTCACAGGAGCTCCACGTGCAAGGAAATGTCTTCCTTTAATAACATTGTCGTGCAGCGCACCATGTGCACACCCACTGCATCACGTGCATGCTCGCACACTCTACGTGTGCTGTCCCGCGCACGCCCATCACCGGCTTTGCGGCCCGCTGCCAGCGGCTCCCCCAGCATTTAAAGGCTGGAAACATAATGCCAGGTATGCTACAACCTTACTGACATATGACAACATCGCCATCAAGTGGGCAAACTAGTACTGCACCCGACCTGGTATCTGGCTGTTAAACTGCTGCTGGGATTTAGTGTACAAACATATATATGCTTAAAGGCAAATCCCCCCCTTTAAAAAAAAAATAAAAATACAGGAAATCTCTTCACTAGTCTCTCTGGAGTGTAGAAGGAAGAGTTGGCCTTTAAGAAACAGCTGTGAGAAACTGTTTTTTTATTGAAGCGTAGACATACAAAAAACCCTCTGTAATGCCACAGGATAAAAAGGCCCATTTGAGAGGGAAAGCGCAACTAAAAGGAAACATAAGAGAAAAGCCATGAAAACAATCTCTTCATTGTACGTAACAGTGGTGACAAGGTTATTACACCTGAAAAGAACAAAAATGAGATTTGCAGCATGCACCGATTTTATTTCTTTCCAGGCAAACATGAGAAGAAGTCATGGTTTGTTTAGCCAGTTAAGCAATGTCAAAGTGCACGCCTGTCAGTCCATCTCAATGACAGATATCAATGCTATAACTATGAGGAGATGGGGAAGGTTGGTTTTAAATGGATTTCTTCCTGCCTGTCACATCTAACGGCAGCAGAAACCCAGCAGTCGGCGCTTAAATTTCCATCCACAATATATTATACTCCGCCAGTCAAATTGCTGCACACTGGATGGATGCAAAGCTGTATTTCTTGATGAGACGAGAAGCAGCGCCATCCATTGCCATGGATACAATGTGCCGGGCCGTAAATTCGCAGGGTGCATAGAACCTGCGCTGAGCGAGAGAGCAATTTTCAAGTAACATTTTGATACAGTACACAGTGTGAAAAGCCATCACAATCATAAATGAAGAAGAGAGCTATAAAAAGAAGCAAATTGCGCTAAAAATGCTTTCAAGAGATGCAGATAGACAATTCTATCAGCTAAGATAGATTTGATTTGTAGGTGAACATGACAACACATAAATAACACACAGTGTGTAAGAGGCAGTCTAGAAAATAAAAGGTTTTCTAGCAGTTAAAATGGCTAGTGGTTACCCGTGCAGCCACTACCTCTTTTCATCAGTGTTCCCCATGCAATATGGCTGCTTTTTATACTGATAGCACAGAGGAGTTTTGTTAATGCATCTACTAGTAGGGCCCTACATTTTTGTTACTCCCTGGGCATGAACAAAGCTGCTATGATGTGCAAAATACAGCAACTTGCAAGTTCCTGCAGCTATGCCAACATCCTGCACCATTCTAATCAGCAAAACTTGACATTTCTAGGTAGACCAAGAGATGGAAAACTAGCATTGTGAGTCAAATCAGCTTGCCTATAGGAGGCTGCTTCTTCATTGTCCATTTAGCAACCAGGTGACCAAGCTGCTCTGTTAATTTATTACAGAAAAGTATTCAAAAAACATGAAACATTACTTAGACCACTTCTTATAAATTTTGCTTGTGACATAGTAGAGGTTAGAACCTGTGCCACGTGCAGTACGAGCGCTATGTAATTGTAAAACACAGCTGGTGACACCTCACTGTGTACACACTGATAGAACACCAAGTGTGTGGTCACTTCACAGCAAACCTGTCCCCACACACTTCTCAGTGATCATAATTTTCTGCCATCTCTTCCAGTGATGTCATTGCACTCACCTTGACAGGCAAGTCAAGTCACGCCTACATTCCAAACCATGGATCGCCATTGGCTAGGAGACTGAGACATTTGCCTCTCTATTAGGTGTGACCTCTGCATTTGGAAAGGGAGAGTGTTTGCTTCCACCTTTTGCCGCAACGGTTTCAAGAACTATATTGACATCAGATGCGAGTAGGTACACTTCAAATAATGCTGACAAGCAATTAAATAAAATTACAAAGATGTATGCATGTATATTTTATATATATATATATATATATATATATATATATATATATATATATATATATATACATACACACACATACGCGCATATATCTTTGTCATTTTATATAAATATTTGTAATATATATATATATATAACCCCACGACATATATATCCCCCGGAGGTCTGGGCTAAAATAAATTAGTAGATAGTCTCTTGCTTTGCCGACACAGCTGGCTGGAGTAAGGCTGCAAAACAGTAATCTCCTGCGCTATGGTGTTATTGCTATCCGCAAAAGGTGTAATCCACTCTTTGGTTTATAATTTATAGTAAAGTCTCTGATCTTGCAGCCCTCCTCAGAACAATGGGTGTTCATAAAACTGGAAGAAAAAAAGAAAAGAAGGAGGGCACACCGACCTAGTGCATTACCAAAAAAAGTTTTATTTAAAATATATAAAAAGCAAAGGTACTACTCACAAAACCAGCATATAAAAAGGCGTTTTCTTATCGGTCAAACTGCGTCTCTTTGCAACTACGGACAGGAGTCGTTCAGTCTTTGGGGGACCATCCGATCTTCCTGTCATCAGGTCCTGTCCGTAGTTGCAAAGAGACACAGTTTGACCAATAAGAAAACGCCTTTTTATATGCTCGTTTTGTTAGTACCTTTGGAGTTAGGCTGCCTCTTTGGACAGGCTAGGAACCCGAAAGCTGCAACAGAAGGATGAGAAGGGGAGAAAGAGGCGCAAAATCACAAATGGTATAACCGGATTTATTCAACAGTGAATGTAAAAAAACAAAAAATACAATAAAATTGCACTCAAAAAAGTCACTTAAAATGGACATATACTGAAACAAGCTCCATGTGGAGCCGCCAGTGCCGAGTCCAGTTCAGAGACTGCCAAGACAGAGACCGCTGACAGGAGCTGTGGAAGCCAGGGATCCAGGCAAGCCACCAGAGAACCGCCATGGGAGAATCTAGAAAGGAGCTGTCAGATCCCAGACTCTGTATAGCCACAATAAAACTGCACTCACAAAAGTTGCTTAAAACAAGCATATAACAAGCTCCATGTGGAGCTCTTGGCTGACAAAGGAGATGTAGTTTGGCCTTCAAAACAAGTTCCTATTTGACTACACAGTCTGTGGCATCTGACAGCTCCTTTCTCGCATCTACCATGGCAGTAGGCCCGGTCTCTGGCTTCCATTCCTGTCAAGTCAACGGTCTCTGTCGGGACTTGACTCAGCACTGGCAGCTGCACATGGAGCTTGCTATATGCCTGTTTTAAGCGAAATTTGTGAGTGCAATTTTATTGTATTTTAACATTCACTTTTGAATAAATCCTGCTACACCATTGGTGGTTTGGTTCCTCTTTTTCCCCTTCTTCTGTAACACTGTATAAAGCAATGGCACACTGACTAGAGTGCAATAGTAAACCAATCTCTACCTGAGCCCTGTGGTGCAGAAGTGAAGATAAAGAAAGACTGAGGTATTTCTACTACCTGTATCTAAAAAAATAATTTAAGATATTTTAAAGAAAAACTGCACTTTCCTAAAACAAAATATATATCTGTATATATCTGTGTGTATATATATATATATATATATATATATATATATATATATATATATATCATAGATTGCTATGCCTGCCATTTTGTAATTTAGTGTTATTATAAATTAGCTTTCCATTTCAATTGGAAATCACTGTGATTTTATAAAAATGTTCAAAAAATTAAATGCAATATGGCAACATGTACGAAATAGCCCTCAAAAAATTTCCTTTCCTGCTTGTGTGATTGGCTCACTGATTTTCTCTTCTCTGCTAAGATACAGGTAAAGGGCATAACCTCTAATAGGAATTTCAATTTTGGTAAACTACTCCCTAGGGCAGTGATGGCGAACTTTGGCACCCCAGATGTTTTGGAACTACATTTCGCATGATGTTCATGCACTTTACAGTGTAGTTGAGCATCATGGAAATGTAGTTCCAAAACATCTGGGGTGCCAAGGTTCGCCATCACTGCCCTATGGGATAACTACTTCCAAAAGGATGCAGACACTGCAACTTTCCTCATTACAATAATGAGAAGCACCAGTAGGTTACACTGAGCATTCACCCTTTAGTGAACTCAGCTTGAAAAAGATTTGTAAAAACAAACAGCTTGTTTTTCAGAATACAGGAATTCTGTTAAAATCTTTTCAATGTACATTGATCACCTAGGGGGGATTATTGAGCTTTACACAACTATCACTGTTTTATATCTGCCTGAAGTACAGATTTAAGATTTAAGGGTGGCAAGTACATTATCATCAGAATTTGTTTATGCAGAAAAATAATGCTGTACAGGAAAACATAAAAGTTTAGTGTTCTGTATAGAAAAGTTGGTAAGAAGACAGGAATACCCCTCGAGGAGTAGGAGCTTAGCGGTAGCAGAATTGTCTAATGGTAAAACTTGCTCACCTCAGCGGAGAAGGCATGTCTGGAGCCGTAGAAGGAGCGGCACAACTTCAAAATTTCGGCTGCTGTTTCTTCTCTGCACTTGGTGTCGCAGCTGGAAAGCATTGCCTTTACCAGTTTTACCCAAGGGCTATCTTCTAAACGTGCACTGAAAGATGGAGAGAGAAAATGTCATCAGAGGATCTGCAAAGATTACGACATGCTGTGGGAATTTGGGGAGACGATAATTTAAAACCTTGTGGCAATCCCTGCAGTGAATAAAAGGTTTAAATCTGCATAAGGGAAGAAGTGACACCTTCTTCTTGAGTAAGATGAATTGCGCCTTCATTTACTGATCACTGGAGGCATCTGATGTGGCCACAGAGTAACATTCACATCAAGGTTTCAGGATTTAATGGAACCACAAATTATGCTATGTAGAGAGACCTACACAGTTGCAAAATGTTACACTTTACTCTTTCTAAATATTAACTCGGAGCCTCAGGAAATTATGCAGCATTATAAAAGGTACAATCTATTTTCAGGCAGCATTATATGGTGCCCATAAAAGCAGTCTTCAAAGAGCTCCAGTGGACACAAGTTTGGACGTATACTATATTTATAGGTATGGTACAAAGCTACTAGTACCGTCGTCTTGTTCCTTTTAATAGATGTTAAACTCAAGAACACAAGTGTAACATAGTATATTCCAGTTTACCTGTCCTTAGATGTAGTTGCTTCTTTCAACTTTTTTTTTCCTTTTTTTTCCAACTGGTGATCCTGCTGGTAACGCACATCCTGTCCTAAGGTGACAATGCACACTGACCGTACGGTATCAATGGCAAAGCAGCACTGCCACCCTAGCACAAGAAGTGTTGGAAATACAGAGCACTTCTTCCTCTCCTCCATAACATTGAAGGGAGGTGCTATCTAGTCCATAGGAAACATGATAAATTATAGAAGTCAGCAGAGAGCAGAGGAAATAAGTCACAGAATGTATTGTGGGATCATTAGATTTTTTATTTTTTTGCAGCTGTTGAACAGATACAAATGTAAATAAAAAATGCTGTCAATATATAACAGACAAAGATAGATTGAATGGTAGACGTTCATTGGTAGGGTTTACATACATCCTAAAGGATAAGTTCACTTTTTAGAAAAAAAGAATAAATGTTTTTTTTTGTATTTATTGTATTGTAATGTTTTTTTATTTATTTATTGTATTTTTTGCAGGTAAAAAAAAAAAAAAAGGGATTTTTGACTTACCGTAAAATACATTTCTCTGAGTTTATTGACAGACACAGTGCTTCCTTATTCAGAACTAAGGATGAGCTCAGGCGCGTTTGCATGCACCACGTGCAGAGCCCACCATGAAGTCAGCGCAGCGCTGCGCTAATCACAGGCAGTGAGACATTGCCCCGATGCGCGGCTGCAGAGATCGGGCAATGTCTCACTGCCTGTGATTAGCGCAGCGCTGCGCCGACTTCCTGGCGGGCTCTGCACGTGGAGCATGCAAACACGCCAGAGCTCATCCCTATTCAGAACCATAGGGTTATATTGCCCCCTACAGGAGTAGGACACTAGGCAGAAAAAAAACTTGGCTACGCCTATGGGCAGTCCTAGGTAATATACATCCCCCTCTCTGCTATAGGCCTTCAGTTTTAATAACAAGCAGTTTCAGAAGTATCAAAACTCCTTAGAGGGGTGGGTGCTGTGTCTGTCAATGAACAAAAGAGAAATGTACATTTATTTATTTTGGAGCCTGTAAAGCTTTGCACTTGTGATCAGCAGATTGCTGGTACCATTCAGATCTGTCTGCGCCATGGTAGTTCAATGATTCTTCCTGTCAATGTTCACTGAGAACTAAAAGCCAGCAGCTGCAAAGGATGTAGTAGGCTTGTAGTTCATTCACACACACAGCTGTGTGAATAAATGAATGATGGGCTGTGTGGGGGGAGCCCCACATGGCCACGTTGATTTCAAAAAGTGACTTTTTATTAAAAACCCTTTCACCTCAAGTGCTTTATTATGCAAATTCTGACTTCTGGTGAAGGCACAGAATGTCCAACACTCTCTTATTCCCTCTACCTCACTACTAGTCTGGGAAAGCCGTCAATTGTAGGTCAACACAAAAACATAAAGAAGCTGTTCACCCAAAACTGAAATTAAATTTTTTGGTTAATGGGGGAGACAGTTTCTCAAATCTAAAAAGCAACAATAGAAGTCACTCAGGTCAGTCTGAAACAAACAAAACTGAGAAAGGTGCACATGGGCAGAGCAATATACAAAAACAATACCAAGGGAGCCCAGCACACTTTCAATCTAGCTAGCTAAAAGAACAACTAAAAGAACAACTAAAAGAACAAACACTTGCAAATATATGTGGAAACCACACTGCCATGCTGTGGTTCTTCTGTGAGGAGTGTTCACTAACTCAAAACTACCCAAGTCCCTACCTATGGGGCATAAAAACCAATGTGCAAAATAAGAGCAGGATCACCTGGAGGGAGCCCCATCCTCGTTAAATGTATAGCAACACATCAGAAGCCAAGACATCACATTTACAAGACACAAAGAAAGTGGCATTGGCAGTTACTCATATCCGCTTAAAACTTGCAAAAAGGAGAAAGCTGTACATGGGCAGGTTCTTATATCTTTGAGAAACTCTATGAGTGAGCCCACTGTGACCAAGTTTCTGGGTCTTCACACCTTTTGTTGCTTGTATAAGGGATTCTCAGTATCACTGTCGGTATTCTAATTATTTTATATCATTTTAATTTAGGGCTGTTACTGATTAAAATTTTTGTGTTCGATTAATCGATTTTTTTTTTAATCGATTAAATTCGATTAATTATAACGCACATACAGATCCAACTACTTTTAGCTGATCTCCTTGCATTGCAACTCTGCATTAGTCAGTGGTAAATGTGGTTTACACTATATACAATCACCCGACACTAGTTAGTTTCCACAATCCATGACTTAACTTCACAGTTCACACAAATACGTTTTAAATTCAAACTGTAGCACTAACGTCGTTTTTTTTCCCACAGTAGTGTGCCAATCCCTCCACCTCTGGTCTAACCAATCACTCTCACCTTATGGTACGGACCCCTGTGCAAACAGGTGGTCATGCAAGCTGGTATCAAAAGGGTTAACACGGACCATAAACTTCTCTCATGTCTCCTTAGATCTTAGCAAGGACACCGGGTCATGGGTAGAAAGAAAAGATCTAAGTGCTCCCCCCTTAAGTATAAGATAACATTTTTGTGTTCAAACACAAACTACTCACATAAAGATGATAAAAACACAGCATGTAAAGCCGACAATCGTGTTAGTTCCATAGGGCAGCAGCGGGTGACATCATGTGTAGCTCCTCCCCCGTACGTGTTACTTTCAATCAGAACATCATCGTCACCGGACTCCTCCCCCTTCCCTTCGTTAGCAGATGGAGGCACTTGGGGAAGGGGGAGGAGTCCAGTGACGTCGATGTCACCGGATCTCCGACGGAACTCTCTGAAGACCCAGAAGCAGGCAGAGAGGTAAATACCGATCAAAAGAATTTTGATCGATCAAAAAATTCAAAAAAAATAATCGAGGAATTAATTATTAATTTCCACAGCCCTATTTTAATTATTATTTAATGGGATACATTTGGAACATGAAAAAATAGTAATAAACACCTAAAATTCTCAGGGGATTTTGAAGACATTCAGGATTTATGGGAGTAAGATTTCACTGTTTCACTCAATTACAGGTCTTAGTAGCAGGACCACTATAGGAATAACGGTCTGCGATTCAGGGACCCCTTTACCCATTACCCAGTCGTTGCACCCCTAGTTGTCAGGATTTTGAGAGAACCATGTGAATGTGCAGGACAGGTATAAGCAATCGCACATGGTGGAAGCCCATGCAGGCTGAATGTTAAAATAATGATCTCTTATATTCTTTTCTTGTTGCCCATCTTGTTATAAAAGAGCCATAAAGAAAAATGTTATTGTAGCAACTGACCTAAAAGGTGGGAAGACCTTGGTTCACAAAAAAAATAATAATCAAAATAACAATTTTATCTATTCCATTGCACAACGATCCCCTTCTGTCTGGTAATTAACTAAGTCTAGACTGGAATAACAGAAAGAAAAGTCATCCTGACAGCAAAAACAAGCTGTAATCACTCCAGTACTCATAGACCTCAGATCTCAGGTGTACAAGAGATCTGACTAATTTCACTCCAAACAGTAACAACTGACAATAACGGATTATGTCGGATCAACTAATGGAAAATAATAAAGACATTTACGCAACTATAGATCACACAGGGAAAGCTTAAAGCTTTCAGAAAAAAAATACATTTAAATTAGGAATGGAATGCCCAGCAACAAAGGCTGCAGTAAAGATGGCACTTCGGATTGAAACTGTAGATGGAATAAGGAGGATGGAGGTCAGTGACCTTGAAATGGAACTGGCTGGAGGTCATAAATTACAACTCTAAAGAGAACATGAGCACAGAGCACAGAAAAGTGAAGTCTATATAAAAAGAAACTACCTTTATAAATGTAACATGGTTCACCTATAACAAAGCCAAGATAAAAAGAGTAAAAAAAATATTGTTTCATATATAATAAGAAAGGCAAGTTTAAACATTTATCTAGATACATTCACTGCATTCTATTCATGAGTGAACTTGTTTAACTAAACCCTTTTATCAGTCTATTAATTCCTCGCAATCAATTAAAACTTTCACTTATCTGACTGTAGGATTATCAAATCTGTTTGCTAAAGGTTATAAAAGCACAACTGTAATTTTAGTACAGTTATCCTTTAACCACTTCAGCCCCAGAAGATTTGGCTGCTCAATGACCAGGCCATTTTTTGCGATTTGGCACTGCGTCGCTTTAACTGACAATTGCGTGGTCGTGAGACGCTGTACCCAAAAAAAAATGATGTCCTTTTTTCCCACAAATAGAGCTCTTTTTTGGTGGTATTTGATCGCCTCTGCGGTTTTTATTTTTTGCGCTATAAACAAAAGAAGAGTGACAATTTTGAAAAAAAAACACAATATATTTTACTTTTTGCTATAATAAATATCCCACATTTTTTATCAAAAACACATTTTTTCCCCCCTCAGTTTAGGCCGATATGTATTCTTCTACATATTTTTGGTAAAAAAAATAATCGCAATAAGCATATATCGATTGGTTTGCGCAAAAATTATAGCGTCTACAAAATAGGGGATAGATTTATGGCATTTTTATTCATTTTTTTTTCTACTAGTAATGGCGGCGATCTGCGATTTTTATCGGGACTGTGACATTATGGCAGACACATCAGACACTTTTGACACATTTTTGAAACCATTGACAATTATACAGCGATCAGTGCTAAAAAAAATGCATTGATTACTGTGTAAATGTCACTGGCAGGGAAGGGGTTAACATTAGGGAGCGATCAAGGGGCTAACTGTGTTCCCTATGTGTGTTTCTAACTGTGTGGGTATGGGACTGTCTAGAAGGAGAGATCGGTGTTCATTCTTAGCATGAACACACAATCTGTCTCTACTCCCCTAAAGAACCGGGATCTGTGTGTTCACACACACAGATCCCAGGTCTCGCTCTGTCACGAGCGATCGCACTCGCATCAGCTTCAGGCACATGCGGTGCGTGTGCGCCCCTAGTGGCCAAAAGGGGAAGCAACATAAGGTAACGTTGTTTCGCCCAGCCGTGCCATTCTGCTGCAGTAAAACTGTGGCGGCTGGTAGGCAAGCGGTTAAATGACCTCCCTTTCGCCCCAGCAACCTCTCCTTGTCCTCTTTCCCCTAATGGGAATTGCACAGCAGCTGCTAAGAAGTCTTCTTGATTCAGTGTGGGACTGCTAGCTATTGGTTCAAAGGCTTGCTATGTAGGACCAGGTCAAAGTGCATATTTAGGAACATAAGGGTTTAGTGATTAGGGAAAGAGGTTAAGTATTAGGGACTTCCTTTATTCATTACATTATTATCATGTACTATTTATGGTTTTTATTCATTTTTAGTTTATCGTACTTTTTACTCCAAAAACTCCTGATGAAGCTCTGAAGAGCGAAACATGTTGAGTGGTTTAAAGAAGTAATGGTCAAAATTAATTGTTTCAACATTAAAGTATTTGACTACCATGTATGTTCGTTTCCACGCCTTGCGGAAACGTATTTTAAATATTCATGTCTTTTGTACATCAATAAAGATACTTTTATGAATATCATTCGTTACTTAGATTTACCCATTTGTTCAACTAATAACTGTTGCTATTTCGGACACCTTCAAAGTCCCGGGGGTTAGTAAACCCCAAGCCCCTTTTTTCTGTTTCTTTATATTTAAATTGGGATGTGGTGTTTTGTTTGACGTTCCTACCTCTACCTTCAATCTTTGACTTCCTTTAGGGGTTTGTTATGTTTTGTGGGTTGAAGGGGGCTACGTGTCAAGGTACATGGTAAGGGCTGGACTTAAAAGTTGCTTTTGTGTTTTAGGTTATGAATTTAGACAGAGGAGGGTGCTTTGGTGTGGGGCATTCTGACTTTAAAGGAGCTATATTTTGTACTGGGCAAAACTACTTGCACAGGAATGGAAAAAATGCCATTGGTTTCTCTATTGATATAAGCTTAAGAAGAAGCTTAAGAATGACTATAATCAATGCCCTTCATCTTCATTGTTTTCTCAATAAACACCACAAATGGATCAACACAAACAATTTATAATTCAATAGAGGGGTCTATTTTACCAAAACCCAAACTGTGAGGTGTTTTGCTAATGGGTAGAGTGAGCACTGCTCATTTGAGCTGTATTAGCTTCAAAGCCTAATGGCCTCAACGTGAAATTGCAATATAGACCACTTAGCATGCTACCCCAGCACTGCCTGCACAATGCTACTCCCCTAGATAACAATAATTAACTTGGCTGTTTCCTCTCATGACTTACAAAAAAAAGAAATATGATATAATGAAAAAAGGAGCACTTTAAAGCACTAGAATCCAATCCAGGTAGCTATTTCCAATTTGAACCTGAAGAATACCCACCTTTTTTACAAAATTATGTAAAGAGTCATTTTCTGGGCTGCCCTAGCAAAGCTGTGGGCATAGATTTACATGTGGGTACTCACGTTAATATATAAACAAACATATACCTTTTTCTAATTGGCTCACAAGAAAATAATAGTCCAGTAATGTATTGCCACCTCAAAGGGCAATTAAAAAATAAATGTGTTGATAAGTCTTTTCATGGTTCATCCTGTTCTTTGAAAGTGAGATAGAAACTCAGAATAGACAAACTTCAAAATGAGTCATTAATGTTTCATTTGCCAGTAACAGGCAGACTAGAGTTATTAAACAAAAGTGATCTTCTTCTGCAGCAAACATGAATTCACCATTACAAAGGAAACCAGTCCCATGGGGCATCTCTCAATAATTTGTTGCAAACATATATAAGCTTGAGGTGGGGAGATGTTAAATTAAGGCTCATCTCTAAAATTTGACAGACTTTAGGTATGTTTACAGAATGGTTCAGTTTCTTTGTTTTTTACCGTTTTCATACATTAACTAAAAGAGAGAAAGACCTGGACTATTCAAAAGATGCTATCTGTAAAGGGAATCAAAAACACATATGTCTATTCTGCTAAAACCATGTATCTATTTACATACATTTCTCAACATAGTACATTAATAAAAACAAGGACAAAAAGTTATTGTATGATTACAACCAAAGGTAATTAGAACATTATTATTGTTGAAACAACTCCTGTGATGAGCCCATTGATATTTTACACAATTCAGCACAGCTTTACATATAAATATATATACCGTATTTATCGGCGTATAACACGCACCGGCGTATAACACGCACCCCAATATCGAGCGCTGACGAAAAAGACCGAGCCGACTGCTCGGCTCTGCTTGCAGTCCCGCCTCCTTGCTGGCTCAGTCTTTTTCGGCAGCGCTCGCTCCAGAAACAGCAGGGAGGCGGGACTGCGAGCGGAGTGCCGAGTCTTTTTCGGCAGCGCTCAGTCTTTTTCGGCAGCGCTCAGTCTTTTTCGGCAGCGCTCAGTCTTTTTCGGCAGCGCTCAGTCTTTTTCGGCAGCGCTCAGTCTTTTTCGGCGGCGCTCAGTCTTTTTCGGCGGCGCTCGCTATTTTTTGGGTCACAGACAGTGGGGATCGGCGTATAACACGCAACCACGACTTTCCCCTGATTTTAAGGGGGAAAAAGTGCGTATTATAGGCCGATAAATACGGGAAATATATATCTAAGCATCACAATGATAATATTGCGATCCAAATTACAGAGCAATGAGCAGTTGCTTTGTTTATGAGCATGTTTCGCATTTAGCTTCATCAGGAGAGATAAGGTGCTTATGCATTAAAATGTGACCAAGAGAACCCAATGTGGCCCAATAAAGGGGGAAAGAAGTACCCACCAAGACCCTCTGAAAAACGACACGTTAGTCAGAGGAGCCAGGGACTCAAAAGCTCTCATGTTTTAAGGAAAACACCCCAAAACACTTAATGTGGAGTATGGCTACTAGGACAATGGAACAAAAGTATCTTCAATCAATAAAGTTCCACTAAGGTCTATGGTAGGGAAACTCCATGGAGGCTGCAGAGTAAGCATGTCCCTCCTACAGACAAGAGTTCATGGCATGACCCCACCGACTTGAATGGCTCTTGGTGGCGCCTGTCAACTCAACATGTCATGTTAAATTTGATGCAGTGGTGTCGCAAAGCATTGCAGCATGTAAACAGCCCACTTTGGCTGTATGTTGGCTGGTTGGCTTTAGTTGGGTGGTAAAACCATAGAAAAAGAGGCCTTTCCCTCCCTTGCGTAAAGATAAAGTGTGTAAAAACATACCATTTTTTTTGTTGATACAGTAGGAAAGGGTTATAACCCCTGTCAGTTTATTTTTTGCTGTCTTTGTCCTATTGTAAGATTTCCCCTCATTTTCTGTCCTGAAGGCTGAACAGGAAGTGAGAGGAAATCTCTACAACGTAAGGGGAATTTTCTACTTAAACAACTGTCACCTCAAAGTGATTGTAAGGCTTCATATTTTATTTTTTTTAAATAACAAACATGTCATACTTACCTCCACTGTGCAGCTCGTTTTGCACAGAGTGGCCCTGATACTCGACTTCTGGGGTCCCTCTGCGGCTCCTCCTCTTATCAGATAATCCCCTAGGAGAAGCGTTCTCCCAGGGGGTTACCTGGCGGTCGCGCTCCGGAGTCCAGCATTTGCGTCCACAGACACGAATGCCGGACTCGGCCTTGCCCCCCTGCGCCCACGTCATTGGATTTGACCGCAGCAGGAGCCAATGGCTGTGCTGCTATCAATCTGTCCAATCAAGAGCTGGGACCCCGTGCAGAGAGGGAGAGCGTGTCACTGCCAGAAGTTTTTTCACCTTAATGCATAGGATGCATTAAGGTGAAAAAACACAAGGGTTTGCAACCACTTTAAAGTGGTTGTAAAAAAGACAACAACCTGCAAGACAAAGGCACAATAAGCTAGTATGCATCGCATACTAGCTCATTATTACTTACCTTAGATCGATGCTGTTGCAGCGGTCCCCGTACACCGATGTGACCAGCGACATGTCTCCCGGAGTTATTGCCGGGTTCGCGGGCTCCAGTGCTGTGATTGGCCAGAGCCGTGATGACGTCACTCCCGGTCACGGCACAGCTACTGAACAAACTGCACGAGCGAGACGTTTCTTCATTGTGCATGTGCTGATGACGTCGGAACATGCGGATACAGTGAATATCTCCTAAACGGTGCAAGTTTAGGAGATATTCACGGTACCTACAGGTAAGCCATATTAAAGGCTTACCTGTAGGTAAAAGTGGTAGTACAGGGTTTACAACCACTTTAACATGTTTCCTCACCATAAGAATTATTCTCAGTCCTTGTTCTGGTGACAATTCTTGTTCCCATCAGTTTCAGTCTGGGAGACAAGGGTCACCAGAACATATAGAGGGTGAAATTTCCTTGCAGGGAACATCCCTACTCTAGCTATACATACACTTTAACCCATTGCTTTCACACTCCCTTCTCTTACGCCCATTCTACCACTGGGCTCTAGAGCTCCCGCCCAAAAAGATGACAGTCTGCCACTTAGATGGGTATCTACAATCACATACTTAGGGGTTAAAATTACGGCGAACATTCAGGACTATATGACAATCAACCTCCTTCCATTAGTGACTAGACTCAAACAGATGACGGTGACCTGGAAAAACCTCCCTCTCTCCCTAATAGGACGAGTTAGTCTTATAAAAATGAAGTTTTTATCGGTAATTCTATACTTCTTGCGTCACTCCCCTGTGTGGGTGCCTAAGACCTTTTTTAAATCTCTGGATAGCATTATTGGATCTTTTATCTCGTCACCGCAGTCACCCCGCATCAGTATCAAGTCACTACAGGAACCGTGGGGACAAGGGGGTCTGGCACTGCCCGACTGGCACAAATATTATTTGGCAGGCCAAATGGTAGTTGCCAGGAAATGGCTGACAGCGGAGGAAGGAGACTCCGCGACGGTTGTTGAAGTGGCATTGCTGGGCTCATACGAAAGTCTGAGGTTGGCTCTGTACAGGGGCCCCAAGTCATGCTTACCACTGACAAGCTCCATGAAGGCCACAATAAGGGCATGGGAGGTAACCACGACTCTGATGTCCCCCAGCTATGACGGAATTACTCCCTCAGCTCCACTATGGATGAACCCACGGTTTCCTCAGTTCTTTTCTTTCCCTGACCCTATGACATGGGCGTGTAAAGGCATCAAGCTACTAAGAGATATAATTAGTGAAGGTGAACTTTGCACCTTTGACCAACTGAAGGCTAGACATGACCTTACCAATGCCTACTTTTTTCGCTATATGCAACTGCGACATGCCTTTCAAGTGCAATTCTTGGGCCTACGTATAGAATACCTGCCATCAGACCTAGAGACCCTACTAACGGAAGAGGACTTGACCAAACCACTGTCGACTGTGTACAAATCCCTCTTCAAAAAGACCCCCCCTGGTATAGCTAAATGTAGACGGAAATGGGAGACCGAGATTACAGATATACAAGGAGAAGACTGGGATGACATGTGGGACCACCCTTTTAAACACTTAGTATCGGCAAGGGACAGACTGATCCATTTCAAATTCTTACACCGGGTATACTTCACCCCGGCCCGGCTGGCTCGAATCTATCCCTCAGCAAGCGGTCGATGCTGGCGCTGTAATCACACTCCTGCTGATGCAGAACATATCTTTTGGAGCTGTACTCAGATACAACTATTTTGGTCAGGTATTATTGATTGCTTGTCAGAGGTGCTCAGCATACCTATACCCAAATTACCGAGAGTATGTATGATTGGTCTGGTGGAGGAAGTGGTCCTTTCAAGGGCCCAACGTACTTTCTTGAACATAGGGCTTTTCTACGGCAGGAAAGCCATTCTTTTGAAGTGGAAGAAAGCGGAGGCTCCCACCCTATCTTTCTGGAAGGGATTAATAAATAAGGTCCTACCCCTTTATAAAGCGACGTACAGATCTAGAGGCTGTGGGAAAAAATTCTATAAGGTTTGGCAGCCCTGGTTAGACTCATCAGATACGGTGGGATAGTTAGAATGTTTGTGTGATAGTTTATGTGACTGGGATCCAATTACAGCACTCTATATCCACTAGGAGGTGATAGATATGTGCACGACAGCATAAGTCATTATAATATGTAACTCTTGTAGCAACAACGGAAGGCACTCTCCAAGTGAAGTAAAGTGAAAAAGTCGCTTACTGAACGGTACACTCTACGTACTGCAAATTTAGTTCAAATAAGGCAGGGAGGTACAGGGAGGGTAGGGAAGGAGGGTAGGGGGGGAGGGAGGGAGGAAGGGGGGGAAGTTTGAGCGAACTATGTTGGTTCGCTGTACACCACTTGTTGGTGGATGGTTGCCCATGTTGGGCAGTATTTATGTATGTAGTGTTTAGACTGTTGTTTTGTTGTTGTATATGTATGTATGCAATGTACTGTCTTTAAAAACTTAATAAAAAGATTTTTCAAAAAAAAAAAAATCCACATATAACTGGACTCTCCCTCTACTGGAAGTCTATTACAAGCATCAACTAGTCTTTTAGTAAAATAATACTTTTTATTGAAAAAAAATTCCCTCCAGGACCTTATTTACCCCCTTGATGTATTTAAAGGTTTCAAATAATGTCTCCCTTTTCCATTCTTTCCTCCAGACTGTACATATTAAGTTCCTGAACTCTCTCCTGATATGTTTTATCCCCCAGATCTTTCACCATTTTTGTTGCCCTGGACCTCTGGACCAATTCTATCTTATTAATATCATTGTGTAGGGAGGTCTCCAGAACTGGACACAGTTCTTTAAAGCCCATAAGAAAGTGTGACTCTTGTAAAATGTGGTATAAGAAAAAGGCAGGGTAATACTGATTATCTTTTTATTTTTTGTAATGGTCATCCATCATTAAAGTAAGTGTAAACCCTAACTGACATTTACTTAAGGCATTGTGTTTCATTTGCTGATGCATCTTAATGCTGCTGATTATTTTCTTTTAATGTTATAAAGGATTAATACAGTATAGTTTGCACAGCAATTTACAAAAGGGGGTCAGATATGTCACAATATAATACAAGACAAAGGGGTTACAAGGGCCCTGATTATAAGAGCTTACAATCTGACCTGCAACTTCTCTGTAGCCATTTCCTGTCTACATAAACTCCAAGAATGGCTGCATGGAATTTTTCGAAAAACATCTACTTGCACTCCACATCAGAAGAATGAATGACATGGTGACAACACAAGGCACAATTGGGAAAGGGGAACAAAGCGTTGTCACTCTATATTGATATATGAGCCTAAACAAAGGATATGCATTGCACAATCACCAGGTATTATTTTTATGAAAGCTGCAGATTTAACATTCATAATAATTGCTTCTGAAATAACATAACCGTGTTAAAGATTATTTTAGATTTTAATGATTGGGTCTATATATACTTTACTCCCAAATACTATTTCAATTTTACAACTTGCACTCAAACGGGGCGAGCTTTCTGCAATTTCACAAAGTTGACAGTATGTCTGTGGTTGTGTATTTCCTGTATTTCTAAAGCCACTGCATTTTTTTTTTACCTTAATGCATCCCCTGCTCTCTCCTCTCTCTGCTCACAGAGGCAGCAGAGGGAGCCACTGGCTCCTGCTGCTGTAAATTAAATCCTGTGAGTAGAGAGCGTGGGTGGTGCGAAGCCACGCTGTGTTTGTCAATAGAAGCACTAAGCTCAGCTCAGGAGCGAGCATGCAGGTGTGCAACTATAGGAAGCAGCTTGTTATGGTGGCACACCGAGAAAAGGAGGAGCCTGGAGCGCTGGCAGGAGACCCCAGAAGAGAAGGTCTGGGATTGCTCTCTGCAAAACCATTACACAGAGTAGGTATGACATGTTTGTTATTTTAGAAAAAAAAAATTCCTTTATAACCACTTTAACTATTGTTGATGCAGATAAATCGCTTCACTTTCATTAAAAGTCTAGTTAGCTAGTCTATTTTGCATAAAACACGGTTATATCCTGACATGGGAAGCTTTTACACTTCACACAGTCTTATGCTGGCCATACACTATACGAAAAATCAGCCAAAATTCGGTAATTTGGCCAGTTTGTGTGTTTTTTGGCAAGTTAATGGGCAAAAAATCGATAATCGTTGGGACGTTTTTAAGCCGAAAAAAAGGAAGGACCTTTGTGGAAATTTTCTGCTGAACAAACGATAAATTGAAAGGTTAATGTGTTTCCCGTCCGAACTGTTTGCACTAGGTATATGTAAAAATAAAACTAACAAAAAATGTATTCATTTATGTCCACTGAACGATTTATCGGTCATTACATGATGACATTGTTTGCTCTCACGGCTGGATGTCCGTTTTTCGAAAATGGGTTTGGCCGATTTTTCGTATAGTGTATGGCCAGCATTAGGAATACAAAGCCAGATTTGGAGAATTTTTAAAGCAATATTTAAAGCGGAGCTCCACCCTGTATTACACCATTCGCTCAATCATATTGCAGTAATGTAATTAATTAAAAACTGAACTTTTTTTTTTTGTACATTACCTGTGTTTCCTCTCTGCTTCCTGTCTGTTCTGCGGATATGGGTGGGTATTGTCGGCTATGTCGTAATTTCCTTTCAGCCGCACTGTCTTCTGGGATCTCGTGTCATGGTTCCCAGGAGACAGTGCGAGGCCCGCCACAAAATCTCTCAGGATTTGAAAAGAACGGACGTGATTACGTCAGTCACGTTCTATCTTCATTGTTATGTCTGCTGCCATCACAACAGGATGGGACTTCCGACGCCACCGCCCGTTGGGATGGCAACCGAAGCTGGGCGGCGCTCCGATATTCACCTACTGCGCATGCGCGAGATCTGATTTGAGATCTGAGCTACAACGCCCGCTGCATGATGGGAAATCCACATCACAGAATCCCGGAAGAGAATGCCTGTGGGCTTCACATGCCCACAGGCAAGATGAAACCGCTCGATCTCGTTTTTATAAGTGTGTCTTGTATTGAGAAAAATCAATGGGCAAAGCGGCAAAAACGCAATATGTGAGTAACGGTTTTAAACCATAAAGAAATTTCAATTGTCCCCCAAAAAAAAAAAAATCGGCAGAGGCGTTGGAACCCCGCTTTAAATATAAAAACTATGAGCTGACTTACAACAGGGAATATTAAAAACCAGACAGTAACATGATGTATAGACAACTACTAATGTGTTTTTGAAGCTTGTGCAGTAAGTGGACAAAATTAATTAAAACTAAAGAAGAAAAATGCAAATCAATTATCTAGAGCAGTATTTAAAAGGAATGTGCAATCTAACGTGTCAGAGTTTTTTTTTTTTAACAATGAAAAAAATATTTGAAATAAATGTAATGCGGAACATGTAGAAGTGTTTTTATTGATGTGTTTAAGAAAGACCAAACTATTTGAAAGTGCTTTTTTTCACCTGACATATCCATCCTCTGATGTGTGCCAGTTCTGGGCAGCTTACCAGAGAGCAGTGGTGATTAACTTTCATGATATAGGGGGCATAAAGTACAGCCCCTTACATCACAAAGGGAGTGCACATGAATGTATTCAAATATAATGCTATGGAAAGCGGTCAGAGGCTACAGACATGCTGAGGAAGATATATGTTTAGAGCCTAGGAGCTTGCTTCAAGAGGAGGCACTGCTTCCTGCTGGTGTCAAAAAGGATTTAAGCAGGGTTCGGTCAATCGATGGGTGCCCTTAGTGCCGAACAATCCCTTTCACCTCCAGAGCTCAGCTCACAAACAGCCACCCAGAGCATGCGCTGGCCACGCTCCCGCCCCTTCCTTTTGTGAATAAACACAATGAGGGATTGGTACCGAACACTCACTGTGTTCATTCATAACTGAAGCATAGTAAACTGTGTTGACAATGCTTGCGTTGTGAATGAACAGGAGCCTCCGTACAGAGTGCTTTCTGTTCATTCACTGTCCAGTGCAGCTGAGGCTGTAGAGCATAGGTCTTCAAACTATGGCCCTCCAGTTGTTCAGGAACTACAATTCCCATCATGCCTAGTCATGTCTGTGAATGTCAGAGTTTTACAATGCCTCATGGGATGTGTAGTTTTGCAACAGCTGGAGGGCCGTAGTTTGAGGATCCCTGCTGTAGAGAAAGGGATAAAGGCATCCATGTCCTCAGACCCTTTCTCTGTCTCAAAAGAGAGACATCAGGGGTAGGTTTAGATTAATGTTTCACCAAAGCTCCCCCAACAGCGTTGGGAAAATTTTTTAAATAAATTAACAATTGTGAAAAATACTGTATTTATTGGCGTATAACACGCACCTTCAATTTAAGAGGGAAGTTTCAGGAAAGAAAAACTTTTTTTTTTTTTTTTTTAAATAAACCCCTTTACACCTATGCGAATTAGATGTGCATTTCCCCACATTTAATTTGCATAGTAGGAGAATGTGACTGGCTCCCTATGGAGCCTGTTCACATATCTTCAGGGCGGCTGCGGAGCGCACTGCACTGTGCGTCTTTGGCTCTGTTTCAGGGCCGAATTCAGGCATAGAATCGACCCCGATTTGTCCCTGAAACGGGGAACAGAGACACACAGCGCTCCTGTGCGATCTGCAGCGTGCTATAGTGTGAACCCGGGGTGAAGCAAAATAATGGTCAGTGCCCATCAATGCAGCCTGATCTGTGCCCATCTGCAGCCTCAATGCAGCCTGATCTGTGCCCATCTGCAGCCTCAATGCAGCCTTATATGTGCTCATCTGCAGTCTTAATGCTGCCTGATCTGTGCCCATCTGCAGCCTGATCTGTGCCCATATGCAGCCTCAATGAAGCCTGATCTGTGCCCATCTGCAGCCTTAATGCAGCCTGATATGTGCCCATCTGCAGCCTGATCTGCGCCCATCTCTCATCAATGCAGCCTGATGCCCATCTGCAGCCTCACCATCTCTCATGCAGGAAATCACCGAGCCATCATCTCCTGTTTACTCTGCTCTCAGTTGGCTACACAGTACTTCCTCCGCCATCAGCATTTGACCAGCCCTTGTGATTGACAGAACACTGGTCCAATGCCAGTGGTGGGACTGTGTGACGTCAGAGCCGATTATACAGGAGATGATGGCTCTGTGAATTCCTGCGGCGCTCGTCCCCCTCCTTCCCCTCTGAGGTACACTATCAGCGTATAACACGCACCCGTGATTTGCCCCCTATTTTCAGGGGGAAAAGTGTGTGTTATATGCCGATAAATACGGTAATTAAAAAATTGTAAAACAATAAAAAATGAAAGTGGTTGTAAAGATGAAACCTTCCCACTGAGCTCAATCTCAGTCTAGTACTGCTTTCTCTCTCCCTCCTCATACGGCAGATTGATAGAAGCAGAAGCCTTTGACTGCTGTTAATCAAATCCCATTTTTTTCCCCGATCAATTTAATAAATTCCTTGCAATAGATATAAAGATGACATGTCCTCTTAATTGCGAGATCTGGGGTCAAAAAGACCGCAAATCTCTCATTTACCTTTAAAAGCAAAAACATTTTTTTCTTTAACTTTCGTTTACTAAAAAAAAATAAAAAATGACTATGGCCCGTGAACCGGAATGACGTCAGACGTCGCTCCTTTCCTCCAAGGGCATAGAGATGAGTAGCAGCCATCATGATCTCACTTTTCTCCATGCCCATCTAACAGCCACATCAAAATGCTCCCGGGCTTTACTGATCCGTTAGGTAAGCCCGGGAACGACCAGGAAGCAGTGGGTGGAACCCCTCCCGCTGCTTCTAAAAGTGACCCTGTGGCGAATGCGCCCACAGGAGCACTTTTATCTAAAAGAGTATCGGCCATAGTAAAAAAAAATACTGGGGTTATGGCAGCTAGCTTCTGCTATAACCCGAATATTTAATGTCAAAATAATGACTTTTATTTACTATGGGGCGGTTGTCAAGTGTTTTTTTTTTAATTTAATATCACTTTAACACTGCTAACAGCCAATTATGTGTGCTACATTCAAATGTGCTGACTGATAAGCAAAATGTTGTGAGTAGAGGGTGACATCATCACTTTATTGATGCTCTTTCACTGTCAAAGTTAGGGCTTGATGCTGCATAAACTGCTTGGAATCATTTAATTTTACATACATACAGCTATTATTAAAATTGAAGGTGGAGTGTCTGAACCTCCAAAACACATTAGCTCTCTTTCTATTGGTTAATGGTCCTGATGCATTAAAACCAGATAACCGTAAATAGGCACAACTGGAGAGCAACCAATCAAGTTTTACCTCTCACTTTATTGGAAACATTTATTCAACGCTACTGGTTGGCCACCATGGGCAACATCTCTAATTTTGTGATTATTTTATTGTGTTAAAGTAGAACTATAGGCAAAAATTTTCTTTTTTATTTTGGATAGAGCAAGGGAAGGTTATAACGCCTGTCAAATTTTTTTTTCACCATTTGTGCACCATTGATTTCCTTTTCTGTCCCATGGTTTAACAGGAAGTGAGAGGAAATCCCTGCAAGTTAAGGGAATTTCTTGGGGACCCTCCAGATCATCAGAACTAGTGTCGCCATTGGAAGATTTCCTCTCTATTACTTTATTGGGGACAACTCAAAATTTGGGATTTTCTTTTACTTTCACTTTCAATGATAAATGTAAACAGGACAAATAGAGAGGGCGAATCTCTTTAACCACTTAAGGACCGCCCCACGTACATATACTGTGGCAGGGCGGCCCTTAAGCGCAAAATCACGTACCGGTACCTGATTTTTTTTCCCTTCGGCTCCATGGCACGCATAATTTGACACAGCGGGAGCCAATCAGCGAGTCCAGCGATCGCTCTGAGGAGAGGCAGAACAGTGGCCTGCCTATGTAAACAAGGCAGCTCGCTGTTCTGCCAGAGGGGAAAATGGAGATCTTGTGTTTTTGCTAAGCAGAAACACGGATCTCTGTTTTTCCTTTAGTGAAAGCACATCCCCCACAGTTAGAAAGCACCCCTAGGGACACACTTAACCCTTTGATCGCCCCACGATGTTAACCTCTTCCCTGCCAGTGTCATTAGCACAGTAACACTGCATTTTTTTTTAGCACTGATCACTGTAATAATGTCACTGGTCCCCAAAAAGTGTCAAAAGTGTCCAATCTGTCAGTTGCAGTATCGCTGATTGCCACCATTACTAGTAAAATAAAATTAAAAATTCCATAAAAATATCCCATAGTTTGTAGACACAATAACTTTGTGCAAACCAATCAATTTACACTTATTGGGATTTTTTTTTTACCAAAAATATGTAGCAGAATACATATCGAACTAAATTGATGAAGAAATTCAATTTTTTACATTTTTTTATTGGGTATGTTTTATAGCAGAAGATAAAAAAATAATGTTTTTTTTTTCAGAATTGTCAATATTTTTTTGTTTATAGCGCAAAAAATAAAAACCGCAGAGGTGATCAAATACCACCAAAAGAAAGCTCCATTTGTGCGAAAAAAAAGGTCATAAATTTTATTTGGTTACAGTGTCGCATGAATTGTGAGTTAAAACAACACTGTGCCATATCGCGAAAAATGGCCTGGTCAGGAAGGGGGTATAAGCTTCCGGAGTTAAGTGGTTAATGCGGGCACAGACAGCAATAAAAAACTGCTAAGTATTCTAATTCCTCTCCACTCTATCAAAAACTTAAGAAAAAGTTTTGCTTTTAGTTATACTTTAATGCATCAGCTCCACTATTTGAGAACACTTCAAATCTTGCATTCATTTGCCAAGGATTTTAAAGTGACATGAGTGGTTCCTGTCTGCCTATAGTGTATGGAGATTTACTGCACACCTGTTATATAACTTGGTGAGTGAAACTGCTGAACGAGGACACACACTACTCAGTGTTTACCTCTGCTGCTCTTTGCTCAGTCAAGTTGTGTCTGGAGCATTCCCAGATAAAATTCTGCAATAGTGCTATGCTCCTGACCTTTATCACTGAAGAAAAAATATAAAAGCAACACCAGCTGCGTCTCATAAATACGCACTGCCTACATCTGCAGGTATTTAACCCGGTCAACAGAAAAATAATTTATATGGAGCTAAGGGGAAAAGTGATTATCATATTAGAATGCATGCTATGATGAAGTCTAATCTGTTTTTCACAAAGTGCCATCTCTACAAGAACGAAGAGAAATAACTGGGACCTTTGGATAGCTATGTATGCTATTCTTTATTCATATAGACTTTAAGAGAACAAGTTCTGTTTTAAAGGTGCATGTCATTGTTATCCTTGGTTTACTAGTATGTCCATGCCCATAGACTACATCAGCCATTTTCAACCAGGGAGCCTTGGCAAAATACCTAAAAGTTGCCCAAAAAAATGTACAAGCCAGCGGGTGGATCAAGCCTGCCTTTTAGTTACACAAAGCAATGGGTTTTCATTGAGCACCATTAAAATGACATCATCGGTTGATAAGGAGCACATTGGGTGCCTGCCCAGCACCCTTGTTTGCCCCTCTCTACTAGCCCTAAGGTCACATTAGCTGAGGGAGAGAAACTGTGGGAAAAGACAAACAATGGAATACTAGTCAGTATCACTGTATAAAGGTGTATGCTTTGGAAGAAAAAAAAATCACCTTTAAAGTTGAGTGCCCGATATTTGGATGATGCTGCATTATGTAAAACTATTTGTTTTGTCTTTTACATTTTAGAATGGTGTGCAACGAGATTGTGCAGAATTGTAAAGGGTGCCTTGACTGACAAAACGTTGAGAAATACTGGACTACAAGCCCAAAAGCATGTGGACAACCCTCCAAACTATTTCCAGTGATGGCTACTGTTAAAGCTACAACATACAGACATTGGGGGAGAGTGCAAAATTGGGTGCAGCTTCCAGGTTATTTGTCAAAGCCTAATTGAACAAGTTGAAGTTATTATTATTATACAGTATTTATAAACCGCAGCGCTTTACAATATAAAAGGGACACAATACAGTTACAATACGAAAAAATGTAAGAGGGTTTAGAGGGCCCTGCTCAGAAGAGCTTACAAATGAACAGGGAGGGTAGAATTGCTTAAACCTGATATGCACATACTCACACTACTTACAACATGTTTATGATACCCTATGTTGACGCAAAACCTTACTGTCTCTCTGTACTGTTAAAATCTTAATAGAATTGTTGAAAAAAGACCAAACCGTATTGTTCTCCTCCCATGACACAGTTTGATCCCAAATGGGGTGCCTGGGGGTACTGGACGATATAATTTGCCGTATAGCTAGTGTTTTGCAATGGTTCCAGTGCACAATTAAGTTTGTTATCGTGTTATGTAATTTTTACTCACTTATATGACGCTCCTTACTTTGTGATAATGTATGGCAAATGCTGCATACTTTTTTTCCTTTTTGTTATTTGTGATAAATATTAATAAAAATATTGAACTACAAATAGGTGGTACAAAAGGTTGTAACTGTGGAGAATGATGGAAGTGGTAAAAGATTAGTTGGAGGTGTGATAGGCTACCCTGAAGAAATTAGTTTTCAGGGATCGCCTGAAGGCAGCTAGAGTAGGAAATAACCAGATTGAGGTAGAGCATTCCAGAGGATGGGAGAGGCTCTGGAGAAATCCTGGAGACAAGCATGGGAGGAGGAGACAAGGGAGCTTGAGAGAAGGAGGAGCAGAGAGGACAGTTTGGGTAATATTTGGAGACCAGATTGGTGATGTAGTTAGGGGCAGAGTTGTGAATGGCTTTGTATGTTGTGGTTAGTATTTTAAATTTAATTCGCTGAGCGATTGTGAGATTGGCGGAGAGATATGGCAGACACTGGGCAGTTGGTAAGGTAGATGAGTCTGGCAGCAGCATTCATGATAGACTGAAGAGGGGATAGCTTATGGAGGGGCAGGTATATGAGAAGGGAGTTGCAAAAGTCGAGGCGAGAGATAACAAGGAGTGAATAATTAGCTTGGTGGTTTCATTAGTTAAAAAGAGATGTATTTTAGAGATGTTATGGAGGTGAAGTCTACAAGCTTTTGAAAACGATTGGATTGGGGGCTGAAAGGACAGGTCAGAGTTTTGGATTACACCTAATACCTATCATGCACAGCTGCACAAGTTTTTGCACTCTCTAGTTTTAGTAAATCAACTAACATTTTGTACAACTGAACACTTTTAACCTTTGCAACAATTTGGGGAAGGCCCTTTTCTGTACCAGCATGGTCAACTCTACAAAAGCATAGTTTTTCGAGTTTGGTGTGGAGGAACTTGGGTAGCCTGCTCAGAGATCTAACCTCAACCTTACTAAACACAGTTGGGGTGAACTGGAATGCCAACTGCAAGCCAGGTCTTCACATTTAACAGCAGTATGTGACCTTATAGTTCTTTGTGCTACAAAATGCAGTTACCCTTTATAATAACTTCCACACTATATCTCGCTCTTTTCCTTCCAGAGGAAGGAAAGCCACTTCACAAAACAAATACGCTATCGTGCAGTTATGGATTTAATCTAGATCTGTCATTCAGCTACATAAGGAGGGAGTTATGGAAAATATATTATTATTTTTTCCTTGAAGCATGCTAATTCAAAATTTGCACTGACTGGTATGTAAACAGTATTTTGTATGCAGTAGACTGACTAATCATTCCTTTGCAGTAAAGGCTTGGAAATCTCTAGTGGAGGGTCATAATGCAAAAGAAAATATAAAAGAAAAAGCCTGCATGAAACAGGCCCGCTGAAAACCTCAAAATTGTATTTGTCTTATATGAAACATCCAGGGAACTGCAACCTCTGAGACAAGAACACTCGGGGAGTAGGAAGGTTCTGGGGAATATATACACACTTTTTATCCTCCCCCCCCCCCCCACAACATCTCTGCTCTATCATCTAAATGGCCACAAAATGCAGTAATTATCTTTTTACTTTTTTAGAGGAAAGTGGCCTTTAACACCTATGGTGACGAAGAGTTTAGAATCCCTACAGGGAGTCTATTTCCGTAGTTCAAACAGAGCTGAGATCAATGACTCAGGGAAAGTTTCCGTGGAAAAGAGTTAGTAACTAGCATCTACCCCACTGCTGACAAGTGAAGAATGACACTTCATGCTGAGTAGCCCATAAAAAAAAGTTAATTCCAACGCTCACCTTGAAGCATAGATAAAAGACTGAATGATTGCTGATGGTGAAGAGTGCAGGCACACAGGCTACATCTAAATCATGGAGTGTTAAACAGTAAAAGAACACAACCTCTAGCACATGGCGCTCAGCTCAGCAATGCTTGGCTGGACGGTTAACTCTTTAACTCCAGCACTATTTTCTTCACCTTTGTCTGGCAGGACTTCCTGATGCTGTTTTTGCACTTTGCAAGAGATCAGTTTTGTAGTTCTTGCAACTAATATAAACATGTGTTTAAAAATATATTTTACCAGTACTTTCCAGTCAAACAGAAGATATTTATTTAAATGTATTTAAAGCAAACCTGGTTTGAGAGAAATATGAAGGCTGCAATTGCTGACCTCTCCTACCGATAATGGTCATCTGACTGTCATGCTGGTGCTTTGGCTTTACTGCTTTCTGAATCATTTAAAAACTAAAGTATGCATATCAGACATTCTGACTTTACTTGCAGCATGCTTGTTCTAAGGCTGTGATTCAGAAGCTCAAATTGGATTGCACAACATCCCACTAATGCATGTGTGTGTTACTGCAACGAATAGGAGCGAAGCCAGTCTAAAACATTATTCTCTATAATGCATGTTCCCAGGTATATCCCTTCAAGTGTATATATAGCCAGAAAAGATGGATTAAAACCCCAGCCAGTTTATTTTTTTTGCTCTCCGTGTTCAACTGGGGACATTTTCCTCCACTTCGAGGCCTGGCAAAACAACAGAAAGTATGAGGAAATGTTAAAGTGAAGGGAATTCCTCTCTTGGGCAATTGTCACCAGAACTGGAATGACCATTCTGGATTTTCCATCACTTTCTTTCCTGCTGACAATGGTCATCAGGACAAATGAAAAAATAAAATGCCAACCATTCTAAATTCTAGTTAGAATCTAAAAAAATAATAAAAGTTATGGATATACATTTTAATCTTCTTTTCCATATGGTAACTTTGGTGCCAAAACAGTCACATACATCTAATTTAGGTTACAATTTTCAAAAAAAATGTTCCTTTTACCAAGATGTCTTTTCTAAAAACACAAATTTCCCAAAATCTATCATTTTATGTGCTCTTTGATCATATACTGGTTACAGCACTAATAACAAGGAAAGATGATAACTTTAGAATCCACTCATTTTACTTATTTTTCTAACATACAAAGTCCACGTCAAGCTCATGAAGGCTACACTAACAAATTGCTATTTTATCAATAAGAAAACTGACAGTCCACAAAGATTTCTTCCACCGTAACAAAAACAACCATTTCTTGAACACCAAAATCTGGAGGAAATCCTTTGCAACTCCTTTCGCGGACCAGCTGCTATGTTAAGGATGCAACTGGTAAAAAATCACCTGTTCTATACTGAGAGTCAATAAATCAACGTAGAAAAGGCTTAAAACTCCAACCAAAGCTTTTATTTTTAGTAGAATTGTAGGTTACATCCACTGTCAGGTTTCTATTACTGTCTGGGTTGACATTTGCTTGATTTCTCCTCACTTCTGGTGATGGGTCTCTCAGCAACAGGAAGTGGGAGAAACCCTCCAATAGGACACAGAAGCAAAACATTTTGTCTAATAATTTATTAAATTTTTGTGGCAGGGTGGGTCTCATTACATGGCATTCCATTCTCTGCAGGATTCTCCTTGGGGATGGGTCCTTCATGCCCTGGGTTTATAGAAATCATGTAAACAGGGAGAGGACCAGTGTTGGGTCACATAATTATCTAATGGTTGGATCAAAGAAAATAATCTGCAGGGAATAGATTGAGAAGCATCGCTAGCTGATTATATTATTCAAATTTTGCAGGGCAATCCATTAAAAAAAAAAGAAAAAAAAAAGTTCTTAAAATGTATGTCCAGCGAAAACATTTTTCTTAGTTTTGGATAGAGTGGGGCATGGTTATAAACCTTACTGTTTTTTTACTGCTATTTTGGTCTTTGTTAGAGAGATTTCTTTTCATTTTCTGTCCTGCTGACAATGTTTTGCCAGACATAAAATGACAGTAACTCTCAAAAAGCAGCACAAATATAACAAAATGCTTTTCTTTAAAAAAAGAGTAGGGGACAGCTACACCTCCTATAAGCTTTTTTTTTATTTAGTCTGCATCCTTGTTGTAGATGTACATTTACTACCTGTCTGGGGAATCCATTGCCCCAGAACAAAAACACAGAAAATATATGTCTCTGAATCTCAGAGTGCATTTGAAAATAGATGGGTTCAAATTCTTCCCAACATAATCCAAGTAAAAGTATTATTGGCTTGGCATACAGTTTAAACTGGCACAGAACTTTAGGACTTGCCTAGGTGGATGCAGCATCTGTCCCCCGTCGGCTCTGCACTAAGATCCGCTCAGTTCTCAGCATTCTGTAAGCAGAGAGCCGGGGACTGTCAGTCACTGGTTCTCTGCTCTGGCCCTCTAGCATTCACTGTAGTGCTGGGCTGTGGGGGGGGGGGGGAGGCTAAGGCTCTCTGTGGATTGCTGAGAGGCTGAGCCAGCTGCCGGTCAATGGTTCTGGGTGGATCACAACCATATGGCCGGAATCTTTTCAGAGCCTGCACCGGCTCTGTGACTTCAGCCCACTGTCATCTGAAAACGGATCACAGGAGTGCAGAACAAACTGTAAGTAAAGTAAGTTTTCTTCTTTAATGACGGGCACTGATATGGCTGCACTGACAGGCACTGATAAGCCGGCATTGATGGGCACTCGTAGGCGGCACTGATGGGTACTTATTGGTGGAACTGATGGGTACTTATGGGTGGCACTGATAGGTGGCACGGATGGGCACATATGGGCACTGACAGGTGGCACTGATGACACTAATGGGCGGCATTGCTGGGCATCACTGAATTTTTTGGTTTTCATAATGGTGCCAGTCAATGTCCATTTGTGGGTACTGATTGGCATAGATTGGGCATATGTTGGCACAGGTTGATGGCCATGGGGGATGTACCTGGCCATCCACATATTATGTGATTCCCTGGTGGTAGTGGCGGCTTCCTTGGTGGTCCAGTGTGGGCATCCGAGGGGGGGCTGCGATGACCCACCCTGTCAGGAGAGCCACCGATTGGCTCTCCTCTAGGCCAGGTGGGAAGTGGTTAAAGTGGAACTAAATTCAAAAAGCAAATATATGCAATTTGATATGAAACATTTAAAAATGTTTACTGTGCCTAAGCAATACCCTTAAAATTTGACTTTTTGTCTTGAATTCCTCCTGAAAATAGTAGTGCACTTTTTGTATGTAAGGCACTTATGAACTCTCGTGCTGAAATCCTAGTAGCTGTATATCTGCAGTGTAAGATCTGCTCCTCTGACTGCTAGTCTTAGGAGATTTGAAGTGAAATGTGGTGCTATCACTACTGTGCTGCTCACCATTTTCCTTGCTGGAGGCTCTGACATAAAGAAACAAAACCCTGCCTTAATCAAGATGGCTGACTTTACACAGACAAATTATGTAAAACAAGACTTGGTAATGGGGGAAAGATCAGTTGTATGGAGACCACATGCAATACTAATGATTAGTCCTTTGAACTCTGCTTCCAGAGTCCAGTTCCTCTTTATGATGATCAATACCAGACCAGGCTGGCTTTGACTTTATCAGGGCTAATGCCTTTAGGTGGCTCTCATAATCTTGGGAACATTACTAGGTTGGAATATTTTAGACAATCATTACTTTCCGCAAAGGTAAGGAAGGTACCATGCAAATCTGGTCTCTCTCTTTATACACGAGGACATTCTATACATGCTTGGGAAAAATGTGTCAACATTAAAGTGTCTATAAGGGCATACATTTTTATTAAAACAATCAACATGTTATATTTATCTACTCTGGGCAACAGTATTCTAAAGAGTGGCCTGAACCTCCACTTCTGGGGTCCAGCACTCTCCGTTCCTCCTCTGCTCTGAGTGTCCCCATAGCAAGCTGTGTTCTGTGAGGGTACACATGCAGGCGTGCTCTTGAGCTGACCTGTATACATACATAGACACACAGTGCAGGTCAGCCCACTCCCTCCTCACAGGATTTGATAAACAGCATAGGGAGCCAATGGTTCCCGCTGCTGCCTCTGTGTACTGTGTGAAGAGCAAGAGAGAGCAACAGATGGGCACAGCACTGGATTGAAAGAGGAGCCAGGTAAGTGTTTAGGGGAGCTGAGGGGAACTGATCATGGAATGTTTTTTACCTTAATGCAAGAAATGCAAAAAAAATATTATGCCTTTAAAACCACTTTAACCGATTCCCGACCGCCCACTGCATATATACGTCAGCAGAATGGCACGGGCAGGCAAAATCACGTACCTGTACGTGATCCTTTAAATGCCTGCCCGTGGGTCGCGTGCGCGCCACCAGCGGCGCACTCGCGACCCGGGCGGGAGCTCCGTGACCACGGCCGCGGGACCAGCGGACCCGATCGCCACTGGTGTCCCGCGATCGGGTCACGGAGCTGAAGAACGGGGAGAACTATGTGTAAACAAACCTCTCCCCGCGCTTCCTACTCTGCCTGTCATTGATTGGCTGTTCCCGGTCATCGGGAAAGCCGATCAATGACGTCAGATGTCAGCCCCGCCCCCTAATGTAAAAAACACAACACACGTCACAGCCCATAACCCCTCCCCCTAGTGGTTAACTCTTTCACTACCAGTGTCATTTATACAGGAATCAATGCATTTAAATAGCATTGATTGCTGTATAAATGACAATGGTCCCAAAAATGTGTCAAAAATGTCCGATGTGTCCGCCATAATGTCGCAGTCACAATAAAAATCGCTGATCGCCACCATTACTAGTAAAAAAAAAAAATATTAATAAAAATGCTATAAAACCATCCCCTAATTTGTAAACGCTATAAGTTTTGCGCAAACCAATCAATAATCGCTAATTGCGATTTTGTTTACCAAAAATATGTAGAAGAATACGTATCGGCCTAAACTGAGGAAAAAAAATTTTTTTTTATATATTTTTTTGGGGATATTTATTATAGCAAAAAGCAAAAAGTATTGCATTGTTTTCAAAATTGTCGCTCTATTTTTGTTTATAGTGCAAAAAATAAAAACCGCAGGGGCGATCAAATACCACCAAAAGAAAGCTCTATTTGTGGGAAAAAAAGGACGCCAATTTTGTTTGGGAGCCACGTCGCATGGCCGCGCAATTGTCAGTTAAAGCGACGCAGTGCCGAATCGCAAAAAGGGGCCTGGTCCTTTGGCTGCCAATTGGTCCGGGGCTGAAGTGGTTAACAGTAATTCACTGCTTGAAACGTACGGCTGCCAACTAATAGGCTAGTGATGAATTCAAGGCCAATGTTGGTGTAATGCCCTGTTCTGATGTACAGGATGGCTGTAAGAAGTTAGGGCTCTAGTTTCATTGTTTATTGATTTCTTTCTTTTCATGTAGTACAGTTGTATATGCTGTTTTCATTTTTATGTACATGGCAAGTCTGAATTAAAGAATTACATAAAGTTTCTTCGGAGGCAGCAGGAAATATAACATAATTTGAAGTTGCAGAGCTTGACGTGTTTTATTTCATTTCCTGGCTGACTGAACTTGGAGAGAAGGCAGCAAACCATTACTTACACACTTGCTCCTTTCATTGGCGGCCAGGCTTGTAGAAGTAAAACTAAGTGCTGGAACTCTTGGCGGGAGTGACTGATGTCCAGCAGCTCTACAAAGAGGCTATATCTTTTCTCTTCATTTTCAATGTCAGACACTTCCACCTGGAGGTTAAGGAAAAAAACACAGCTTAGTCCTTCAATTTATTCCACGCAACAAAAGCAAAACGCATGACAGATCCTCTGCACAGAGTACTGGCCACAGTGGTTAGTCAATGTCTACAATGTGCAGAGCACTCGCTGGGCAAAAATTCTTTATCTACAGGAAACACAAAGACCACATCTTTTCTAGGTTAACTACCTGATTACTGGAAGACTTGGCTCTAACAATTTCAGGGTTATCTTATGATACAAGAGGAGCTAGAGCTAAGATCATCTAGTGGGTCACCACTACCTTTTAATAACCATAGGAAGGTATCTAACATTGTCAGTGTTTCAGAGAGAATACTACCGCTGGGTTAGGAGTAAACCAGGCAGGACTCTTCAGATTACACTAGGATCTGGTCTAGAAGATTCACTGAGAGTAATTGTCTGTCTGTTATTAGAAGGAGGCATCCAAGTATCTAGAGACATTGTGAGTACAGACCTCAGTCAAGGATCCTAGTAAGTGTTGCTGCTGCTATGCCTGGTATGTCAATTCTAGTTTACCTTGCCTGGGACATTTCTGAAAGTGTCTCGTGCTGTCTTTTTTGGGTGTTTGATAGAGGAACTGTCCTGAGAAGTACTAACATAGTGAAGAGTGTCCTCCATTTATTGCTCAGCATTCAGGGAGTATCCCAGGGCTATACATTTTAGGCAACCCCTAGATTCGTTAGTGAGCTAGAAGAGTGACTGTTACTGTTTGCCTGGCTGCAAGGAACCTTGGACAAAACAGAGGGCAATTTGGGGGTGAGCGCTACACTTAAAGTGGTTGTATACCCTTACAAACCACTTTGACCTACAGTTAAGCCTAGATTAAGGCTTACCTGTAGGTCCAATAAATATCTCCTAAACCTACATGGTTTAGGAGATATTTAGAAATAAAAAGGCACTGCTATCTACGGCGCATGCGCCGTAGAAAGCGGTGTGCAAGCGCACTGAGCAAGCCAGAGATTGCAGTGATATGCCGCTCTCGTGCGCATGCGCGGGAGTGATGTCATCGCGACTCCAGCGAATGACAGCGCTGGAGCAGCGAGACCCAGAATTCACTACGGGAGTGATGGCGGCGGTGGAGGATGTGGACGAGGGTCGCTTCGGGGGCTTCGTTCTCAGGTAAGTTATTCATAATGAGCTAGTATGCTAGTGACCACGGCCGTGGGACCAGCGGACCCGATCGCCGCTGGTGTCCCGCGATCGGGTCACGGAGCTGAAGAACGGGGAGAGGTATGTGTAAACAAACCTCTCCCCGCGCTTCCTACTCTGCCTGTCATTGATTGGCTGTTCCCGGTCATCGGGAAAGCCGATCAATGACGTCAGATGTCAGCCCCGCCCCCTAATGTAAAAAACACAACACACGTCACAGCCCATAACCCCTCCCCTCCCCCTAGTGGTTAACTCTTTCACTACAACTGTCATTTATACAGGAATCAATGCATTTAAATAGCATTGATTGCTGTATAAATGACAATGGTCCCAAAAATGTGTCAAAAATGTCCGATGTGTCCGCCATAATGTCGCAGTCACAATAAAAATCGCTGATCGCCACCATTACTAGTAAAAAAAAAATATTAATAAAAATGCTATAAAACTATCCCCTATTTTGTAAACGCTATAACTTTTGCGCAAACCAATCAATAATCGCTAATTGCGATTTTGTTTACCAAAAATATGTAGAAGAATACGTATCGGCCTAAACTGAGGAAAAAAAATGTTTTTTTATATATTTTTTTGGGGATATTTATTATAGCAAAAAGCAAAAAAATATTGCATTGTTTTCAAAATTGTCGCTCTATTTTTGTTTATAGTGCAAAAAATAAAAACCGCAGGGGCGATTAAATACCACCAAAAGAAAGCTCTATTTGTGGGAAAAAAAGGACGCCAATTTTGTTTTGGAGCCACGTCGCACGACCGCGCAATTGTCAGTTAAAGCGACGCAGTGCCGAATCGCAAAAAGGAGCTATGCATACTAGCTCATTATGCCTTTGCCTTGTAGGTTACATTTTTTTTTTTTTTTTTCCGAGGAGGCTTTACTTCCTCTTTAATTGTTTATAAAAGAAGTACTTGAATTGGTCTTCATATTAGCTTACCATAATCCTCTACACACAGGTTTGGATCGGAAGAGTGGCTTAATAGAATCACAAATGTTTTGGTTGGTAAGACGCATGAGTCATATTGATTTGCCAAATACAGTTGCCATTTTTTCTAGGGCTGTGGAAAAGAAAGATTAATTCCTCGATTAATCGATAAATTTTTTGATCGATCAAAATTATTTTGATCGGTACTCACGTCTCCGCCGGCTTTCGGGTCTTCAGGGAGTTTCGTCGGAGATCCGGTGACGTCACATTGACATCACTGGATTCCTCCCCCTTCCCCGGAGTCCGGTGACGCTGAAGTTCTGATTGAACGTAAAGCGTACGGGGGAGGAGCTACACATGACGTCACCCGCTGCTGCCCTACGGAACTAACACGATTGTCGGCTTTACATGCTGTGTTTTTATCATCTTTATGTGAGTAGTTTGTGTTTTGAACACAAAAATTAAATCTTATACTTAAGCGGTGAGCACTTAGATATTTTCTTTCTACCCATGACCTGGCGTCCTTGCTGAGATATAAGGAGACGTGAGAGAAGTTTATGGTCCGTGTTAACCCTTTTGATACCTGCTTGCATGACCACCTGTTTGCACAGGGGTCCATGCCATAAGGTGACACAATGTACATTATAATTAGTTGAAATTAGTCGATTAATCAATTTAAAAAAAATCGATTAATCGAACACGAAAATTTTAATCAGTAACAGCCCTAATTTTTTCATATGAGGCCTCATGCGATGTAAAGTTGGGTATGTTTCAGCACCCAAGTGCTGCATACAGCTGGGCATAAACATGAATGGCCGGTATATCAGTATACACCAGTACTTACATCCACATAAAGTGTACAGATGTATTCTCTGAACCCTGGCGTTCTGCATTTTGTAAATACACGCGTACACTTTACGCAGGTTTATGCGAGAATCCCATAAATATACACATAAGTAGAATAGTAACTAAGGCTTATTTTGGTAAATCTTTATTTGAATAATATTTTTTCTGCATATCACTAAAATGCCAAACTGAAAGTAAAAAAAATGTTCACTTCCAAGCCTACAGTCATTCATTTGGAATTGACCCAGCCTCTTGACACACACGCCTAAATTCTGCAGTTTAAACACGTAATACATTAATTGCCAATACCTAAAGATGAGATTGACAGCATTGAAGGCCACGAAGCAAGGTAAGGAACCAGATAAAAAGAGAATAGATATTTTTAGATGATGGGCAGCTGATGTAAATATTCTCGTACTATCAATGTTTATGAATGTATTACAATCTTAAATATTTGATTTTTAAATAAATATGTGCAGTGGGGTTGCCATACTTGATTATATTTCCAAGCTCTACCCATTCAGGGTGTAGTGAGACTCATAAATGAACACCACAAAGTAAATACACTCGCCTTTCCCCACCACTCCACACCCAATGTAAGCTGGCCATCGGATGATGGAGGAGCTGACACGTGGTCAATCTTATTCTTAAGCGACAGCGTTTTTGCATGGCGATTGGCTGTAAAGTTCCTGCATGGGGGTCACAAGTCCCCTAATACCCAGAAGCCCCTTGTACTCATCAAGGGCTCCAAAAGAGCAATAGAAGGATGGATGAGTGGGCTAAAGGTGCATATGTGTGCGAAAGAAAAGAACCTGTAATTTGCCCTGAGAGGGAAAAAATACAGATTCTCTGTAAAGACCTTTTATAGCAAAAAATAAAGCATTCTGGTAACTACATGAGGTTAACATCTTTCATTTTAGCAACTAGTGTATGAAGTCCTTTTTTTTTTTTTTTCTTGGAGCTCTACCCCAGCCCCCCGACCAGCTGCTTTGGCTGAGAGACCCAGGCTCCCTCTATCTGCCTGGCTGCTGCCTGGGAGTTCTGGAACAATGCCCTGCAAACCACGTGGTGAGTGTTTCCCCTCCCAGAGAGGTAACAGTGCTTAGCATTGTGTACAATGTCAGCCTTCCCAGATTGTCCAGTTCTCTGCCCTGCACACTCTTCTCACTCCCAATTATGCCTAGTACACACTAATAATTTTTTTTTCAGTTGAATGGAAAAAAAAACTGAGAGCTCCGGTCAGAGACGCTGTACTAACATGCCAATGTTAGTACAGCAATCTCCCCCACCGAGCTGTTGTGTTCTGACAGGGGGATGGCTGAGAGCGCTGATCGGGAGCGGGTTGACTGCTGGTTTTCCAGCATGCTCGTCTGCCCATCTAGCTGAGATACACACAGGCCAAATGTTTTTTTTTTTTTTTTTATTAAACCGGCTGATGTCTCCTGACATTTGGCCCGTGTGTACTAGGTAGAGGTGCACAATTAATCATTAAAAAAAAAATTGCGATCTCGATTTAACCCCCCTCTCGATCTTAACTGGCATTTTCCTGATTCTATATTTTAGAAGACAAGCAGTTTAACCTTAAACTGCGTAGAGGGTTCTTTACTGTAAGAGCGGTAAGGATGTGGAATTTTTTTCCACAGGTGGTGGTTTCAGCAGGGAGCATCAATAATTAAAAAAAACCTATTACATAAGCACCTGAATGACCACAACATACCCTACAATGTAATACTGACATAAAAGCACACACACGGACAGGATTTAATGGACTTGTTTCTTTTTTCACCCTCACCAACTATGTAACTATATGTAAACAGTGCAGAGCCAGAGTTGACAAAAAAAAAGCTGGAAAATGTTTATCAACATTCCTCAGCGCAGAGAGACAATGTATCTCTCGGTTCTTTTAGATCAAAGGGATAAACTTTGGTCTGTAAATTAGGTCAATTTAACCATTTAAGGACTAAACCTTTTTCTGAGACTTGTTGCTTACAAAATCAGTCTTTATAGCTAATTACATAGAACCGCAAACATGATATATATATATATATTTTTAGCAGAGACTCTAGAGATCAAAATGGCGATTGTTGCAATTATTTTATGTCACACAATTTTTTGGGGAAAAAATACACTTCCATGAATTAAAAAAAAAATAAACAGTAAAGTTAGCCCAATTTTTTTGTATAATGTGAAAGATGATGTTACGCTGCGAGAATTGTGATCTTTATTATAAGAAAAAAAATTGTGATTCTCATTTTATCCAAAATCATGCAGCTCTAGTACTAGGCAATACTTTCTTATCCCCACTACATGTTATTAGATTTGTATTCCAGGAGTATATAATGAGTTTGGAAATCCTAGAAAAATGCTTACAGTGTATTTCTACTTTTGAAAAAAAAAAAAAACATTCCCCCTGGGTAATCTATGTACATTGCAGGGATTTTAACAAACTTTGTTGAAGATTCCTATCTTTTGTTATTCTGAAGAAATCCCTGTGTGTTTTTCTGTGTCCATGTGGGGAAGTGAATCTAATGGGAGTGGTTTCATAATTATCAATCAGCTGCAGCACCTGCAGGGCATTAATGAGGAAAGCTGCTGGGCCTGCATCCCATTAGACGTGATTTCCTGTTGGGAGTATCTCACAAAAAAATAAATTTTTGTTGCAGGGGATGCCTGATATCTGACTTGTATCTTAGGCAGACTTCTAGGAAAATCAGTGAGTCAATCACACAAGCAGGAAATAATGTTTCTGGGGGGACGTTCTGTACAAATTCTGTGTACGAAACACCTCCAGGTAGCCATATTGCATTTTGATAAAATTACAGAGCTGCAGATTGAAAAGGAAAGGCAATTTTTAATAACACAATTACAATATGACTTGTGTCCCAATTGTATACGCTATATTATTTTTCCTTTATTTGCTATTTTTTTCACCACGAAAGTTACCCTTTCAATAATGCATTACAATTTAAATAAACCCTTTAGATTTTAGTTGTCTAAAATGTAACATGGATCGTAGTCGACTAAAATGTACTGGTGATTTTAGTTGACTAAAATATTACTAAAACTAAAACAATTCAGATGACTAAAACTAAAAGGGCATTTAAGTCAAAATACTATGACTAGAACTAAATTGAAATTTGACCATTTACCCTCAAAGAGACCCTAACTGTCAAAGATGCAAACAAGAGGTGGGTACCTTCTGGCACATGGTCTGGTCCTGTCCCAAACTCCAGCCCTACTGGACGGCAGTGGCCTCTACGCTGAATAATGTGACCGGATCGAATCTACAGGTTGACCCTCAAACTCTATTACTAAGCCATTTGGAAGACATAGAGGGTGAAAGGTATTGTAAATTGTGTCTTACCTTCTCACTATACTATGCCAGACTTGAGATTATGTTGAGATGGAAACTAGAAGACCCCCCTACTCTTGCCTCGTGGAGGCGATCTGTGACCTTGGTACTCCCCCTGTATAAGCTGACCTATGAAAGTAGACAATGCCCAGGGAAGTTTGATAAAATCTGGTCCTCCTGGATGGACAACTCTGATGACCTTTACCCCCCCTAATTATGACTTGAATCACACCAGTTGAAATTGCCCCCCTCCCATCTACCCACCATACCTCCCCCTTCCTACACCCTTCCATCCGTTACCCGCCCTGACCTTTCCCCTCTTTACTGCACCTCTCCCCCCCGCGGCCCACATGAATATTAAATATCGGACATCTACATAATGTACGTGAGGTTTCACTAATGCTGACACAATAATGATTGTATGTAACTGGTACTTATGTCACCTGCACTGATGGAACATTAACTAAAAGATGACTGCCGGTTGAAGGTGGCTTCTCCTGTCTATACCTGTATACCACTGAATGTAATATACCGTATATACTCCAGTATAGATCGACCCGAATATAAGCCGAGACCGTAAATTTACAACAAAAAAAACTGGGAAAACTTATTGACCCGTTTATAAGCCGAGGGTGAGAAATACAGCAGCTACTGTAAGTGGAAAAGAAGGTAAATAATGACCATCTGCAGCTGCATGCCTCCCTGTGTCCTGTACATACCCCTTTGTGTCCTGTACATACACCCCTGTGTCCTGTACATGCCTCCCTGTGTCCTGTACATACCCCCCTGTGTCCATTGCAGCCTACCTGTGCCGATCTGCATCCTCTGTGTCCATTGCAGTCTTCCTGTGCCGGTCGTTATATGCCTCCCTGTGCAATCTGTGTCCACCATTGCAGTCTTCCTGTGCGATCTGCATCCTGTGTCCCCATTGCATTTTTCCTGTGCCGATCAGCGTGTAAAGCAAAACAGACAGCGGCCATTCCAATGTACAAAAGCCGCGCCTCCTCCTCATCCATAATAGGAGGAACACTCTGCTTTCCCAGCAGTCAGTGTTCCGCCTATCACGGACATCCTCTAATCCTTGTCCATGAGATGAGAATGACAGGACGTCCGTGATAGGCGGAACACTGACTCACTGCTGGGAAAATTAGTGTTCCTCCTATCACAGACGAGGAGGAGGAGGCGCGGCTTTTGAACACTGCAATGGCCGCCGTCTGTCTGCATTACATGCTAATCATGTAGGAAGACGGCGGTGACTCGAGTATAAGCCGAGGGGGGCACTTTCAGCCCTGAAAAGGGCTGAAAATCTCGGCTTATACTTGAGTATATACGGTATCGCTTTGTACTATAATGCTGATTTGTCTAATAAACTTTTCTGTTAAAAAACAAAATTGACATTTGATGTCAAAATGAATACTGTTTCCACATTTATATGCAGCCCAAGCTGTCCAACGGATTTGCATACTCAAAACTTTCCTAAAAAAATAAAGAAAAAAGAAAAAACCCACTGCTGTACAATTTAAAAGTAGAATGATCAGTGTTATCCCTCTACTTCAAATATACTTCAAATATAGCTGAGACGTTAAGAATGTGCAGAAAATAATTTACAGCAAGAACATGTTAATAAAGGTGAGCTTATGCTTTAAAAGTAAATATTCAAACTACAGTTTAATATCAAAACCTTCCAGCAGCCATAATGTCCCCAGGTCTATTGCTACACGCAATGCATCACTGAGATGTTGTTAAATTGCCTTATATTACCTCCTAAACATCATTATAGATATCCATTCCCCTGCATACATTCTTCTGATAAGGCAGTTTCTCTCTAGAACATTATAAAATGCTTGATTTCACATTTAAATTCCCTCCGCAGTAGGTCACAGATTTGAGTCTGAAACAGACGTATTTACGTACTGCCATTATATCTCCAAGCAGGGACATTATTTTACCGGTTATGAGGGGGAGAAAAACTGAAACGTAGATCTGAGCTTTATTTCCTTAAAATGACTTTGTTAAACTTCATTTTCTCCAGAACAGCGTTTTTTTTTTTAGACACTAAAATATAATCTCCCTTTTTAATCCAAAAAAAAATTCTCATTTGATTTTTTTCCCTGAGAGGAGGGACTGAACGCTTCATTGATTGAGGGTGACTTTAACTATCACCAAGGCAGAGTCTTCAGCGGCAGCTTGACTGCTTATCAGCAATAGATTCACTAAGGTTGACACAAAGCTCTAGGTTTTTAGCCTCACCAGAGGACATCAAGTTAACCTTGCATGCAGGTGAATCACCACTTAATTCCTGTAAACAAACCTTTTAAAGAAGAGCTTCAGTCTAACGGGAATAGCGTGGGTAAAAAAAGAAGACTTTGACCGACTTTTCTTCTAATATGACAGCAGCTTTTAGGAATGTTATCTGCTTTACATTACCTGACATCCTTACAAACTATGCGGCTGTGCTACACACCTCCACTGCATTGAACTGCCTGATGGCACTGGTCATGCAGGAGCAGGACAGGGTTTCTTTTTGAACTGTGGACCTACTTAGCTTTGAGTAGCAGAGAATCAGTCCTTGTAAATTACCACTGGCCTCATGTCTCAAAATGGAAAAGGACCTGAACACATCCAGGTCTGAGAAAGTATGAAACGTGGACCTTGGTCACCACCAGTGCAATTAACATTACCTCTCAGAAATCAGCATTCAAAGTTTTAGCCCCGATGGCATATAGTCCCATCCAGGTCAGCACACCTCCACCCTAGCCTATCGGACACATGCTTCCACAGCTGTCATGCCACTGGCAATGTCTCACACACATGGTGGACCTGCCCATTGTTAAGTAGGTCTTGGGCCAGAATATTCAATATTTTGCAAAACATGTTCACATTACGCTTCCCTTCTTCAATTACAGTCCCCCTCACCAAGGCGCAGCATAAACTCATGACTTATATATTTGGCTGCCAAGCAAACCATAACGCATAACTGGAACATACAACTTACCCTATATGATGAGGCAAAGCAAAGGATAGTCGCTTTTTCATTAAAGAAAAATTAACAAGTATCTTTATCAACT
Organism: Lithobates sylvaticus; assembly: GCA_028564925.1. NCBI lineage: Eukaryota > Metazoa > Chordata > Amphibia > Anura > Ranidae > Lithobates > Lithobates sylvaticus. Next base: position 481,385,009 of record CM053028.1, read on the forward strand.
CACATCAGCGGTACCTGAAGAAACAGAACCCCTAGATCCAATATATGTATCCCTCACTCTTAAAGAGGAAGTAAACCCTGATGGGTTTACTTCCTCTCTGCTTCCCTGCAAAGGTAAAGCATAATGGACTACTATGCATCGCATACTAGTCCATTATGTGTCACTTACCTGACACAGGAGCCAGAAAAGTCACCGCTGTCCCCTTGTGTACTGAGCCTCCATCTTCTTGGTGGGTCTCGCGGCTCCAGCGCTGTCCATCGACGGCGCTGCGATGACGTCACTCCCACGCATGTGCACGGAAGCCGCCACTCGCGGCATATTGCAGTTGACAGCGGCGCGCTCAGTGCACCTGGGCGCCACTGTCTACATGCATGCGCCGTAGACAGCGGTGCCTGTCTTTTGGCAAATATCTCCTAAACCGTGTAGGTTTGGGAGATATTTCTTGGACCTACAGGTAAGCCTTAATCTAGGCTTACCTGTAGGTCAAAGTGGTTTGTAAGGCTTCACAAACACTTTAATGAATAGCTTGACACTCCTGTATGGCACTCCTGTATGGCAATAGCTTGACACATCCTGCCTTGATGGGATTGAGTCTGGAGGGACTCAGACACAATCCTCCCTCCTCTTTTAATCCCAACTCTTACCAACCTGTTCTCCCCCCACCCCCATATTTTCTTCCAATTCCTCTATACAGTACAGGATCTAATGCAAAACCCTGTCCTCCACAATGCAGATCTATGACCCGCTAAATCACCAGTCCCAGTCATGACAAACCCCCTCCCCTTGGACCTTAACTGGAGCCTATGGTTTTCAAGGATCGCCTAAAAATGGACAGGGTAGGAGCTGACCGGACATACTGGGGCAGGGAGTTCCAGAGGATGGGAGAGGCTCTGGAGAAGTCCTGGAGGCAAGCATGGGAAGAGGTAACAAGGGACGGATTGGTTAGTAAGGTGTAAGTCTGGCAGCAGCATTCATGATAGACTGAACGGGGAAAGACTATCATAAAGGGGGGGTTTACCATGTGATCAGCTGTGTCAGCTGATCACAATGTTAACACACTTTCCGGTTATCGGCATTCCTTCCCTCAAGTGCTGTCACAGCGGTAACCCGCAAGTGTAACAGAGGACATTTACACTGGTAATCAGGGGACTGATCATCAGTGTCCTGATGATCAGTGCCGCCCCAACAGTGACCATCCGAGCTGCCTATCAATGCCCATCAGTGCAGCCTATTAGTGCCTATCAGCACACATCAGTGACTGAGAAAAATTACTTATTTTCAAAATTTTATAACAGAAACTAAGAAAAATCTTTAGTCTTTTTTCTTTTGTTTAGCAAAAAAAAAAAAAAAACCATGTGGTGATTAAATACCACAAAAAAAAAGCTCTATCTGTCTCAAAAAAAATATAAAAATGTTGTTAAGGTACAGTGTTGCATGACAGCACAGCATGACATTGCTGAAATCTGAGAAGGAAGGAAAGGGGGTAAAAGTGCCCAGTAGGCAAGTGGTTAAGGGCTTGTGAAAGCATCAGTCTGGCACTGGGATTGCATTAACCTCTTTGGGTCTGGATTACAGGGTTGCAGAACCTCGTGTTTTCCAACAGGCTGGTTGTAGCCAAGTCGATATATGGATCAAATTAGGTATAATCAGCCTGCCCATAGATGGATCGAATCTTGGCCAGTCCCTGCTGAACCGGTCGAGATTCAATCCATCTATGGCCAGCTACAAGCTGGTCATGCACCTTGCAATCTCATTGTACAATCTACTTTAGACCTAGCAACAAATATGTAGTATGAGAGCCCACCTGACTGGAATATAAATTTAATATTGTTTGTGGAGCCTGTGCTACATTTTAGTAGACTGAATTATTATTATTTTTTATGTCCCTAAGGTACTGAAAAAATAAGTCACTCCTGCCAAGACACTCACCTTTAAATCAGGAACTGTCCACTACAGTACCTTTTCTTGGTCCCAAGATGCCCAGTCTTCTGGTTGAGTGATGCCCTGCTTAATTCAACCTGGAAGACTGAAGACTCCATTTTGAATGCATGCATTATATCCCCACTCCCTAAGGTTCCCTCATTTAGTGTACTGGTGAAAATAGTGGTGCTGACACCATCATCTCAGCACCACTATTTGCATCAGTTAAAGTATAACTAAAGGTAAAACTTTTTTTAAAAAGGTTTGAATGGAGTGTAGAGGGATCAGAATGCTTGTCAGTTTGTATTTCTGTCTGTGTTGCTGTTAAGGAGATTCACCCTCACGATTTGTCCTGTTATTTACTGTTATCTTTAAAAGTGAAAGTAAAAGAAAATCCCAAATTTTGGGTTGTCCCCAGAAAAGTAATAGAGGGGGAAACGTCCAATTCGGACACTAGTTCTGGTGGTCCCAGAGGAAATCCCTTAATTTGAGATTTTCTCTCACTTCCTGTTTGGCTTTGGGCCAGGAAGTGAAGGGAAATCTGTTCAATGGGACACAGATAGTGAAAAAAATTGTGACAGGGGTTATAACCCAATCCTGGCTTTATCCAAACTGGAAGTTTTGCCTATAGTTCTACTTTAAGAGCTTGGAGAAAAACTCCAAGCTAGGTGCTCTACTTTAAGAGCACCTAGCTTGGAGAAAAAACAAAAGATGAAATGACCCCTGCAGTGCGACCGACCTGAAGACTTTGGAAAAGTTAAGTATAAAAAACACAAAAGTCAAAAAAACAGCCAGTGAGGACCAGCTCTCTGATTAGGAGCTTTAAGATTCTGTGCTTTGGGGGAGCTTCTACATACCAAAAGGTGCCTCTGTGTACATGTAACTTGAGCAAATTCAGCGTGTTTTCAGCTAGGTGATTATTTTAGGCACAAATAGCAGCTTTTTTTTCTCCATAAACTTGCAACTACTATGCAAATTATCAGTTGGATTTTTGCTTGTGCTCTCCCCTCCAGCAAATAAGGCAGACATATGTATAGCCAGAGCTGGGGAAGCTCCTATTGATTTATGGGAATGGAGTTTTTTCCTGATTCAGTTATGAAGTCCCGAGAGGAACTGTTTATGTACAAGAACAAAATACACATTTCTACAGCAGTTGGTGGAACGAACGCAAAAAAAGTATAGTATTAATTTAGAATTACTAAAACAATTATATTGACGTGGTTGTTATAGTTTCAGTTTATTTCTTATTTAAAAGCAGTTTCAAAAGCTCAGAAATGTAAAGACTTGATATTTTAACAGAGTGCTGGAGAGAAGGTAAACAGCCTTTGATTATTCAGCAAATGTGCCACACATACATAAAATAATAGTGTACAAGGTAGAGACAAAAATTAAGCTCATAAACTTTCAGCTGTCCTAGTACACTAACATCTGCGTAAGGCAGTAAACACTATATTACCACAGCTACAAGGATAGCATGGCAAAAGACTAGAAATGGTCTTACTTAAAGTCAGCCATGCAGTAAAATAATCTCCGAAGTAGAGGCAACATATAAAAGAAAAATGGGGACAGAAGGACTGCCACTGTGTAAAGATGCAGATAGTGCCAGCATAAGCAGGGAAAGGGTCCCTCAACAGATGTGAAAATGATTGAAGACAGGTAGGTGTTTCCCACAAAAGAGAGGAATCTCTAGTGCCAGGGATCTCTAAACTACGGCCCTCCAGCTGTTGCTGAACTACACGTCCCATGAGGCATTGTAAAACTCTGACATTCACAGATATGACTAGGCATGATGGGAATTGTAGTTCCTGAACAACTGGGGGGCCATAGTTTGGAGACCCCTCTAGTCAGTCATTGCTCCTGCATGCTGCAAGGGTAGATTGAAGCCTTAGGCCTCATGTACACTACAGCTGCTAAACTGAAGTTTTTTTCAGCAGCCCGTGAACTCTCCTCTATGTTATCTTATGTGTACCTGTAGACTCAGTCTTTTATAGCAGTTTAGAGGCAGTTGAGGTTACAGGCATTTTTTTGAAAGCAGAAAAATAGTGTTCCGGACTGTAGTTTACTTGCATTTCAAACACCAAATGCTTGTAACTGTGGTAAACCGCGTTTATTAGTATTTTTAAAGGCGAAAAACTTTCTCATATTTTTTGAACATACAAAAATGTTGAAAAAACACACATGCTGTTGGCTGCATCAATAGATGAGTCCAGTAGCAACAAACTCTGATCCTCTCACGCAATGTTATATGTCTTCGGAGCCTCACCAATGGCAACATCAGGGGCATTTCTAGTTTGCACAGCTAAATATGTTTCAGCAGCTGCTAAATTACATTATTACTGGTTAACATTCAGCATGGCAAACACAGGTGTCTGTGTTACTGTACTCTTGCATGAATTGTTTATAACAACTAGGTAGACTAATTTAGCTGAAAGTAATTTGTATCCTTTGTATAAAAAAAAAAAAAAAAAAGCTCATGCAGCCATCTATTTTTTTTTTAAATTGTAAAAAGAAGGTATCTTGTTCTGCCCGTGGCAATACAAGGGCAGACCACTAAGTTTTCTGCCACTGCGTCCAACCACCTATTCCATTCTCAATGCAGTGCACAAGAATCTACAGTCATATACTGTAGGCACAATCCCACTGCCCTCTGGTAATGTTGATAGACGATAGAGGAGGAGCGGCACTGCTTATCTTAGAGGAACAATAATTTGTGGGTAGGATGACTTAAATCTGGCCATACATACAGAGGTCAGTTTTTTGTTCAACCAGTGTGTTGAATAAACAAAAACTGACTGGATTCCCCCATCCACACATTCAAGGACGATGGAGGAATCCTCTCCAATGTGTCAATGTATTCTGACAGCAAGGTGACTCCTCTACCATCAGATACACAGATAAGCGCTGCAGTCTATTGTCTGCTGCACTGATCAGGTAAGAATATACCAACAGAGCAGCGGAACAGGAGTCAATCAACAGATCAACTTCTGTTCAACCACATTGGCTCCACATGGATCTTAATTCATGGCCAGCTTTACTGCTCTGACTTATTTGTCTATGTAACCTTTGTCCATGTAAACTTCACCTGGAGCAATTGAACTTCGCAACCAATAGGCTTTTTAAAACATAGGGCAAAGCAGTTTCGGAATACAGCTTGAACATGATCTGAAAGCACCTTCTGCTGGTTGCATTTGAAAACACAAGATATTTTTCAGTAAAATTTCACTTTTACCTAAGTAAACCAACTTTCTTTTTTTTAATAATAAAGAAAAAAATATATACAAAACCAACGGACACTTCCATTTTGCACCATTAGCAACTATAGCCTAAATTAGTAGCTTATAGTCTCATATCCTTCTTTCAATTTAAAAAGGGTGTCCAGGAAGAGTTAAACTCCTTCTACTAACTCACATAGGGAAGTGGTTCACTGATTACTAATCAAAAGCCAATTATCTTTCTATTAAAAGCCATGAGCTGCATGAGACCTGAGCTCTTATCTGAAATCAGCCATGCTGAGAAGCAGGCTGGTATTGTGCTGCTGTGCATTTATGAACAATCGGGCTACCTCTGAGAAGGCATGCTCTTAGTGTAATGATTGGTATGCTACATATTCTGCCTGGTACTCTTTAGACTAGCATTTAGAGGCTAAGCCATTAGATATTATGTGCTGTTTCAAATGCACAATTGAGTTGCAGTGGCAGAATCGCTATGATTCAGCTCCCATTACTACTAGTGGAGGCCCCTACCTTGCTGCAATGTATTGCTGGTTTAGATGCTTGTGATAGTGTGTTTAACACATGCGCCAAGCTCCCTGTTTGTCTGCTAGTCTGGATTCCCTTGTTCACTAGCTCCGATCAGATATCAAATTTGCTTGGAACTCTGCCTGCCTTCCGACTACAGATTTGAACCTGACTATTCTAAACCTTACCTGGTTGTACCTGGACTGTCACTGACACCTCTGCCTATCTGCCAAGTACCTGTTTGCTATGCTCAGTTCGCGCCTACACTGACGTGGTAGCAAGACACTTTAGCATTGTGTATAAATAGTGGGGGCACCTGAGTACCAGTAGGCCTGCTTGCCTTATGGGAAAGGGGCTACTATAGTTGAAGAACACAGAAGCTAGCTATAGTGCCTGACCACCTGTGTTAGGGGTAAGCGTGACATATAGTGCTGCAATTGTGAGCAGATTGTGCATTGCGTGAGATTATTAAGGGAAATAATGTGGATGAGCTGACACTGACTTTTTAATTTAAAGTGTAATTTTTTTTTACATATTGGATAGAGTAAGGAAGGGTTATAACCCCTGTCAGTTTTTTTTATTTTTGCCATCTGTATCCCATTCCCTTCACTGTCCCATAGTCAAAACACGAAGTGACAGAAAATCCCTCCAATGTGAGAGAATCCTGGGGTGTCACCAGAATTAGTGTCCCCATTGGAAGATCTCCCCTCTATTACTGTTCTGATGTCAACCCAAAATTTGGGATTTTCAGTAAACAAGACAGAGGAAGCAATAGAGAGGGTGAATATCCCTAACAGGGTCAAAGACGGCAATAAAAACTGACAGGTGGTGTAATCCCTCTCCACACCAAAAAAATAAAAAATACGTTCTGACTTTAGTTATACTTTAAGGCAAGTGGCCACCAACAATTTAGATGGTTCCATGGCCCAAATAAAAGCTGTTGGACATTTTTGAAATTGAAATCTAGTTGAAAATTTTAAATTGCTGTATGCTTTAGGCCAACCTGTATTTTTCTAGTTGCAGAAAAATAGAAAATGGCTGCATGTTGCCTAAAGGTCAAGAGACTCCTCTATACAAGCCCTACATCCCACCTCATATATTTCTGTATATACTTAACTTGGGTCAAGCAGTGGCAAGACAATGCAAAAATAAAACAGTAAATGTAAATAATAGGTGTGTTTTGGTGCTGCCCTAGGCAATTCAATGCCTCACAATAAACATGCCTGCTGAGATGGACAAGTTGTTAGGATAAGTGCTGCCAAACATACACCTAGAACTCACTTGTTATCTATGGTGGAACTTCCCATCTAAACACAGCTGGCTTTATCAGAAGCCTCAGGCTATATACAGCTCCCAGCTTTTATGGATCTTCTATGCACTTTAATGATGTCAGAGTTTTAAATCACAGAATAGCCCCCCATTTCCCTCCATTTTAAACAGAAGTTTAAGGTTTTTCTTGAGAATATTGCTTTACTAAAGGAGGCCTCCAGTCCAGTTCTTAAGGAGTTTATTTTTTCTATGAACATCTTCTGGAATCAAATAAGCATAAGCAAAAGGAGCATACTGCACAGCACTGGAAACTCTCACAAATTATGCATTTGTTTCTTTTCACTTTTACCTTGTATAGCAGGGGTGTCCAAATTTTTGACCTTCCTGGGCCACATTGTAAAAAGAGCAATAGCTTTGGACCACACATAAAATACATTAACAATGGATAGCTGATGAGTAGAAAAGTCAGGCAGATCACTGATAAAGATAATATACCTGACTAATTAAACTTTAATTTGTTTCTTAATATAAAATTAAAAGAGGGCAACATATGAGTGCGATTTTGGATACTGTTTTTTTGCTAAACGAATACAGCAATATTTGGTTGGATGGATGTAGTAGCAATTTTCAATAAATTCTCAAGGTGCTCATCAGATATTTTGGTTCTAATTTTGTCCTTTGTGTGCTTCATCCCTGAAAATAGTTGCTTATAAATATAGGTGCTGCCAAAAACCGATGACATGAATTAGGTGTAGAATAAGAATAATGAATAAGGTGAAGTGGGGGATATTTTTATTTGGGAAGATAAAACTTATAAAAGTTAAGTAAAATAAGTTTACAATTTTGTGTTGGATCGCATTCATAGCCGCCTTGGGCCGCAGGTTGGAAGTCCCTGTTGTATAGGCTGACAATATGGCTCCTAAAGTACAAAACACTGAATTGTGGGATTTAGTTATTGAATTCCTGATTTAGATTTACACAACTATTTAGTGCTGATGAGTTGCCACACACAAGAACAAAATACTACAATTAGAGACCAATGAAAGCCAAAAATTATTGGTGTTTTTTTTTGGGGGGGGGGGGGGGGGGGGGAGTAACCCTACCTTTGTGTAAAAATACGTCACTGTGCTCCTGATCAAATTGCGATATGTAATCACAGAGCTCACATTCAGCCTTTTCTGTGCTTGGCACAGCCCTGACCTGCTTTCCAATCAGACACGTGCAAGCTATTAGAGACACCTGGCTCCATAAGAGTATAAACACTGCCTGGCCGATTCTAGTAATGCTGGCCATACACGGGTCGAATTTCGAAAGATCTTTCTTTTGAAAATCAGAAAATTCGTGCATTTTGTGATTCGATGGTGCCACCATTGATTTCGAAATTCGACCAACCAAACCTTCAATTTCACCTCATGTTCCTACAGAAAAGAATTTTCTTGTCTGAGAATCTTCTTTTCTTTCCGGGGATATCTTCTTTTCTTTCCGGGAATCTTCTTTTCTTCCGGGAATCTTCTTTTCTTTCCGGGAATCTTCTTTTCTTTCCAGGAATCTTCTTTTCTTGCACATGCGCATTTCTTTTTCAATTACATTTCTCGCATGATTCTCCCATCATTGGTTCGAAAATCGTTCGTTTTTTAAAAAAATTTCCAACATGACGGATTTTTTCAATTCGATGGCCGCACGAAAATCGGCCGTTGCTGCAGCCCACTAATGGTGCGAAATTCATACGAAAATTCTTAGATAAGATTTTTGAAAGAAAGATCTTTCGAAATTCGACCCGTGTATGGCCAGCTTAAGACAATTTAGGGTCTAAAAATAAAACCAGCCAATACTTATGAATTACTTGTTTTACCATACTGCATCAAAGCTACATTTAAATTTCAGTTTTTTTTTTTTTGTATTTTTTTTTTTTTGTATCTTTATATTATATATAGCAATTGTTTTCTTTCCACATTAGAGACTTTACAATATATTTTTTTTTTTTTAAGTTCTGTTCATTAAATAAAAATTGGTGCCTGTTTTTGAAACTGTCAAAATCCATTTGGGGCATAAATGTTATCAGTAAGGAAACATAGGAGAAGTATGTCTGCGATGGCAAAATCATGCTGTTACCTATAATAATGTGATAAGTAAAATATTCTAGTCTGTATGGTATCATGGGGTCCAAATGCTGCAAATTCAAAAACCTACTTTTATGTCGTCTACACTCAAATGTAAATTTTTAATTAATTTCATTCTCATTTTAACTGTATACAAACTAATTTATTCAGGATACTATCCCAAACTAAGATTAGGTATTCAGCATAACAATTCCACATCACTATATACATAAACAGATACAAGATGTGGGCAACCACAACCACCACAAAGTGATATAAGTGATATAAACCAACTCAAATAATGTTTGGCAGGAGAAGGTGAAAAAAAATGCAATAATAGCTGTGCAATGTACTGAGTAGTGATATCATTCATACTGAAAAATCAATGCAGGCAACCAATATTTCTACCAATTTTAAAAGGAACAGTCTTTGCCTTTTTTTGGTTGAGTAGAGCACCAATGCATCCACACACTGACCTATAAACCTAAAATCGGATCAACACAGGTAATTAGGGACTGTACATCCAAGATAAATAATTATTCCATCTGAAATTGTGGAAGAACAAAGCGACATTCCAGGTGTCCTGTATATAATTTAAGATTTTAATCAAAAGCTTTAAAAATTAATCTACATTTTGGGCAAATGATGGGGTGACTTGCTGGGCTCACAAAAGCTTTAACTACTGTATATAGCTAGAATCTTTACTGTCAAGCAGGGTATTAAATGATCAGTGTATGCATTCAGCTCGAGATCTGGGGTTTCAAATTAAGGCTAACTATACACTATTCGTTTTTTTTCTTTGTACGGGTTTTATGAAGAAAAAAATAAATCTAACAGTTGTCTTTACCAGTGCTCCAGACAGCAAAGATGGATGAATCCACATGTTTGAAAAAAAAGAATGTCAGGTCGAAGGGACCTGATATGGCCACCCCTTAAGTAAATTCCGGTCTGTTCATTAGGAACCAGCTGAAATTCAAATAGTGTGTGGCCAGCTTAAATGGGTTGTAAAGGTTCCTTTTTTGTTTTTTCTCTTAATAAAAAACATGTAATACTTACCTCTTCTGTGCAAGGGTTTTGCACAGAGCGCCCCTGATCCTCCTTTTCTGGGATCCCTCAGGGGCGCTCCTGGCTCCTCCTCTTCTCGAATGCCCCCAGGGAGAGACGCATTCCAGGGGGGCACTCGTGCGGCCACGCTCCTGAGTCCTGCTGCTGCATCCATTGACACAGAAAGCAGGACTTGGCTCCACCCCCTGGATTTGATTGACAACAGTAGGAGCCAATGGTTCCTGCTGCTATCAATCTATCCAGTAAGGTCCCAAGACAGTAGCTGGAGCTGCTGTGCTCATCTCCGTTGTTGGAACGATCGGGTTCAGGTAAGTAAAAGGGGGTCTCTGATGGACTGCTGCACTACAGAAGGTTTTTCACCCTAATGCATAGAATGCATTAAGGTGAAAAACCTTGAGGGTTTACAACTCCTTTAAAGTGCAACTAAAGGCAAACCTTTTTTTTCTAATTTTGGATTTAAGGAGGGTTATAACCCCCACAAGTTTATTTTGACATCCGTGTCTCATAGGGGAGATTTCCCTTCCACTTCCTGTCTCGTAGCCAAAACAGAAAGTGAGAGAAAATGCCTCCAAAGTAAGGGAATCCTGGGGTTTCACTAGGATCATCATACTAGAAGTGATTGTAGCTGTATAATACTAAAATCATCAAAAATAGTATCCCCATTGGAGGATTTCCCCTCTACTACTGATGTAAACCCCAAATTTGGGATTTTCTTTCACTTTTCACTTTAAACGATAAATGTAAACAGGACAAATAGGGAGGGTGAATCTCTCTAATGTGGGAACAGACAGCAATAAAAACTGACAGGTGTTCTAATCCCTCTCCATTCTATCCAAAACTGTTTTGTCTTTAGTTGCACTTCAAGCTGACCATCACGATTAACATTGTAACTGCCACTTGTACAGGATTGTGCCACTTGTACAGAAAGGGTATGAATTTCCATCTTGGAATGGATTAAGATTTTCAACCTATTATGGTACCACAACTGATTACCACTCCCTTGGATACTGGGGAACAGAACTGTGATGAAGAATTAGCATCACTGTTCCTTGTGGTATGAAACGCAATAATGGATACAGAGATAAGATGCAGTTAGGTCTGGGCTATTGTAAGGTGGTATTTTTGCCTTGGATTGCATCCTTTAAATGAGGTATAAGCCAAAATTCATACCTAGTTAATGGAAATGGATGCATGTATGTGGTGGAGAAGGTACTTGCTACCAAAAAACAAAAAAACTTTCCAAATGTTTAAAAGGGGGTGCAATATCCAAAAGAAGAGTGAAGGTCCGGCTTCACTCATACATAATAGAAACCTGGAATGAGGAAGAACGGAGGCTATTTCTTTGTCTCCTAAAAATAACAGTTCCTTTGCGGTTATGCTCATCCAATGGCTTTAGGGTTTTCGTAATTTATGCCCCAAAATAAGTATGCAGGATTTATGACTTCCCTTTGACTTTACTGCTCTGCATGCATGTTATGGAGCTTAGAAAGTAGTGAAGCCAACATTCAGGCAACTGGCATTTTCAAAAAGAAGACAGCAACCTACAGATTTCTCTCAATACAGGTTTTCTTTAACCACTTGACCTTTGTAAGATTTACTCCCAGTCATGACCAGGCCATTTTTTTGTGATACAGCACTGTGTTACTTTAACTGACAATTGTGCAGTTGTACGACACGGTACCCAAATAAAATGTGTAATTTTTTCCCACAAATAGAGATTTCTTTTGGTGGTATTTGATCACCACTGTTTTTTTTTATTTTTTGCGATATAAACAAAAAAAAAAAAATATATATCTAAAATATATATATATATTTTTTTTTTTTCTGCTCTAAAACATATCCAATACATTTTTTTTTTTTACAAAAAATCAGTTTGTAAAAAAAATCCTAATATGAATATGTTGATTGGTTTATGCAAACATTATAGCTTCTACAAACTATGGGATATATTTATGGACATTTTTTTTTTTTTTTTTTTACTAGTAATAGTGAAGATCAGCGACTTCTAGCGGGACTGCGATATTGAGGTGGATAAACAGACACCGACACTTTTGACGCTTTGTGGGAACTAGTGATCCCTGAATACAGTGATCAGTGATATATGCACTGTTACTGTACTAATGACACTGGCTGGGAAGGGGTTTAACATCTAGGGCGATCAAAGGGTTAACTGTGTGACTAGCCAGTGTTGTGTACTGTATGTGCTGCTTTTACTAAGGGAAGAGGTGGATTCTCTGCAGGAGCACAGAATCCATCCGTTTTCCCCTGTCAGAATGGTGATCTGGCTTGTTTACAAATCCTCATTCTGCGTGGCTTACCAAAGATCGGCGGGTGCCGGAGGACATGGGCTGCCCGGAAACCTGCAGATCGGCTTCTGCTGTGAATATTCATAGCAAAAGCAAAGCGCCACCTGCAGGCGGAAGTGCAGAATTACATATATATATATATATACATGATTCTGCACAGGGGAGCCATCCTGTAGCAATTCAACTTCTATGGGGCAAACATCAATTGGTTAACTCCTAGCACCTGCTGAGTTCTAGAGGCAGTTGAATCTTACATTTACATTATACAGAATAGAGAGAGAAAGGGAGTAACTACATAGAAAGGGGACAGAGCCAGGGACTCTTGAAGGGAGACATAAATGGAACTAGGAGGACCAAAACCATGAAAGGCACTACTGAGTGATTAAGCCCAGTGTCCATCCATAATTAAAATATAAATTTTGGGTAGACTGAGCCTTTAAAACTGCAGTAGGCACATAATCACAGCAACAGCTAGATTAAATATAAGCATGAATATATTCTTTACTTTTTTTGTTTGCACCCGTAAATGATGAGGTGGGAAAACATCAGAAATCAATACATTATTCATTCTGGCCTAAATATTGTCTTAAACCTGAAACATATAATTACTGTTTACCCATCCCTGAGTAAATGGCTGCCACGAAGAGAAATTGATAAATAATTCCTCATTTTGCTGGTTTCCTGTGTAAGGAAGATAGGACTGAGGCATTCATACACTGTGCATGACGATACCTGAATAATGAAACCTTCTCCACACATTTTCAGGGTTTGGTGTGCGAGTCATACAAAAAATTTATAACACTAGAAAATAGAAATATATATGGTGTCCATATCCTGGTAATTAGTTTAAAGTATGCCAAAGTGGAAAGGGGGAAAGTAGTTTTAAATCAGTAAAATATCATATAATCCTCATTATATAAAGTTCAAAAGTGGACAGCAAAGTGGCTAAGTGGTTACCACTTCCTCTTAGAAGCATTTGGGTCGTTGGTTCGAATCCCAGCCACAGCACTACATGTCTGGAGTTTATATGTTCTCTGTGGCTGTGTCGGTTTCCTTCCACGCTCCAAAGACATGCTGGTAGGTTAATTGGACCCTGTCTAAATTAGCCTTAGTATGTGTATGTATGAATGTGAGTTAGGGACCTTAGATTGTAAGCTCCTTGAGGGCAGGGACTTATGTAATGGTGTAATACATATGTAAAGCGCTGCGTAAATTGATAGCGCTATATACGGGCCGCAGCTCCATGTCTGAATGGACACAGGGAGCTGTGACTCATCTTGGGTGCCCCCATAGCAAGCTGCTTGCTGTGGGGTATAGAAAAGGGGGAAAGAGTTCCCAAAGAATTGATCAATGAGAAACAACCGGTAATAATCAACGTTAGTTCAATGTTTATTGAGCAATTCCACATAGACACTAGAAACAATAAAAAGTTATATTTAAAAAACCTCTGCCACATTCAGTTTAAAATTTGACAGCATTGTCAGAGGACACAGGTAGCCACCACAAACTCTCATACCACACATATATTATGGGCCACTAATTGCACATGGTTACCTGCTGAATCTGTGAATAATTGGATCACAGAGCCAAGAGAGCTGGCGCCTAGAGTTTCATATGGTACTCCACACAGGAGAATAACAACTTCACAGATAACTTCCGTAATGAACTAGATTGCAGTCCATGTGAGACATATTCCCAGGAGTGGGGGGGGAGGAGAAACCCAGATGATTCCGAAAAGGAAAAGAGAGGGAGGGGAATGGACAAAACAAATCCGGAGATGGTACACAACAGTAGCGCCGTAACTGCAGACGTCCGGGAATCACTTCCACATTCCGGGCATACTTCCAGGGGGAGTCTAATGGAGGGTGTCTGTAGCTGGCAATCCGTGCCCTCAGAGCATAGGGCGTGATGGCGTCATGCTGACACGTTTTACTAATGACACGAGTTTCCTCAGAGCATGAAGTATACGTGTGGTAAATATCCTTATATAGTCAGATTGGAGACATGACTAATTAGTGTCTCCGCAGGATTATAGACACACATCTACTTCTGGTTACCCAGCCAGCCGCACACAAACAACAATAATAAAGAAACCTGGTCCAGCAGTGCAAAGGGAATACATGCCTATAGAAAAAAAATTATGAATATATATATATTTATATAATTAAGGAAAAAAAAAGTGAAAGGTCTTCTCCATTATCATTACATATAGCCATCACTTACATGATGATCTCACTATTATAAGAATGAAATGAGAAAAATAGAAAATAAATAGAGTAACATGAAAAACGTAAATATACCAAAAAGTGTATGAACAATTAAGAATAGTCAAAGACCAGGGGAGGGGGAGGGCAAAAGGGAAAGAACCATTAGGGTGCTTTCACACTGGGGCGTTTTTCAGGAGCTACAGCGCTAAAAATAGCGCCTGTGTAGCTCCTGAAAAAAGCGGGTCCTTTCACTCCAGTGTGAAAGCCGGATGGCTTTCACACTGGAGCGGTGCGCTAGCAGGACGGTAAAAAAAGTCCTGCTAGCAGCATCATTAGAGCAGTGAAGGAGCGGTGTATTCACCGCTCCTATACTGCTCCTACCCATTGAAATCAATGGGACACCGCGGGGATACCGACGGCAAAACGCCGCTGCAGCGGAGCTTTGCAGCGGTTTTTAACCCTTTTTTGGCTGCTAGCGGGGGTTAAAACCACCCCGCTAGCGGCCTCATACCGCGGCTAAAAAGATGGTAAAGCAGCGCTAAATATAGCGCTGCTTTACCGTCGCCGCCCGCACCGCCCCAGTGTGAAGCCGGCCTTAGGGTACCTTTTCAGGATCATTTTAACAACACATTGGGTGTTATATGTATGTATATCTATCCCAGCAGGGATATTCAAAGTATAGAGTCCTGACTATGGTTCTAGAAAAACCAACAGGTTACATTCAGTATTGAGCCCCAAGGGCTGTAAACTATTCAAATTATAGATCCACATTTTTTTTCTGGTATAGGATTCTGTCAAAGTCCCCTCTTCTCAAGGGTAAATTCAGTTTGTAGATTCCTTTAACCAGAAGACCATTTGGATCACGGGCATGAAAATTGAGAAAGTGCAGTGCTAGGGGGCGCTCATCATCTTTTTTGGTAATACTTTGGATGTGTTCGCCAATTCATATTTTCAGCTGTCTTTTGGTCTTACCCACATATATTTTTCCACAGGGACAGGTTAGCATGTAGATCAGTTGATGAAATTATTAATTTTAAATTTCTTCTTGCCATCAGAGCTGGTGTCCTATCTACACGTTTGCACATCACACACTTTCCACACAGGTACATGCCATTCAGAGGTAGGTCGGTCGGTCAACCAGTTTTTTGTGATCTCTGGTTTCTGAATGGACAAGATTATCTCTGAGGTTCTGAGACCTCCGTGCAGGGGTCGGTCCTCAACAATTTCTCCCAGAATCATAGCCCTTGATAGAATATGTCAATGATGGCTTAAAATATTTTTAACCTGATCCCATATCGAGTGATTATCCTAATCAAGTTTGATTTTGGGGTGTCATGTCTAGTACATTTGGTTGTGTCAAAGAGATTGCGTCTATCTACATTTATGGCTCGTTTTTTTTGCCTTTCTAATGCACTTATGTGAGTAGCACCTTTCTTTAGACCTGCCATACAGATCACTTGCTTCAGCACAGAAATCTTCCTCCCGTCAGCAATTCCTTTTAATACTCAGGAATTAGACAACAGGTATCCCCTGGACAAGTGAACGTGGGTGGTGGCTAGTAGCATCCAGTAAAGTATTGGCTGACATTTTTTTCCTGTACATTTGTGTAAAGATTTTACCATCCTTCACACCTATGGTTAAGTCCAGGAATGGGAGGCTTTGTGGATGACACAAATAAGTCAGTTTAATAATCCTGTCAGTACAATTTAATTCATCAATGAATTGTGATAATTGTTGTACTGTGCCACCCCAAATCATAAGTACATCATTGATGTACCTCAGGCACGACCTCCTCCTCCCAGAGACCTAGATGGAGGCACGCATTGGATGGTGCCCAGGGTGCCCCCATCAAGGTCTCTTTTATTTGCTGGTAACTGACCCCCAAGGACAGGAAACAAATATATTCCAGCATAAATCTCGGTATCCACTATGAACTAATTGTGTGCAAGAAATGTGTGACTCCTTGTAATCCTTATTCATGAGGGATTGACGTAAATAGAGATTCTACGTCAATCCCAACAAGAATGGCTCCCCCAGGTAGAGTGATATTTTAAAATTGATGAAGGACTTCTCTAGTGTCTTGAACATAAGACGGCAACTCCTGTAAATCAGTAAATTTACCTAGTCTTTCAAGGGGACCTTTTATAGCAGACCCTATAGGTCTACCTGGGGGATTTGTGAAGTTTAGGGATTACATAGAAGGTAGGTGTATTAAATTCATATACCTTAAATTAATTGGAAATCAATTTGTCTACAATAGCTGGAAAGGGGTTCAGGGTCAAACTGGCGCATCACCTCCCTTTCATATTGTATCTGAGATAAAAGTACAATGTTTCCACCTTTATCGCTACCTTTCAAAATTATATTGAGTGCCTCCTCCAATTCTTTAAGGGCTCTTGTCGCCTCTTTGGTTAAATTATCGATCCCTTTCCAGTTCCAATTTATTTTGGCTAGGTCTTGTTGTACTTTATCCAGAAATAGACTTATCCACTTGTGCTTGGATAGAGGGGGCATCTTAACTGATCTAATTTGCATATTAGATGGTGGAGGGTGTTCTCGTGTAGCATTGGACGGTTTTGTATCCGAATCAGGAGTCAGTGTTTTCCTGAAGTAAAAATACCAAGGCATCAAGGGCTTCTACCTCTTTTTTGTTAGATTTATTAATCTAAATATCACTCTGGCAGTTACTATGCCAGAAACAGAAAATTACTTTACACAGGAAAAGACTGACATCCTTGTAAACTTCAAATTTGTACATAGATAATTTAAGTGAAAATTAAAGACCTTTTTGAAGAAGTGAAATATGGTGTTGGTTGAGTGGAAATTCAGTAAGATTAACTACTTTCATATCAGATTTATATTGGCCCTCAATGTAGTTGGTGGCTTCATCGCTAGCCTCAGCTATCTCTTTCGTGTGCTGGCTCTGAGCTCTCTTTGATTTTTTCCTTACTCTCTTACCTCTTTCTTGGTCCACCGTCCGTGTTTGGGTGTTGGGTTTGCTCCTTGATGTATTTTGGGTTTTGCCTTTTTTGGGGGCAGTGCCGTTTGATTCCCCCTCTCCTTTTTCTAAAAAAGTGACAGACTTTTCCAACACTTCTCCTTCACTATTTGTTAATGATTGAATATATGGGGTGGGAGTCTTATTCCTACCTCTTCCCCCCCCCCCCGGTCTTTGACTATTCTTAATTGTTCATACACTTTTTGGTATATTTACCTAATCTTATAATAGTGAGATCATCCTATAAGCGATGGCTATATGTATTGATAAAGGAGAAGACCTTTCACTTTATTATTTTTAATTTCTTAATTACATATATATTTTTTAGTTTTTTTGTTTTATATGCATGTATTCCCTTTGCACTGCTGGAACGGGTCACTTTATTATTGCTGTTTGTGTTAGCTGGGTAACCGGAAGTAGCAGTGTGTCTATAATCCTGCAGAGGCACTAATTAGTCATGTCTCCAATCTGACTATATAAGGATGTTTACCACACGTATACTTCATGCACTGAGGAAACTGGTGTCACGAGTGAAACATGCCAGTATGATGCCATCACGCCCTATGCTCTGAGGGCACAGATTGCCAGCTACAGACACCCTCCACTAGACTCCCCCGAAAGTATGCCCGGAATGCGGAAGTGATTCCTGGATGTCTGCAGTTACGGCCCAAGATGCCAGCTACACACGTGGAGCAGTGAGCGGAAAAACATCTCTCTCCACTCTGTGGGAACCAATAACTGGATGATCGGACGGCCGGATTGCAGGACAACCGTGAACGAACTACCAGGAGAGTGGTGAGCTGTATAAACATTTATACACCTGGCTGGGTATTGAACTTTAAACATTCACATACACTCACATCCTCTACATGCACCTGATAGCCGTTTCCCTAGCGGGATACCCAACGCAGGCCTAGACTGTCCTCTGTCAATAATTGGCTACTCTACCTGCTCCCCAACTGTTGTGTACCATCTCTGGATTTGTTTTGTCCATTCCCCTCCACCCATTTCTTTTCCGGAATCATCTGGGTTTCTTTCCCCCACTCCCGGGGAATATGTCTCACATGGACTGCGATCTAGTTCATTACTGAAGTTATCTGTGAAGTTGTTATTCTCCCGTGTGAAGTACCATATGGAACTCTCTTGGCTCTGTGATCAAATTAACCACAGATTCAGCACATAACCATGTGGAATTAGTGGCCCATAATATATATGTGTTTGTTGTGGCTACCTGTGTCCTCTGACAATGCTGTCAAATTTTAAACTGAATGTGGTGGAGGTTATTTAGATAAAACGTTTTATTGTTTCAAGTGTCTATGTGGAAATGCTCAATAAACATTTAACTAACTTTGAGTAATCTTGGTTGTTTCTCGTTGATTAATTATTTGGGAACTCTTTGCCCTTTTTCTATATGTAGCTGATTAATTCCGAGGAACACACCTCCTAGTGTTATCTTTGTTGGGCTGTTTAGGGGTTAACATCTGATTTCCCCTCCAGTTACTATCTACAGGTGCAGCCTCAGTGACTATTTTATCTAGTTATTTATATGCTTGACAGGAGGGAGGAGCACCGAAGAGGGACCCGAGAAGAGGAGGATCTGGGCTGCTCTGTGCAAATCCACTGCAACAGAGCAGGTAAGTATAACAAGTTTGTTATTTTTAACTTAAAAAAAACAAGACTTTACAATCACTTTAGGTTAAAAGCTGATTTGCTACAATGCACAACTGCATTAGATTTTGCGCTCTCCAGTTTTAGTAAATCAACGCCAATGTGATGTTTCACCAAGTTTCTGAATTATAAAAGAAATCTTATAACTTAACCCCAGCTTTTTTTGGGTAAAAGAATCCGGTCCATATATTCCTGTTCCAAGTGACAACCATCCCCTGATTTCTAGCCCTGCTGTCACGGACTGTCAGAGGGAAATTGAGATAAAATCTTTCAAAGAGATCTAGGACAGCAATGACAGGAGTATAAAAACTCTTTCCAAGGTTATCGTAAAACAAAAAACAAAAAAGATGTTTGACTGTTCTTGGGCTTTAAGGGGCTAGAGCATCTTAGACAACTGAACAGGCTAAAGACATGGAGGTGAGCTGCATATACAATATGTGTTTGAGAAGTGATGCAGCAGCAGCATTGGTTGGCTGCCATACATAACAGTACACAAGTAATTTGGCATCCTGCCATCCCTTTGGACTCGCAGTGTTTTTTTTTTAAAGCTGAGCTGTAAAACAGGCAACAAGTAATCAGTGGAGCAGACCAAAATGCCAGATGTTAATAGATATTTTGACAGCTCATTCTGCTCGGCCTTATAAAAAATAACTGACAGAAGTGTGCCTGTTTTCAGTCAACCAACGCACTACAAATGTGATCATTTTAATTAACAGATACAAAAACATTTACAAAATGTATGTATACATACACTACTGTGCAAATATGTTAGGCAGGTGTGAGTAAATGCTGTAAATTAAGAATGATTTCAGAAATAGAAGTGTTAATAGTTTATTTTTTTATCAATTAACAAAATGGAAAGTAAATGAACAGAAGAGAAATCCAAATCAAATCAATATTTGGTGTGACCGCCCTTTGCCTTCAAAACAGCATCAATTTTTCAAGGTACACTTGCACACAGTTTTTGAAGAAACTCAGCAGGTAGGTTGTTCCAAAGATCTTGGAGAATTAAGCACAGATCTTTTGTGGATGTAGACTGCTTCAAATCCTTCTGTCTCTTCATGTAATCCCAGACAGCCTCAATGATGTTGAGATCAGGGCTCTGTGGGGGCCAAACTATCACTTCCAGGACTCCTTGTTCTTCTTTACACTGAAAATAGTTCTTACGGAGTTTGGCTGTATGTTTGGGGTCATTGTCCTGTTGCAGAATACATTTGGGGCCAATGACATGCCTCTCTGATGGTATGGCATGATGGATACATATCTTCCTGTTTTTCTCAGCCTTGAGGACACCATTGATTCTGACCAAAATGCTAACTCCATTTGCAGAAATGCAGTCCAAAACTTGCAAGAATCCTCCACCTTGCTCATAGTTTAGACACTTAGCCTTGTTTCCATGTCAGAGGTGTAACTGTTTTCATCACAATTCTTCCCTAAAGATGACCTTTGACCAGAATTGTTTGCAAAGTAGATGGGTGTAGCTGGGTCCCACTGGTTTCCTCCAGTTCTGTGTTGATGGCTTGCTGGACATCTTCAGATGTCAAAGGGAAGTAAACACAAGGTGTCTTTCATCTGCTGCATTAACTTTCCTTTGCCGACCACTGTGTCTACGGTCCTCAGCGTTGCCCATTGATTTGTGCTTCTTCAAAAGAGCTTGAACAGCATATCTTGAAACCCCAGTCTGCTTTGAAATCTTTGTCTGAGAGAGACCATGCTGATGCAGTATAACTACCTTCAGTCTTGTTGCTGCTCTCGGTCTTGCCATGGTGTATGACCTGTGACATGAAACTCTTTTCCACAACCTCACCTTAGTAGCAGAGTTTGGCTGTTCTTTACCCAGTTATAAGGCTCCTACACAGCTGTTTCTTTTTGAGTTAAAGGAGAAGTCCAGCCTGAGCTTTTTAGGCTAGGCTTCTCCTATGGGTCAAAGGAGTTCAAAACCCCATGGTTGAGCTGTGCTTTACCATCCACCAACCGCTACTCCCTTTAGCAACAGAGGCAGTGAATAGGGATGTACACATGCCACGGCCACGATGCTATGCTTCTCAGCCATGGCAGAAATTGTACCCCCACAAACAAGACCCATTCAAGTGAAGAGTGCCGCTCTGCAAGCGCCTCTGCAAGAGGGTGAATCTCCCTAACAGGGACACAGACAACAATAAAAACCTGACAGGTTCTAATCCCTGTTCACTCTCTCCAAAACTATAAAAAAAAAGTGCCTTATGTAATACTTTCAAGTTTGAGAATCTTGGCTTTCGTATGCACTCCCAACCCTACACCCATCTACACTCAGCTATTTGTAAACACCCACTTCTTTTGCAGTCAACTCTGAGTCCTAAAGGTGGTCTTCCTCCCCTTCTGCTTCCCACCTATCTTCTCCTGTTTTTGTTCCCAGAATCCTTCTGTCTTTCTTCATCCTTAACAGGGATCCCAAGAGCCTTCATCTCCTGATAGCTTCCCTGGACAAAATGAACATCCAGTCTAGACTTCTGCTGCATTTTGGACTCTTTGGCTCTCCTGCTTGTTTCTGGCATTTAATGCTACTGTTACTATGTAGCCCTTGTATGGGCAATTGTTTTGTTATCCACTCTGAGAATGAATAAATATATTGTATTAGATTGATAGTAAATAAGACTGACAGACAAAATAAACAAGTGATGGCAGCACTGGATCCCTGGGCTGGTGAGTATGTTTATTAAATGCTAAGTTCAGCTTCGGAAAATGTTGTAACATGTTCCAACATCTGCAGCCTCTTCCCCTGTAAAAGTGTGCAGGGGATCTTCTCCACATACCCACTGTTACAATTTGAAAATGGCGCAGCCATGTGGGGCTCCACCCACACAGCTGCATCATTCATTCACAATTTCCTGTGGCTGGCAGCTGTAGTTCTCAATAAGCTGCAAGAGTGCCGGCGAGAGCTCTTGTAGTCCTTTGATCTTACTGTTACTTAACTGTCTGCCTGTAAGATGTACAGCCAGACAGCTATGCTGAGAGTCTGCAGGAGCCTGAGACTGCACCAGTGATCTTCTGAAAAAAATAAATAATATATGCACATTTTTTTTTTCTTAAAAAGGTGAACCTATCTTTGAAAAGTCAGCAGCTACAGTATTTGTAGCTGCTGACTTTTATTTTTTTTAACAAGCGAGTCGAGATCCCCTTTAAATTGCAAATTCCTATTTTCCCATTCAGAGGAAGCAGGTAAAACAGTGTTTTTTAGTAATTTCGTCTGTCATTTTACAAATGTATCTTGCTTTTTCGTTAGATTGGGGTTCTTTTTTTAGGAAACAGATGAAATTTTGCTTTGTCTTATTGTTATATGCCTCTATAAGCATTCCCATCACATGCGGAATGAGTAAACAGTAAGCAGAGGTGAATGCATCCTGATCATGTAAGCATCTTCATTGCTCCTGTAGCTCTATGCGTCTCCTTAAGGTCTTGTTATGAATGTCAAGTTCACTGTGAAAGCTTTTTATTCTGGTAATAAGAGGCAGAAATTCTCTCTGGGAGAAACATGACTACACAGGCTGACAAAAATGGCTATTATTGCTTTGTTGCATGTAACATTTTTGTTCTTCAGCAGTGAAGGAGCCTCATTTGTGGGTGAGAAACTAGTGCCGGTGGTACCGGGGATGCTGTGCAGAGGGATTTCTTTTCTTATAGTTGCCCATTACGACCGTCTGATTTCTCTCTAATCGTCCACCTGGATGTATCCTTGTCCGTTTAAAGCACAAATTCAGTACCCTGTGTCCTTATGCCTCATATCTCACCAGCGCAGCGGTGGAACCAAATCCGTAGCAACCAAACCATAGCAACCAATGCAGCTGCTATGGGGCTGTGTGTGCATTCCCCCAGCCACTCTTCTTACACCAGACGCCTGCTATGTGGTCCTGGCAGCAGTGATGATCAAAGCAGCACTGCGCCGTTCACTGATCTCAATGCCTGTACAAGAAGAAAGCTACAAAATCATGTTGACTTTATTACTTCCTCTCCATTTAACAGTAGTTGTCATACCAGCTGCTTTACAGCTACAATACCCATGATCTATTATTCCTGTAAGTATTGGAGATACGTCAAGAATCATAGTAAGGAAAAAAAAAAAAAACAATATAGGAAGATTAAAGAAAAACAAAACATATACTCAAATATTCAAGCAGAACTCTAGGTATATATTAAAATTGTGTTTAATGCTACCATGTATTCATTTAGAAAACAAAAATAAAGAAGTCGTCTCATTACAGGTTTTATCAATATGTTCTGTTCCACAGGGGGCAAAGTACAGTTGTGCTCATAAGTTTACATACCCTGACAGAATTTATGATTTCTTGGCCATTTTTCAGAGAATATGAATTATAACACAAAAACTTTTCTTTCACTCATGGTTAGTGTTTGGCTAAAGCCATTTATTATCAATCAACGGTGTTTACTCTTTTTAAATCATAATGGCAACAGAAACTACCCAAAAGACCCTGATCAAAAGTTTACATACCCCAGTTCTTAAAACGTGTATTGCCCCCTTTAACATCAATGACAGCTTGAAGCCGTTTGTGGTATTTGTGGATGAGGCTCTTTATCTTCTCAGATGGTAAAGCTGCCCATTTCTCTTGGCAAAAAGCCTCCAGTTCCTGTGAATTCTTGGGCTGTCTTGCATGAACTGCACATTTGAGATCTCCCCAGAGTGGCTCAATGATATTGAGGTCAGGAGACTGAGATGGCCACTCCACAACCTTCAGTTTATTCTGCTGTAGCCAATGACAGGTCAACTTGGCCTTGTGTTTTGGATCAATGTTGGAATGTCCAAGTACGTCCCATGCGCATCCTACTGGCTGATGAATGAAAATGTTCCGCTAGTATTTTTTGATAACATACTGCATTCATCTTGCCATCAATTTTGACCAAACTTCCTGTGCCTTTGTAGCTCACACATCCCCAAAACATCAGCAATCCACTTCTGTGTTCCACAGTAGGAATGGTGTACCTTTCATCATAGGCCTTGTTGACTCCTCTCCAAATGTAGGGTTTATGATTGTGGCCAAAAAGCAAAATTTTGGTCTTATCACTCCAAATGACTTTGTGCCAGAAGGTTTGAGGCTTGTCTCTGTGCTGTTTGGCGTATTGTAAGAGGGACACTTTGTGGCATTTTTGTATTAATGGCTTTCTTCTGGTGACTCAACCATGCAGCCCATCTTTCTTCAAGTTCCTCCTTATTGTGCATCTTGAAACAGCCACACCACATGTTTTCAGAGAGTCCTGTATTTCACCTGAAGGTATTTGTGGGTTTTATGGCAGTTGTGACTAAAATTTTAGTTGGTCTACCCGACCATGGTTTGGTTTCAACAGAACCCCTAATTTTCCACTTCTTGAACACTGCTGATTGTCATTCTCAATTCCTTGGATATCTTTTTATATCCCTTCCGTTTTATACAGTTCAACTACATTTCCCGCAGATCATTTGACAATTCTTTTGCTTTCCCCATGAATCAGAATCCAGAAACGTCAATGCAGCACTGGATGAAAGATGCAAGGGTCTGTCAGAAGTCCAGAAACTCATTGACTGTTTATACACACACACAAATTACAAGCAAACAGATCACAGGTGAGGATGGTTACATTTAATAGCCATTCAAATCCATTTGTGTCAACTTGTGTCCATGTTATCAGGCCAAAATCACCAGGGTATGTAAACTTTTGATCAGGGTCATTTGGGTAGTTTCTGTTGCTATTATGATTTAAAAAGAGTAAACACAGTTGATTGTTAATAAATGGCTTTAGCCAAACACTGATCATGAGTGAAAGAAATGTTTTTGTGTCATATTCTCAGAAAAATTACCAAGAAATCAAATTCTGCCAGGTATGTAAACTTATGAGCACAACTGTATATGCAATATTTTGTCCCATCTTCCTAGGTGCTGTCTAAAACTAGCTGTGAGGTTGGACAGGGAATCCCACCATGCATTTAGCACAGAGAAAGCTACTTCACACATGATGCTTTTCTCTTTCTCCAATGAATGGAAGATGAGTTCCATATGCACCATGTTACACTCTTAATATGGGGGTCTCTGTCGTTGCACAGAAAAAAATAAACATTAAATAATAAAAATAAATAAATAAAATACCAAGATCCAGGATTGATCTAAGTCAGTGTTAGTGTTAGGGTCAAAGGTCAAGGATTTTAATTGTTTTTTAAATTAGTATCAGTGTATTTTAGGTAGAATAAAAATAGCAAAATGTGTACTATTGTTTTTGGGCTGTACTACGGGTACATACAACACCTAAGATACACATGTGAGGTATTGATGCAATTGTTAGGAGCAGGGGAATTTATTTAGGATTGTTCTTTGATGGTAGGTTATGGTAGTACCAAGAAATATACAGCTAAATTGTCTTTTTACTATTTTGGGCCAGTTTTACTTTGATAGTAAAAAAGCAGAAGATATCCATTACCATTTACCCCCAAATGAAAGCCCAATTTGTCCAGAACAAGGTATAATCCACCTGGATGCACAAAGTAGTTGTGATGATATGTATGGTTTTACTAACACATGTCAAAGTCACAAAATTGGGCTTAGGCACGTAGATTTGTTTTATCCGTAGGCACAAAGGGGTTAACACACTGCAAAACAGAGCTAATGTGCAGATTTACAGCTAGAGGGTACTGGTGATAAATGTACATATGCAAATGGGAACTGGAGGTAAGCTAACCCATGCCTGTGGGGTATTTAACAACAGTTATGGATGGTTATTTTGGAGTTAGGATTGCCATCACCAGTGCATCACAGCGAGTCCAAATACCACATACAGTTGTACTCAAAAGTTTGCACACCCTGGCAGAAATCATGATATTATGATGTCAATGACCCTAAGCACAAGGCCAAGATGACCCTTCAGTGGTTACAACAGAAAAAGGTAAAGGTTCTAGAGTGGTCATCACAGTCTCCTGACCTTATGATCATTGAGCCACTCTGTGGAGATCTCAAACGTGTGGTTCATGCAAGATGACCAAAGAATTTGCATGACCTGGAGGTATTTTGCCAAGACAAATGGGCGGCAATATCCTCTGCAAGAATTTGGGCCTATAGAAAACCATTACAAAAGACTGCATGCTGTCATTGATGCTAAAGGGGGCAATACACAGTATTAAGAAATAAGGGTATGCAGACTTTTCAACGGGGGGGGGGGGGGGGGGGTAGTTTCATTTGTTTACTTGTTGCCATGTTTTGTTTCATGACTGTGCCATTCTGTTATGACCCACAGTTGAATATGAATCCCATAAGAAACGTTCTTTGACTACTCACTTTCATTAAAAATGGTACATAATGTATATTACCAGTTCTACAAGGGTATGCAAACGTTTGAGCACAACTGTAGCTGCCGCCTGCAAGGTCAATACAACTGTTTAGTCAGTCCACTGTGTGTTCCATAAGGTCAGGACATATCATTCTGTATCCACATTCAGCTCATAATGCAAACTATCAGAAAGATAAACTTATCTTTCCATTACTAATAGTTTGGTCCTTATGATATTTGAAACAGATTTTCTCTGACTTCAGAAAATGACAAACAATTGTAGACAGTTTGGAACTTCAGTGTCTAAAGACCTTCTCTTCCCTGCTGGATTGCAGTTGCAAGGTCTATGAGGATTCTTCGATGGTTTGTGAGGTGAAAGTTGATTAAAGTGGAAATTCAGGCAAATTCTAAGGCTAAACCCACTCCCACCCCCATTCTAAGCCTATTCTATGAAACTCTGTACAGAATCTGTATACTTAACTGTTATGAAGCCGCTCTGATCCAGTCACATGATCTCTCCAGCGGTGGCTTCTGTGTAGAGGAGAGATTTCCAGCAACGGCTGCAAATGCCTGGGAGATGCCATCACCTACACGCTTACTATGGGTCATTCATTGTCGGCTGCCCCTCCTCTACACAGAAGCTGTCGCTGCCTGCTGATCATGGGGCCGGACCAGAGCGGCTTCTGAATAGGTAAGTATAACAGGTAAGTATACAGATTCTGTACAGAGTTAGATAAAATAGGCTTAGAATGGAGGTGGGAGTGGGTTTAGCCTTAGTTAGAGAATTAGCATGAATTTCCATCTTAACTTCACCTGTGTACATACCTACAGGATTCAGTCAAAGGTTCATTAGCAGGGAGGTATTAATTCTTCAAATGTCAAAGCCCAAGCTGCCAACAATTCTAAATTGTGAACATTTGGCCAAACTACTTAACAATGAATCACAAACATATTTGTGAAATTACCTATGAGTTAATAACTCCTATGAGTTATTGCAACACAGATCCAAAAACCCAACTGCAAAGATCTCACCAATAGAGTCCTCAAAAGATTGTAAAAAGGTAAGGCGTTTTAACTCTCAAGCTTCTAATAAACACTTGTCTTAAAGCGGAGTTCCACCCAAAAATCGAACTTCTGCTTTAAAGTGATTGTAGTCAAATTATTTACTTTTACCTACAGGTAAGCCTATAATAAGGCTTACCTGTAGGTAAAAGAAATATCTCCTAAACCTGTACGGTTTAGGAGATATTCCCCTTGCAATGAGCATCTGACTGCAGCGGCGCATGCGCACATGGAATTCTCGGCTGAAAGCCCGGCAGATGCGGGAGTGACGACATCATGGCTTTAGCCACTCACAGCGCTGGAGCCACGATACCCGGAAGACACGCCGAGGCAACATGTCAGCTACCTCGGCGTGGACCAGGTGAGATACCGATGCCTCGTTCTACGGTAAGTATTTCATAATGAGCTAGTATGCAGTGCATACTAGCTCATTATGCCTTTTGCCTTACAGGGGTATAAAAAACAAAAAAAAAGTGTCAGCGGGTTTACTACTGCTTTAAGTGATGGTGACCCCCTGACATTCCGCATTTGGCATGTCATTTTTGTGGGGGGGGGGAGGGGGCGGATACCCAGTTTTATGGGCACCCAGCTCCCACTTCCTCCCCGGGCTCTGGAAGGAAGTTCACCCCTCCCTCCCTGCAATCTTCTGGGACACGTCACAGGTCCCAGAAGATTGCCCGACCATTCGCAAAGTGCACGTGTGGCTGTGAAGCCACACCTGGGTGCCCACAGTTAGAATGTCGGCGTCTCGGAGAGGAGCCGGGCTTCGTAAGCCCGCATCGCTGGACCGTGGGACAGGTGAATGTCTGATTATTACAAGTCAGCAGCTACACATTTTGAAGCTGCAGACTTTGAAAGGGTGGAACTCCGCTTTAAGTAAACTGACCCTTCAATAAAATCTTATTTAAAAGTGTAGTTTTTTAACGACTGGTAATATGAACACAACAGAAAAGGCTATCAAGGCCTTAACATAATTCATAAACTATACAGAAGGACATTATAAAATTCTGTCTAGCATATAATATGAATTCCTCTAAGCTTGACAGAAGTAAGCAAATACGAGTCTTGGGCACACAGCCATTTTAATTTGCTGTCACAAGGCCAGCAGCTCTACTCCACTCCATGGTAATTCTCTATGCCCTACACAGCATACAATAAACCACTCATACAGAGTTGGTATGGTTTATATATATATATATATATATATATATATATATATATATATATATATATATATATATATATATATATATATATATATATATATATATATATATATATATAAAAATTGAAAGGTAAATTTAAAATGACCCATTTCTTTTCTTCAAAATGTATTACTTGTAGGGAGTGGAAATTTATGTGCTGCTGTGTAAAAAAACTAAATATCACAAACCCCCTTGTATTTCTCCTCTAACATGCCTTGCAAACTGAGTATAAAACTGAGTATAATAGATGCACCCTGTGAAAAAATATATGACAAATAACGGAGGTCAGGGGAAGCTGAAATTCATATTAGGTGCTCCTCAGCATGATGACCACTGGCGAGGATACATTAATGAACATTAAATGGCTGTCCCTGCACTTCGCCGGACAGGTGAACTGTCAGATACAGCATTTAGGAACCAACAAGCAATGTTCATGATCATGTGATTACTGCGACAACCAATCGACAGTGGTCAAATGTCTTTATTTACAAACCAGCTATGAATGGCTGCGCTGTCAGAACCTCACACAGAGAGAAGCCGTTGAAATGATGCAGCTGCTAAAGTGGTATACAGACTGCTAAGAAAAATACAATAACTTTGAAATGTTAAAAAACTTATTTCAATCTGTTACATGTACATTGCATTTTTCACATTTGTCACCCTATAATATAAAACTGAGCAGGAGGTTTATTAAAACAATTTACCAAATAACAATCTTCTATGTCCTTAAAATATAATGTAAACATTTATTAGTAGTGTCATCATCCTGCCAAAAGTGAGTAAGCCTGGATCATATTTTTCATAAAATCATGACACAGTATACATGTTAACATTACAGGGTCGAAGAAAGGCCAAATGTTTACTTTGAATCCCTGAACAGCAAGGGGTCATTTAGACACCAGTCTATGCGCCTGCATCTTAATTAGCAGAGTCTAGGTGTAAAGTTTCCATCTGGAATTTAAGATACATGCGTGTTTCATTTTTCAAGTTCAAGAAAATGAAGTAACTCATAACTCCCATAACTTGAAGTGTACAATCACACATGTTCCTTATAAATACTTTTGTGGCCTGTTCCACTGTCTAATGTGGTGGATTTTGCAAGAAGCAAGCATACCAATGGCACAGGTGTGTGCTGGGTTCATATGAGAGCAAGAGTTACCAGTCAGAGCCCCATCCTCTTGAGGGGGTCAATGTGTGAAGGGAGCCGTGAGAAGCGCTCGTCTGCACTGTGCTGCCTATGTCTGAACAGACCAAGGCCCGAGCCTGAGAGAGAGTCCATGAGGTGCAGGTGAAGCTGCAAGGAATGATGCAGAGCTGGCACTACCACTGAGCTACAAAACCCCAACTTGTCACAATATATATATCTTTGCCATTATGAATTCACTTATCTAATTTATAAAGTGTTTATGTGGAGAGCACTTTATGCCTGTTGTTGCTTATACCGTTGAAAGCACTCTCTCTGCAGGCAATTTACAATCATGTAATCACTAACAATTTGATGCTTCGTTTGCCAAAGCACTGCATATCAAACAATTGCTGTTTCTGTTCTTTTTGGTCTTCCTTTAATCAAATATATTTTTCCCCCATTCTTTATTGTATCTCAGTGGAGCTGACCTCCTGAAGTATCTGTGTACATGCCATTTCCCAAGATGGGTTCCTGATGGTGGCAACAGTAGAGTATGCCTATGCAACATGCCTCACCATGTCTGCTTGGTATTGCAATCTTACACATGGTTAATTGTGGAGCTGTACGATATTTGTGGTTAACCTTTTTCTGTTATTAACATACATGACCAGCATTAATCTGAGTTTTTTTTTTTTTTTTTATCCATGTGAGTGTTGATAAGACATTAAAGAGGAAGTAAACCCTAATGGGTATACTTCCTCTTTGTTTCCCTGCAAAGGTAAAGCACAATGGACTACTATGCATCGCATAGTAGTCCATTATGTGTCACTTACCTGACACAGGAGCCAGCAAAGTCACCGCTGTCCCCTTGTGTACGGCGCCTCCATCTTCTTGGTGGGTCTTGCGGCTCCGTCGCTGTCATTCGACGGCGCCACGATGACATCACTCCCGCGCATGCACACGGGAGCCGCCACTTGCGGCATATCGCCGTTGTGAGCGGCCTTCTCAGTGCGCCGCTGTCTACGGCGCATGCGCCGTAGACAGCGGTGCCTGTATTTTGGCAAATATCTCCTAAACCGTGTAGGTTTAGGAGATATTTGACCTACAGGTAAGCCTTAATCTAGGCTTACCTGTAGGTCCAAGTGGTTTGTAAGGGTTTACAACCACTTTAAGGAACCTTGTAAAGGTTTTTTTTTTTTTTTTTTTAAATAACAAACATGTTATACTTACCTGCTCTGTGCAAGGGTTTTGCACAGAGCGGCCCGATACTCCTTTTCTGGGGTCCCCCGGCGGTGCTCCTGGCTCCTCCTCTGCACCTAGTGCCCCCACAGAGAGCCGCTTTCCATGGAGGCACTCGCGTGGGCATGCTCCCTAGTCCTGCAGCTGCGTCCATTCACACAGACAGCAGGACTTGGCCCGTCACTGGATTTGATTGACACTAGCTGGAGCCAATGGCTCCTGCTGCTGCTATCTATCCAATGAGGACCTGAGACAGCGGCTGGAGCTGCTGGGCATGTGCTTGTCGATGGAAAGATTGGGTTCAGGTAAAAAAAATGGGGGCTCTGGGGGGCAGCTGCTGCACAAAAGGTTTTTACCTTAATGCATAGAATGCATTAAGGTGAAAAACCACAAGACTTTACAACTCCTTTAAAAGGATGGCAAAATACGTTGCCTGAACATTCACATGGCTCAGCATCTAGTGTTCCTAGAAGAGCAGATTACTGACAATAATACATTATACAATACAGAATTGTATTGTATATACAATACACAATAATACTATAGTATATAATATACATTATAAGTAGAGGGCCTCATGGTAGATGCTAGATATGCCTGGACCAAACACACATGTCCTGGGCATGTAGACTGCAATCCCTGTGTGCATCTCAAAGTAAAATTTTTATATTCAACATATAACAGCATTTTACACTGCCAGTTCATCCAACATTTTCTATGTAGTGGTTATGGAACCTTGAACTTCTGCCCTTATCTATTTGCACTCATTAATTAAACGCTTTGATATTTAATATCAAATATATGGTGAAAACAGGCAAATGTACCCTGAGCACCTGGGCTGATCAATTAAAGAAGACAAAGATTTGCCTGTGGAAGTTTTCATTTACCCAGGTCATGACATAATTAGTAGTAGTTAGTCACATTCAGCTGTACTTTAGAAACAAAGAAGACCTTTCACTGCTCCAAAGAATGGCTTACTCAGTTAGTATAAATTCCCAACACTAACCTGAACTAAGGCAACCGTTCTGAAATTCCCTTAAAAAAATAAATGCACATCTTTTGAAGGTAAAAAAAATAAATAAAAATGTGCATTTATTATTTTTTCTGCAGTCTTTAACCACTGGCACTTTCACCCCCTTCCTGCCCAGGCCAATTTTCAGCAATGTCACACTTTGAATGACAATTGCGCTGTCATGCAACGCTGTTCCCAAATGAAAATTGTATATCTTTTTCACACAAATAGAGCTTTCTTTTGGTGGTATTTAATTACCGCTGGGTTTTGTATTTTTTCCGCTAAATAACAAAAACAAAAAAAGACCGAAAACAATATATTTTCTTAATTGAAAATGTAGTAAATACGTATTTTTTCTCCTTCACTGGTGTGTGCTGATGAGGCTGCACTGATGGGCACTGATATGCAGCACTGATGGGCACTAATAGGCGGCACAGAAATGCAGCACTGATAAGCACTTATAGGTGGCAGGGATAGGTGGCAGTGATGGGCAATATACGGCGGGCCGGAGGCAGTTAAAGCATTGCACCAGCGATCAGCAGATCGTGTGTGCAATGCCTGGATCCTGCAGACCCCTGTCTGCCTATACCTCCCATATGGGTGGGCAGTTAACAAATAGCAGGAAGATCAGTGAACTATGAGGACGCTCACTAACAGTCACTGAGAACTACAAGCCGTCAGCCGCAATGGATGATGGCACTTGAAGTCTAATTCATTCACAGGAAACTGTGAATGAATGATGCGGCCGCATGGGAAAATCCCCCATCCCCCTGTCACAAAGCAGGGAACACTAGTGGCAGGAGGTTGCTGCCTAGGAGCATGCTATGCCCTAATAATGGGTGAAACATGCTCCTAAAGGTGAACTTTGCCTTTAACCATGTTGAACAAGTCAAGCTGAATGCAACTAACTACTAAAAACTAACTCAAAGAATTATTCATGCTTTTCCTAACTTTGCCATTCTTTAATGTTGAACTCCAGGCAGATGATTAAGGCAGCTTCATATTCATAAATAAAGCATTCTATTTTTTTTTGTATGTACCAGAGTTTCACTTGGTGTTGCAGTCCCCTACAAATCATCACTTAGACTGGTAGAGGGTGAGGCAGGAGCCAATTAAGTGTACTGCATGAAAATGTGTTGACAAGCTACGTGCTAATAGGAAGGGAAACAACAAGTGAGCATAGATCACCATATGTGATGGAAAGAAGAGTGAGGGGGGTTGTATACAATTCAGGACTGCATGAACAGAAATACAAATCTTTTGGCAGGTAAAACATTATTTCCATATATTTATTTCATATTTGTATTCAGCTATTTGCCTGGAGTCCATCTTTATATGTTGCAAAAAAATGTATCATATTCTATATTGGTGATATCAAGCAAAGTACATAGGGGCATTGGGAGTCTTGTTTCTGGAGCTCATCTAAAAACAATGCATTCCATGGTGTTTTATCATTTTGCGAGGTGGAAGAGGAAGTTGGTGGAACAAAGGTGAAGGCTGAAGCTTAGACACAGAAAGGTAATTGTAGCCAGTGAACATTTTGAAGTGACACAAAATGAAAGCTCAGAAAGATGTTCGACTAGGCTGAAACCTGGGGACTGTGTAGGCGACTGAAGTACATTTAAGTAGTTGTCATGTTCATGGACTCAGCTTGATATGATGTACATGTTTTGTGACAAGGCACATCTTAAGCCCCATACACGCGGTCAGACTTTTTGATGGATTCTGTCCGACAATGTTGTTGAAAAATCAGACCGTGTGTATGCACCATCGGACAGTGTACGTCGGATTGTCCGACGGACAAAGTCTTATCTCCTGCTGGAAAGATTTGGCGACAACACGGTCCGATCACACCAAATCCGATCGTGTGTACGGTTGTCCGACCGGACAAAGTGCTACGCATGCTCACATCACATTACAAGACCAAAGCTATTGGCTACTAGCCTCTACGTAGTCCCGTCGTAGGCAACAAACGTCACCACGTTCAGAATGATCGGATTTTCCGACAACTTTGTCCGACCGTGTGTATGCAAAACCAACATCAGACAAAGTATGACGGACAGGATCCGACCGACCTGGTCCGCGGATTGTCCGACCGTGTGTATGGGGCTATACATTTGGAAGACGCCACTAGAAAATTAGTAGCTTCTGTCTATACAAGGGTGCTTATAAACAGAAACAAGACTCAGGTATGCCGGGGCATTCAATAAAGCTTAGTGGATATTATCTATTTTAGCTCTTGAACTGTTAAAGTCCTTTTTAAACTCAAAGTGACCCTGGAAATGTTACCTTTTGTCCTAAAATATTGAGGGGATTCCCTACCACAGTGATATTGTGTTCCGACAGCCAGTGGTGCTGGTGATGATGGCCAGCTTAAAGTGATACTAAACACACACTGTTTCATTTACATCATCCCTTCTATTTCTGAATGTGGATAATGTCACTGTAATTATTTTAATAAAAAAAGTTTCCTGAGAGATATACAACCCAAAAAGTAAATATCAATAAACTGTTTTAAATTCTCATACAAATTTATATTATACGCGGCCATTCACTAAAACTGGAAGAGAAGCGGTTTAACCTTAAACTGCTAGAGGGTTTTTTACTGTCAGAGTGGTAAGGATGTGGAATTCTCATCCACAAGCAGTGGCATCAGCAGGGAGCATCGATAGTTTAAAAAAAACTATTAGATGGGCACCTTAACGACCACAACATACATGGAATATACTATGTACTATTGACTTACACACACACACATCATAGGTTGAACTGGATGGACTGGTGTCTTTTTTTCAACCTCACCAACTATGTAACTATATTTGAAATCAAATCTTCATTATCTTTTGCCAATAACATGGTGTGGGTGGATTTCTGCCAGTAACAGGCTGTATTATGACCCTCCAACATGTGTGTTAGAATAACAATGAAGTGACAACTACATCAATCGAAATGTATTATCCCATCCTCATTGTGTTTAGCTGGTTAGCGGGAATGAAGAAGGAGGAGGGAGGGAGTGGGCTGTATACTCTATAGTCACATGGGCAGCTCAGATGTGATAGGGAAGAAATGCTCAGCATAGAAACTCACTGAAAACTGAGCATGTGCAGAGCTTCCAACACTGATCTACAAAATCCCCAACTGCAGTGGGGACATGGACAGAAGGGGGAGACAGAAAACAGCAGGATCAACCAGATTTTTGGCAGAATACAGAAAAAGAATCCCATAGTGGCCAAGTGAGTGTGACCATTTATTGATAATTTTTAATCATGTGGGTTTAATGCTACTTTAAGCCCCCCCCCCCCCCACCCTTTTTACCACCTCACCTGGCAAGTGTTGAACATTGTGGTTTACAAGTAAATAAAAAAAGTGTGTGTGTGTGTGTGTGTGTGTGTGTGTGTGTGTGTGTGTGTGTGTGTGTGTGTGTGTGTGTGTGTATATATATATATATAAAAAAAATAATATACACACATATAGACATTTTTTATACATACACTGCAGAGAAAAGCATGTGTGTTTGAGCTCTGGGGTGCACACCCTAATGCAAAAGGCTGTGCACACCTATGATATTATTACAGAATTGCTCCTGCTTTAATGCACGGTTACTTTATAAACTCAAGGCAATCTTCTGTGGCATTTTTTTCTGGATGACAAACTTCAAATATCTTATCACTTTTCTGCTGAGAAGACACTCTGGGATATTTCAACTTCAGAAATATTGTTATAGGCAACAGGTTTGATATCAAAGTGCTAGTCATGATGACCAGAGGCTCTGAAGGTATAACATTTACTCACAGATAAGGGGAGCAAACGTTATCTGTGACTAGCTACAGCAGCATGATTCCAAAGCATTTTCCTATGTATTTGACCTGAGATCTTTTAATATGGAGACATCAGACAACCTCCATAGTAGGACCCCCTTACCACCCTCAGGTCCCACATCAGCTGCATGAGCTGCTTTGGCTATAGTTTTATATATATTAATATGTATATTATGTTTATCGAATTGCAAAAAATATCCTATTGTCTACATCTTCAATAGACAAAAAAAGTAACAAAATGGAAGAAAAAAAGGATACGGCTGCTGAAACTGAGATATTGCGCAGATCGAAAGGAGAAAAGTTGATTTGACCATAGGCACTAAAAACATTACAACAATATTGCTACAATGTAGTTATGAATCACGTCTGTGAGCCGCTGACAATTCTGAAACACACTTCAAGACTCTTTGGTCAAGCTGACAGCTGGTTCCGGGTAATTAGTCCAAAAAATGGTGGTCGGAAGCCCTGAGCATACAAGGTTTGTCTAAGGTATTCACATGAAGTACACCGAAGGTTTTTAGGTTAAGGTACCCAAATGTATGAAATACAGATATTTTCCACAAACACAAGCAGCCCAAAGCATTGTCAAAAGACAGGATGCTACAGAATTTAAACACTAACCATATTATCTGCATTTCACAGCAAGAATTTGGGAGCATATTCTGAGAGGCTGCAACCACTATGTAAGGCACCAACAATTACACCACAGTCACAGAGACTTACATAATTGATTTTCCATCTTGACAAACTTATCAGTTGCTGACTAGTTATATGTGGCTATGTACATACAGTCTTTATTTGTTTAACAAGTTAACACTTTAAAAGATATTTTTGCAGTTGGGTAAATATAAAATAATGCATACTAACATTATGTATTCTACTATCTAGCCAGCAGGCGGAGCTCTAATCTATCCACAAGTGATAAGCTGTTAAAAGCTGGAGTCATCCAAATTACTACATGCCTTGTTGATCTTAGCGATTGGGGATCAACACAGTCTGGTAAGAGGCTATTTCATGCGGTCAAGGGTACAAGGGCATGTGTGTGTTTCAAGAATCGTGCATCCTGCTACAGGAAGGCTGGAATTACATTTTCACCCTAGTTTGAGTGGACTCACTCCTTTATAATGATTTATTTTCACATTATTTGAGAAATATTGGACTTTATTTCTTTAGTGGTGTTTGTGTGTATAACATTTGATATCATCTTGTATTCTGGTGAATGGTAGGTGCAGGTCTCGACACAATTGATTTTCCACACTAAGCACAATTTTTTTTTCAGTATTATCAGGTTTGGTATACAGCCTTCTCTTGTCAGGTTTATAGTGGTACCATATATTTCCTGTTTTGTTATAATGGATTTAATGGTGCTCTGTGGGTTTTTTTTTATAACCCAATCTATACTTCTCCATAACTTTGTCTCTGGCCAGCTTGGAGAGCTCCTTGGTCTTCATGTTGCTTTTTTTTTTAATAGTGTTGCAGGCTCAGGGGCTTTCAGAGCAGGTATATTTTGTGTTTATTAATGACATCATGTGACAGATCATGTGGTAGTTTGATTGTACACAAGTGGACCATATTATCATGAACCTTGGAATACTAGATTGTCATGAACCTTGGAATACTGAAGTATTTCTCCTTTGATTCTATTACACAGTGGTGGGTCTTCTGCCCTGTCTTAAGGCTAACCCCGTCCAGACGGCTCTGTGGTCTGGAAGCAATGCATTGTTTTGTGTTTGACTGTTTGTTTATGTACTTTAAGTACCCCCCTGGGGCTTCTCTGTGTCATTACACATATCAGTCCTCCTATTCAAGCTATCGCACCAATCCCTGCTGACCCTGTTTCAAGTCCTCATTTGCATGGCCAAAAGGACCTAATTGAGAACTAAAGTGTACTTTACAATTGACCAATAGGAAAGTGGTTGCTGGGGCGGGGTGTTTAAACTGTTATGTACATCCAATAAAGGTGAGATTCCTGTCGAACTTACATACAGCCTGCCTGGTGTTTGTTCTGAGCTATCACAACTGGATTCGAACGGCATATAGATGTAGTTCAAATCCCGGAGCATCGGCTGACCCAACCATCAGACGTTGCGATCTGCAATCTGATTCCACAGCCACAGAAGAGTGTCAGGAGAGTGGAACCGAGCGAGCAGGGGCTTGTTACACTTATGTAATCATCTAATTTCAGAACTTTGGAAGTTAATTGTTTTGGCCACTCATATCGGGTTTTTATAGCAAAAGGGGTGAATAATTTAGCATGTTAATAAATAAATAACAAATATAAAAGCAGCTAGCACAATTCACTGTTGGCGAAATAACATAAAAGCATTTAAAGGTGCAACACTAAAAAAATGTCCAGACAGAAAACCTTGTGAGAGATCCTCCACCGACCATTATACACACACTGCCTCTTACCATCAGGAGTGGACCGCTCCATACAACAGTCGATTGCGCTTATTACAAAATCCAATTGGTCAAAGCACAAGGTATTAGCACTCTTCCACCCTCTGATGGATGCCACTTCATATGGACCTCAATAGGTGCAAGGTTCAAAAGATGGGCAGAACAACACTTTATAGTGTAGTATGTTCGATAACCAATTTATAAATCGCTTAAAGACCGGCCGCCGTTTGATGGCGGCACAATGGCTCTCTTGTGCGAATCGGCGTAGGTGTATGGCGGCTCGCACAGCCTCAGTTGCAGGTGGGCACGCGCCGCCAGCGCACGCTCGCTCCTGCTGCGGGACCATCCCCACGAGTCGGGGAGGACTTGAAGTCCACCGGCGCCCCGCGATTGCCTTGTACACATGCAGATTGGGAAAATGTAACCAAGGCAAGAATAAAGTAGTCAAATTTTCTAGCAAGTTCAGAGGAACTTTGCAAGTGAGTAAAAAAGCTTTTAAAGGTCAGGAAAACACTGAAAACAAGAATTTAAACTACTTTTACTTGCAGACTTACTCTGAGTAAAAAGAATTCAGCGATTTCATAACTCACAGATAAGTGTTGCAGATATCTTTTAAAATTCTGTCAAGGCGCAGCAACAAAAGTGTCAGTGCTTGTGCCCAATTCACGTACCTAGAAACAAAATCCAGTATTTTCAATTCGTGTACCTTTCACAGATATGGACACTCTTTGCTTGGTGCACTCTCGCTTTCTCCAGCCACTGTGCCAGTCACACTGACAGGTGCCTGGCCAAAGAGTTTTATACTAGGGGTGAGCAGAGTCTGATGGGATATTGAGAATCTAGTTCTCAATCAGGTCTGCTTCACTTTTGACTGACGGCATACAGGAGTGGGCTGATCCATAGCTGCTATTCAGTCCAGTAGCAGCTTTCAAATCTGCACACTGCCATGCACTGTCAACCAAAAGTGAAGCGGACTTGATGGGGAACAAGACTCAGTTCCCCATCAGGCTCCACCCACTCAGTGAAGAGTCATTTCCTGAATATATGGGCATTGCCCATATTTGGGTAATGTCACCAGTAGTATTTAGCTTTCAGATCTCCCAGCTGACGACATTCCTATTGGACATAACACCGCGTAGGGTGGAGCTCTGCCACCACAACGCTGTAACGTGCCAACCGCGGCCATCTTTGTGTTGAAAAAAAATTGATATCCATGAGAGATTGTACCTTCTGACATGTTTTTTATGAAATAAATTCACCCTGGTTTTAAATACTACACGCTTGTTTGACCACCTGTAACTCAGTGGTCCATTTTCTTTGGTAAGAGGCCCGGTGTGTTGATGTTCGGTGGAATATAATTTCATGTTCACCTTATTGTGTTTCTGTCTACACCGTGGGTGGTTCCAGCTGTTTCTCTGAACAAGGACTCTTACTATATAATTTTATGTTTTTAGTGCTGCATACATTCACCCTTTATGCTTTTTATTGTTACCATACAATTTATGCCAGCTGCTTTATTATTATATAAACAAAGAAACGGCGCTGGAATAGACGTGTGCAATATTGAACGAGAAAAAGAAACACAAAAAATGTGCAGCTGCTGATAAGAAAGTGCTATAACCTTCAAAAAATGCTCAAACCAATAAAACAGCGCTGGCAAACAAAAATTGTGACAAAATAATAAATGATCCCACAAAATTGACAAACATCAATAATGTGTGTGAAGTGGTTACATGTCTGACACAAACCAATCCCATAAAAAATAAACTAGCATCAAATAATATGTGTGATAAATTATTACATAAGTGACATGATTGAATAATAACCATAAAATTATTTCATAGATACCAAAATTGAATAAGTGATCAATGTGGTAGGAAAATATATAAAAAAAAAAAAAAAAAAAATAATGTGAGTAAGTCCAGTTATTGTCCCAAAAAAACAAGAACCAAAATAAATGTACATATGAGCTCCTTCTTGGAATAGACTCACTGGGCTAGCAGACAGACAGAGCAGCAAAGCAGAGGGCAGATATGCAGACAAACTGTGGTTCGGCAAGTAGGCACAAAAGCAGAGCTGAATAAACAAGCCAGTGGGATGAGAGGATCCAGGGAGCGATGCATGCACACAAGGCACAGTGATGTTCTTGGAGATATTGTACCGATAATAGAAGAGAGCAAATTTTAAAGTGTTGTAGAAGGATTTTTTAAAATGCGCGCTCTGCGCTACTTACAGGATGCATAAAGGAAGGCAAACTTCTCAGATACTTCCGCGGTTGCAGCTGGTTTAGCGTGCGCTCCACGGGAACAGGAAGTGGCGTCAGTGGTTAGATCCTTGGCCGGAAATTACGTCGACGCGTTTCGCCCCTCCTCCAGGGCGTCATCAAAAGACATTTGTCTTTTGATGACGCCCTGGAGGAGGGGCGAAACGCGTACCCCTTTCATCAGGCTCTGATGAAAGGGGTACTCCCCTGAAACGCGTCAGCCATTCACTAGAGGAACCATCAGGTCCTCCCGGTGTCCAAGAATCGAGATTGGAAGTTCATAGCAGTGGACGTGTTCATCCATCCATGTTTTTGCCTGTACCGTGTACTCGTTTGTGAGTAGTAACTTTGCTGTTTTTATCTATTTTAATAAAGCCTTTTTAGTGGTAATGCACAAAGGTCGGTGCGCCCTTCTGTTTTTCTTGTTTCCATAAATATTGGGACATTGGGATCCACAATGGATTTGAAATGAAACAAACAAGATGTGCTTTGACTGCAGATTTCAGCTTTAATTTGAGGGTATTTACATCCAAATCAGGTGAACAGTGTAGGAATTACAACAGTTTGTATATGTGCCTCCCACTTCTTAAGGGACCAAAAGTAATGGGACAGATTAACAATCATCCATCAAACTTTTACTTTTTAATACTTGGTTGCAAATCCTTTGCATTCAATTACAGCCTGAAGTCTGGAACGCATAGACATCACCAGACGCTGGGTTTCATCCCTGGTGATGCTCTGCCAGGCCTCTACTGCAACTGTTTTCAGTGCCTGCTTGTTCTTGGGGCATTTTCCCTTCAGTTTTGTCTTCAGCAAGTGAAATGCATGCTAAATCGGATTCAGGTCGGGTGATTGACTTGGCCATTGCATAACACTTCTTTCCCTTAAAAAACTCTTTGGTGGCTTTCGCAGTATGCTTCGGGTCATTGTCCATCTGCACTGTGAAGCACCGTCCAATGAGTTCTGAAGCATTATTCTAAATATGAGCAGATAATATTGCCCGAAACACTTCAGAATTCATCCTGCTGCTTTTGTCAGCAGTCACATCATCAATAAATACAAGAGAACCAGTTCCATTGGCAGCCATACATGCCCACGCCATGACATTATCACCACCATGCTTCACTGATGAAGTGGTATGCTTTGGATCATGAGCAGTTCCTTTCCTTCTCCATACTCTTCTCTTCCCATCACTCTGGTACAAGTTGATCTTGGTCTCATCTGTCCATAGGATGTTGTTCAAGAACTGTGAAGGCTTTTTTAGATGTTGTTTGGCAAACTCAAATCAGGCCTTCCTATTTTTGAGGCTCACCAATGGTTTACATCTTGTGGTGAACCCTCTGTATTCACTCTGGTAAAGTCTTCTCTTGATTGTTGACTTTGACACACATACACCTACCTCCTGGAGTGTGTTCTTGATCTGGCCAACTGTTGTGAAGGGTGTTTTCTTCACCAGGGAAAGAATTCTTCGGTCATCCTCCACAGTTGTTTTCCGTGGTCTTCCGGGTCTTTTGGTGTTTCTGAGCTCACCGATGCTTTTTTTCTTTTTAAGGATGTCCCAAACAGTAGATTTGGCCACACCTAATGTTTTTGCTATCTCTCTAATGGTCTGATGGATTTGTTTTGTTTTTTCAGCCTAATGATGGCTTGCTTCACTGATAGTGACATCTTTGGATCTCATATTGAGAGTTGACAGCAACAGATTCCAAATGCAAATAGCACACTTAAAATGAACTCTGGACCTTTTATCTGCTCCTTGTAAATGAAATAATGAGGGGATAACACACACCTGGCCATGGAACAGCTGACAGGCAATAGTCCCATTACTTTTGGTCCCTTAAAAAGTGGGAGGCACATATACAAACTGTTGTAATTCCTACACCATTCACCTGATTTGGATGTAAATACCCTCAAATTAAGTCTGCAGTTTAAGCACATCTTGTTTGTTTCATCTCAAATCCATTGTGGTGGTGTATAGAGCCAAAAAGATTAGAACTTTGTTGATGTCCCAATATTTATGGACCTGACTGTATATGTATGTGTTTAGACATACATTTTTGAATTTTATATTTACGGATTTTTTTGTATGAATTTCTCCACTGGAAACAGTGCAGCTGCATTCAGATGCCTAAATAAAAATCACTTGCAAATGCATTTTGTTACGAGAATGAGGCCTAAAAGGACCAACCAGCTTTATTTGGGTGTATTAAAGTCTGTGTTTAAAACACAACCACTTCAATGCTAAATTCCAAAACTTAGTCTGGACACACCAATAATTAAAATGTAAATAGTTTATTAATAAATGCAGCTATTTTCACTGTAGGAGATTATCACTTTGTCCTTTGACCCTAAATGCTGTATAAAATGAAAAGTGGAATAGCGTCACATATGAACCATAACGAGACATAAAATGTACATTAGCACTGTTCCAGGAACTGCTGATAAAGTGCATTCTGGTATCATTTAATAGCGATGACGCGGCAGTGAATTTATGGTCGCATTATCTTGAATTCTCCACGTAAAGCTTCATTTTATACAAAATGTAATTTGAAGAAAAAATGCCAGTATTTTGACCCATATTTTTCATGCACCAGTTAACTAGAAAATTACAGAACCTGAAGTACCCTGATAAAATGTATCAAGGGGATTAGAACAACACAGACGTTCCCCCACCTCGGCAACAGCGCCACAGCTTCAGAATGCCAAGTATAAAGTGTTTTTTTTACTGCTGAAGAATAAGGGGCCTGTGAATTTTTTTAATTGTTAACGAATCATTAGTA
The DNA here is from genome assembly GCA_028564925.1 of Lithobates sylvaticus. Taxonomy (NCBI): domain Eukaryota; kingdom Metazoa; phylum Chordata; class Amphibia; order Anura; family Ranidae; genus Lithobates; species Lithobates sylvaticus. The sequence goes on from CM053028.1 coordinate 481,428,467, forward strand.
GAGTGGAGATGGCCAGGACCGAGCTACCTGGATTTGTGACTTTCTACAGGCAGCAGAGTTTTAATTTTGCACAAGCTGGACAGTTTCCCGGCAACATATTGATTTGTCGACCACTTCTTAAAACACCTGCAGTGTAATTAAATATTAAGCCCCGCTTTAATTTATGCTCTAGGAGGATTACTTTACAAACTAGGAATAGCTTTCACACATATTCGGCAAAAATTAGCTTTTCAATATCATTAAACCCATCTGGTGCAAAAAATGATTAATGCTCATATAGGCGCTTTCCGTCCGTGTGTCGTTAATAGAGACTACAGTACTGGCACAGTACCAGTTTTTGGCACAGTAGCCACCAACGTGTAGCGGGTGCATGTGTGAATTAACTGGTTTTCTGGGTGTGTTGCGTGTGATATAGATATATATTTATATGATTTTTCCCTCAGACTTGTTAAAAAAAATAAAAAATAAAAAAAAGCCTCTGTTCTGTATAGACTTATGCCGCCTACACACAGTCTGAATTCTCATCGGAAAAAGCTCTGATGGTTTTCCAGTCGGAATTCCGACGGAATTTCACTCAAAATGTCTTGCCTACACACGGTCACACCAAATTCCGATGGACAATAACACAGCGACATACAACACGTTCGACAGCACTATAAAAGGGAAGTTTAATGCTTCCGAGCATGCGTCAAATTGTTTCCGAGCATGCGTCGGAATTTTGCGGGTCGGAATTGCATACACACGATCGGAAAATCCGATAGAAAGGTTTTCCATCGGAAAAATTAAGAACAGGTTCTCAATCTAAAGTCCGTCGGAAATGCCGACAGAAAAAGACCGATGGGCATGCACACGGTCGGAAAATCCGATGAAAAGCTCCCATCGGACTGTTTCTATCAGAAATTCCGACCGTGTGTACGCGGCATTAGAAAAAGACATCAAGTTTGTTTAACCACTTAAGGACCAAGCCTATTTTTGACACTTCTTGTTTACAAGTTAAAATCTGTTTTTTTTGCTAGAAAATAACTTAGAACCCCTAAACATTATATATATATTTTTTTGCAGACACCCTAGAGAATAAAATGGAGATCATTGCAATACTTTATGTCACACCGTATTTGCGCAGCGGTCCTCCAAATGCAATAATTTGGGGAAAAAATACACATTGTTTAATAAAAAATATGAAAACAGTAAAGTTAGCACAATTTTTTTTCAATATTGTTAAGGATAATGTTAGGCCGAGTAAAATGATACCCAACATGTCATGCTTCAAAATTGCGCCCGCTTGTGGAATGGCGACAAACTTTGGCACTTAAAAATCTCCATAGGGGATATTTAAAAATCTCAACAGGTTACCAGTTTTGAGTGAAAGAGGTCTAGTGCTAGAATTATTGCTCTCACTCCAACGATCGTGGCGATACCACACGTGTGGTTTGAACACCGTTTACATATGGGGGCGCAACTTACGTATGCATTCACTTCTGCACGCAAGCATGGAGTGACGAGGTGCTTTACATTTTTTTTTCCTTATTTATTTTACTTTTAATTTTTACACTGTCCCTTTGAAAATGGCTAATGAATAATTTGGATCACATTTATTCCCATTACAAGGAATGTAATATAAAAAAAAAAAAAGCATGACAGAAGATTTGGCTGCTCAATGACCAGGCCATTTTTTGCGATACGGCACTGTCGCTTTAACTGTCAATTGAGCATTCGTGCGGTGCTGTACCCAAACAAAATTGACGTCCTTTTTTTCCCACAAATAGAGCTTTCTTTTGGTGGTATTTGATCATCAACACAATATTTTGTACTTTTTACTATAATAAACATCTCCAATTTTATTTTTATTTTTTAAAAAGCTATTTTTTTTCCTCAGTTTAGGCCGATATGTATTCTTCTACATATTTTTGGTAATAAAAATCGCAATAAGCGTATATTGATTGGTTTACGCAAAAGTTATAGCGTCTACAAAATAGGGGATAGATTTATGGCATTTTTAATATTATTATTTTTTTTTTTTTTACTAGTAATGGAAGTGATCTGCGATTGTTATCGGGACTGCGACGTTATGGCGGACAGATCGGACACTTTTGACACATTTTTGGGACCACTGACAATTATACAGGATCGGTGCTATAAAAATGCACTGATTACTGTGTAAATGTCACTTGCAGGGAAGGAGTTAACACTAGGGCTCTGTTCTGGCTCTCGTGACTGTGATGGCATGTGGCCGGCGGTCATCGCGATCGCCGGCCATGCGCATCGGCATCCCGGCAGTGCAGCGGGTGCGTGCCTTTGGCGGCGCCTGCCGCTATATAATGATGGCAGCTGGTCGGCAAGCGGTTAATGTGAGATCTAGAGTCAAAAAGACCTCAGATTTCACATTTACACTTAAAAGGAAAAAAATAATAATAATATTTTTTTAAAAGAAATGCTCCCTTTTAGGCCGTTGGGCAGAAGTGACGTTCAATGTCGATCCGGTCCTCCATCATGTCCTCACTCAACTTCCTGCCCATCAGGCCACAGGACCGGATCGTCTCAGTTGCTTCCAATGGCTCCGGTGAATGGCGGAGATGCCTCTCCCGCCGCCCATTAAGTGATCTCATGGAGAATCTGCCATGGAGACCACTTTTATCTTAAAGCGGACCGCCTGTCGTGAATAAAAATACCAGGGTTTTGGCTGCTATCTGCTGCCATAACAACGGTATTTAACGTAAAAGTAGCGACATATATCCACGGTGGGTGGTCCTGAAGTGGTTAAAGCAGAACTCCCGGATCAGTAAAAAATCCCCCATTAGTACACCACCTATCCAAAACACTAAACAGTTGTTACATTTGTGAAATTCCTTACCATTAAAGAGAAAAGTCTAATTGAATTTTCAGGAAGTCAGCTTTGCAATTCAAAAAATGCAGCATCTATTCTGACAAGGAGGAGCTGTTAAAACAGTGATTACATCATATTCTCTCCTCTCTCTCTACAGTCTACTACACTATAATCAAACTACACCTCCCATCATGCTTTGAGAATTGCAGTGAATGTGGGAGGGTACACTAGGCCTGTACATGTAACAAGCCCACTTCAACATAAATCAGACCCCCTTATTATACAGCCAGCCAGTAACACACAGCAGATAGATAGGCATGTTGGTGCTCTCCCCCCAGGCACAACAACAGATAAACATATTGCCCTTACTTGTTTTAGGTACAGTAATCATTACCGAACTGTAAACACAGCCCATAATTATATATTTTACCCATTGTACTCTGCTGTAATTAGAAATATTCATCCTCCTGCTGTAGCTTAGAGATCTTTCCAACATCAATCAGTGCTTGTATGGTGTATAAGAGCACATCCCTAGCCGCAACAGAGAAAGTGAGAGCCGGGACATGCTGCTTTACATCAGCATGTGGCACAAGTAAATGTCGGCATGAGAAAAAAATAAAAAAGGGCAGTGCTAACTTACTAATCAATAACACAATAATGGTGGAACACTAATGTATGGGAATCTCAATAAATTTCAATATTACCACAATATCAGTCTCTGTGATACGTAACTTCACATATAATACACATCAGACTGAAAATAAAACTTAAAAAAATGTAACTTTGCAGGGATGGTGGAAAACCCTCCTACAGATATTTGACAGTGAACGGTGTCCACTGGTTATGAGTGCAGCCTCCTCAGTGCCCAACAGCTCAGCTTCCTCATTGCCCATCAGCGCAGCCTATCAGTGCCCATCAGCTTAGCCCATCAGTGCCCATCAGCTTAGCCCATCAGTGCCCATCAGCTTAGCCCATCAGTGCCCATCAGCTTAGCCCATCAGTGCCCATCAGCTTAGCCCATCAGTGCCCATCAGCTTAGCCCATCAGTGCCCATCAGCTTAGCCCATCAGTGCCCATCAGCTTAGCCCATCAGTGCCCATCAGCTTAGCCCATCAGTGCCCATCAGCTTAGCCCATCAGTGCCCATCAGCTTAGCCCATCAGTGCCCATCAGCTAAGCCCATCAGTGCCCATGAGCTTAGCCCATCTGTGCCCATGAGCTTAGCCCATCTGTGCCCATGAGCTTAGCCCATCTGTGCCCATGAGCTTAGCCCATGAGCTTAGCCCATGAGCTTAGCCCATCTGTGCCCATCAGCTTAGCCCATCTGTGCCAATCAGCTTAGCCCATCTGTGCCCATCAGCTTAGCCCATCTGTGCCCATCAGCTTAGCCCATCTGTGCCCATCAGCTTAGCCCATCTGTGCCCATCAGCTTAGCCCATCTGTGCCCATCAGCTTAGCCCATCTGTGCCCATCAGCTTAGCCCATCTGTGCCCATCAGCTTAGCCCATCTGTGCCCATCAGCTTAGCCCATCTGTGCCCATCAGCTTAGCCTATCTGTGCCCATCAGCGCAGCCAGTATTTTTAGGAAAGCTGGCCGGATGACACAGACCAAAGATCTCCTGTTGTGTTAGATCTTGTAGGTGAAACTCTGGGCGACGTAAAGTCCCACCTCCTGGACCGGCTTCTGTGATAGACAGCACACTGGTCCAATGACGGTCAAGGAGGCAGGACTTTACATCGCTCGCAAGTTTCACCTACAAGATCTGTCGCAACGGGAGAGCTCTGCTGTCATCTGGCTGGTGTCTCCCAATGATCCTGTCTAGCAGTGACAGGTGGGTGGATGGCTGGCGAGTGGCTGGCAGCGGGTGTGTTGGGGGCAGTGCTGGCAGGGAGCAGAGGAGGAGGGAGGAGGATGACGACACCACCTCTATGGGCGGTACAGACCGGGGGTCTATGAGACCCCTCCGCCCACTACAGCAAGCGGGAACGGAAGAATATCCCCGCTTGCTGTAGATAGCACTACAAATGGGAAGTGCCAAGAATGGTGGCTGAGAAAATCGGAGGAAAAGCAGCCACCGGACTTACAAACAGGAAACCCCTGGGGATTAACGTTTTTTCTTTAAAATCAGCAGGCTATTACAGACGAACTACAGAGCTCAGAAGATGGATGCCATAGTTGGTGAAGGTAGGAGATCAGCAACAAGGACATATCATTTTTTTTTTTTGCCAGTTCTGCCTTAAGGGGATACTTGTCAAACAAATGCCTTGGTAACAATTACACAGGCTGTCCTCAAACAATGGGAACTTAGATACCACTTTATCACATGGAGGAAACAGTAGCCATTGCTAGGGAATCCTTTGAAAAGTTGAACAAGCTATGGCCTCTCTGGGTGGTGTTCCGGTACTCTGACCAATACTCACAACTTGATACGGGTTGAAACCACCATTTTAGCTTGAACCATTACTTTTTACCACCTCTGGTAGGTTGAACACTGACTGAATGTTCACCTCTGTAGAAGAATGAGGTAATTGTTTTTCATATAGATACTAACAACCCTCATGCTCACCTTATTGCCAAATACGTCATTAGGCTCTCTCACCAAGGACCTCTTATCAACGACCTGAAACTTTTTCCCATTTCCCCCTTTTTATGTTTAGTTCATCTTACTGGCCTAGGGTCCAGACAAGCTAACAAGATTAAAGTGCTAGTTCATATGCCATGCTGTGACCTGAGGCCAAGGTCTTACCAGAGACTAGCCACCACTATCAGTGTTTATGATTATGTTTCTATTGTTCTATTGTTTTGTTCTTCTTTCTTGTCTCGAAAAGTTCATGACTGTATGTGCTCAATGTGCTGATTTGCTATACTCATGTACATGTTGAACTGTGTAAACCATCCTTTCTTTAATAAAAACTTTTATTGTGAAAAGAACTTAGATACCACTGTTGCATTTCAGTTGACAGTTTGATCAACCTATTGTTCTGTAACCATGGTCAACAATAGCTTGACAACCTGACATATATGACCTATACATGATATATGATACAAAAGTGTAATTTAGAGGGCAAATTGGTGAAGGTTTCTCCAATTAAACTCAGTTTTGCAAAAGGAGCCACACCCTTGTGAGGATAGTAATCTTCCCAAATAAAAGCCAACAACAGAGACTGAAAGACAAAACTCCATAATTACTTAAAGCGGAGGTCCACCCTAAAAAAAAAAAAAATTTACATAAAAATGCTCCTAGAAATCCGATTTTTTGGGGGGGAAAAAAACAAAAATTGAAAAAAAAGAAAACTGCCTGTTTCCCTTAGTTCCAATGGCGGCACTGAGACCCGATCCGAAGGACGGAACGGCCTTGGGCGGCCGACATCGCGGGCACCCTGGACAGGTATGTGTGCTTATAAAAAAAAAATTATTTAAATTATCAAAGAAAACGGATACAAACAGAAAACAGAGCGTAGATATCAAAACATGTAATACATCTTATAAGAATACTGATTGAAAAAGGTATATAACAGATGTTAAAAGTCAGCAGCTACAAACACTGTATATACTGTATATAGCAGCCAGAAGCTTTTGCCTGATCTCCAGCAACTGCTTATGCGAGCCTGGGATCCTTGCCTATGCCTATGGAGATCGTGAACCCACTGTAACCTGAGTTAAGTAACTTTTAAGCATACTTTTACGGTGTATAGACCAATGTTTCTGTTTATTTGCTATGCAATTTGCTTGTTATGGGTATATCTGACAATCTTGTATTGTATTCCTATAATTGTAATAGTTTGGTATGTAAAAAATTTTTGTTTAATAAAAGCACATTAATACACAGCAGAGGTCTCAGCTTCCTTGCTTTTAATGCAAAGTAAACTTTAATAGACCAACGCAAAACAATGGGGAGTGAGTTCTAACTCTGCAGTGTTCTCTAACAGTGTTAGAGAAATTTGAGTAGCTGCGAGGATTGCCAAAGCAAGTAACCACTATGATTGGTCAACAAGCTTAACCACTTCAATACCGGCGTATAGTCATATGACGCCCATAAGGTGGATCTCCCATCCTTAGTGGGCGTCATATGACGTCCTCGCATTCCGGCCGCCTGGGGGGCGCGCGCCCGCGGCATCGCTCGCGACCCGGTGCGAGTGCCCGGCGGGCACCAGCGATTGCCAGTTAAAACAATGGGACCGCGCGGGACCGTGGAGCTGTGTGTGTAAACACACAGCTCCACGTCCTGTCAGTGGAGAGGAGACCGATCATGTGATCCCAGTACGGAGGAACACATGATCGGTCTCCTCCCCTTGAGTCCCCTCCCACCACAGTTAGAATCACTCCTATAGGGAACACATTAACCCCTGCAGCGCCCCCTAGTGTTAACCCCTTCCCTGCCAGTCACATTTACACAGTAATCATTGCAATTTTATAGCAACGATCGCTGTGTAAATGTGAATGGTTCCAAAAATGTGTCAAAAGTGTCTGAAGTGTCCGCCGCAATGTCGCAGTCACGAAAAAAAATCGCTAAATCTATCCCCTATTTTGTAGACGCTATAACTTTTGCGCAAACCAATCAATATACGCTTATTGCGATTTTTTTTACCAAAAATATGTAGAAGAATACGTATCGGCCTAAACTGAGGAAAAAAATTGTTTTTTAAAAAAAAAATGGGATATTTATTATAGCAAAAAGTAAAAAATATTGTGTTTTTTTCAAAATTGTCGCTCTTCTTTTGTTTATAGCGCAACAAATAAAAACCGCAGAGGTGATCAAATACCACCAAAAGAAAGCTCTATTTGTGAGAAAAAAAGGACGTCAATTTTGTTTGGGTGTAACGTCGCAAGACCGCGCAATTGTTAGTTAAAGCGACGCAGTGCCGAATCGCAAAAAGTGCTCTGGTAAGGAAGTGAAAAATGGTCCGGTGCTGAAGCGGTTAAACTGAACTATCACCAGCCAAAAAAAAAAGTTGCATGGAAAAGAAACCGTTCTCACGTTGTCTTTCTCCTATTATTCAAGAGATACCACTGATGTACAGGTTGGCAGGAAGAAGCACAGAGTAGAACAGTGGCATTATTGTGTTGCAACGAAAAGGCACAATAAAACCAGGCCATGGACATCTGATTTTTTACATATTTTTGACAAGCAATAAATAAGCTTTCTAACAAGCCCTCATTAATTTCTATAGCTGCAGACATGGTGGAACACCGCATCCTCAAATTTTCACAATCGGCGCAACACCTTTTATGCTCTCCCTCTACATCAACCTTCAGATCTGTAATGTAAATATGGAATGGAGAGCAGGGTGAGATGAGCTGTTGGACAACTTTACTGCTTCTGCTGTAAACTCTGAAGATTAATTTTTCCATAGTTCCTGCAGCTACACAGCTGCCCTGGCAAGGTTTATGCTGCCCTAATTGTGTGCAAAATGAAGCCCTGAAGCACAGCAAATGATTAATGAATAAATGTCTAGGAGCAGAACACAGTTCCTGAGTGTAAAGCAACTTATTTGGATTATGTATGCATCTCCATGTCCTAGCTTCTATGTACAGCTAGGAGGAATATCATTTTTGTGCTTTGGAACTACCAACTCTATACCCTGTTGCCCAAGGAGGTCTCCTAAAAGTACCTCCAAAGTGAACACTGGCCAAATAATTCAATACACTAATTATAGTGCCTTGAAAAAAATCTTCATACCCCTTGAATTTTCCACATGTTGTCACGTTACAACCAAAAACGTAAATGTATTTTATTGGGATTTTATGTGATAGATCGACACAAAGTGGCACAGAATTGTGTGGAAGGAAAATGATAAATGGTTTTAATTTTTTTTTACAAATAATTATGTGAAAAATGTGGCGTGCATTTGTATTCAGCCCTCCTTAGTCAATACTACCACCTTTCACTGAAATTACAGCTGCAAGTCTTTTTTGGTGTGTCTCTACCAGCTTTGCACATCTAGAAAATGACATTTTTGCCCATTCTTCTTTGCAAACTATCTCAAGTTCAGTCAGATTGGATGGAGAGCGTCTGTGAACAGCAATTTTCAAGCTTTGCCACAGATTCGCAATTGGATTTAGGTCTGGACTTTGACTGTACCATTCTAACACATGAATATGCTTTTATCTAAACCATTCCATTGTAGCTCTGGCTGTATGTTTAGGGTCGTTGTCTTGCTGGAAGGTGAACCTCTGCCCCAGTCGCAAGTCTTTTGCAGAATCTAACAGGTTTTCTTCTAAGATTCCCCTGTATTTGGCTCCATCCATCTTCCCATCAACTCTGACCAGCTTCTTTGTCCCTGCTGAATAAAAGCATCCCCATAACATGATTCTGCCACCACCATGTTTCACGGTGGGGATGGTGTGTTCAGGGTGATGGGCAGTGTTAGTTTCCCGCCACACATAGAGTTTTGCTTTTAGGCCAAAAAGTTCAATTTTAAGGAGGGCTGAATACATATGCATGCCACATTTTTCACATAATTTTTTGTAAAAAAAAAAAATTGAAAACCATTTATCATTTTACTTCAACTTCACAATTATGTGCCACTTTGTGTCGATCTATCACATAAAATCCCGATAAAATACATTTACGTTTTTGGTTGTAACATGACAAAATGTGGAAAATTTTCAAGGGGTAGGAATACTTTTTCAAGGCACTGTAGATGTATACATGTATGAATTGATTTATCTGCCAAAGAGTTTTCATTTCTGCTCAGTCTTGTAAAAGCCCTCAGTTTAATTGTTTGTGTATGCGTTCCATTAGCCAGCTATCGCTTTGCGTCCTAAAGAAGCAATAAGAAGAAAGCTCTACAAAATGACGGGCACTTCCTAGTTGTAACCAGAACACGTGTCCTCACTGTAAAGTCCACCCACACTCTTCTGGTGACAACAGTAAAATTCTGAATTTTCCATCCCTTATTGTTTTGATGACAGTGGTCACCAGGACAAATAAAGAGGGTAAATCTAGCAAGGACACAGACAGCTAAAAAAAATATTAATCCAAAATTAAAAAGTTCTGGCTACACATACATGTTAAAAAAAATAAGTGTTTTTTTTTTTGCAATACTTCTCTTCTGGGTCACAGAGCACCACTTTTGCACTCCTGTGACCCAGAATCAGCCAACAGGATAAAGTATATTGTTGGCTGACGTTAAAAAGAGCAGCTCTAGGCTCTGGTAGGATCCCAACTATATTGTTGGGGTACATCCAGATGCCTGACCGGCAACTGGCTCAGCCTCTCAACATGCGGCTGAGGGCAGGAGCCAGCCACTCCCACCCAACTCCCAGCCCTGCGCTCTAGTGAGTGCTTGAGAACTGGCAGAGTGGAGAGCAGTGACTGACAGTCACCGCTCTCTGTTCAGAGTAGAAACCTGAGTGATCAGCAGGAATGTGAATATTCCATCCTCGGTCATAGAGCCAATAGACAGCGGCATCATCAGACTGATGTTTCAGCATGGAGGAAAGTATAGTTTTTTTCAATTTTTTTTATTTCCATACTGCTCTTTATTATAAAGATTTTAGTTTTTTTTACTGAATATGTAAAGGTTATCAAGATTATATGTGCATTTAATGCATTTTATGCACGCTATTTACCTATAAAAAATCTCTCCTATTTAGGCATCCAAAAGTCCTTAAACTGCTGTTGGGTGCCACCATCTTGGATGTGATCTCAGCAGCCCCAGGACTGACTTTTCCTGCAGAAAACTAATTTTCTAGCAATCTAAAATACAGATTGCAAGTAAACAAAAAATGATTTATGGGAAGGAAAAACAATAAATACGCATTTAATATGTTAGACTTTTTGTGCTTGTACATGCGATTTTTTAGGTGCGAGACAGGGTTTCTTTAAACCCCAACCTAGACCTCTTTTATTAGCTCCTCAATACAGTAAACTGTGCCACACTACAGGTAAAATCCTGTGCTGGGCTACCTGTGTCTGCACACTAAGGTCCTTCAATATTGAACGGACCATTGCCCCTGCAGCACAGATAAACAAAAACTTAAAGTTGTTTTAAAGGTTTTTTTTTCTACCTTAATGCATCCCCCCCCCCCCTAATACTTACCCTGAGCTTGATCTCAATCCAGTGATGAGCACAAGAGCAGCGGCTCATTCTGCACATTGGAAAGAGAGGCACTGACTCCTGCTGCTGTCAATCACAGCAAGTGAGAAGGCGGGGGTGGGACAGAACCACACTGTGTATCAATGGACATACAGAGACGGCTTTGGAGCAAGCACACACAAGTGCCCCCATAGCAAGTGGCTTGCTATGGGGGCACTTGGTGCAGGGGAGGGGCCAGGAGTGTCAGCGGGGGAAGGGGAGATTGGGGCTGCTCTGTGCAAAACCATTGCACAGAGCAGGTAAGTATGACGTGTTTTATTATTTTTAGCAGAGCACAGCCACTACTTCCACTTTTTTGGCCCCTAGATTAGAATGAGGCACCATCCCTCATGCATGAAGCCTCCTGGGATGCCCACATCACAAATCCCAGAAGGCTTTGAAGCTGTGTATAACCCACTGTACATGTGCCACGGCTGACTGCTAGGACCCCTTAAGAGGCAGCTAGATTCCTGATGATGTCACAAAGAAGATAGCACCAGGCCTGGCAATACAGCAGCTTTTGGCAAATGACAGCAGGACAGCGCTGGATTAGCTATGCAGATGAGTATATTATTATAACTCACACTAGTAGACCAGTTAAAAAGGGGGTTAACATTAAAATTAACCCCAGGCAAGTGAAGATCCTTTTTAAAAGAGAGTATTTTTTGAAACTTTAAGAGTAAATAGGTAAACATCAGTTGACCTCTGCAACCTTCGGTTAGTCTAATAATGTCAAATTCATATTTACAAATTTCAAATAAATGGTTTTGCTTCATACAACTTTATAGCATCTGATCCACCTTTACTGATGAGGTCACTGTGTGGTTAACGGTATTTTCACATGATCAGTCTCGCTAGATAAAAATAAATTGCCATATTGATGGTAAAATAATGATAGACAAAGATGTCGTTTCCGCTGGTGTAATGGGACAGAATGTTAAATATTTTCTCTGTGGTTCCAGCTGAACTCCGAATGTAATAGAAGCAGAACACGGAGAGGCAATAAACCAAAAAGGCGCAGTCTCAACTGTATTTATTTCTAACTATTTCTATTTCTCGCAAGTGAAAGACCCTGACACAAAGAAAAGTTCCACATGAAATGATTTTTTTCCTTCTTTGATAAATACGAGAAACTTTTCAGGATACAGCGAACAGTTTATCCAAAGACTAGAAAATAAAATTGTCCCTTTCAATGCCTGATTATAGATCAAAAAGAAATACACAATTGAAATGTATGTAGTAAGTTCAATAATAATATTTATCTGCTGTTATTTTATGTTCCATTGCAGGGATGTTCTGAGAAAAGTCAGAACTAAGTGGTCCGGAATTTATTTCACACAGATCCATTTATTTCTCAGATTCACAAAATATGGCAATAAAACAATACACACAAATAATGACAGTATAACTATTAGAACTGTTGTTTTGCAGAACTTAGGCCACATGCACACTAGGCTCATCTGAACTTCTTTCTCCTAATAGGAGAAAAGCAGCGATACAAATGCGCCTAAAGCCTAATTTTTCAAACACGATTAAACGCGTTGAGGTGTATCAAGTATTTTGGGGTTTATTCATTTGACTGACTAGAATAATAATTTATTCTGGCCATCCATATGAATGGATGCTCAAGCGCTGAACGCGCCTTGTGTCTAGATGTGTTTAGATGCATTAACATATGTTTAGGTGTTAAGCATTTTTTCTGCCCAAACGCTCCTCTCTTGAACGTGATATTGCGTTCAGAATTCTGCCTCTAAGGCCCCTTTCACACTGGGGCGGTGAGCCGCGGTGACGGTAAAGCAGCGCTATATTTAGCGCTGCTTTACCATCGTTTTTACCGCGGTTTTCGGCCGCTCGCGGTGCGGTTTTCCCCCCGCGAGCGGCCGAAAAAGGGTTTAAACACCCCCCCAGAGCGCCGCCGTAGAGGCGCTTTGCGGCGGTATTGCCGCGGTTTTACCGCGGTCTCCCATTCTTTTCAATGGGAAGGAGCGGTATAGGAGCGGTGAACACACCGCTCCTATCCCGCTAGCAGGACTTTTTTTTTCATCCTGCTAGCGCACCGCTCCAGTGTGAAAGCCCGCCGGCTTTCACACTGGATTTAAAGGGGCAGGATTTTTTCATGCGGTGAACAGGCGCTATTTTTAGCGCTGCACCGCATGAAAAACGCCCCAGTGTGAAAGGGGCCTAAACGCCTGTAAATGCCTATGTGTGTATTGGCACAAAAGGCTAACAGAGGGGCGTTTAAGGGCAAAAAAATAAACTCAAACACCTGTAAAAGGGGTATTTGGCAGCTTCAGTGTGCATGAGGCTTTAAAGTATAAGTTCACCTTTTGTGGCATGTTACAGTGAAGGAAAAAAAAAAATTTGATCCCCTGCTGATTTTGTACATTTGCCCACTGACAAAGAAATGATCAGACTATATTTTTAACGGTAGGTTTATTTTGACAGTGAGAGACAGAATAACAAGAAAACAATTCAGAAAAATGCATTAAAAAAAGTTAATTGATTTGCATTTTAATGAGTGAAATAAGTATTTAACCCCTTCGCAAAACATGATCTAGTACTTGGTGGCAAAACCCTTGTTGGCAATCACAGAGGTCATATGTTTCTTGTTATTGGCCACCAGGTTTTGCACACATCTAAGGAGGGATTTCGTCCCACTCCTCTTTGAAGATTCTCTCTAAGTCATTAGGGTTTTCAAGGCTGACATTTGGTAACTTGAACCTTCAGCTTCAGGCCACTCCAGGACCTTAATATGCTTCTTCTTGAGTCACTCCTTTGTTGCACTGGCTGTATCTTTTGGGTCATTGTCATGCTGAAATAGCCATTCACAACCTTTTTTCAATGCCCTGGCTGAGGCAAGGAGGTTCTCACCCAAGATTTGACGGTACATGCCCCCGTCCATCGTCCCTTTGATCCAGTAAAGTTGTCCTGTCCCCTTAGTAGAAAAACACCTCCAAAGCATAATGTTTCCACCTCCGTGTCTGACAGTGGGCATATTCTTGGGGTCATAGGCAGCATTCCTCCTCCTCCAAACACAGCGAGATGAGTTGATTCCAAAGAGCTTGATTTTGGTCTTATCTGACCACAACACTTTCACCCAGTTCTCCTCTGAATCATGTTCATTAGCAAACTTCAGACAGGTCTGTACATGTGGTTTCTTGAGCAGGGGGACCTTGTGGGCGCTGCAGGATTTCAGTCCTTCATGGTCTAGTGCAGTGGTGGCGAACCTATGGCACGCGTGCCACAGCTGGCACGCAGAGCCATTTCTGTGGGCACACGAGAGGGTCCAGGACAGAGCTAGAGGCCTCTTTCTCCTCTCAGCCCCCCATCCCTCTCTTTCAGCCCCCCTCTTTGTATCCCCCCTCTTTGTGTCCCCCTCTCTATGTTCCCCCTCTCTCTCAGCTCACCCCTCTCTCAGCATCTCTCTCGCACCCACTCTCTCTGTCCCTCTTCTCTCTCTCTGTCCCTCTTCTCTCTCTCTCTCTCTGTCCCCCTTCTGTTCCCCCTCCCTCTCTCTGATCCTCCTCTCTCTCAGCTCTCCTCTCTCTCAGCATTTCTCTCACACCCCTCTCTCTCAGCCCCTCTCCCTCAGCATATCTCTCACACCCCCCTCTCTCTCTCTCTCTGCCCCCTCTCAGCATCTCTCTCAGCCCCTCTCCCTCAGCCCCTCTCCCTCTTTCTCAGCCCCCTCCCTCTCTCTTAGCCCCCTCCCTCTCTCGCTCTCTCTCAAATCCCCCCTCCCTCTCAGCCCCCCTCCCTATCTCTGTTCCCCCTCTTTCAGCATATCTCTCACACCCCTCCCTCTCTCTTTCAGCATATCTCTGCCCCCTCCCTCTCTGCCTCTCTCTCGCGAATTGCAGTGTTGGCACTTTGCAACACAAAACCAATGTATTTATTTCAGTTTGGGCACTCGGGCTCAAAAGGTTCGCCATCACTGGTCTAGTGTGTTAAAAATAGTTTTCTTGGTAACTATAATTCCAGCTGCCTTGAGATCATTGACAAGAATCTCGCCTGTAGTTTTGGGCTGATTCCTCACCGTTCTCATGATCATTAAAGCGGTGTTCCGGCCGAAATTATACTTTTTAAATAAAAATACCCCTATAATACACAAGCTTAATGTATTCTAGTAAAGTTAGTCTGTAAACTAAGGTCTGTTTTGTTAGTTTTTAGCAGTATTTTATTTTATAAACTTGCAGCAGGCCGTGGCCATCTTAAGTCTGGGCATCTGAAGCCAGACTGTATTTCTTCCTGGATCTCATCCTTGCAGATCTCGTACATGCTCAGTGCAGCACAAGCAGTGTAATAGGTTTCAGGTCAGGTTTCCATAGCAACGGCAGTTTGAGAGGAAGTTGCTGCCCCTTCCCAGGAGGCATTGCAAACAGGAAATGATGCGATGGGCCGCGGCCAGGGAGGAGGAAGTGAAAAATGAATACAGCAGATATACAGTCTGTGCTGAAAAAAAAAAAAAATATCCAATTTGTTTACAGTGCACAGTTTAGTGAGGGATGCTGAAGAGTTGTAAAAGTGGGTGGAACTCCACTTTAAGACTCCATGAGTTGAGATCTTGCATAGAGCCAAGACTGAGGGAGAATGACAGTTATTTTGTGTGTCTTCAATTTGGAAATAATCGCACCAACTGTTGTCATCCACTCACCATCTTGGCGATGGTCTTGTAGCCTATTCCAGCCTTGAGTAGGTCTACAATCTTGTCCCCGACATCCTTGGACAGCGCTTTGGTCTTGGCCATGGTGGAGACATTGGAATCTGATCGATTGCTTCTGTGGACAGGTGTCTTTCATACAGGTAACAAGCTGAGATTAGGAGGATTAAGAGAGTGCTCCTAATCTCAGCTTGTTATCTTTATAGGAGACACCTGGGAGCCAGAAATCTTGCTGATTGATAGGGGATCAAATACTTATTTGCAATCAAATACTTAATGCAAATCAATGTATAACTTTTTTTAAATGTGTTTTTCTGGATATTTTTGTCGTTATTCTGTCTCTCACTATTAAAATAAAAACCAACCATTAAAATTGATAATTTCTTTGTCAGTGGGCAAACGTACAAAATCAGCAGGGGAATCAAATACTTTTTTCCATCACTGTACATGTTACACCCATATTCATCTGCAGACAAAGGAGTCCCCTTTTTCACAGTGATCGAGGGATCTTCTTCCCACGCTGGTTGTCACAAACTAAAAAAAAAACATGGCTGTGTGGGGCTATGCCTGCCTGGCCGCGTCATCCATTCACAATGGTCTGTGAATGGGAAAACTTCACTTTCACTCTTTCAGCCTGTGCGACTGTTGGCTTGTAGTCATCAATGAACTACCATGGCGCTATTGACAATCTGTGGTATTGTAGCATTACAACCATGTCATATTGGGAGCAACAGCTGTGTCAATGCAGCTGCTGTGTCACAGTTGACAAGAACAGGACTGCCCACACGTGGATGCACAGAGCACCTATGTATCCTGTGCAGGCAAACAACAGCCCATACACGGTTGTACGCTTAAGCATGCCAAGTTAATGAAGCCTAATTCAGCTAACTACATTCTTGGTGCATCAACACAAAAGGTGTTTAAAATCTAAGGACTTGCACACACTTCATCGCATTGCATTGCAATACATACATTTAGTGCGATATGATAGGCAACCCGTTCAAGATAATGACTCTAGTGCAACTCGGCACACACTCAAAGAAAAAATTGTACTGCATTTTATTTCACAGCGCAGATCTACCAACAACTACCTTTTTTCCCCGAAAATAAGACTGGGTCTTGAATTAATTTTGGCTACAAAAAACACATTAGGGCTTATTTTCAAGGGATGTCTTATTTATTTACAGTATGTAAAAAAGTCCCTGTGTCCTCTGTCTTCTCTCCCCTCTCCCTCTCCCTGTCAGCTCAGGAGTCCGCATTATAAAAAGCATGTATTCTCAAAAATAAACCCTAGTTAAAGTCCTTGAAAAATCATGTAACACACTCTGTGAAAAAATTATATAATGTCAGTATGTGCCTTTGTAACATTATTATTGAAAATACCTTATTTACAGTGCTGCTGGGCGCTCACGTGACCCGCCGGAGTCTCCTTCCCTGCTCCGAGCATTGCAGAAGGAGAGGCCGAGTTCCCGGCTGATATCAGCTCTGCTCAGAGCATTGCAGAGGGAGGGAGTGCTGACATCAGCCGAGAGGAGGAGCGCTCCGGTGGGTCACGTAAGCGCCCAGTGGCGCTGTAAATAAGGTATTTTCCACAATAATGTTACAAAGACACACACTGGACATGATATAATCCTTTTACAGTGCATATTACATGATTTTACAAGTACTTTAACTAGGGCTTATTTTTTGGGGTAGGGCTTATATTGCAGCCATCCTAGAAAATCACGATAGGTCTTATTTTCAGGATAGGTCCTATTTTAGGGCAAAAACGGTATATAGTACAAGAGATGCCTGAGCAATTACAAATTGAAGGGACTGGCGGGGACTGGTTTTACTCTTTATTTTACATAGTGTTGGTAAATCTAAAGGCTAAATTGTATAGAGATTGTTATTGTTATTGTTATTGTTTTGTGCAGCACTGATTCAATCATAAAACGATCAAATTCCATAAAATGTACCTTTTTATCAGGCCACGATGCCTTCAAAACAGCCTGAGTCCTGAAAAACAGAAGCAGCTTGCTATCTTCATCGCTGAGGTTAAAGGCCTGCTCAAGAATCTGTAGCACATCTATCCTGGGCTTCACCGGCAAAGAGTCGTCACCACAGAATGGCCGTAACCACTCCAAGAGGTCGTCAGAGGAGACCAGCATTTCACTGTAAAAATGAGATAGGAACATGTTTTACAAATGTACATACAATTAAAAATGAAACATTGCAAAAGGAGAATAGTTTGTGTCCTATACAAACAATGTTTACACTATACAATACAGGATGGCCCACATGCCCCTCTAGTAATGTGCAGAGTACCCCCACGGTAATGAATTCCACCTTTTTTTTATTTCACATGCCTTGATTTATGCCAAGTTGTCAAGCAGATCATTTACAGATCATGTCGTCACTATGACACCCAACTATAGTAAACATATGGTTTTCTATACAAATCAAACCTGCTGGCTCAGCAGTCTCTATGCCTCACAAAGAGTCAGGTACTTTGATAGCTGCAGTTCGAAGTCTGCAGCATTTAAGGTGATGAGAAGTTTTTTGTTTTTTACATTGTTGTAAAAAATGAGAAATTATCAAAACTATGTACAGTACCAAATAGAAGCTTTATATATCCTGAAAGCGTAACTCTACTTTTGTTGAGAAAGAAAAAAAAAACATTTCCTTCTAGGTGATCTATGTACATTGCAGGGATTTTAACAAACCTTGTTGCAGATTCGTACTTTTTATTATTCTGAAGAAATCACTGTTTGTTTTCTAATCAGAGTGGTTTTAGGAAAATTGCTGGGACTACATTCCTTTAGGCCGGGTTCACACTGGTATGACAAACGCTCCAACATTGGGAGCTCATGACGCATTACGTGTGAAAATCAATCTTAGCTGGTCCGACATAAGTCGGTCCGACTTTGAAAATGCTCCCTGTACTACTTTGGTCCGACTTCAGCCCATTGAATATCACTGAAGTCGGATCAAAGTCCGATCGCTGTCTTAACTGACCCGACTTTAGCATTTGACTTGTGCTCTGACGACCTTGAAGGGGAACTCCATGCCATTTTTTTTTTTTAAAAAACCGGCATGGGTTTCCCCTCCAAGAACATACCAGGCCCTTCGGTCTAATA
Source organism: Lithobates sylvaticus (assembly GCA_028564925.1). NCBI lineage: Eukaryota > Metazoa > Chordata > Amphibia > Anura > Ranidae > Lithobates > Lithobates sylvaticus. The sequence goes on from CM053028.1 coordinate 481,447,151, forward strand.
TGGGTTTTAAGGGGAACCCCCACAATGAAAAAACAGCGTGGGGTCCCCCAAAATCCATACCAGACCCTTATCCGAGCACACAGCCTGGCAGGTCAGGAAAGGGGGTGGGGATGAGCGAGCCCCCGCCCCCTAACCGTACCAGGCCACATGCCCTCAACATGGGGGGGTGGGTACTTTGAGGCAGGGGGGCCCCAAAGCCTCTTGCCCCCATGTTGAGGAGGACAAGGGCCTCTTCCCAACAACCCTGGCCGTTGGTTGTCGGGGTCTGTGGGTAGGGGGCTTATCGCAATCTGGAAGCCACCTTTAACAAGGGGGCCCACAGATCCTGGCCCCCCACCCTATGTGAATGAGTATGGGGTACATTGTACCCCTACCCATTCACATAAAAAAGTGTCAAAAATCAAACACATTACACATGTTTTTAAAGTAATTTATTAGTCAGCTCCGGCGTCTCTTCCGATCGGTTCTCCCCTCTCTGGCTCTACTGTGTCCTCCGCTGATGTCTTCTGCCTCTGTTGGTTCTTCTCCCCTCTCTCTCTGGTTCTTCTCCCTCTGTCCGCTGTATGCTGGGTCTCCTCGCTCTTTTGCCCGGTCTTCTCCCTCTGCTCTTCTTCTGATATTGACTTGATGCTCTCTCCCGATCTAATGCCGGTGCGCAGTGTGCCACTACTTATACTGGCATGAGGCGGGGTCACCGGAGGCATGCCTCTTATGACGTCACTGACCATCATGCCCCGGGTGGTGATGTCATAATGGACGGGGCCTTCAAATGACGTCACACGGTGACCCCGCCCCATGCCAATATAAGTAGTGGCAAACCGCACACCCAGCATTAGAGCGGGAGAGAGCGTCGAGTCAACATCGAAAGAAGAACAGAGGGAGAAGACAGCGAAGAAGACCGGGCAAAAGAGCGAGAAGGTAGTGGAGGAGACCCGGCAGAAGACAGAGGGTGAAGAACCAGAGAGAGAGAGCGGAGAAGAACCGGAACCGGAAAGGAGAGACGAACCGGAGAAGAACCGGCAGGGGCAGAAGACGTCAGCGGAGGACACAGAAGAGATCGGAAGAGATCGGAAGAGACGACAGAGCTGCATTAATAAAATTACTTTAAAAACATGTGTAATGTGTTTTATTTTTGACACTTTTTTTTTTAGGTGAATGGGTAGGGGTACAATGTACCCCATACTCATTCACATAGGGTGGGGGGCCGGAATCTGGGGGCCCCTTGTTAAAGGGGGCATCCAGATTCTGATAAGCCCCCTACACGCAGACCCCGACAACCAACAGCCAGGGTTGTCGGGAAGAGGCCCTTGTCCTCATCAACATGGGACAAGGTGCTTTGGGGTGTGGGGTCCCCCTGCCCCAAAGCACCCACCCCCATGTTGAGGGCATGCAACCTGGTGCGGTTCAGGAGGGGGAGGGGCGCTCGCTCATCCCCACCCCTTTTCCTGACCCGCTGGGCTGTGTGCTCGGATAAGGGTCTGGTACGGATTTTGGTCTGGTATGGGTTTTGGGGGGACCCCATGACGTTTTTCCGACATGGGGGTTCCCCTGAAAATGCATACCAGACCGAAGGGCCTGGTATTCTCCTGGAGGGGGAACCCATGCCGTTTTTTTTTTTTCCATTGTGCGTGGAGTACCCCCTAAAAATTCATACCAGACACAGTGCCTGGTATTGTCGGGGATCAAAGTCGGATCCCTGTTCATTTAAGTCGGACACATGTCGGACTTCAAGTCGCAGGGAAAAGTCGGATCCAAAGTGGTACGACTGTCGTGTCGTACCAGTGTGAACCTGGCCTTAGATGTGGTTTACTTTTGGAAGTATCTTACCAAAATTAAATTTTTGTTGCAGGGGATGTGTGAAATCGGACTTGCATCTTAGTGTAGACTTCTGGGAAAATCAGTGAGCCAATCACACAAGCAGGAAATTAGGTTTCTGGGGGGCATTCTATGTACAGAACACCTCCAGGTAGCCATATTGCATTGCATTTTACAGAAAAATACAGCGGCTGTAGATTGAAAAGGAAAGGTACATTTTTAATAAAATTCAATTACAATATGACTTGTGTCACAATTGCATATGCTATATTATTTCTTTTTTATTAGATTTTTTTTCAATGAAAGTGGACATTACCTTTAAACAACCTAAACATTATCAAGGAAGACAAATTAGGTGTTGCACATCATGGTATTAAATTTGGTGTCCTAATATGTGCAGATGTTCTGGAGGGCTTTCTAAGGCTTGGTTCACACCTATGCAGTTTGCTTTTTTGATCCGTCTTTGCAGTGCTTTTACATTCAATTTTTGCATACATATTTTTTTAAGTGGTTTGTATGCTTTTTTTTTTTACCCAATTTATTGTTGGGCAAATGAAATAATTCGAAACTCGTCAAAAACGCACTACATGCTTTTCTGCCGCATCTCCATTGAAGTCTATTGAACCAAAAACGCACCATTTTGCATTTAAAAAAGTCCCTGATCCTTTCCAACAATTCAGCAGCTGAAATAAAGCATAGATGTGAACGTGTCCCATAGGAAACCATGTTAAATGTAATGCAGTGCGTTTCTGCAAAAAGTACCAAAAAACGCATAGGTGTGAACCAGGCCTTAACCATAATTTTACCAAAATCAACATAATTTAATTGTTTGGTGAACTGGAGAAGGGACTTGCATCTGTTATAAGGACCAGAGTTTCCCAACTACTGTCTGAAGCATTTTTTGACAGAGATAGATCAAGAGGTGATAAATAGAAATCACCCTGAATCTAATGATAATTATATTCGTTATAACTGTATATTGTCTGCTAAGACATTTATGAGCGCACTTTCAGATACACTATCTACCCTGTTTGGGGTCCTGATATTTTCTATATACAGGGGGTCCCCGACTTACAAACATCCGACTTACAAACGACTCCTACTTACAAACGGAGGGAGACAACAGGAAGTGAGAGGAAATCTACCCCTAGAAAGGGAAATTCACTCCTGTAAGAGTTATTATGGGTAAAAGGTGTCTCCACTGAGGCTTTATCACCAGTCCATGCTTCCCTCCCTAATAACCCAAAATTTTCAAAATCCAATTGTCATTGGGACAGAAGGTGAGGTGAAATCTTCTGAACAGGGGCACAGACAGCAAAACAAATGTTACAGGGGTGATAACCCTTCTCTATGTTATCTAAAAAAACTAAAAAATAGATTTTTTGGCTGGAGCTACGCTTAAAAAATGTACCTGTTCCGACTTAAAAACAGATTCAACTTAAGAACAAACCTACAGTCCAGTCCCTATCTTGTTTGTAACCCGGGGACCCCCTGTATTTCTGTACTTATTCTTGAAAACGACAAAAGCTGTTGAAATAGGATATGTACATTTTCAGCTTTTATTTAACCACTTAAAATGTTTTTCTGTTCTGCATAACTTACATTTCTTTGGCCAACATAGCCCACCGGCTCTAAATAAGGTTTGTAACATACAGGTGCAGTCTAGCCTCAGAAAATCATTGAAAAGTAACGAGTTTCCCAGGGTGGCTAAAGAAGACTGAGCAGTTCCAAGAAGTGGAAGTAGTAGAGTTGCTTACAGATCTATTAAAACAGATGATGGACAGGACTAATGAAGTGGGAAACCAGCATCAGTCAGCAGTTGGGGAAGGGGTGAGGGCTGTATCTTTAGGCGGAAAACCTCATCAATGCAAAGCATAGGATGGGGGGCTTGACAAGAGGTTAGTGCATAATTAAAATACTACTATGACCTCCTGGTCAACTAGAAGTATGTACTGTGAGTTTCAACTGCAGGACATGCATCCAGATTCGGTATCCCTCCAAGAACAGAAGAATTACTATGTTAGGCTCATTCGCACTTGTGCTCAAGGCACTTAAAGTCCCATGGGGGATTTTTCTTGATATTTCACACTTGTGCTAAGAGTCTGGTAATTTTTCTGTTTTTTTTTTTTTTTTGTTTGTTTTTAATATTTCACCAATGGAAAGATAAGAAAAAACACTGTCTATTGGGGCCAAAACGCACACTCCTGTCCCAAAAGAGTGGCGAGCTTCAAGCGACACTAAGCTGAAGGTGGAATGGGCAACACTAAATAGAATGGAAATCTTTAGGACATTTATCTTGTGGGGTACAATTTATTGTTTAATCCACATTAGTTATTATTGTATATTTTTTCTCTTTGGCGCAGCTTTTTTTCTTTACGTTTCTTTACGTCTTAAAATCATGCTTCAGATGGCTCAGGAATGAACAGGGCCTAATGTGGAACTGGCAGAACATTCTAAAGAAACAGAAGAAGTGGGCTGCAAGTGCCAGAGATGGAAAGAACCAGAACTTGTAGATTATGGATGTAGGTAAGTAATATTTACACAATTCAATCAACTTCCCCCAACATACCATTTTTATTAATTAAAATAGACATTTAATTTAGACATGTAATTTGCCTTTTATATCTTTATACATGTCCTCGCCTTTCAAGTCCCATGTGGGTTTTTCCTTGATATTTCACACTTGTGCTAAGCGTCTGGTAATTTTTCTGGTGTTTCTTTATTTTACAAACAGAAAGATAAGCAAAAACCTCTTAGGTCTATTGGGGTCAAAAGCACAAGAAGAGTGATGAGCTATAAGTGACACTAAGCATAAGGGGGAATGGGCAACATTGAATAGAAGGGAAATCTTAGCATTGATCTTTGGAACTCTTCAAATCATGCTTCAGATGGCTCAGAAGTGAACATGGTCTAATGTAGAACTTGCACAAGATTCTAAAGAAACATAGAAGTGGGCTGCAAGTGCCAGAGACGGAAAGAACCAGAACTTGTAGGTTATGGATGTGGGTAAGTACAAAATTCAATCAACTTCCCCCAACATACCATTTTTATTATTTAAAATAGACATTTAATTTATACTATCAATAAACTACCTATGGACAGTTTAGCAATGCAGTTTATGTTACAGGTCAACTTTAATTAGTAAAATTCTTTTTTTTTTTTTTAATGACTAAAGTAGTGATCCTGCTAGTCAAGGATTACATTCTAAATGGAAGGCTTGCACAGAATCCCCTGTGTCAAACAGTCTATATATCGTATGACAGATGTTGCACTTCAGTGGCTATAAGAGTCTCTGGGGAAAACAGTAACAACGTTTTCAGGTCGAAATCCAGCAGGCTGTAACAATGAAATGTTTGCCCCAAGGTGCATGTGTCTTCTTTTACCTGACGGGGTCACAAGATCATCTTTAAAGGTTAACTGTTTTGGGATCAATCAGAAAGATAACATTGAAAACATTCCAATACTAGTATTTGAAAAAAAAAGGATGAGTTCACCCAAAACTGATGTGTTTTATATGGCCATCATTCAGCGTAATAAACCGCCAGCTTCCTTTGCTGCCTTTGGAATGTTCCACTAATTTACTTAGTGCCGATTCACAGGAATCAATAGGAAAGTGCTCCGTGTTCCTGTGCGACTCCTTTGCAATGCAATTTTCAGCCCATTCAAATGAATGGGGTGAACTCGCACTGGATTACACCAAACGTAGTGCATGCACTTCTTTTAAAAATTCACTGCAACCAGAATGCATGATACTGGTACATAATGCAATTATTTGCACCAGTAACCCCCCCCCCCCCCCCCCCCTCAGGGAAGACATATCCCTCAGATATGGGGGGCAGATATGTTCATTTTAAACCTCAGTATACAGGTACTCCTGTAGCTCACAACCAATCATCAGCAAGTGAACGTGCCTAGAAGTTAATTTGGTAAACTTTATGTTCACTAGAGTTCTCCTTTAACCACTTTAGTCCCGGAAGGGACCGGAAGGGACCCCTTTAATGACCAGGCCATTTTTTTGTGATACGGCACTGTGTTATTTTAACTGACAATTGCGCACACTGTACCCAAATAAAATGGATGTCCTTTTTTCCCCACAAATAGAGCTTTCTTTTGGTGGGATTTGATCACCTCTGCGGTTTTTATTTTTGCCGCTGTAAACAAAAAAAAGACAGACAATTTTGAAAAAAAACTAACAATATTTTTTACTTTCTGCTATAAAACACATCCAAAAAAAATATATAAAACAACAAATGTATTCATAAGTTTGGGCCAATACTGTATATATTCTTCTACATATTTTTGGAAAAAAAAAAATCGCAATAAGCGTATATTGATTGGTTTGTGCAAAAGTTATAACGTCTACAAAATAGGGGATTGTTTCTATTGTTTTTACTGGTAATGGCGGCGGTCTGCGATTTTTAGAAGGACGGCAACATTGTGGCGGACAAATCTGACCCTAAGTGACACTTTTTGGGGACCAGTGACACCAATACAGTGATCAGTGCTAAAAAAAAAAATGCACCGATTACTGTATAAATGACACTGGCAGGGAAGGGGTTAACTGTGTTCCCTCAGTGTGTTTCTAACTGTGTGGGGGAAGTGCTGACAGGAACACCACTGAGATCGCTGTTCCTGATCACTAGGAACAGCAGATTGTTGTCCCCTGTCAGAATGGGGATTTGCCTTGTTTACATAGGAAGATCCCGTTCTGCCTCGCTGTACCATGATCGCTTGCGGCTGGCGAACGTCGGGTCCACGAACGCGTGCATTGGCTCCTCGTCTGTGCAGCGGGCACACACACGCCCACACTATCTTATGCATGAAGCGGCGTACAGGTACATCATTTCACGCAATAGAGCCGTCCTGCCGCAGTATATATGCTGTGGGCAGTCTGTAAGTGGTTAAAGTAGTTGTAAACCCTTACATATACCCATTGAAGTGACTGTCCTCATGTGATACACAGAGACTAAACAAACCCTCCTATATAAAAGTTGTACTGGATTATCAAAAGCCATTTATTATAAGCCACCTTTCCTCTAGAGCCTTTTAAAGTGTAGAATTTGCACAGCTTGTCTGAGCTTCCAGAGGCAGGGGGCAGGGATCTGATATCACACACTGCTCAGCATAGGAGGAAATGGACACCCCCCCCTCCTCCTCGATTACTTGGAGTCCACACAACCTGTCAGAAATGGCTCATGCTGATAGGAGAGGAACAAGACAAGCACTCTGTGCTTTGGATTAAGGCAAACACATACTATTGAAAGTTATGCTTTGTTAATTTTTCATGTCAGAGATTTACAACCACTTTAACCACAAATGCAGACCGGGACATAGCCGAAAGACGGCTACAGCGCGGTCAGCTTATTCTGGGTGGACGTCCGTGGGACGTCCTCCCAGAATCTTGCTCCCACGTGCCCCCTGGGGCGTGCACTCGGGAACATCACGGTAAACGGGCACTGATCGCGGCCATTTACCACGTGACCGCTCCGTCATTTGACGGAGCGAACACATGTAAACAAACTGGCGTCACGTCATGACGCTGGTTCCTCCCTCCCCTCTCTGTACAGATCGTTACAGTGAGAGGGGAGAAGCGGAGAGGGGGAGAGATTGCAGCAGCGCTGTGGGCTAAATGTGTAGTGCCCACAGCGCTGCTCTGTGACAACACTGTGTAATACTCTGCCAACACATACTCTGCCAATACTCTGCAATAAATTTTAATAGAAACAAATAATTTTTTTTTGTTTTTTTATCGAATTTTCTGTCTTTTTTGATTTATAACGCAAAAAAATAAAAAAAAATTGGCGGTGATTAAATACAATCAAAAGAAAGCTTTATTTGTGTGAAAAAAAGGACAACAAATTTATTTGGGTACAGTATTGTATGACTGAGTAATTGTCATTCAAAGTGTGAGAGCACCGGAAGCTGAAAATTGGTCTGGTTAGGAAGGGGGTTTAAGTGCCCAGTGGTCAAGTGGTTAAGTGTACATACATTTGCCCCAGTTTGCAGGAAGGACCAACTGTAGACAAACAATCTTGGCTTTGTGTTCCTGCAGACACCGTTCCTAAAGATTCAGTGAATCTGGTTGTGAGCACAAGATCTGATCAGTCTAATGGGTACAAGTAAGAATGCCTTAAGCCTTCCACAGACTGTTCGAATCTCCGGCAGTTCAGCAGGAACCGGCTGAGATTTGAACCGTGTATGGGCAGGCTGAATGTACCCAAGTTTATTGATCAATCGACTTGGGTACAACCAGCTTACTGGGTGTTAAATGCGATTATCGCTAGCAGCTGTTATAGCTGGTTGGGACAGCTTCCCCCGGGGGAACACAATGGCTTGGCGGTGGTTGCAGGGAAAAAAAATCACTCTGTCTATGGCTGGCCTTAGGCCAGGTGCACAAGGGCTTTGCATGAGCATTTTGGCACTGTGTGGCCTTGAAGCTCTGACATGTTTCCCCAGCAGCTCATCCCCTGCTAGAGAAATATGGAAAGTGAATGGACTTGGGGTACTATGGGCAGCCTTGATTATTAAACCAATGTTCCCTGAAATGCAGTGCACACCAGTTCAGACACTCCTGCTGCAGGCCACATTTCAATTCTCAGCTGGTCTTGCAAATAAATATAAAGCCCGATTTTGGGTAAATATTCCAGCAACACATAGTGACCGAAAGAGTATTCCTTTTATATCTACCTAGAGTTCTTCAATTACTCTCTTTATTAAATGCTGCATCCCAGGTCCGCTAAACTATTAAAGTTTTCCATGAGTCAGCTGTCCACATAAGCCCCATTGTGACTATAGATCACTTGATGCGGCATAATGCTAGCAGCACACTGGTCACATCCTTAACAGACTTGCCTAGGTGTGCTCTGGGAGGACTCATGGCAAACAAGAATGTTATTCAAATGCCATATTATCATAATTCGATTTAATCTTACAGGATGATACATTTACGTAGCCTGCAGACAGAACAGCCAGAAAGTAATATCCCTATATTTAACATAATGTGACATATGGGGAAATAAAAGCACTCAAGCGGTGATAGATCTTACAGTCATCATTAATTCATGATGCCCTTCCAACTAAACCAGGTTATTCTTACCCATTATATGGCCAGAATAGTGACCTTTCAGAAAGACTAATGAGATTTGAATCTCGGCACCTATAAACCGCTCCATAATTCTTCTGATAATATTACACTAATCCACTAAATAGTAACGCGATTGTCACTGTCACCGCATAATACACACCTAATGTTCCTTCGATCTGCAGGCACTGCTTTCGCTGAATGAATGTAAAACATCACAGCAGAAATATGATACAAGAGAACACTAAAGAACTGAAAAAGCCAAACAGATCAAGTGGTTTACTACAAGCCAGGTCATCACCTCCTACCAAACAAAAGCCGAAGCTTACCAGCACTGCAAGTATTATAACATGGGGGACTATTGTTATTTCATTGTCTTTAGGCTCACACTGCAAAGAAAGGACTGTAGCTGTAATGAAAAGACTCATGTTGGGGAGATATCTTGTACTGGGGTAAACAGCTTAGACTGATGACTTTTATGACTACAGCGTTAACCCCATAATGAGGACCTTTGGGGCTAATGAGCACTTCTCAGATACTAAAATGATCATGGGTGAGGTGGGCCTATGTGCAGAAGACAGTGCCAGGACAAGGTTATCTAGAGCCCAAAAGAACGTGCCAAATTGTGTCTCCCCCTCCCCCAAGGCATATGAGCATTATATGTCACCAAACCCCCCCCCCCCCCCCAACAAAAAAATAAATAAATGAGCACTAATTTGCATGCTTATCCCTTAAAGCGGCGTTCCACCCTGAAATATTTTTTCTTCCATTAACAGACTCCTTTGAACCTAAAAAGAAACATTTGGAGGAATAAAATGTTTTATACTTACCAGAATCGCCCTGTTACTATGTAGTCCATCTAATTTGCCACTTCCTGATCCGCAGAGCTCCCTCGTCACTTCCTCCCTCGCCTAAGCTCCTGGGAAATGACGAGTCATTTCCCAGGAGTCTGTGGGCAATACTGTGATTAAAAATCACGTTATTTCCAGAAGCAATTTAAAGTGGTGTTGCCACCAAAAAAATAAAATTAGCTTAAAAATCATAAAAAAAAAAAAAAATAATTGGGAAAAAAAATAATTTTTACTCACCTCTAAATGCCTGTTGCTAGGGGGTCCCTCGTAGTCTGCCACCTTTAGTGCCCGGGCTAAACGTCACTTCCCGTCAGCGCCGCACAGACATCTGGGACCTGTCACGTGTCCCAGATGACTGAGCGTCAAATCACGGCGCCGATCGTGCATGCGCAGTGGGTGCCCGGCTGTGAAGCCACAGCTGGGTTCCCACATTAAGAATGCTGGCGCCGCGAGCGGCTCGGGGAACGTTCCCCCGCATCGCTGGACCCTGGGACAGGTAAGTGTCCGATTCTTAAAAGTCAGCAGCTGCAGTATTTGTAGCTGCTGACTTTTAAAAAAAAAATAAAAATTTGTGGGCACTCCTCTTTAAGGCGGATCACAGCGCCATTTTTAAAAAGGAAAGAAAGCCCTTTGTTGCCATAACAATGGGGCGGGACCTTCCTCCATCAGCACACGTTGTTATGGCAACTTTATTAACAATCTGCACTACGGCCATCGGTGAATCGCGCATGCACGAGATGAGAGGTGCATGCTGGTTACCCAGCATGCACCTCTCCTACGCTTATCCAGGAAGAGTTAGCGATTGGGCTTCACATGCCCACAATCATGATGGCATGGCCACAACAGGACGGAAAAACTTGTGAGTAGTAATTTAATATTTTAGCAACATCCTTTTTTTTTTTATTGTATAATCGTTTTTTTTATTTAAGAATGAATTATGCACAGATCATTTAAGAAAAAACAAAAAAGTGTGTCCGGAACTCCGCTTTAAGCATAATTTTCCCCTCCTCCCAGTACAAATCCACCTGCTGCTGAAATTCCTTTCCCTTGTGCCCCCCAGCTCAAATCCTCTCTTTCTCCATATGCCCCCAGCACAATTCCACTCCCCCCCCCAAAAAAAAATCCCCCCTTTAAGCACAAATTCTCTACCCCTCACATTTCCCCTCTGAGCACCACCTCCCCACTCCAAATCCCCTCCTCCAAGCACAAATTCTCCCCAATCCCCCATCCCAGCACAAACCCCCCCCCCCACCCCAAATTTCCCCTCCTAGCACAAATCCCCTGCCCCCACCGTATTACCTTTTCTAGCACAACCCCAGCCCCCCCCCAGCCCTGAAATCCCCCCTCCTAGCACAGATCTTCTTCCCCCATCCACCTCCCAAAAACAGAAATTCCCTCAAATCACCACACCTATCCAAATTTCCCATCCTAGAACAATCCTTATCCGTTGCCACCCCCCCAAAAACACAAATCCCTTCCCCCCAACCTTCTTGTGGCACCCCCCCACCTCACATGATACCAGGGCAGCTGCCCCTCCTGTCCACCCTTTGTCCCGGCCCTCCCAGAAGGTAAGTAAACCGAGCCCCAGGTAAACGAGCGATGGCAGCATCAGAAGGACAGACATTGGATAATTTTTCTTTCTGATAAAGGTTAAAGCAGACTCCCTGACAAGTTCACTGCAAAATATTTTATACATTTATTCTTATTAGGTCAATTTATTACCAAGAATGTATAATTTTGATAATACTGATATGATTATTATATTTTTTTTTCAATTGTACAATCCGATTGTAAAGTGTAGGGTTCAAGTAATACACATACGTGTTTTGAGATATATTTTACCTAATTGTTTTTAATCTGATTAGGTTAACATATTACCCATAATGTATTTGAAAAACAATGATTATTATTATTGCTATTTTTTTCTCTCCTCTTCTCTCTTTTTTAAATCAATATAGTTCAGCACTCACGTTCAAATTTTTTCATATTAATTTTGACAATCCCTTTACGATTGACTATTTGTTTTTAATTATGACTCTGTGGAAAGGATATTGTATTAATATCAGATTGATATGGAAATCTTCTTTTTCTAGCTTGTGGACCCCTGAAACGCATTGGAAACTTTTTTGGATTGTACCCATGCATTTTAATGGAATAAAGTTATATGTGGACCTCTTATCAGTGGTGTGGTGCTTCAATTTCCATTCTCATTACAAGTTCAATGCAAAGGACACATATAATGAGATACATCTTGTACATGGGCTGCTAGTGCTCTCCTTTGAAAATGCTTACTGTAGACTAGACCACCCTGGAGCTAGTAAGCAGAAAGTGAATACTCTGGACTGCTAATCTGTTCAAAGTCAGTGACTCAAACAAGGTAGGTTATGAAGTTTTGTTCTTAAGTTGAATTTTTATGTAAGTCGGAATAGGTAAATTTTAATTTAGGTGCAACTCTAGCCAAAAAAAAAAAATGTTACGTTTTTTGGATAGCATAGAGAAAGGTTAACTCCCCTGTATTGTTTGTTTTGCTGTCTGTGCCCCTCTTCAGAAGATTCCACCTTACTTTCTGCCCCTGTGATAATTTAATTTTATAAAAATTTTGTTGTGGAAACAAGGATTGGTGATAAAGCTTTAGTGAGACACCTTTTTCCCATAATAAATCTTACAGGAGTAAATTTTCCTTCCTTGGGGTAGATTTCCTCTCATTTCCTGTTGTCTCCCTCCGTTTGTAAGTAGGAGTCGTTTTAAGTCGGATGTATGTACCTTCAGGACTGACTGTAGTGAAACTAGAGAATAAGCATGAAAGTCAGACAGCTTTTTCCAACGGTTAGAAATAGTAACCCACATATTACCCTCATCAGTTTCTATCTAGTTTGCCCAAAAAAAAACTCTCTTCCCTAGTAACATGGGCTTGCAGCTAAGCGTGGAGTTGTCGTCTATGTTGATCAAAACCTGGGTATCTAGATGGAGATCAGGCTCTCAGTACGGACATACCTCAGGTGTAGGTCCAAACACACCATTCTTCTCCCACATCTAAATGATTATAAGATCGCCCTCATGTAGGTGACATCCCTTGAGTCCCTTATAACAATGACTTAGTGTTGCTAAACCCACAACAGTAAAATCAGTCTGTATATGCAGTAAAGCATGCTGGTTATACTCACTGTGGAATCTAAGGGGTTAATCCTCTGCATTGTGTAAAAGGGCTGTTTGATCCTGTATGCACAGATCCTCCTCTTCTTTCACTGACTCCAAAACAGGTCCGGATAACACAGAGTTACTGGAGTCAGTCTGCACATGCTCGGTTTTTTTTTCTTGGGAGAGTGCATGTGATCAGCACAGGACCAGGGGTCGTTGATCATAATAGGACAGCTCAGTGCAGTATGAAATATTCTAATACAAGCTTTAACCAGGAACTGATAGAAATCACAAGAAGCTTTATACTGCTGATGAGGTATTTAGCAGTTTATATTTACTAAAACAATTGCATTTCCATGTTCTGTGGGAGACCAGATATAGTAAATGCAGGGTCCTAGGTTTAGTCACACTTCAAGGAACATCAACAAAGATGAGCAGTAAAATCAGAAAGTTTTGATATGCCTTGTATAGGTAATAAATCATAGACCATGGGGTTGATATAATAAAGGAATTTGGGCTTTTCACTTTGCAATGTAATTTCACTTTAGCTGAGGCTGGGTTTACACCATTGCTAATTGGATGCGGGCTCCCTGCATCCAATTTACAAAAGCAGGAGATTTTGACCGGCTCTCTATGGAGCCGGTTCACAAATTTCTGCTGTGGCTCTGGTGCGAATTTGCACAGGAGCCCAGTGCATCTTTTGGTCCGTTTAAGGTCTGAATTCAGCCAAAAATTTGGGCTGAAATCGGACCTGAAACGTTGAACCAGGACGCACACGAACCCCTGCTGGGAGCCGAATGCAGCTATGGTGTACAGCCAGAATCAGTGAATGTGGTGAAAATTCCCTTTGCAAAGAACACACAATCACATGCAAGAAGAATAAAAATAGAGAGAAATGTGGCTTACACGTGATTGGGTGATAAAAGTCAGTAGAGCTCATCTCATTTATTAGGCTAAGTGGAAACTTCTTTTCAAAGTGACCAGCCCATTTGCCTTTAATAAATCAACCCTTATGTGCCCAAAACATGTCCACATTTTCTTGCCTGACTACTCCACCAAAGTTGCTGTACTTCAGTTTATCTGAAAAAGGTACCTGAAAGACATCAGCCAAGTAATCGCGATTTTACGAGTTTAGATGATATCAGATCTGATCATGGACAGCTCGGGCAGACATCTTGTCTGCCTTAAAGTGATATTAAAGGTATATTTATCTTTTTTTTTTTAAACAAACATATTATACTTACCTCTTCTTGGGTCCCCCGCTGGTGCTCCTGGCTCCTCCTCTTTTCCAAAAGCCCCCATAGCAAACCGCTTGCTATGGGGGCACTCATGTGTGTCCAAAAGTCCAGGTTCACATACATGCGGCCGCGATTTTCGGCCCGGGGTCTGTTGCGAGTCAGCTCCGAATTTTTGCTTAAATGCGCTCCTGAACTGGACCCAAAAATGCACAAAACCCTTTGGGAAACCCCATCGCAGCCGCCCCAGACATGTGTGAACGGACTCCATTGAGAGCCAGTCACACTCACATGTCATGCGAATTCCGCATCTAATTCGCATATATGTGAACCTGGTCTAAGACACACAGAACGGGGCTCAGCCCTTACCCCACTCTGTCCTCACTGGCTGTGATTTACAGCAGTAGGAGCCAAAGTCTCCCGTTGCTGTCTCTTAGCCAATGAGGAGGCAGAGACCCAGGAGAGCAATCGCTCTCGTGTACATCGGTGGACTGCGATCGGGCTCGAGTAAGTTTTGGGGGGGGGGGGGGGGGGGGAGCTGTATATTGAGGGTTTTTGCCTTCATACATAGAATGCATGAAGGTAAAAAAAAACCTTGAGACTTTACAGCCACTTGAATTCCTAGCTTAACAGCTGAAACACTTCTGTAATATTATCTCTCATATACCATCAATAACTTAGTACTGCTGTAATATTAATGTGCTGGTGATCACAGTGGACAGGGGCAGAATGTAAAGGACAAAATAAAAAAGATTTTAACCACACTGCCAGCAGGCTTTGCCCTAAATGAGCTTAATGGTGGTATTTTATTTTATTCCAGGAGTGTGCAATCAGAAGGATGGTGCCAGTTCTAATAATATCCTTTATTGATCTCAGCAGTCTACCACTAAATTGAACTACCCCACTCCATTATGATATGTATCACAGGGTATACAGTACATCCCCTTTTCTCTCTGTTAGTTGTTGAACTATCTTCACACTGTCTAATGGATACGGTGACAAATCATAGTCCTAAATTATATAGTCATTACCAATCTGACCTTGGCTTCCAAATATACAGGAAACTAGGCACTCCATAAGAACTACATTTTTAGTAATGGAATTGAATCCAGTCTCAACATTCTCTCTTACCACCTGACTGATTTAAGTGTCTTCTCTCACACTATGCTACACTTTCAGCCCCAAAGTGATTGTAAAGGCTTGTTGTTTATTTTGTTTTAAATAACAAACATATCATGCTTACCTGCATTGTGCAGCTCGTTTTGCACAGAGTGGCCCCAAAGATCCTCTTCTGGGGTCCCTCGGCGGCTCCTCCCCGCATCAGATAACACCCTAGAAGTGCTCTCCTGGGGGTTACCTTGCAGCCGCACTCCCGAGTCCAGCATTTACGTCCATAGACACGAATGCCAGACTCGGCCCCACCCCCGGGTCATTGGATTTTATTGACAGCAGCGGGAGCCAATGGCTGCACTGCTATCAATCTATCCCATCAAGAGCCGAGAACCCTGGGCAGAGGAAGAGTTAGTCTCCGCCGTGGGAAATTCCAGGGCTCAGGTAAGTAAAACGGGGGGGGGGGGGGGGGGGGGGGTCGGCCGGTCACTGGCAGGTGTTTTTTAACCTTATGCAGGATGCATTAAGGTGAAAAAACACAACCCCTTTAATCAATAAAGAGTAATAACTTTCTCTGCACCCATAGAAACAAAAATCAGTATGCTAAAGTCCCAATAGGAGGAGATGCCGTTTGATTAGTTCCAACGCAGAAATAGCACTCTTACTCAGATATTCCATTAATTGCCGTAGGCTGGCCATAGGCAGAGCGATTTTCCATTACTGCCCATTCAGCTCTGGTACAGCTGCCATACAGTGATTAACACTCCGATATGAACAATCTGTGGCTTTTTCCCGCACTGAAAGTGGATCTCAACAATTTCAGTACATGTTCTGTCATGCTTTTTAAAAAATGTTTTATACATATTGGCTGTATACAGATGGGACATCCCTGTCCATCACTTGGACCCTGCATTCCCTATATCTGGTCTCTCACAGTATACAGAACATGGATATGCAATTATTTTAGTAAATATAAACGGCTCTTTAAACTACTTTTCTCATCAGCCGTATATAGCAGTCTTGTGACTGCTATCAGCGTCTGGTTAAAGCTTGTAGGAGGTGCTTTCATTCTCCTCTGACTGTCCTATGAGGCTGGAGAGACACCTGACCCTCTGTCTGGACAGTGCCGATCACAAGAAAGAAAAAAAAAACTCTTTAGCAATACACACAAAACTGAGCATGTGCAGAGTGACTCCAAAGGCTCTGTTCTATCAGTAGATAGATTGGGGACTGTGGAAGAAGGAGAGGATCAGAGAAGACCTTTTTACACAATGCAGATGGTTAACCCTTTATGTTCCACAGTGAGTATAACAAGCATACTTTACTGCATATACAGACTGTTGTGGGTTTAGTAACACTTTAACAGAAAACCTGTACTGGGAGAAATATGTAGGCTGCCATTGTTGACCTCTGAAAATACTTTTAGTTATATTCCTGAACAAGCAGGTACTTGGCCACAGAATCTCTGTTGAAAAGAGCAGGCAGTCCTCCTCAGCCAGGACCTATTGCCTAGGTGCCTGGTTACATGACCAGCTACTGTGGGATCCTTAAATAAAACAGTTTCTTCAGGCTACGTAAGTATATTGAAATTTTGTTAAAGTATTACTAAACCCATGACCCTGCATTCACTATATCTGCCCCCCACAGTACACAGAACATGGAAATGCAATTATTTTAGCAACTATAAGCTGCTAAATACCTTTTCTCATTAGCAATATATAGCAGTCTTATGACTTCTATTAGTGTCGGGCTGAGCACTGGTTAAAGCTTGTAGGAGGAGTTTTCATTCTCCACTGACTGTCCTGTGAGTCTGTATGACTCCTGACTTTCTGTCTGCACAGTGTCGATTGGCCCTGTGCTGATCACATACACACTCCCAAACAAAACAAAAAAACTATCTAGCAATACACACCGAACTGAGCATGTGCAGAGTGCTTCCAATGCTCTGTTCTATCAGATGGATTGGGGACAGCAAAATAAGAGCAGGATCAGAGAAGACAGGATCATTCAGCCTTTTTACACAATGCAGAGGCTTAACCCCTTAGGTTCCACAGTGAGTATAACAAGCATGCTTTACTGCATATACAGACTGATTTTACTGTTGTGGGTTTAGTAACACTAAGTTGTCCTATTTGGAGGTAGGGGGTAGTTAGTGCAGCAGTATTGTGTTTTATATAACAATACGTTAATTTCTTATCCCACAAACAGATTTACCACTTAACAAGATTAGCCTGCTGTAATATGGAAAAATACAGATAATTTCTGTGAAAATAGTAAATTCAACAGCTTCTACTAGAAAACCAATTAAAAAAAAAAAAAATATATTTCTATAATTAATTACTGCTCAGTCAGTTCTCACTATACAAGTAGCTGATACTGTCCCCTATGAATTCAGTCCATAAAAATTATTTCTGCTGTGACAGGAAGACGACAAAGTTTAACGCTACAAAAACATGGCTGGTTGGGGATCTAAACCGCCATCTGGATATGAATGATAAACGAAGTACCATGTGAAATAATATACCATTACAGAAAACACAATATGCTCTAGTATTTACAGCAGGGTATACAGTGGGGATTTAGTATCAAGAATGTGTCAATCTTATATGTCATATAGAAAATTGATAGTTTGGGATTGAATAGCTACCGTAGACACAAAAAAGATGTTGATTAAAGCGGTTGTATACCCCGCTTTCACATTTTTACCTACAGATAATCCTATAATAAGGCTTACCTGTAGGTAAAATGAATATCTCCTAAACCTGTACGGTTTAGGAGATATTCCCCTTGCATTCAGCTGCTGACGTCCGTCGCGCATGCGCTCTGAAGATCTGGCTGATGTTGCCAAAAAATCAGAGCTCCTTGTCAGAAAGAGGACGACTGTGCGCGGGACTAACGTCATCGCGGCCCTGGCCACTCACAGCGCCGGAGCCGTGAACCTGGAAGAAACACAGGGGGAACAAGTCAGCTTCCTCAGTGATGCCGATGCTTCGTTCTAAGTTAAGGATTTCATTCAGTATTTTTATTGCAGCGCATACTAGCTCATTATGCCATTGCCTTACAGTTTTTTTATTTTTTGCGGGTATACATCCGCTTTAACGAAACCTCCAATATATAATATGCAATCAGTATTCACCTGATATACATTCATGTCATATAAAAATAATACCTGTTACATGTGCTCAGATCTCTAGATCCATGTCTTAAAACCCAATGTGCATTCATAGTGTGGTGGGCAGCGGTAGAGAGCGTAGAGGAGAGGGGGGGTAGGAGATCTCCCCGCACACTCAGCTGTGATACGCTGGACTCGCTGCACTTCTCTCCCAGTCAAAGCCCTCCCCCGTCCTGTCAGGGAGCCTCGGAAAAAGCCACATCCAGTAGCCAGAGCGTCACCTGAGCAGTTCATAGAACCCATCCTCCGAACCCTCGTGGTGAGGGCAGACATGGAAGATGGACCTTCTTCTGAAGGCTGCTTTAGAAGGTTTACAGACTGCTTTTTAAGCACCAGTTTAACTGATGAAAAAGTGAAGGCATATCTGTCCCTAAGGACACCAGGGTGCCTTGTGGGAAGGCTCTGTAACGTACGCATTTATTTGCAAATGTGTGCAGACCAATGCTGCTTACTGTAATGGGCAGTCATTAGTAAGGGCAGTTTTTTTGCAACAATGTTATATTGGTCAGGGAACGCACTTTGCTGCCATTGTGCGATTTGCTGGGTGCTTAGTGTGCACCTGTACCTTTAAGAAAGGGACGGGCTCCCTTCAGTCCATCTACCCTCCACCAACTCATCAAAATGCATGTGCTTCCACTGTGGAGTCACTCATAAGCTAGTGATAGGAACTACAGATACCAGGGTGCCTTGGTGAGGCTCTGTAGCTTATGCATGTAATTGCAAATGTGTGCAGACTAAACCCCTGTTTTTAACGCATACTGTAAGACAGGTTGATTTGGCTGTCCGCAGGCTGGTCAGTAAGTAACTGTATACTGTTGGTAAAAAATATATAAAAAATTGAAAGACCGCCCTCTATATTTTCTACCCCCACTGCGCCCCAGGAATGATAAATAATTAAACCAGTGAAGGAATAAATAATTAAATAATTAAGTTAAAAAACAGCTGCTACTTATATGTGAATAAAATGTAAAACCTGCAATTCAACCTAAAAATGAACTATAAATAGGATAAATTAGTAGCGCTAGTGAACAGTGATAAAAATAGAGTATATGGTATACAAATTTCAAAGTGCTATATAAATAACTAAAAACGTGATTCAAATAGCATTAGTGTATAAAATTCACCCAGTGACAAGTGAAACAAAGTTCATATATGAAAAAGTCCAAACTGTAAATAAATAAGGGTGGATGATTTTCAATGTCTTCAAAACAACTTCAAACTTGAATCTTCAAACAAAACTTGAATCTGCCACCACACCACGTGTTAGTGGTACCATTCCCTCTGAAGAGCACCCTCACCAGCTCACAGTGCCTCACACTCTCGTGTTTGGCAACAGCGTGTTTTACCCACTCCAGGGGTTAATAGTGATCATCAGCTTGCTTTGCTTGTTTATCTCTCAATGTGGTTCCATATGTAAAATAATAAATGAGTGCTCCACATAGTGTAAAAAAGTATAACCACTTTATTCACTCACACAAAAAAACTTCCAATGGTAAAACTCACATTTCAAAGGATAAAGACCTTTCAATAAAATCACAGCAAACCAAACTGAACTGGTATATAAGTGTACTACGGCCACGGCAGACCAGAAGTATGCGCACCAGCGAAATCTCTCACCGACTTCTTAGTGTCTACCTCTGGCGGTGGTGTAGCTTCTAAATGGAATGGCGTCTCATATAGATACAGTGTTATTTGCTCTGTAGCCAAGTTCCCGACATGTTTCGTCACATGGACTTATTCATGGGTATGGCTACACAGCCCATCTCACATTAATTTATAGTAATTGGATTGCTGGTCACATGTGTGCATGAAATCATGTGACGTGCTGTGCGCTTGCATATGTTAATTAATATACATGCCCGCGTACATTTCCATATACCGGCATTTCCAGATTATTCTCAAGTGCATAATTATATTAAGGAGCTACTATTAGTCACTTATAATAACATACTAATGCTGTGACTATTTAAATATTCAAATATGTGGAGGTATGTGTAAACATTACCTTAATTTTCATTAACCATGGCTTAATAGATAGTAAAAATCCAGGTGTTCTGTAAAGTGTGGGGAGGTTCTTGGGCATCAATCACTATATAGACTTGCCGACATTGATTATCATTACTGCTGGCTTCATTATGTAGTGTATGTAACAGTATCCTGTCTCTTGTGCGGCATCTAATGTTGTGTATGCGCGCGCCCCACCCGGTGCGCGCGCACCACATTCACGCGCGCATGCACAGTCTCCGCGTGCGCGCACACAACTAGCCAGCGCGCACGCGCATATTTAGAGGATTTACAAAAGAACTCATTGCGCATCTGCGCATATCCCGTGTCCCCATGGCGGTAATACACCTGGCAGTTTTGTTTCCTAAATCTATGTCCAGACAGATACAATATTCAGATAAATTGTCTGTAAGCACAAGTTTAGCATGCTGCCCTTCCACATATTGAGTTACTGCATGTTAGTGTTTCAAGTGTATTTTAACAACTAAAAACATATAAAACATATACATCCACACATTAAAAGACATAAGTAATGGGCACTTTTTAAAAAGGAGCTTAAAACATCATAATATTAAATATCAAATAAAATCACTATCTCCTAATATTGCTATCAATCAAAGCCTTTTCATATAGATATTAATGCATATGGGATTTAGAAATTTAAATAAAATAAAATAAATGGATGAGTTTTGAACTATTAATCAAATTTAATATTATATAAATTTTACAATATCAAATTAATTCTTCTTATTAAATAAGTATGAGCATCGTGTGGGAATAGATACAATTCAGTGAGTGAAATCCACACGCGGAGTAACTATTAATAAATATTAAAATTATCACTTCTAAAAATCTTACTATCATATATGGATTAAAAGTCATTAATGAAGCAATTTAAATCCAACTCTATATTTAACCCTTGCGGCGTCAAACTTTTCAATCCAGCGAGTTTCCCTTTGACTGAGGTCCAGGACAAAAAGACTATTAAGAGTCCGGATAGCTGAGCACCTTGCGAACATAAGGAAAGGCTTCCAATTTCACAGTGTTTCATTGCATTTTAAAGAAAAACATGGCCAGGATTCAACACTTTTACAATTCTGTGGGATAGACACCATTCACCCCTCTTGGAGAGGTTCGAATAGGGTCAGGGACCTCAGTCAAAGGGAAACTCGCTGGATTTTCCTATTGAAAAGTTTGACGCCGCAAGGTTTAAATATAGAGTTGGATTTAAATTGCTTCATTAATGACTTTTAATCCATATATGATAGTAAGATTTTTAGAAGTGATAATTTTAATATTTATTAATAGTTACTCCGCGTGTGGATTTCACTCACTGAATTTTATCTATTCCCACACGATGCTCATACTTATTTAATAAGAAAAATTAATTTGATATTGTAAAACTTATATAATATTACATTTGATTAATAGTTCACAACTCATCCATTTATTTTATTTTATTTTATTTAAATTTCTAAATCCCATATGCATTAATATCTATATGAAAAGGCTTTGATTGATAGCAATATTGGGAGATAATGATTTTATTTGATATTTAATATGTTTTAAGCTCCTTTTTAAAAAGTGCCCATTACTGATGTCTTTTAATTTGTGGATATATATGTTTTTAGTTGTTAAAATACACTTGAAACACTTACATGCAGTAACTCATTATGTGGCAGGGCAGCATGCTAAACTTGTGCTTACAGACAATTTATCTGAATATTGTATCTGTCTGGACATAGATTTAGGAAACAAAACTTCCAGGTGTATTACCGCCATGGGGACACGGGATATGCGCAGATGCTCCGCTATTCGAACGAACTGCACATGCGCGAGCGATGTCTAACCAGTACGGCAATGAGTTCTTTTGTAAATCCTGTGAATATGCGCGCGCGCGCACACCACTAGCCTGCGGTGCGCGCGCATACACAACATTAGATGCCTCACAAGAGATAGGATACTGTTACATACACTACATAATGAAGCCAGCAGTAATGATAATCAATGTCGGCAAGTCTATATAGTGATTGATGCCCAAGAACCTCCCCACACTTTACAGGACACCTGGATTTTTACTAATCTATTAAGCCATGGTTAATGAAAATTAAGGTAATGTTTACACATACTATAAATTAATGTGAGATGGGCTGTGTAGCCATACCCATGAATAAGTCCATGTGACGAAACATGTCGGCAAACTTGGCTACAGAGCAACTAACACTGCATCTATATGAGATGCCATTTCATTTAGAAGCCACACCACCGCCAGAGGTAGACACTAAGAAGTCGGTGAGAGATTTCGCTGGTGCACATACTTCTGGTCTGCCGTGGCCGTAGTACACCTATATACCAGTTCAGTTTGGTTTGCTGTGATTTTATTGAAAGGTCTTTATCCTTTGAAATGTGAGTTTTACCATTGGAAGATTTTTGTGTGAGTGAATAAAGTGGTTATACTTTTTTACACTATGTGGAGCACTCATTTATTATTTTACATATGGAACCACATTGAGAGATAAACAAGCAAAGCAAGCTGATGATCACTATTAACCCCTGGAGTGGGTAAAACACGCTGTTGCCAAACACGAGAGTGTGAGGCACTGTGAGCTGGTGAGTGTGCTCTTCAGAGGGAATGGTATCACTAACACGTGGTGTGGTGGCAGATTCAAGTTTTGTTTGAAGATTCAAGTTTGAAGTTGTTTTGAAGACATTTAAAATCATCCACCCTTATTTATTTACAGTTTGGACTTTTGCATATATGAACTTTGTTTCACTTGTCACTGGGTGAATTATATACACTAATGCTATTTGAATCACGTTTTTAGTTATTTATATAGCA
Organism: Lithobates sylvaticus; assembly: GCA_028564925.1. Lineage (NCBI taxonomy): Eukaryota > Metazoa > Chordata > Amphibia > Anura > Ranidae > Lithobates > Lithobates sylvaticus. The sequence goes on from CM053028.1 coordinate 481,470,396, forward strand.
CTTTGAAATTTGAATACCATATACTCAGATATTTTTATCACTGTTCACTAGCGCTACTAATTTATCCTATTTATAGTTCATTTTTAGGTTGAATTGCTGGTCAGTAAGTAGGCTTCAAATTTTTCCTTGGCTTTATCCTTGTCATTATATATATTTTTTTATTTATTTTTTGCATATCTGTCCCACCACCCTCAGTTACTGGATGAGTTTGTCAGAAAGCGTTGCTTCTGAAACTGTGAAAAGATGGATGAAGAAAAAAAATAAATAGAAATGATGGACATTGTAAGACCCCCAAGGGATACACATCCCCCACCCATGCCATGCTCGCCCTTAATTTGCCCCCCTGGAGGGGATCTACGATTTCCACTTTTATCAGCTCCCGGGCTAGACACACGTTGCCACCACCTTGTGGGAAATCTGATTTTTGATACCTTGGCTTTGGCAAATGATACACTACATATGCATTCACTCCTGAAGAAGCGAGCAGTGTCTCGCAAAATGCATCAAGTTTTTAGATGCTTGTGTATTATTTTATATGGATTATTGTAACATTTGTGTATATCTTTAAATATCTATGTGCTATGTTTACTACCTAATCGGCTCGGCATTTATGTCCATGCATTTTATTTATAATCATTCTATATTCTTTAACCACTTGCCGACCGCCCCATGTAGATATACGTCGGCAGAATGGCACGTACAGGCAGAACCACGTACCTGTACGTGCCATTCTTTAGGCGGTTGGGGGGTCCGATCGGACCCCCCTCCGCCGGCGGGGACGGTCGGCATCGCTTCAGGAGCGATCCGGGACGAGGGGACGGCCAGTGGTTTCTGGCCACCCCCTCGCGATCGCTCCTGGCGAATGAAAAGCTTCCCCTTCCTGTCTATTGTATAGACAGGAAGGCGGAAGTGATGTCACGCTCGGTGCGCCGGTCTATGTGACCGGAGACGCCGAGCGGCGAACATGTTAAGGTTAGTGCACAACACTACACTGACACCAGTACAGTTAGGCACACAAAACACCCCCCTGTCACCCCCTGATCACCCCCCAGATCACCCCCTCCCCCCCCAGTCACAGTGTCACTAATTGCAGTGATCATTTATTTACTGATCACTGCATTTAGTGTCAGTGTGACTGTAATAACTGTCAGGGCAGTTAGTTTTAGGTCCTAGGTAGCCCCCTACCCCCCCCTAATAAAGGTTGAACCCCTGATTGCCCCTAGTTAACCCCTTCACCCCCTTTTGCCAGTGTCACTAAGCGATCGTTTTTCTGATCGCTGCATTGTGTCGCTAGGTAACCATTTTTTTTTTATTTTAACCGCCATGTTTTATATAGGTTCATAAATAGTTTTATAGGTCAGGTACCCCCATATTACAACCTAAATAAAGGTTTTAACCCCCTGATTGCCCCTAGAGTTAACCCTTTCACCAGTAATCACCGTATAACTGTCACTGGTGACGCTGGTTAGCCAGTTAGTTATTTCGTTATTTAGGTTCCCCGTCAGGTTTTTTATATAGCGTCAGGTACCCCCATATATTACCTAATAAAGGTTTAACCCCCTGATTGCCCCTAGTTAACCCTTTCACCCCCTTTTGCCAGTGTCACTAAGCGATCGTTTTTCTGATCGCTGCATTAGTGTCGCTAGGTAACCAGTTTTTTTTTGTATTACTGTTACGGGTGACGCTGGTTAGTTAGCTTGTTTTTTATACTGTCAGGGCACCCGCCATTTATTACCCAATAACGGTTTAACCCCCTGATCGCCCGGCGGGTGATATCAATTAGGTTTTAGGGTCAAATAAGGTCTGCGTCGCCCAGGTTAGTGCCAGTACCGCAAACACCCACGCGCAAAGCATACACCTCCCTTAGTGGTATAGTATCTGAACAGATCAATATCTGATCTGATCAGATCTATACTAGCGTCCCAGCAGTTTAGGGTTCCAAAAAAACGCATTGTTAGCGGGATCAGCCCAGATACCTGCTAGCACCTGCGTTTTCCCCTCCGCCCAGCCCAGCCCACCCAAGTGCAGTATCGATCGATCACTGTCACTTACAAAACACTAAGCACACATAACTGCAGTGTTCGCAGAGTCAGGCCTGATCCCTGCGATCGCTAACATTTTTTTTTTTTGTGGTAGCGTTTTGATTCAGTCGCTAACAGTCAGGAGCTTTTTTACCTGTGAATCTCAAAAAAAAAAAAAAAAACAAAAATAGTTGTCGTTTTATTGTTCTCTCTCTCTCTCTATTGTTGCTCTTTTTTTACTCCATTCTATTCTGCAATGTTTTATTATGTTTTATCATGTTTTATCATGCTTGCTTTTCAGGTATGTAATTTTGTTTACTGTGTTTTAGTGTTAAGCATTTTTTTGTTTTCAGGTGCGCCATTCAGTTGCAGCGCGGATTTATTTATCTTGACAGCAACAGCGTTTGCTCCCACGATACATAAAGCCGCGACTCCAACGCTGTAGGAGGTGATTTCACCACCACAGTTAAAAAAAAAGAGCATATATGCCGAAGCATGGGGGCAGCAGGGGGCGGGGAGGAGCGATTGGCTCCTAATGCCACGTACATACGGTCGAAATTCCGACCGTGTGTACACGGCATAACTTTTGCGGGAGGATGCCCCCATGCATCGGCATATATAAATGGTGCATGTATGCCCATCATTAGAAGTGGGTGGATGAAGGGAGGTATTCTAATGGTGGGCATACCCACCAATCAATCTCTTTTTTTCGTTCAGCCAAGAGGCTGCATGAAAAAAAAAAAGATTACAATATATGTCCAGTATGTTGCTGGACTTTGAATGGTTATACCAGAATGATGCCTGCAGGTTTAGGTATCATCTTGGTATCATTCTTTTCAGCCAGTGATCGGCTTTCATGTAAAAGCAATTCTAGCGGGTAATTAGCCTCTAGACTGCTTTTACAAGCAGTAGGAGGGAATGTCCCCCCTCCCGGATATAAACCGCGCCATTGGGAAATTGGGAAAGCATTTTATCACACCAATCTTGGTGTGGTCAGATGCTTTGAGGGCAGAGGAAAGATCTAGGGTCTAATAGACCCCAATTTTTTCAAAAAAAGAGTACCTGTCACTGCCTATTGCTATCATAGGGGATATTTACATTCCCTGAGATAACAATAAAAATCATAACAAAGAAAAAAAATGGAAGGAACAGTTTAAAAATAGAATAAAAAAGCTAAATAAATAAAAAAAAAAAACTAAAAAAAAAAAAAAAAAAGCACCCCTGCCCCCCCTTCTCTTGCGCAAAGGCGTACACAAGCGTTGGTCTGGCGTCATATGTAAACAGCAATTGCAGCATGCATGTGAGGTATCACCGCGAAGGTCAGATCGAGGGCAGTAATTTTAGCAGTAGACCTCCTCCGTGAATCTAATGTGGTATCATGTAAAGGCTTTTAAAGGCTTTTAAAAATGTATGTAGTTTGTCGCCACTGCGTGTTTGTGCGCAATTTTAAAGCATGTCGTGTTTGGTATCCATGTACTCGGCCTAAGATCATATTTTTTATTTCATCAAAAATTTGAGCAATATAGTGTGTTTTAGTGCATTAAAATAAAAAAAAGTGTATTTTTTCCACAAAAAATGCGTTTGAAAAATCGCTGCGCAAATACTGTGTGGAAAAAAAAAATGCAACACCCACCATTTTAATCTGTAGGGCCTTTGCTTTAACAATATATATAGTGTTTGGGGGTTCAACGTAATTTTCTTGCAAAAAAAAAATATGTTTTCATGTAAACAAAAAGTGTCAGAAAGGGCTTTGTCTTCAAGTGGTTAGAAGAGTGGGTGACGTATGACATAGGCTTCTAAATGTTGTGCATAAAATGCCAGGACAGTTCAAACCCCCCCCAAATGACCCCATTTTGGAAAGTAGACACCCCAAGCTATTTGCTGAGAGCAATGTTGAGCCCATTAAATATTTTTTTTTTTTGTCCCAAGAGATTGAATAATGAAAAAAAAAAAATATATATATTTTTTTTACAAAAAGTTGTCACTAAATGATATATTGCTCAAACATGTCATGGGCATATGTGGAAATACACCCCAAAATACATTCTGTTGCTTCTCCTGAGTACGGGGATACCACATGTGTGGGACTTTTTGGGAGCCTAGCTGCGTACGGAACCCCAAAAACCAAGCACCGCCTTCAGGCTTTCTAAGGGAGTAATTTTTTTATTTCACTTCTCACTGCCAATCACAGTTTCGGAGGCCATGGAATGCCCAGATGGCATAAAAAAACCCCCCAAAATGACCCCATTTTGGAAAGTAGACACCCCAAGCTATTTGCTGAGAGGTATTGTGAGTATTTTGCAGATGTCGCTTTTTGTCACAAAGTTTTGAAAATTGAAAAAAGAAAAAAAAAAAATTTTTTTTTTCTTTACTTTCTTCATTTTCAAAAACAAATGAGAGCTGTAAAATACTCACCATGCCTCTCAACAAATAGCTTGGGGTGTCTACTTTCCAAAATGGGGTCATTTGGGGGGTTTTGTGCTATTTTGGCATTTTATGGCCTTCGAAACTGTGATAGGTAGTGAGGAGTGAAATCAAAAATTTGCACCCTTAGAAATCCTGAAGGCGGTGCTTGGGTTTCGGGGCCCCGTACGCGGCTAGGCTCCCAAAAAGTCCCACACATGTGGTATCCCCATACTCAGGAGAAGCAGCAAAATGTATTTTGGGGTGCAATTCCACATATAACTATGGCATGTGTGAGCAATATATCATTTAGTGACAACTTTTTGAAGAAAAAAAAAAAATTATTTTTTATTTTTGTCTTTATTCAATCACTTGGGACTAAAAAAAAAAATATTCAATGGGCTCAACATGCCTCTCAGCAAATAGCTTGGGGTGTCTACTTTCCAAAATGGGGTCATTTGGGGGGGTTTTGTACTTCTCTGCCATTTTAGCACCTCAAGAAATGAAATAGGCAGTCATAAATTAAAAGCGGTGTAAATTCCAGAAAATGTACTCTAGTTTGTAGACGCTATAACTTTTGCGCAAACCAATAAATATACGCTTATTGGCATTTTTTTTTTACTAAAGACATGTGGCTGAATACATTTTGGCCCAAATGTTTGACTAAAATTGAGTTTATTAGATTTTTTTTATAACAAAAAGTAGAAAATCTCTTTTTTTTTCAAAATTTTCGCTCTTTTTCCGTTTATATCGCAAAAATAAAAATCACAGAGGCAATCAAATACCATCAAAAGAAAGCTCTATTTGTGGGAAGAAAAGGACGCAAATTTCGTTTCGTTACAAAATTGCATGACCGCACAATTACCAGTTAAAGTAGTGCAGTGCGAAATTGAAAAAAGACCTCTGGTCCTTAAGCTGACAATTGGTCCGGGGCTGAAGTGGTTAATAAACCTTGAGACCATGTTTACTCTTGTTATATTTATTGGTCAAGTTGTGCTCACCTTATATAAAGTCCCAGGGCAAAATCTTGTTTTTGTTGTTTGTATTATGGGGATGGAGGTGTGTCACTGGTGGCACCAGACCATTTTTATCTTTTTTTGCTGTATTAAAACCCAATGTGACCTTTTTCCTAATTTACTGTATATGCATAGTTGTCATGAGGAATCCATGCAAAAAAAATGAAATCTATAAGTTCATAAAATTATCTGACAAGAGTCCGAAAATGATCACTGGCTTCTCCTTGCCCACCACTGCCCAGGTTCTGCAAACATAAAAGTCGTGCTAAAGTGGCCATGGGACCACATAAAACAAATTTAAAAAAAAAGTTGTGGAACAGAGTTTTACAGTTTTGAAACATGCACCATGCTGACAGGTTATGCATGCATGATACTCAGTGTAATTTTAAAGCACTGGGTTAACATTTACTTTAAGCACAACATGTTTTGTGTACATACAGAAGGTCTTTCCAGCATACAGGACAGTTTCTTGGAACTTTGTTCAGCTTACCAGAACTCATCAACAATAGGTAAGCTGGGTTCGCATAGCCTACAGTATATTTAGATCCTACTGTAAAAAATCACTTAAAGTGTCATTAAAACCAAACTATAAAAAACTCTCATTACATGCTATATAACAGAGTGTTCATACTCACAAAACCGCTAAAGCATTTGTTTTGGGTAAAGTGAAAAATATATGGTTGATCCTGCCTTCAGCTGTCCCTCCCATCTTCTCTGTGTCCTCACTGCAGGCTAAGATTGTGTAGACCAGCTGGTGTCCCCCTACTGAGCATGCTCCAGTTTCAGTTCACTTCCAAGCTTTTCATTTCCTCCTTTTCTTATCTGTGCAGCCCACATGACTATAGAGTCACACATGTGGGCATTTACAAAGTGGTAAATGACACTCCCCCCCCCCCCTCCACTCTGGCTTCCTATTACTAAATACTATGGAGGCGGGACAAAGTACTCTGATTTACATAAAACTACTCACAAAAAAGCTTAGTGTTAATATAAATCAGTAACAAATATATCAAATGTAGTTGCCAATACCTGTAAAGTAAAAAAAAATAACCTTGGGTGCAGATGTTATCTGAACAAAATAAACAGTAGTGTCAGTCATCTTTGAATCGGCTTACAACCAAATAATGCACAAAAAATACACATTTGATGTTCAATGAAGATTTATGGGGAGCTATGAAACATTTTTTTGATATTAATAATCTAATTTAAATTGCTCTTCTGAAACTGTTGTTTTTAGCCATGTGACTGCCACAGCACCAATCAGGGCTGTGCAGACACAGACCCACAGTGGAGAGCGCATACATCAGCAGAGTAATAGAAGCCCTTCCCAAGCATCTGTCCCTGCAGATGCTAAAGAACAGGGGAAGATCATGTGACCACCTAACAGTGCTGCAGGAATAAGGTACTTCTGCAATGCAAAATCGCGTCCCACTGACTTCAATGCAAAATCGTCAGCCACATTAATTCAATTTAAAAACAAAACAAAAAAAAAACAACAGTTTTCAGCCAAGTGAATCATGAATTTTTGGTTTCTGCACTTCTCTGTTTAGTATAATTTTAACCACTTGCCTTTTACCTAACATACATGTACTGCAGCAGGTCGGCTCTATTGTGTAAAATCACGTACCTGTACGTCATTTCGTGCAATAGTCACTAGGGGCCAGAGGCGGGATCACATGCTAATTGGACAAAGGGGGGAGCCAATCAGCCGGTCTGGCGGACCCGATGTCCACCGGCCACCCGCGATCGTTCCTGAGTGAGGCAGAATGGCGATTTGCCTATGTAAATAAGGCAGACTGGCGTTCTGACAGGAGAGAAGATAGAGATCTTGTGTTCCTGCTAAGCAGGAACACGGATCTCTGTCTACACCCGGTCAGAGCAACCCCCAGACAGTTAGCGAGCACCCCTAGGGACACATTTAACCCTTGGATCGCCCCTGGTGTTAACCACTTCCCTGCCAGTGTCATTAGTTAAGTAACAGTGCATATTTTTAGCACTGATCACTGTAATAATGTCACTGGTTCCCACATAAGTGGCAGGTGTCCGATTTGTCCACCACAATGTCACAGTCCTGCTAAAAATCGCTGATCGCTGCCATTACTAGTAAAAAAAAAAAAATAAGAAAATTCTATAAAAATATCCCATAGTTTGTAGACACGGTAACTTTTGAGCAAACCAATCAATATAAGCTTATTGGGATTTTGTTTACCAAAAATATTTAGCAGACTACATATTGGCCTAAACTGATGAAGAAATTTGATTTTACATTTTTTTTTATTGGATGTGTTTTATAGCAGAAAGTAAAAAATATTGTTTTTTTTCCAAAATTGTTGGGCTTTTTTGTTTATAGCGCAAAAAATAAAAACCGCAGAGGTGATCGTATACCACCAAAAGAAAGCTATTTGTGGGGGGGGAAAAAAAAGGGGAAAAAAGGACATCAATTTTATTTGGGTACAACGTCGCACTGTGCAATTGTCAGTTGATCTAACACAGTGCCGTATCGCAAAAAATGGCCTTGCAGGGCTGAAGTGGTTAAAGTGAACAACTGACTATTTAATGCCCATCATGCAGTACTGGTAAATTCACAAACGTCCAGCTCAGTTATGTAGATAGAAAAGGAACAGGAGTTTAGATGGGTAGTTTTAAAAGACTATAATACAAACTTTTTGGCCTATGGTACAATAATATTATGAACGTCTGTGCCTGGATCAACAATAAGAAATGTATAGTGCGAGCCACTAACCAAATGGTGAAATATTTGTGAGTGTTTTAGGGCCCTTTTTATGGGCGATAATGCAATTTATATGCTTATCGTAAACACACAGTGTAAAACAAAAAAAGGTGTGCAGCCACCTAAGCGAAGAGCTTTTCTTTCAAGTGTTCAAATTATTTATTATGATATTTATTATTAATACAGCTTAAAGTGTAAAAACCACGAACGACCTGAAAATGTGAAGACAGTACATGTAACATTATCTTAGCGGAGACTGCTATCAGCTCACACATTATAGACTGTTATGTCTCATGAGTATACAAAAAGAACATTTTTACAAGTTGTTATAAATGCTTGATTGAAAATTTTATAACTGGGTTTCTTTTGGCTACTGGAACAATGTGCATCCTCGCATATTAAAGTGAATCTATAGTCAAAACCCGTTTTTTAGCTTCAGATAGAGTGGGGAAGGACTAGAACATCAGAGGTTACTTCTGTTGGAGGTGCCACTAATAGAGTTTCCTTCACTTCCTGTCTGGTAAAAAGGTTCATCCCAGGACAGGAAGTGAGGGAAACTTCTCTAAAAGCAACACAGACAAGAGTAAAACTGTTATTTTATTTTTTTACATCAAGTAGGAAAAGCAATAACCTTTGTCAGTTTATGTTCGGTTTCTTTTTTTTTTTATCATTAAAGATGTTTATTGAAGTTTTATATCATACATTGAAGTAAAAAAAACAACAGAAAGAATAAACAAAAGTAGTGAATACATAGAAGCACAGAACCAGAGCACGTACAGTAGTATATCCAAGTCATATATACAGTAAATTATGTAGAAGCGAATTTTGTGGTCCATAAATTCCACATTTCGTCAAACTTAGCGCATTTAAGCGAGTTTATTGCCAGAAGCCTTTCAAACGTGTGATTTTGGTGAACTTTCCTGGTGACATCAGTAATATTAACAGTTGGAACAGTTTTCCAGTGTTGTAAAATCAAAGATCTAGTAGTCAATAATATGTGGGACACCACATATCTCATACAGTATGGAAATGTTTCTAACCCTATTAGCAGTATAGCCATTGTTGGTGTAGGGGGTGTAATTATACCCGTTATGGATGATATACGTGTGAAGGTTTGGTTCCATAAACTGGTGATGCTTGGGCATTCCCAGAGGAGGTGGAAAATATGTCCTTTGTGACCGCAATTTCTCCAACATAGCGGAGAAGTATCTGGAAACATTTTGGCTAACCTGCAGGGGGTATATTGCCAGCGATTAATTATTTTAAGTGATGTTTCCCAGTGGTTGGTACAATGAGAGGATTTTTGTATAACATTAAATGCGAATAGCCATTGGTTATCAGTAATCGTAGTTCCCATGTCGGTGTCCCATTTCTTGTGGGCAGCCGATTTGACGAATACTCTTTTATTGTTTAAAAGGTTGTAGTATAGTGATATACCCTTGTTCCCCTGTGGACCGTTGGTGATATGTTGCCACACTGAGGTGGGTAAAGACAATGTACAAATTGGGTTGTCTTTCATAAAGTGTGCTACTCGCAAGCCTGTGAACAGCATATGATTAGGCATTTTATATTTGGTCATCAGATATGTGGCTGACATTGGGTTAGAATTGTGGAGTAGATCCTCAACGTTAGATAACCCAAGGGAGGGGAACTTCTTCAGAGATAGCATAGGGATGTTAGCTTCTATAATACTCAGTGGGAGGTTATTGGTTATGGCTTTGCTGTTGCCCATGGGTCGGGAGAGTAAATATCTCCAGGCTCGTAATGATACGGCAATAGTGGGTGGCAATTTCTGCAGGTTCCATGGTAACCATTTGTCTCCCAGTAGCACCGTACGCAAGTCAGGTATTGGGGCCAGAGAAGTTTCTACGTCTACCCATAAAGGTCAGTTTATGTTCTGTTTCAAATGACACTTTATGCATTGACAAACCTCTTTAGACCCAGTCTGTCCGGACAGTATGGGTACCAGATCACTTGGCATAATCCACAGGCAATAGTAGAGAGTGATAGGTTTGCCGGGAGCTGCACATCAAGTCAAAGCATGCTGTGTGTTAGTGAATGGCAGTCTCATCCTGGACCCCCACCAGGTCAGGCTCTCAAAGCATTTCACTCCACCTACTGAAGCTTACTCATGGGAATCATGGCCATCCTCATGAGTAAGCTCTGGTGGGCAGAGTAAAACGCGTTGACTGCATGGCCTGGCAAGGGTCAAGGCTGAGACTGCCATTCACTAACACACAGAAGGCTTTGACTTGATGTGCGGCTCTCAGGACACCTATCACTCTCTACTATTGCCTGGAGCATAGACAAGCGCCCTTCCTGGCCAGCACTTCATTCCCCTACAGCCCAAGCGGCTCCCACACATATCTTGGTTCTCATAATCCACAGGCAGCTTAACTCTTTAATTAGACACAGAAGTTGAATCCAACACAATTTTGCTTCAGCTAGTTGCACTAGACTAGAGGATGTTTTTCCAGTCTTTTGAACTGTGAAATGACAATGAATTTCCTGAATCCTGTCTCTGTAAATAATGAACGCTGTCTGAAGGAACATGAAAGAAGTGGGGAGAGTCTACACAGGACTAAACATACTAGAACTAAACAGTGGACATAAGGAGAAACCAAAATCACAGCAAACATGTTGTAGTGGCCCAAAACAGCCACCAGAAGTCAGCCTACTGCAAAACAATAACAATTCAAGTCAATTTAAAGGAAATGTTTTTTTTTAAACAAAACATTTACCACAATACTTACCTCCTCTGTGCAGTTGGTTTCGCACAGAGTGGCTCTGATCCTCCTCTTCTGGGGTCCCCCAGCGGCACTCCTAGCTCCTCCTCTTCTCGAGTGCCCCGTCGTAGAAGCGCTCTCCCTCGGGGGCACCCGTGTGGGTGTGCTCCCGTGTCCTGATGCTGCGTCCATTGACACAGACAACAGGACTCGGCTCCGCCCCCCAGCTCCCACATCATTGTATTTGATTGACAGCAGCGGGAGCCAATGGCTGCTCTATCAATCAAACCAATCAGGACCCGAGACACCGGCTGTGCTCATCCCGGTTGTGGGAACGATTGGGCTCAGGTAAGTAAAAGGGGGGCTCTGAGGGGCTGGTGCACTACAAGAGGTTTTTCACCTCCATGCATAGAATGCATGGAGGTGAAAAACCGTGAGGGTTTACAACCCCTTTAATACAGCACAGAAAAATGACATGAATGTGGAAAAAATACGTTTATATGGTTGTCTGTTTCCCTGATTTTCCTTTAAACTTTTTAATAGAGCCCTAACAGTAATAACTGAGAGGTTCTAACCTTTCCCCATGCTATTCAATTAAACATACACACACTTAAAGGATAAGTTTCACCTTTGTAAAAAGAAATAATAAATGCACATATTTTTGCAAACATGTGGATTTTTTCAAATATTTGTATTTATATATATATATATATATATATATATATATATATATATATATATATAAAATCATAGCTGATAGAAAAAGTTTTATAAAAAAATAATATAATGAGTTGCCTAATCAGCTTCAAGAGTACAACCTTTTATGTTTAGATTATTCTTATTGTATTTAATAAATGCATTGGTATCAAATAATTAAATTGTCAGGTTCTACACACTTAACATTCATTACATGTTCTACTCCATGACAACTAAATGCTCATAATGGTGTGCTGCAGATGCTTGTGATTTTTTAATACGCCAAGGAAGGATTTACCTCATCAGCATCTGCAAAAATAAAATCATAATTCTCATACAGGTACTGTACAGTATATAGCCAATATGGAAGATCAAGCCACTTCCTGCTCCTGTATACCTTGCACAATGTTATATGCATCATTTTCTACATTCGATTGTATACTATCAGTGGTAAGACATTTTTCACAGGGATATTTCATTTTTTCAATATTTACACATTTTAATGCAGAATTGACATGTGGCATGCCTGTTATGCACTAAAGCAATAGGATCTGTTTACTTGGAGTGCTAGAAAATGCAAACCTCCCAAAACACCAAGTCCTCACTGCGGGAGATGTTGTTTGCCAGTAAAGCAATTTGTCAATAACTAAAAGTACAAAATAATCTCCATTTTAATGAGAAAAACACAAGGCAGACAATAGATAAAGGTGAGCATAAAATGTCAACTACCTCTATGAAATTTAAACAATGACATTTCAATGCTGCACCTTTCTAGATTTGTCAAAAAAGGCATCACAGTGGAAGCGGACAGAAAAGTTAACTATGTATTAGTTATATATATATAGTCATATTATTTGGAAATTATAATAGACATTTGAAATGGTATGGAATATCACTGCTAAACAGTGTTCTCATATTTGTAATAATAAATCCAGGAGCTATTAAAAGTAAAAGCATACTTTTCTATTTGATTTTATAAATTAAATAGTAGTTCACAAATAGCTCACTCATCTCCAACTACATGGAGAAAACGGGTACCTACTAAAATCTAACAAACCTCCAGAACTTTAGGGTTGTTCCTACCAGAATGGGCCTCATAAAAGTGTCACTATCAAGGGAAAATTTGCTTTTGTGCACTCCACAATACTGAACATTGTCATCTTCCAAAGCAGATCTCATAAAGGTGATACATACCTCTTAAGCCTCATGCACACGGTAAGAATATCGGACAAATTATCCTCTTTTTGTCCGATATTCTTAGGTTACTAAAGTTACAAAAATTAAAAAAACAAAAAAAACAAAAAACTATTTGCCCCTTTCTCCTCAACCTGATTTGAGAGTTTCTGCAAACCTAGGGACCCAGTGAAGGGCCACAATTCAATATTATTTGTTCTGTTAGCAACGTCAGACAATAAGCTCAGCTATATGGAACATAAAGAGATCTTAACATCCAGTGGGACCTGATTGACTGGCAGGATGTCGTTTATAACTTAATAAATCAATAATATCAATAAACACAGCTTTGGTTGAATCTAACTATAGTACAAGACACTACTACACTGGTATAGTCCCAGAATAGCTAAGATGAATATGCCTCATCCCAGTGTTTTTGGTAATTTGGCCAAATAGGCTCTATAATTTATTTGTGGTGGCACTGCCCCAAAGTGACAGAGTTTTGGACTAGGACATTCAACCTAATTCGTTCGGTCACAGAGAGTGTGCTCTTTCAAAAATCAGGCAATGATATCCTTAAAACAGGGAAAAGATTGATTTCCTATATGATACTAGTAGCCAGAATAGCTATTGTGTGGTGTTGGAACCAACTGATAGTCAAACTTGACCATCTCAAACAAAAATTTTAAAAAACTTGGCAGCTGTGTATACAATATCTTTCGGTGGATAGCTGACACGTGGGGGGGGGGGCAGGGATACCTCCGCCACTTTCGCTCTTCTCATTTTAGACTTTCTACCTTCTCTTCTTTTACAACATGCTCAGGTTTGGAGCCGATTGTCTCTTGGTTTTCTACATTTTATAATGGTTTTGTACAAAGTTGTTGACCATTACTTTATCACAAAAAATGTTTTGTTAACCATCCTGCTTACACCACACCTATCATTACGTCGCTCTTCAACTGCACTATGGGTGTCATATTGTCACTATCTTTAAATTCGATAATTTTTTTGCCTTTTTTTGTGATATATCTGGTCACTAGATGATGTTTAAAAATATTTGCACTATTACTTGAAAAATGTTATTACCCTTCTATTTTGGGGAGGTCTGGAGTTATCTTGTGTTTTTGTAAAATGAATAAACATATTGAAATCTAAAGTTACTAAAATTCTTGTACGACAGAATACAACTTCGGAAGTGATGTAATGTATTGTATCGTAATGTATTTTTTCGTTTCCGAGCATACGTGGTCTTGGTCAAACAATTTTTTTCGTACAAGTACTATAGTAGTTATAAAAAAAATGTCATGCTTGTCCCTTTAAATATTTTCGCATGAGCTGTTGTGATCGGCTCTCAAAAGCTGTGTGCTACAGTGCCTTGAAAAAGTATTCATACCTCTTGAAATTTTCCACATTTTGTCATGTTAGAACCAAAAATGTAAATGTATTTTTTTGGGATTTTTTGTGATAGACCAACACAAAGTAGCACATAATTGCAAAGTGGAAAGAAAATGATAAATGGTTTTCAAAATGTTTTACAAATAAATATCTGAAAAGTGTGGCATGCATTTGTATTCAGACCCCTTTACCCTGATACCCCTAACTAAAATCTAGTGGAACCAAATACCTTCGGAAGTCACCTAAATAGTAAATAGAGTTAACCTGTGTATAATTTAATCTCAGTATGAATACAGCTGTTTTGCAAAGCCCTCAGAGAACCTTAGTGAACAAACAGCATCATGAAGGCCAACAAACACACTAAATAGGTCAGGGATAAAGTTGTGGAGAAGTTTAAAGCAGGGTTAGGTTTCAAATAGTATAGCACAACTGCAAACCTGAATGTATGTGGTAGGATATCTGCGCTAAACCCCTATGTAAGAAATATAGTATGTGTAAAAACACTATATATATGTGAATTTGTTAGGTGCTGCAACTAAAAAAACAAAATATTCAGTTCGTGTAGATGTGTAACAGATAGTTGTGCTACCAAAAGAGGTGAACCAGTTACTGTCCAAAGACAACTGTGCAAAAAAGAAACTATTGCCAAAAAAAGCAAATAATGAAATACACAATACAATAAAAATCGAATAGTCCATTTGTGCTATTAGCGCCCGGTGAAACCAAATGGCTTGACAGAAGATTAATCACACATTCTGTTCATCAAACAACAATCATCGCTGCTTACCAGATGGGGTGGATCTCAGGTTATAGAGATCATATTGGCACATCAAAGGGGGCTCAGCTAGACAAGGGAGGTATGTCCACGGATTCCTCCAATGATAAACCTCTACTCTGACTGCTGCTTATGCTCCCGCTGCAATGTTTCCTTTCCCAGTTGATGCCTTCTATGGGGAAACGCATCGGGTGGAGCTACAGTCTCTGACATCAACGCACACCAGCTGGTCTGGCTGTGAGCCGTGGCTGATTTTTTTTAATACTTCATTTGTTGGATGTCAGTATCTTGTTTTTAAATAAAACCATTAAACTGGCTACTGCACCATGAAGTCTCATTTTCTTTATCCTTGTTAAACCGGCACTGGGAGTGAATCTTGCCTTACCAACTTACCAATCTACAAAGAAACAATGCAGCAGGAGCATAAGCAGCAGTGAGAGGAGAGGTTTATCATTGGAGGAATCCGTGGACATACCTCCCTTGGCTAGATGAGGCCCCTTTGATGTGCCTATATGATCTCTATAACCTGAGATCCATCCCATCTGGTAAGCGGTGATGATTGTTGTTTGTTTGATGAACAGAACGTGTGATTAATCATCTGTCAAGCCGTCTGGTTTCACCGGGCACTAATAGCACAAATGGATTATTAGATTTTTATTATATTGTGTATTTTATCATTTGCTTCTTTTGGCAATAGTTTCTTTTTTGCACAGTTGTCTTTGGACAGTAACAGGCTCACCTCTTTTGGTAGCACAACGATCTCTGTTACACAACAACTGCAAACCTACCAAGACATGGCGGTCCACCTAAACTGACAAGCCGGGGAAGGAGGGCATTAATCAGAGAAGCAGCCAAGAGGACCATGGTAACTCTGGAGGAGCTGCAGAGATCCACAGCTGAGGTGTGAGAATCTGTTCAAAGGCCAACTATTAGTCGTGCTCTCCACAAATCTGGCCTTATGGAAGAGTGGCAAGAAGAAAGCCATTGTTGAAAGAAAGCCATAAGAAGTCCATTTTGCAGTTTGCGAGAAGCCATATGAGGGACAAAGCAAACATGTTGAAGAAGGTGCTCTGGTCAGAAGGAAGAGACTAAAAACGCTATGTGTGGCGGAAAACGAACACTGCACATCCCCCTGAACACACCATTTCCACCGCAAACATGGTGGTGGCAGCATCCTGTTGTGGGGATGCTTTTCTTCAGCAGGGACAGGGAAGCTGGTCAGAGGTAATGGAAAGATGGATGGAGCCAAATACAGAGCAATCTTATGCGGCGTACACACGGTCGGAATTTCCGATGGAAACAGTCCGATGGGAGCTCTTCATCGGATTTTCCAACCGTGTGTATGCCCAACGGTCTTTTTCTGTCGGAATTTCCGACGGACTTTGAATTGAGAACCTGTTCTCAATTTTTCTGACGGAAAACCTTTCTATCGGATTTTCCGATCGTGTGTGTATGCAATTCTGACACGCAAAATTCTGACGCATGCTCGGAAACAATTTGACGCATGCTCGGAAGCATTAAACTTCCCTTTTATAGTGCTGTCGAACGTGTTTTATGCCGCTGTGTTATTGACCATCGGAATTTTGTGTGATCCTGTGTAGGCAACACAGCTTGAGCGGAATTCCGTCGGAAAAACCGTCAGAGTTTTTTCCGACGAGAATTCCGATCGTGTATACGCGGCATTAGAAGAAAATCTGTTAGAGTCTGCAAAAGACTTGAGACTGGTGCGAAGGTTCACCTTCCAGCAGAACAATGACCCTAAACATAAAGCCAGAGCTACAATGGAATGGTTTAGATCAAAAGCATATTTATGTGTTACAATGGACCTGTCAAAGTCTAGACCTAAATCCAATTGAGAATCTGTGGCAAGATTTGAAAATTGCTGTTCACAGACGCTATCCATCCAATCTGACAGAGCTTGACCTATTTTGCAAAGAAAAATGGGTGAAAATTTCACTCTCTAGATGTGCAAAGCTGGTAGAGACATCCCCAAAAAGACTTGCCGCTGTAATTGCATCGAAAGGAGGTTCTACAAAGTATTTACTCGGGGAAACTGAATACAAATGCACACCCCTCTTTTCAGATATTTATTTGTAAAAAAATTATAATTTTCCTTCCACTTCACAACTATGTGCCACTTTGAGTTGGTTTATCACATTAAATCCCAATAAAATACATTCACGTTTTTGGTTGTAACATGACAAAATGTGGAAAATGTTAAGGGGTGTGAATACTATTTCAAGGCACTGTAATGATCAGATTATCAGATGGTTGCTTCGAAAGTGGTATTTTTCATCTGATTTTCTCATCATGTGTACTAGGCATTTTATTCCCAGGAAAGGCAAAGACAGGAAGATATGGATTTTACCTACCGTTTTGACCTTGAACTCCTCTGCAGAAAAGTGCACAGCAATGTATGTCACTCTTTCATCCATTCACTTTTCAAGGGCCATGGTTACTATAAAGCCCCATACACACGGTCGGACTTTTTCATGGATTCTGTCCGATCGGACAATGTTGTTGAAAAATCAGACCGTGTGTATGCACCATCGGACAGTGTTCGTCGGTTTGTCCGACGGACAAAGTCTTATCTACTGCTGGAAAGATTTGCCGTCAACCCGGTCCGATCACACCAAACCCGATCGTGTGTACGGTTGTCCGACCGGACAAAGTGCTACGCATGCTCAGATCACATTACAAGACCAAAGCTATTGGCTACTAGCCTCTACGTTGTCCCGTCGTAGGCAACAAACGTCACCACGTTCAGAATGATCGGATTTTCCGACAACTTTGTCCGACCGTGTGTACGCAAAACCAACATCGGACAAAGTACGACGGACATGATCCGACGGACCTGGTCCGCGGATTGTCCGACCGTGTGTATGGGGCTTAAGAGTGCTTGAAAATGTTCCTCATCTCTCTGCATTTTAAATTGGCAAAAAGTGTTTTTTTCTGTGTTTGTTTACTTTACTCTTCCTGCCTAAGCAAGAATGACCAGCCTGGACCAGAAGAGGCACCCAATGACGTCAGGAGCAAAGATAGTGGCATGGCACATAGGTTGTAACAGCAGCACAACCATGGATCTGCTGGACAGCGGGGGAGAAATCGGGAAATTGGACCAAAGTTCTTCTTTAACAGTCTTTTGCTCATCAAGCAGATTATGCCTTCATATGCAAGTCTATAGGAAATCCATGGGTTGTCCTAGACACAAGCCCCTGGATGCCTTATGGTGGAAAGAATTTGTGATTTCAGAATATAACACATTTGTTTTTTTTGTTTCCTGGCTCTCAGCATTATCCATGTCTGTACACTGTAGTCTGAACTTTTACATGAGTGAGAAATGTTTACTGCAAAGTGAAGGTGAACCTTTGCAGTAATACAGGATTTAGGGGAAGAGATATGGAGCTACTCTGGCTCTTTATCACAAGTGTCAGAAGCTTCTGAAGTAAAGGCCAAAATGATTTGTGCAATGTGAAAGTACCTGCAGGATCTGTACAGCCAAATAAAATACATGTCTGATGTTAGCACATCACAAAAATAGGACTCTACTTCAGGACGGATGAAGACCAAGGAAATGAAACAGACTACCAGCTGCACGTGGGAACTCTTGGGATTAGTGGACCATGTTTCAAATATAAATGTGTCTGAATAATCATTTCATAAATGAAGGATAAATGATGGATGGATAAAGCCAAGTGTACGGTTCTAGTCAAAATAAATCTCCTTGCCTGTGACTTGTTTACTGAAGGTGTTTTTGTCTCCTGCAAGTCACAGAACAGCAAATTGTGAACAATGAAGGTTAAATTGCTTTGCAGAACACTGTCCTCATGAAGAGACCCGAGATCTAAAAACTTTACTAAACAACACGATCCAGTTATTTAAAGTTGTGGAAAACATGCTGGTAGGGACAAACTAGTAAGTAGTTTAAGTAAAACCTACAAGCAGGGTTGCAGTTAAGCTAGATACACACTATAAAATTTTCTTTGGATTTTTTCCTTTAGATTTACCAAAACTATATAACATGAGGTCAAACCTAAACACATTCAATTTGTATGCAATCAGGCAGGTCCTTGCACTACATTGTTGAAGATAAATCTAAAGAAAATCTAGCAACAAAAGTTGTATAATGTGTAACCAGCTTCTCCCTGCAGCCCTAGGGGCCCTTTCACATGGGTGTGAGGCATTCTGATCAGCAGGGGATCCACAAACAGATCCAAGCAGAACCAATGTGTCAATTTTGAATTCTTGTAACATACCCATGTTAGGTCAATGGGCAGGTGTCCATTTACATCCTTTTAACTCTAATCAGAGTTATGTTCAGGCTCGAAAAAACAGAAACGGATGCAAAACTTTTCCATTTTTTTTGCGCCTAGGTGGAGGTAGTTGGAGGTAAACAGACTAATGTCTGTTCGTATCTAACAGCTCATAAACTAACACTGATCTTTTGTTTAGTTCCATCCAAAAAACTGACAGTCAGGTTTGATTGAAACACTCGTCAAACTGTATTGGCCTTCTTCCCAGCAAATTTTTTAGCTTTAGGATGAAAAAAAAAGAAAAAATGCCCTACTGACTCGGAAGCTGTGGATTTTATGGTTGGAAAAAGTTTACATTTAAGCTTAATAATTTGACATCTCCTTTTTGCTGTGGTCCCTTTTTGCCGCTTTCCAATGTTTTATTCCCTCACTTACTTGGCTATTATATTTTGTGTTCGGTCTATTGGCGTTGTTTGCATTCACCTTGCAAAATGCAACAGAAATCCAATGTCAAGAAAAAAAATACCCTATTATATAGCCACACAAACCAAATCAAACCAAACAAGGCTGGGGGTGCAAAGGATGAAAAATATCTATCCAAGTCTGCCTCTGCGTATTTACATCTAGAACACTTGCTTACTCGTAGTTTGGTTTAAGGTGTATAGATCTAGAGATGATGATCTGTAAGTACGTTATTTTATGAGGACCCAGAAAGCTTTCCCTGGAAGGCAGAGTGGCAGCCTAAATCCTTTTGCTATACATGGGAATGTGTTACTGGTAGTCAGCAACATGATGTGTGGGATGGCTGCATGCTTCCCCTGGAAACCCTGCCTCCATAGGTTATGGTCTATAATGGCTATGTAGAAATCCTCCACGGACTACAAATGTTAAGTGTTATGGTAGCCCACAGCAAATCATTCCAAGCTGAGGATAAGTGCTGTGCCCTCCTGAAGCTGAAATAAACTTAATTGAGAAGTACAGTCATTGGCATTTGAGGGTGTAATGATAGGAGGCGGTGTTTACTGCCAAAGAAATGGGGGTTTAAGGACAGCTACGCTTAGAGATGAATGGGCCACAGTGCGCATATGCGGAATGAAGAGGAGGTGGACAGGAACATGCACGATTGCTGGATCGAGGCTGAAGGTAAGTATAAGCCTAGACTACCTGTATTTAGGGGGTGGTGGGCTTTATTAAACCAAAGATGAAGTTATCCTTTAATCCAGACTTAAGCTGGATACACACTATACACATTTTGTTGTTAGATTTATCTTCAACTATGTAGTGCAAGGGCATGCCTGATTGCATACAAATTTTGAGGGTTTGACCTCATATTATATGGTTTTCGTAAATCTAAAGGAACAATTCTAAAGAAAATTGTATAGTGTGTATCCAGCTTTAGGCAGAAAAAAGTTCCTAGGTACAGCCTGGCCCTAGGATCCAAGTGGCACAGATCAACCACATGCCTTGCAGGCTCCACAAGCTCTTTATACATCAGCAACCTATTTGTCATTCAATTAAACAATTTTGGGTAAAATTAAAGCCCACTATTTCTGCTGCTGCATTTACTGAATGCACTACAGTCAACAAAAGTTTAAACATGATAGAATGTGTTTTTTATGTGAAGCAGAACTACTATCGCTTTGGTTGCTGGAACCATTTTTTTTTTTTTTCATTTTGCACACACATAGAAAAATGTACATTTTTTTTTTTTTTTTTTTACATGAAAATGCATTAAAACCCCACAAAACATTTTATAATTTCAAACGCAGAGACCATGAAGACGAAAATGGTTTTACAAGATACGTGTGCTACATCCAATTGCTGTCCTAAGCTTGCCACCTCAATCTCCGCAACATCTCCAAGATATGCCCCTTCCTAACCAATGTCACCACAAAGTTTCTAATCCACTCCCTGTTCATCTGTCGCCTAGACTACTGCAACTCGGGAGTCGGGGGGGGGGGGATGGACGTGCTGACGTAGAACATAGGCACGGAGGGAGGGGTCAGCCTGCAGGTGGATGACAGCAGACGCGAGGCGGAGGAGTATGCCGGGACACCACGGAGCGTGTGAGGCTCCGTGAGAAAGCCTGCTAGTCCCCTTGGAGGAACAACCCAAGCGGGAAGACTCCGCCGAACGGCTACGGAGATATAACTACAACTACCCTGCTACGGCGGTTTCCTACGGAGCTCTTCATCTCCTCGCAGACCCCCGCCCCACCAACGGCCGTCCCTCTCTCCCTTACCACCCCTCTACGGAAGGCTGTATGCCGAAGAGATGTATGCAGCACAGGAGGTAGATACCCTGCAGAGATAAAGCAGCCCAATCTGTGAGTATACACCCTGCATGTAGTCCGGAGGTGTCATACAACAAACAGGAGGTAAGCCAAAACTTTTTGTTATGCTTGTTGCTGGAAGGAGACAAATGCATTAAAAATTTCCCGCAAAAATGATTGCCAAAATTCCATGCTGACACCGCCAAGTATAGGAGAGAAAAGTTCATTGCCATATCCCCTCCCTGATTAGTAATTGGTTCGTACGGCCTGAATACTCTCCATCCGGATGTTTTCGCCAGAGGTATCTTAGGAGATGACCCCAAACGCCGGACGCTGTGTAATCCCCTGTAAGGTCGGGGAGTCCGGCAGATAAAACACTAGGACATAAAAGGGGCGAAGTGGCCTATAGAGCAACCTGCAGGTACATTCTGCCCCGGTAAGGCTCAAACAAAGGCCCTAATCCTCAGAAAGTTGACCCTTTCTTCGAGGCCCAGGCGGGCTCCCCCAGGCATACTAAATATCAGTGAGAGCGGGGGCAGTATGGGGTCAGATCGAGTTTAAAAGATATCATCTAGCTCAAAGCAAGAGTACCCTGCTTGAAGTAACACAGGGTAGAGGCGGCTCTGATATATCACAGCCGCCCCCCCCCCTCCCCCCTCGGGCTGAATAAATTGCAGGTCCCCCCCATTAGGCACCGGTTTAAATTGGTTCAAAGGCCCTTAGAGGGCAGGAAGCGAAGAAAAAGGAAGAGGGGATAATCCCAAGTGGAGGATTTGTGAAAGACTCGGTGGGCCCTGTGCAGTAAAAATTGTTAAGAAATTGTTAAGAAAATCCCCCCTTTCCTTTTTTTTTTTCTTGGGGTCCCCGCCCCTCTATATCGGTCTTTTGCCTTTTTTTTTTCCCCGGTTTCTTTCTGGATGCCCCTCCCTATGCCCATCTCCCTTGGTCTCCCAGCTTAAGAGAACGCGGAGTTAAAAGGGAAGGAAAAAGAAGGGGAAAAAAAGAGAAGAGGGGAAGGGAAAAGAGGAGAAAAAAGGAAAAAGAATACCCTACCTGCACACGGACCGGCAGGGGAGGCGAAGGCGAGATCAAGCTGGGGAGGAGAATAAGAGGGGTGAAGAGGGAAAACATGAGTAAAACCACAAATAAAGTGTCTAGACTACTGCAACTCCCTTCACATTGGCTTACCTCTAAATACGCTATTCCCCTTGAGTCCATCACAAACGCTGCTGCCAGGCTCATCCACCTTACAAACCACTCAGGGTCTGCTACCCCCCTCTGCCAAGCCCTCCATTCGCTGCCACTTAACTAACAAATTAAATTCAAGAAACTAACGATAACGTTAGCCATTCAGAACCTGGCCCCAGCTACATCACTAACCTGGTCTCAAATCGTTCTTTTCGCTCCTCCCTAGACCTCCTGCTCTCTAGCTCCCTTGTCACCTCATCCCATGCTCCCCTCCAGGACTTCTCACGAACCTCTCGCATCCTCTGGAATGCTCTACACCAATCTGTCTGATTATCTCATACTTTGTCCACTTTCAAACGATCCCTGAAACCATACAGCGGTTTAACAGGACAGGTTCCACTCAGAACAGGCCTCGCCTTGGTCGACCAAAAAAGTTGAGTGCATGTGCTCAGCATCATATCCAGAGGTTGTCTTTGGGAAATAGACATATGAGTGCTGCCAGCAATATTGCAGAGGTTGAAGGGGTTGGGGTGTCAGCCTGTCAGTGCTCAGACCATACGCCGCACACTGTATCAAATTAGTCTGCATGGCTGTTGTCCCAGAAGGAAGCCTCTTCTAAAGATGATGCACAAGAAAGCCTGCAAACAGTTTGCTGAAGACAAGCAGACTAAGGACATGGATTACTGGAACCATGTCCTGTGGTCTGATGAGACAAAGATAAACTTTGGTTTAGATTGTGTCAAGCGTGCGTGGTGGCAACCAGGTGAGGAGTACAAAGACAAGTGTGTCTTGCCTACAGTCAAGCATGGTGGTGGTAGTGTCATGGTCTGGGTTTGCATGAGTGCTGCCAGCACTGGGGAGCTACAGTTCATTGAGGGAATCATGAATGCCAACATGTACTGTGACATACTGAAGCAGAGCATGATCCCCTCCCTTCAGAGACTGGGCCACAGGGCAGTATTCCAACATGATAACGACCCCAAACACACCTCCAGGACGACCACTGACTTGCTAAAGAAGCTGAGGGTAAAGGTGATAAAACTTTGATCACCAGTTGTCCAATAAGGAACAAAGAAAATGGGCGTTTTCTTTGTTCCTTATTGGACAACTGGTGATCAAAGTTTTATCCCAGGGAGAGACTATTTTTCTTTCTCTCCCTAAATAATCTGCTGAAGCAATCAATGCACATTAATTTTGCAGCAAAATTAATATTGGTACGTATGTCAAATATGTTCAAGGCACTACAAAGTCATTTTCTCTGTTTCAGATTTTCCCTGAAATTCATGTTTTTGTTTTCTTTCAGAATATTTGTATATTCCTTTGGCTAGCGCCTCCGAAGAAGGGATCACATCCCAAAACATGTTAGGCGATCGAAGGATGCTTTATATTCATATGTAACATTTTTTGCTCATGATATACTGTATGCGGAGAAAGATTTTTCTGTATAATAATGTATCATCTCTTTTTTAAAAGTAAAATCTTTTTATCTTTTTTCAAATAATTTAAACAAAGTTTTTGTTCGCCCTTAAAGTCCTACTGTACCGGGGGGTACTAGTGTTTCTCTTCGGAGAATTCACAAAAAAACTATATCAGGATGTTGGCAACACTCTGTGGGAACTATACGTTTCTAAAAATAGTTCAGCAAATTCTGTACCACACTGATTAACTTGTGCTGTAGAGAATGACAGCACAACCAGGGCGGTGCGTGCATGTGCGCGCCACCTACCCAGAAATACTGGATCAAGCATTTACATGATCTAGAGCAGTGAGGTCGCTCCACTGCAGTAAATATGTGGTAATTGGTCCTTAAGTTAATTATTATATATATTTTTTTTATGGAGGTTTAATAAGTACTTCTCATACTCCCAAAGGAAAAACAGCAAAAAATCATATAAAACTTGGTATCCATCCAAGTACAATTCAATGGATGCAGATGACCAACTGAAGGAACCTTTCCGCAACCCCATGCCGCTGTCTGTGCACAGTGCTCATGTTTTTTGAGGGTAAAACGCTATTTCTCATAGCTAATCTGCATGTGTTGCTTCTTTAAGAAGGCCCTTACCTCAAATTACATTTCCATATACATGTAAGGAACACTATGAAGGCTGGCTACAGTGAATTAGCCAGGATTCAGAAAAAAATAAATTGAGTGGAAAGTCTGACTTTAGCATAGCTGGAGAGTTTGCTGCCTACCATGAGCAATTAAGTTGTTTTATTATCCCTGAAATTGCTCTTTAAAAAAAAACGCATGTAATGATAAAAACCTTCTGATCAGAATGGCTGCATTAAATAAAATAACAGCATCGGACAAAATAACAAACCCTAAAGTACAACACAAAAGATCAAGCAGCAGATTAACCTGTCAGAAGCGAGATTGTGCCCCACTCCCATCACTTATCCTCTATTTAACTTCACATTGCCGTGCTTGTGCTGCTAATAATGTCACTATATCTATATGAAGGGAAATTCTATTATTCAAATCAGGCCAATGGTAATTTGCCTTTGTTTCGGCTCTACAAACCGCTGCTGAGTTACATAATTGATATCCTACAATGATGACATACTTTCTGTAAAAAAAAAAGCAAGGGTATGCCAGAATCCTAATAAATATGTAAAAGATCTGGATAAAAATGTCACATTTTCAATTCAAGTTGTTAGCAGGAAAGCCATTGTTCATTGGGACTAATCAGATCTCGTTTTAAGCTGAAGTGTCCAGAGTGTCAAGGGATATTAAATCAGAATACAGATCATGTTCAGAAAGGACAAACACAGTAACAAGGCCTCTAATTGTGTACACACTTAGAAACTGCTCTGACTTAATATGTGTTCTGAGCAGCAAATGAATACATTGCCCATACACTATTGATGAGATCAGTATTATAAATGTACTGAAATATTAAAATATCCATTTACACAAAGAAGGAGCAGCGTAGCAGTGAAATGTAATTATGCTGAATACTCCTATAGCTTGGGGAAATCTGGATGCTTGATGCAGCTGAGTCATAGCTATTCCCTTCTTAACTTTTTAAAGTGGTTCTAAAGAAAAGAATTCCATTTATTCACATTGAGAGACCATTCTTTGTAGTCTGAGTACTAATCTGAAATCAGTACAGTCAAAATGGTCTATATGCCAGGACAGGGGCTTACACAGATACTTCTAGAACCAAAAAGCACCTACCCCAAAACCCAATTCATCTCTACAAAGATTGTCTTAGAGAAGGGCTCAGCCTTCCCCTAACCCATGCTTTCCCTTACAAGTTAATGAGCTAAAGGATTTTCAATTAACAAAAAAAAAAAAACCTGGGATGTCTAAAGGGCACATTTGGGCATATTTGTTGGTCCCGCCAAGTGCTCATGGGCCATGACCGAAAAGGTGAATTGATAGATATAAATGGTTTATTACACCAGACACTGATAAGCACCACCACATGACCAAGAAAGTGATGTGACATTCCCCTGTGTTGACAACAGCTTCTAGTCTCAAAATACTATCACTTGACACACAACTGCAAAAAAATTCCTTAAACCTTTTTAAATTTATTTTGGATTGGCCTTGTTTTGAACTTGTTTTCAGTGCAGATCTTTAAATGTTTGCACAACTTACCCATAAGCATGTGTGTATTGGAAGTTTTGCAGGTTCTAGAATTAACTCCTGTGAAGCTTACTCTATTCCATGAGCTTCTCTTTCAAGCCTGTAAAGTTGTGGTCCTTCACAGAATGTCCTTTACCCAGTTTTCTCTGTTGGTGAAACACCTAGATGGCTCCCTACCTATATAGGGGGCTGCCCTACTCGATATGAGAACATTTTAAACCCTTGGTTAGAGAACTTTTTCATGCCCTAAAATAAAGTGTGTTTTGGGGGATTGATGCCTACCCTCACCTCTTCGTGTTTGTTTTTCTTCTTTGGCACATTTGATGGGGTCATATCTGCTGCCTTGGCTTCGACCTTGCATTTCCCCCCTCCCGTTCTGGGCAAGGTTAATGACGACAGGCAAAATTTGATTGCTTGGAATTTCTCGTTAAAAGAATAGTTTCTTGAGTTTCACTACAGCTGAATGCGTCAGTTTTTACAAGTATATGCATGCATGTCAGCTGTGATGATATGGCGATTACATTGCTAACTTGTATACAAGTTGGTATACTCCATATGACTACCTCTGTAATCACTTGTATTTTGGATTCTGTAAACACATCTGCACTGTAACCGGTTTTCTTTACTCAAACTATTATTTGAAAAAAAAAAAATCACAGGCCAACATATTTTCTTTGTTCACACCGGTTTACCTACAACAGAAGTAAAAATTACAAGCAGGTCCCCATTTTTCTTCCACCTTCCCTTGTCTGTAAAAGAGGACATAGCAAATAGTGCTCTTTTCACAGACAGACATCATGTTACTCTGAAATTGCACTCATGCCGCGTACACACGATCAGAAATTCGGCCAGCAAAAGACAGATGAGAGCTTTTGGTCGGAAAATGCAACCATGTGTATGCTCCATCTGACTTTTGCTGGCCGAATTCCAGCCAGCAAAAGATTGAGAGCATGTTCTCAATTTTTCGGTCGGAAAAAGTTTTGATTGGAAATTCTGATCGTCTGTAGCAATTCAGACGCATAAAATTCCTATGCAAGCTCGGAAACAATTTGACGCATGCTCGGAAGCATTGAACTTCATTTTCTCTGCTCGCCGTAGTGTTGTATGTCACCGCATTCTTGACGGTCGAAAGTTCAGCAAACTTTTGTGTGACCGTGTGTGTGCAAGAAAAGCTTGAGCGGAATTCTGTCGGAAAAAACATCCAAGTTTCGACGCATGCTCGGAAGCATTGAACTTAATTTTCTTGGCTCGTCATAGTGTTATACGTCACCGCATTCTTGATAGTCGAAAGTTCGGTGAACTTTTGTGTGACCGTGTGTATGCAAGCCAAGCTTGAGTGGAATTCCGTCGGAAAAACCATCCAAGTTTTTTCCGACAGAACATCCGCTCGTGCATACGCGGTATTAGGTTACTTTATGAAGAAAACAGGATGTGTGGAGTCTCTTTTTAAAATTAATTAGAACTATGCAAACTGCTGTCACATTATAACGATAGAATCAGGCAATGAACAGAGTGTTTGGGCTGTGAACACAACCTGGAAATGCAGACACCTGTCACTTTAATATACATGTGACATTCCAATGTGTACATTTGTTTTATCTGCGATTCTAACTTGATGAAAGTACATCTGTGAAATGTGTCAAACAAGCTGCAGATGTAGAACACAAATTCTGTCTCTATGTAAAGAATTTCTAATGACAACTTAAACAAGGGAAAATAAAAAAGCAGCAAAAAAATACTCAACTAAGTCACTGACAAAACTAAAACAATTCCTATTTTAATAGCCACTAGAATTTAAATATTTCAAGGAACACGGTCATAAGGAGAAAAAAAATCAGCCTGCCATTGCACTTCCTTTTGACAATGTTAGCTTCCTAAAATGCTGATCCTCAGATTTGAGTCACTGCAGGCAAAGTTAGAATTCTTGACTGGAATTCTGCTTCTATCTCAGTGACTCTCTCAGCCAGACAACCAAGATCAGTCTACATATTACCGGTACTCACATGACTAAAAAAAAAAAAATCTAGTGGGGACATTAAAAAACATAACTAAGTATTTCTAAAGCCCAAACTTTTTTTTTTTTTTTTCTATTTTAGCTAGATTAGAGTATAGAATAGTTAAAGTCCCTGCCAGTTTTTTTTGTCTATGTTTTATTGGAGAAATTCTCCTTCACTTCCTGTCCTGCAACCACAACAGGAAGTGAACACTCCTCAGAGTGAGGAAAATCCCCTCTCAGATGGCAACAAGTTTCTTACTGGAAGATTCCCCTTCTGTTTTTGCTCTAGCGGCAACACAGATTTGGATTTTCCCATCACTTTCATTCCTGGTGACAATGGTCTCCAGAACAAATAAAGTAATACATCCGCCAAGCATTGCTAAGCTGGGACACGAAAAAGGAGTTTTAATCCTTGCCTACTCTATCAAAAACTTATTGGACTACTTACAGGGTATATCTATCTCAGAGGGTCCAATTTTGAGATTTAGCCCATAGTTGCCTGTGACTCCTTGCAAAGTATTATTAGAAAGGTGTCTGATAGAACTTGACAATCATCCATCTTAATCGTCCATTGAACATTAAAGCCAAACTCTTTGAAATGTAATAATCTGCCATTAGATAAAACAATCATTAAGTGTTTTTTTTTTAACACAGTTAGTGTTAAGTACATGGATCATCATGGTACATGACCGCGCAATTGTCATTCAAAATGCGACAGCGCTGAAAGCTGAAAAATGGCTTGGTCAGGAAGGGGGTGTTCGTGCCTGGTAGGCAAGTGGTTAAAGTAACGCAGTGGCGTATAACAAAAAGTGGCCTGGTCATGAAGGGGGTAAATCTTCTGGAGGTCAAGTGGTTAAAAAATATTGCCAATAGAGAGCTCCTAACTATAAACACTTTCTAGCATTTAGAGCTAAAAATATAATACAGTTTTCTTAGAAAGGGGTATGTTGGGTTTGTTTTTGGAATAACACAGGGGTTATGTATGTGGCCACTTTGGGAGCAAATACTGTATTGTTCTTTTTAGAATTGTACATATGGATCATGGGTTCAAATAGTATAGAGAGAGCTTGGGCTGTGAGTGTAAATGGAATTGCACAGGACCTTACAAAAGTGTTTTTGTAACCGGGGAACCCAGTTTTAAACTAATCACACCAACACATTGCTGGTACTTACCCTCTCTACGCTCAGGAGAACTTCTCTTACTATACTGTTTGTTTTGTTTTGTTTTGTTTTTTTAAATTACCATTGTACATATGGATCTTGGGTTCAGACAGTATAGCGAGTGCTTGGGCTGTGATTACAACATGGAAATTCACGGCACCCTACAAAGTATTTTTGAAACCAGGAAGCCAAGTTCGAAACCAATCACATCAGAGCATTGCTGGTACTCACCCTCTCTCTGTGCTCAGATGTACTTCTCTTACTATGCTCTCCAGGACCTTTAAAGGCTCTTTAATGGCATCGGCATACGTGTTATCCTCCCTGGAAGTAAACAAAATGGATGAATTCACATTACTTTTCTGACTGACAGATTAAAAATATTGCTTAAATATATCAATAACTACTGATGTTATAAAATCATGTATCAGTGGTAAAAGTACAAAAGAGCCGGACTAAGACTTCAGGCATATGTTAAATGATTAGTGTATTTTAAGACAAAGTGGCATCTATCTTTCCTCCTTCCCTAAACTACCCAACCCTCACCATCTCCAGGAGCATACTTACCTTGATCTTTTGGTTAGACATCTGGGCTGTTTTTCCTTGACAGAAACATTAAGGAGATGTCTCCATAGAAGTCGGTGAGGAGCTACGCTACTGAGCAGATGTGGCCCAGTGCACAGAGACTTTAAAAAAGGATGTATAAAAAAAAAAAAAAAGCAAAGTATTCCCTTTGATCCCCTACCAACCAACAATAATTCTGGCACCCACAGCCTGGCTACAGTATGCGCTCATGTGGTACACATATTAGTCCTGTCAATTTAAGAAGGTGCTCCTAATAACAACTTGTTATGTGTATAAAAGACACCTGTCCACATAATCTCTTACTTCCATTCAAACCTCATCTCCCATCTTGCCTTCCTCACTTTCCTCCTTCTCCTGGTCTCGGGTGACATTTCACCTAATCCTGGTCCGCCATTTTCCAACTGCAAGCCACATACCTTATACCCCACCCCCTCTGGCAACCACCGCAATCCAGTCAGCTTAATTTCTATACCACTGCTTCCTCAAAGCAGCCCACCAATCTCATGCGCCCTCTGGAATGCCCGTTCAATCTGTAACAAGCTTACATCTATACATGACCTCTTCATCTCTCATGGCTTTAACATACTCACCATAACTGAAACCTGGCTTCAAAATTTGGACTCAGCTTCTCCTGCTGCCCTATCCCATGGTGGCCTCCATTGGACTCACTCCCCCAGACCTAATGGACAGAAAGGAGGTGGAGTTGGATTCCTTCTATCCCCACAAAGCACCTTCCAAGTCCTTCCTATCCCTCCCTCTCTATCCCTCCCTTCTTTTGAGATGCACTGTATCCGTCTGTTTTCTCCTATTTCTCTGAGGATTGCAGCAATTTATCGGCCTCCCGGACCTGTATCACGCTTTCTTGATGACTTTGCTGCCTGGCTACCCTACTTTCTCTCCTCTGAAATACCCACTATAATTCTTGGTGACTTCAACATTCCTGTCAATGTTAACAGCCCAACTGCAGCTAAACTTCTCAACTTAACCTCTTCTTTTGACCTAACCCAATGGACACATACTTCCACCCACTCCAATGGTAATACCCTTGACCTTGTATTCTCCCATCTCTGCAATCCCTGCAACCTCACCAACACCCCCTTTCCACTCTCTGATCACAACCTCATCAGTTTCACTGTATCCTTGCCTCCAACCAACCATCCCTCCAAGCAGCAAACAATTACTTGTAGGAACCTTCGCCACTTTAACCCATCTCTTCTCTATTCTGCTACTGACCATCTATATGACATAATCTCTCCCCTGTCCTGTCCTGACCTGGCCACCTCTGTCTACAACAGTTCACTCTCATCATCACTAGATGCACTTGCTCCACTAACCACACGCAGAATCAGGCCCCGACCGTTACAACCATGGCAAACTGACAACACTAGAAATCTCAAGAGACATTGCCGTGCTCTTGAACGACTGTGGCGTAAAACCAAATGCCTGCACGACTTCACCCTATATAAATCTGCCCTTCTAAAATACAATTCCTCCCTCCATGCTGCCAAACAAACCTACTTTGTCTCTCTTATTAATACCTTGTCATCTAGTCCCCGTCGGCTCTTCTCAACCTTTAACTCTCTGCTTCGTCCCCCACCCCCTCTACCCACTAACTCACTCACTGCCCAAGAGATTGCCAATCACTTCAAAGACAAGATTGATGCAATTCGTGAGGATACCTCCACTGTGCGTACACCTTCCCCACCCAACATACCTTACCTAAAGACACTTTCAACACTCTCCTCCTTTGACTTGGCTACTATTGAAGAGGTTACAAAACTTTTCTCAGATGCCCACTTAACCAATTGTCCCTTGGATCCTGTTCCCTCACAACTACTACGGTCACCCTCTTCTTCTATCCTATGCTCCCTCACTCACATCTTCAATCTCTCCCTCTCTAGTGGCACCTTCCCCTCCCCTCTAAAACATGCGCAGATCACTCCCATACTTAAAAAGCCCTCCCTGGACCCCACCAACCTTAATAACTTAAGGCCCATCTCATTGCTCCCATTCTCCTCTAAACTTCTAGAGCGCTTAGTCTACAACCGTCTTAGCTCCTACCTCAGTGAAAATAACCTTCTTGACCCTTTACAGTCTGGCTTTCGCTCGCAACACTCCACGGAAACTGCCTTACTAAAACTCACTAACGATTTACTAACTGCTAAATCCGACAGCCAGTACTCCATACTGCTACTACTTGACCTCTCTGCAGCCTTTGATACTGTTGACCACCCGCTCCTTCTCAATAAACTCCATTCCCTTGGTCTCAAAGATTCTGCTCTATCCTGGTTCTCTGCCTATCTATCACAGCGCTCCTTCAGTGTTACCTACAACTCAGTCTCCTCCTCTCCATTGCCCCTTTCTGTGGGGGTCCCCCAAGGCTCTGTTCTTGGACCCCTTCTCTTCTCCATCTACACCTCCTCCCTTGGTCACTTGATAACCACCCACGGCTTCCAATACCACTTATACGCCGATGACACCCAAATCTATCTGTCTACTTCTCACCTCACTCCTTCTGTCTCCTCTCGCATTACTAACTTACTAACTGACATATCAACATGGATGTCGCACCACTTTCTTAAATTAAATCTCTCTAAAACTGAGCTATTAATATTCCCCCCCGCCCGTGCCCCCCTCCATGACTTTTCCATCAAAATCAACAATGCAACCATCAGTCCCTCCCCTCACGCCAGGGTACTCGGTGTAATCCTAGACTCGGACTTGTCATTTCAGCCTCAAGTCCAATCGCTGTCAAAAGTTTGTAGACTTCACCTCCGTAACATCTCTAAAATTCGCCCCTTTTTAACAAATGACACCACCAAGCTCCTCATTCACTCCCTTGTTATCTCTCGCCTTGACTATTGCAACTCCCTCCTCATTGGCCTGCCTCTCCATAGGCTCTACCCTCTTCAGTCTATCATGAATGCTGCTGCAAGACTTATCCACCTTACCAACCGTTCAGTGTCTGCCAACCCTCTCCTCCAATCCCTACACTGGCTCCCAATCGCCCAGCGAATTAAATTCAAAATACTAACCACAACTTACAAAGCCATCCACAGCTCTGCCCCGAGCTACATCACCAATCTTGTCTCCAAACATATCCCAAACCGTCCTCTCCGCTCTTCTCAAGATCTCCTCCTGTCAAGCTCTCTCGTCTCCTCCTCCCATGCTCGTCTCCAGGATTTCTCCAGAGCCTCTCCCATTCTCTGGAACTCGCTACCTCAACCTATCCGGCTATCCCCTACTCTAGCTACCTTCAGGCGATCCCTGAAAACTCATCTCTTCAGGGAAGCCTATCATGTCTCCAACTAATCTTTTACCACTTCCATCAGCTCATTCCCCACAGTTACAACCTTTTGTATCACCTCCCCCACCCTATTAGATTGTAAGCTCTTCTGAGCAGGGCCCCCTTAATCCTCTTGTATTTTATTATAACTGTATTGTCTCCCTTTTTAATATTGTAAAGCGCTGCGTAAACTGTTGGCGCTATATAAATCCTGTAATAAATAAAAATAAATAAAATAAATTGTGGGCTCACCAAAGAGCTGTCAAAAGATGTCAGGGACAAGACTGTAGACCTGCACAAAGCTGGAATGGGCTACAAGACAATCAGCAAGAAGAATGATGAGAAGGAGACAACTGTTGGAGTGATTATTCGCAAATGGAAGACATACAAAACAAACATTAATAGCCCTCGGTCTGGAGCTCCATGCAAGTTTTCGCCTCGTGGGGCAAGGATGATCATGAGAAAAGTGAGAGATCGATCCAGAACTACACAGGAGGAGCTTGTGAAGGATCACAAGGCAGATGGGCCCATAGTCACCAAACAAATCATTGGTAAAACAATAAGCAGTCATGGATTGAAATCCTGCAGCGACCGCAGGGTCCCCCTCCTCAAGAAGGCACACATACAGGCCCTTCTGGAGTTTGCCAATGAACATCTAAATGATTCAGAGAAGGATTAGAAGAAAGTGTGGGCTCTTTGGCATTAACTCGACTCATCATGTTTGAAGGAAGAAAAATGTGGACTATGACCCTAAGAACAATATCCATACAGTCAAGCACGGAGGTGGACACAATATGCTTTAGGGCTGTTTCTCTGCAAAAGGTACAGGCGGACTTTGCCGTATTGAGGGGCCAATGGATGGGGCCAATGTAACCATGTACTGTACAATCTTGGATGGGAACCTTCTTCCCTCAGCCAGAACAATGAAGATGGGTTGTGGATGGGTCTTCCAGCATGACAATGACCCAAAACATACTGCCTAGGCAAAAAAGGAGTGGCTCAAGAAGAAGCACATTAAGGTCATTGGCCTAGCCAATGTCCAGTCCTTAATCCTATTGAAAATTTATGGATGGAGCTGAAACTTCGAAAACCTTAAGGATTTAGAGAAGATCTGTAAAGAAGAGTGAACCAAAATCCCTCCTGAGATGTGTGCAAATCATGGTAACCAACTACAAGAAATGTGCTTGCCAACTAGGGTTTCTCCAAATACTAAGTCTTGTTTTGCTTGGGGATCAAATACTTAATTTACTCACTGAACTGTAACTCAATTTAAAACATTTGTATCATGTGTTTTTCTTTTGGTTACTATTCTGTCTCTATCATTTAAAATACACCTATGATCAAAAAAATGATAGTTTTGTTTCGTTGTAAGTGGGCAAATCTTACAGAATCTGCAGGGGATCAAATAATTATTTTCCCCACTGTACATACATAAACAACATTCCCTGATAGGGACATTAAAGGTATTGAAATAATGTAGATATACTACTACAGTAAATTGTTAATAAAACCCTTATTTATTATAATACATATATTTTACAAAGAGGAAGGTAAAATATACAGAACCCTCCATTAGATATAATAACAGGAATAAATATATGACACCAATAACCTCAATGGCATTAACTACCCTTTCCCAATAATTAATATAGTCTACATACATCTAACAACTGAACAACTGAAAGTTGGTACGATACTCCACAGATGGTTGGTAGTAGATTCTTGATGCATTTCACAGATGAATTAAATCTGGAGTCACTTAAATCACTTATAATGTTATGCTCTTCCAGCTAAATTCTGGGAAATAGAGAGCAGCCAAAACCTCGTAAAAATATGTTCTTGCAATTGACTGGAGTGTCATGTGGCAAGATTTTGCCTGCTCTGCATTCCCCAGGAATTTTCATGGATAGACTGACATCTTGCCCAGCGAAGAGGAAGATAAGGACAGGGTAAGCATGATTCAAACTTTTTTCTTTAAATGTACATTTTCATCTATTTTTAAAGGGGAAGGGGTCCTGGGAAAGTGTAACTGGACCTTGCATTTTACTGCAAGCTTGAGTTGGGCTTTAAAGAAGAATGGTAACCATTCTCCCGCTATCCCATTTAACAGTACTAATACACAGAAGCATTTGGGAAATTTTTTTTTTTAAATGCCACACATGTGGGTGCCACTGAAGCCCGTCTATAGCCTGATGCTGAAGAGCAAGAGAAGGGCATTGCTTGTCACATGACCAGTCACATTGCATAGGGAGTAAGGTGACATCATGTGCTTCTAGGGGGGAATGATACTGCGCTAAACCTAAAAAAAAGTGATAAGAATATTGCTTTTCTAAAGCTGCTTACACTCAAATAAACAAAGTTATACAGACATGGAAATAATATGTGTAGCACTAAAACACTTAGAATTATGCATAAATACAAAGTAAAAAATATAAAATATATGTAAATATATATATAAAATATGCGACAAAAGTGATGTGTAAAAAATGCTAAAGTATAGTGAATAGTGGTAAAACTAATAGTGAAAGTCTCTCTGTTCAAGGTAAACAGTGATGAGGCAAATGGGTGGAAATTTCTCTATCCAGACCCAGACGTGGGTACAATCTGATATTGCAATAGTGCTGTGCACACAGGAATGTGTGAATGTGATCCCAGGACACTATAGGCACTTGATAAGGTACTTCTTACCAGAAGGGATGGACACACATACCATACGGCAGTGGGTCAGATACGCTTGTGTTCATCCTGTTGGATGTGGGAAGGCGGTTCCGGATCCTAAGGGCACACCCTGTGGACGTAGACACGCAGCCTTGGGTATCACCAGACCATCCAGGGTTTTTTTTGACGTCATAATGTAGAGAATACAATTTGCTTTCATTTGAACCAAGTCTTGCCACACAGATTTACTTGAGGCCGGAGAAATCCTCTTTTATTGTTCAGTTAGAAAGATCGTTGTCAAAAACGCCCCCTGACAGGTGATTTACATATCTCATGCACTAGCCTAAAAGAGGCACATCCTGTGTAATTATAAAAAGTGAGAAATACACCCCTCCCCCACATAACAAATCCTGTGATCAATGTATCCTCAGAAATACACACTGCGCTATAACAATCATCAGATCACTGCGTGTTCTACTCGGCCCAGCTCTGACAACATACATCTCCCCTATATTCTTCTTGTTGTTCACTCGAATAAATTTATTTTCACTCTGGTCTGTGGATCTGTGGTCTGTGCCTGTCTCAGGCTAGTGCATGAGATATGTAAATCACCTGTCACTCACAGCAAGGGGGCGTTTTTGACAAAGATTTCAGCACTTTGTCAAGATCTTTCTAACTGAACAATAAAAGACGATTGCTCAGGCCTCGAGTAAATCTGTGTGGCAAGACTGGGCTCAAATGAAAGGAAATCATATTCTCTACATTATTACTACATCCACTTTAATGCATTCTCTGCATTAGGTTAAAAAATGTGCCAGTTGTTGTATCACTCCCCCACCTCCCTAAATACTTACCTGAGTCCTTTGATCCAGTGCTGTGCCCGTCAGCAGCATCTCTATCTCTCTCCTCACGTGACATGGGGGCAGCAGCTGGAGCCATTGGCCCTACTACTGTCAATAAAATCGTGTGAGAAAGGAACAGGGGTGGGGCTAATCCTTGCTATGTGTGTTAATGGACCCACACATTCTGGTTCTGGAGTGAACCCACAGATGTGCCACCATAGGACGTTGTTTCCTATGGTGGCACACAGAGAAGAATAGGAGCAGAGAGCACTGCCTAGAAGGAGAGGAGCAGGGCTGCTCTGTGCAATACTGTTGCACAGAGCAGGTAGGTATAACATGTTTTTTTTATTATTTACAACCATGAACTGTAGATATAGTAATTATAGAAAGGGGTCCCACGGAGACCTAAAAAATATTTCATGGGTTCCTCCATGTTAAAAGGGTTGTAAAAGGCTGCTTGACACCACTCAGGTGATGCTCTGTAAAGTTCAGTAATTTGAGTCTGGGATCACACTTCCGACGGATGCAGCTCACAGCAGGAGTCCGGTGCATCCCTGTTCTCCGTTCCAGGGACAAATTAATTTTTGCCTGAATTCGGCCCTGAAACGGAGCCAAAGATGCACAGCACTCCGGTGCAAGCCGCTCTGCAGATGCAATAGATATATGTGACCGGCTCCATAGAGAGCCGGTCACAATCACCTATAATGAGAATTGGATGCCGGGAAACCCGTATCCAATTCGCATAGGTGTGAACCCAGCCTAAAAAAGCTGACTACAATTTGGTGTTGGTCCCCATAATAACATGCAGAATCCCATTCTTTGTCTATGTTCTCTCTTGTATGCTCAGTCACCGTATGCTCAAAAAAGTACATGACCTTTTTAATTTTAAGCGTGTTTTTTTCATAGACTTAAATAGGAGCACCTGTAAACACGCCGCAAATCGCTTTATTACATCTGAAGAATACCTCTCCTCCTCTAGAATTGCCCTCCTGCCCTTGTCTAGCTTAGTAAACAAAGGCCTGAAGCTTGATACACATGCACAAAGCTTGTAAAAGGCCCACAAAAATAATTAAAAATCAACACGGACACACTTTCCTTATGCTCTGCTCAGGTGTGAATGCAGGCTTACTGCCTCATGATCACTATACTTTTGACACTCTCAGTGAAGGCGACCATGTCAGCTTCTTTTGTTTAATAAGGCAACCCTCCCACGTTTCTGTGTTTTGAACTGTCACTGAATTCATGAAAAGCATAAAAACAGTCCTGCTTTTCCTGTAAGGTCAGTGAACCTTACTCCCCATCTATAGATTTATAGATAACATTTATATGTGCATTTTTCCATCTCTGGCAGAATGCACTTGGCATGATTTTAAATGCATATGAAAGAGATTTTTCTGCACAAGGCCAGACAAACAACAACCGCTGTTCTTCCCGCCATGACTGACACATTGAAGTGTTTGCGTTAATGGCTGTCATCAATATTCTGAAGTGAAAATTTCCAGCTACTATATATTTCTGCGGCTGAAATCAGCCCGGGGAATGTTACAAAACACAAAATGTTTCAAGGGCTCATTTCCATGTGAAAGAGTGATGAATAATTTAGATACACAGTAACAGGTTCCAGTGCATAATGAACAAGAAATCTGTATCACACACTCATACATGTAGACATGCTTGTTTGCTCTTAAAGGCGAAAACCTGACAGACTGTGGAAACACATGTGTGTATTGTTTTATCTGACAAAATATTTGAAATTCAGTTCAGCTAGTCTTGCGATACAGACAGGCCTGCCACACTGCATAGGCAGTAAGGATACATAACCTGCTTACTCACTGAACTAGGAATGAGAGTCAGTACATTGTTGTGGTCTAATCTGTACTTTTCTCCCCTTCAGTACATTGCTACATCACGGGCAGCCCTCAGTGCACAACATGACTGAACTCAGATGTGTATGGAATCACGGATAGGTCATAAAAAGAATAATAATAAAAAAAAATTAAATAATGATTAACCACTTTAGCCTCGGGACATTTTTCTGTCTTTTTTTTTCCTAGACGTTGTCTCTCCCCACCCTTTACCTTTTAGGCCTCATGCACACTGGCCGTTTTTACTGCCACTTTTAGCAGCGCAATGTGTTTTGTTATTGTTTTTTTACAGATTCAAAATGCCTCTCCATGTTATTCTATGTTATTCTGTCCAAGCACTCATAGGCTTTTAAGATTTTTTAGTGGCATAGGTGTTTAGAAGCTGACAGCTCCTAAACTCTACTAAACGCCGATGTCCAGCGTTTAGCAGATTTTTTTTTTTTTTTTTTTTATGCGGAGGCTCCCGGCATCCTTAACATCAGATGAGTCAGAAGGCCGATAGCTGAATGCACAAAAAAAAAAGAAGATACTTGTTATGTGTTACTCTTGCGCTACCGCTCTTTGTGTGGGGTAAAAAATGTATAGCAAGCCTGCCACTTTCACTTAAATAGCTTATCCTTGACTATTGATAAATAAATTGTTAGAGAGTAGTGAGGCGCTGACAGTTAACTCAATCTAGCCAATATGCGACGTGAACTCTTGTGGTAGGTAAACCTAGTTAATCACTCCTAATAGATGACCATCAAAATAAATATAAAGTGACTTCAGTGCATAAACCAATTGAACGTTACTGGGTGTAACCTCAAGGCCAAAAGCAATCACTCTGTGATGCCCCTAGTCATCCAGCGATCGCCACACTCTTCACACTTTGTTAAATCAGCAGCAATAGAAAATAGGTGTATACACAGGCAATATAAATAATGATCCAAAACATGTAATAAAAGTGATCCTAGTGCATAAATAATAACTTAAATCTAAACAACAATATGATGGTGCATGTCCATCGATACAAGTCCTTATATAAAAAGTCCTTTTTGTGAGGTAGTGCACAATATCCCTATACCGCTAGTGGTGATTATTTATAATATAGGTGACAATCTTGCTCCCACATCACCTCCGTGCTCTCCAGCCTCTCATCTCAGGTAAGTATTAAATCAGCATAGCCTATGGTTCCTTGGACGGTGTACTGGCGTGTAGTCACCTCTTGGGGTCCTCTATAGTGGTTTCCGATGATCTGCTCTAACATATGTTGTGTCTCTGTTTTCTCCCAGAGGGGTCCCTCTAATGTTCTCTCAAAGGGGTAAATATAAAGGAAGAAGAGCGCTCTCGTAGTGTAGCAAGTTAAAATGAATTTATTAAAATCATAACATCATACGTTGCACTCACATTAAAAAGCTGAGTACTGGCGCTCGTGGAGGCATACCAGAAGTGACGCGTAACGAGCTCGGAGCTCATGGATATATACGCCGTTACTCAGCTTTTTAATGTGAGTGCACTGTATGATGTTATGATTTTAATTAATTAATTCTAAGTTACAACACTACGAGAGCGCTGTTCTTCCTTTATATATACCCCTTTGAGAGGACATTAGAGGGAACCCCCTGGGAAAAAACAGAGACACAAGATATGCGAGAGCAGATCGGAAACTAGAGGTGACTACAGACCAGTACACCGTCCAAGGAACCATAGGCTATGCTGATTTAATACTTATTATTTATGCACTAGGATCACCTTTATTACATGTTTTGAATCATTATTTATATTGCATGTTTATACACCTACAGTGGGTGCCGCCGATATTGTGTCAATCTCGCCGCTAACAGAGCCCCGTCGCGAGAGCCAGCGCCGAGCTATGTCGCTCCTCCAGCTCGCGGCAAGCGCGAGAAGCACAGCTCGCAGGGGTGATTTCCAGTGCGATCCTATCGCGCTGGAAACACAATATTGGTGGCACCTACTGTATTTTCTATTGCTGCTGATTAAACAGAGAAGAGTGTGAACAGTGAGAGTGTAAAGATCGCTGGACGACTAGGGGCATCACAGAGTGATTGCTTTGAGCCTTGAAGTTACACCCAGTAATGTTCAATTGGTTTATGCACTGAAGTCACTTTATACTTATTTTGATGGTTAACTATTAGGAGATTAATGAGGTTAACCTACCACAAGAGTTCTCATCACATATTGGTTAGATTGAGTTAACTGTCAGCGCCTCACTACTCTCTCACAAAAAAAAAAAAAAACATTGCCGGAAATACAATAATTTGAAAAAAGCAGCGTGGGGGCCCCCCCTCCAATCCATGCCAGGCCCTCTGGGTCTGGTATGGATTTTGAGGGGAACCCCATGGCAAAATGTAAAAAAACAAACGGCGTGGGGTTCCCTCCAAAATCCATACCAGACCCTTATCTGAGCATGCAGCCTGGAAGGCCAGGAAAGGGGAGAGAGAGTGTCCCTCCTCTCCTGAACCATACCAAGCCCTCCACATGGGGGGGGGGGTGCCTTGGGGCAGTGGTTGTGGGGGTCTGTGGGCAGGGGGCTTATCGGAATCTGGATCCCTAGATCCCAACCCCCTCTATGTGAATGAGTACTGGGTACACACACACACACAGTTTCTGACAATTCCTTTAGTAAAAATATAAAACAATGTCCCCCAGATGTAGATCCATCATCAATCACGACGGCCGCTGGACCCGAAAAAAAGAGAAAAGCTCCACCTGCAAAGAAGGCTACCGTCGTCTGCCAGTTCTTCTATAGCTTAGGAACGGGGCCACCAGGTGACGTCACAGGGAACAGTGCCACTAGTTAACAAATCACCAGGTGGCTCCGTCCCTTACCTATTTAAGAAATGTCACGTGGCGGCGCAGGCAGACAGCGGTAGCATCTTGCGAGGAGCAAGGTAAGGAGCCTTGATTACAGAATAGTTTATCACCTCTGCAATAAAAAAAATTCTTCCCGCTCGCAAGTTTTGCAATTGAAGGCTTTACGATAGGCAGACAATGGCCAAATATTAATTTATGTGGAAAAATGTTGCATTTATATTGCTGAATTAACAAGTGTGCTACCGTAGGCTCATTACAATATTGATTTTTAAAACAAAAGTGCAGTTGTCCTTTAAAGTAAAACCACCCTGCTGTTAACTTATTTCGGCTAGAAGTATAAATCAATTTATAAAAGGTTACAAATAAAAAAATTAGCCGATAATGAGTAATACATTTAATGCTGAAACCCAGAGAAGCTCTCCTGCTGTTTCCTCCCTCTAGGGAAACAAAGGAATACAAGGCCAGTACACTGAAGGAAACTTTACTGGATTCAAGTTTGATGCATTCGGACCAACAGAGTACAAAGTAAGCTCCAACATTCAAAAAAAAAAAAGCTGCACTACAAGGACATTCTGCTGTACAGCAAGCAACTGTAGGACTTCCCACAGAGAGTACAACACATGACAAGATAAAAATAAATTAAAGATTTTCACTGGAAAAAAAAAAAAGAAAAAGATAAAAATTCCTATATTTTACGTGAAAAAATACTAATACTAACAATAAAATCAAACTGATAAAAAAAAAATCTGTAAAGAACCCTTATAAGCGTTTCAAATAAAAAGACCAGAGCTTGTGAGGACATGGCAATAGAAGGTAAATTCTCCTGGTGGCCTTGACAACAGGAAATTAACTTCACCACACGCTGTACAATGGTTCCTTCCAGAGCAGGCTACAGATAAAATAAAATCCAGGATAAATCAATCACCCCACTGCTATATAAAGCAAGGAGAGAAGGAGTGAAACTGTGGCTTGCTGAGATGCCGACTTGACGCTGGAAAAACAGGAGGCTACAAACAGCATCTCATCCAAAGCTGGAACATCTCAGCAGGCTGCAGTCTTCCCAGCGCAATGAACGACCGGTATTCCCCAGATGTATGTTTTATGTGTATATTAAATAAAACATCTCATCTCTCTAGGCTGCTGGTGTGGAAACTTTCTGGAAGGCAGGCAGGAGTTCTGAAGATGCTAAAAGTAACCTGAGTCTTTTTTGTGTGCTGTGTTCAGGTAAGAAAAACACTGCAGAAAATTGGCAATTTCAAGGAAGACATTATATTGGCCATAGCCCGCTTGTAAAATATTTTCTCTTCCTGTGTAGCCAACCCATTGTTCTGTCTGCCCTGTCAAATAACTATTATGTTGTAAAGAATTGAACTCTACTTTATATGCTTATATCTATTTCTTTTTGATGACTCCAGCTCCTACAATATATTGTGTGTCACCTTAAAACACATTTTTAGCTTTACAAATACTCTAGGTTACCATTCATGGTTGATTTATGCTAAGAAATGGCTCATTTCCCTTTCATTCCCCATTGTAAATGCTACTGTCAACCCTCACACTGCAGTGTTCTGTGGCTGAAGAGCTGAGTAACAGCCACACCCCTCAACACAAGTGTCCTCACACAGACTTGTATTGCACAGAATGGTATGTCTGATACATTACATAATATAATTAGGTATAACCTTGGTCTCTTTTGATTTACACATTTATATTTAGACTCCTGGCAAAGCAGCTGTAACATGGAGGTAAGACTATGGAGGATGTTGGTTCAAAGCCTGCCTACCTTTCTCTTGTTCTGGCTCCTGTTCTTTTGAGAGTCATTTATCTTTTTCTGTGACCTTAATTGGGCCTTATATCTTAGTGCAACCTCAGAACCCCACCTAACAACCACTAGTTTCTGAAATATAAGATGTCAGAACTTCTTTGTAAAAATGGTGTGATATTTGGGGATGTCTAGCTCAGTGGTAGATGTGTTTTCAGTGAGTTCACAGCCAACATGAACTTCAGTTTAAGGGTGTGGTAGCCCACTTTTATTGAAAGTAACAACATTTTAATACATGCATGGGTTGCCAACACAGGGGTTCTTCTCCCAAAAATTACAACACAAACAAAAATGCCAAGCCACCTGGCTAACAAGGCTCATTCAGCCTTGGTCGCAGTACAAAGCTGCACAGGCCCACTCCTGGACTCTAGGAAGGGTTCTCCTGACACTCCAGGCTTTCACACTCCTCCAAGACTCACGGTCCACTCTGGTCCCCCTGACTCTCTCTTCCAGTTCTCTCAGCTATGGTCTCCCTGACTCTCTCAGCTGGCCCAACTCTCTCAGTCCACTGACCTGGAACCTCTCCCACATGGAGTGCCATCTCAAGGATATTGCCTTAAACGGTAGCACACCTCCCTCCTGGCTGCAGCAACTGCTCCAACAGCAACTCCCCTGAGCTATGCTCAGATCTGCCTTATAATGAGTCTGTGCACCTGGACACACACACAACCTGCA
Source organism: Lithobates sylvaticus (assembly GCA_028564925.1). Lineage (NCBI taxonomy): Eukaryota > Metazoa > Chordata > Amphibia > Anura > Ranidae > Lithobates > Lithobates sylvaticus. The sequence continues at coordinate 481,514,338 of CM053028.1, forward strand.
GAACTTCTGGAAAGCCCAGACACATGACTGAAGACTCCATCCCTCCCAATGCTCTTTGAAGTCTTCAAGTTTCCAGCCCCAATCCAGACTTACAAAATCCAGAGAAAACTTAAAGCATAGCTTTCTCTGCTCACAAACCTTCTGCTGGGACTTCTTAAACTGCCTCTTTGAGAGTTCTGTGTCCATTTTACCCTAATTTTCACAGATGCCAGGGCTCTCACTCTCACAAAGGAGGCGTCACGTTTGTTCCATTCCTCATCACAGTGTAGCTCTCCCAAGCCTCCCAGATTTCAGTTGATGTAAAGAGGATTATGGAACTTTACTACAAATGTGTATTACAGGTAATTACATGAGGTATGTTTAAAACATAGGGTAGCATGATGACTTAGTGATTAGTACTCTGACCTAGCAGTCATGGAGCCCTGACATCAAAACGACATAGCCTCACTGTCCTAAGTGAACACCGCAAACCAAAACAGCTTCAAGTGCGCGAGAGATAGAAAAGCAGCCTCGGCCCTAGCTACTCAGAAAGGCGCCACCATGACAAGTTACGCCTTGCCTCTGGGGCTTTGTCATAGAGGTATTGCGTCGAAAAAGTTTGCAAGTATCAATACATCATCAGCCACTATGCAGTAAAATGGATCACAGATGTGAAACAATGAAAAAGAAAGTTAACAAAATAGGAAAGTGACAGCTGGGCTCCCCATGTTAGGTGTTGTTAAATGGAATGTTAAGTAGGGTACACACTAAAAGAAAATCGGGTGAACAATCGTCTTAATTTCCTAGTTTCACAGCAAATCGGAACCGATGAACGATAATGCGTACCAAAAGTTCTCATACGACAAAGGCTTTTTTTGGTTGTTTATTGTTTCTGATCAAGTGCAGTCTTTCGTTTCTGATTTTTCTTGTACGAAAATGGTACACATACAAGAAACATTTTGGAGATTGTCCCTTTGGGAATTTTTTCACAAAAAAAATGAGCCTTTAATTCTCGCTCTCTTGTAAAAATGGTAAATAAATAAAAAATAAAAAATGGAAATGAAAATGAAGATGAAAACAAGCATGAGAAAAACACTAAACAAATACTAAAGTTCCTTGGATGAAAATGTTCAAGGAATGAAAAAAATTGAAATGCAAGTAAAAAAATGTATATGTCTACAAAACTTTATTCAAACAATGGTTAAAAGTATATATTAAAAAAAAAAAATTGATAATCATCCATTTCTTGGAAGGCAATCAATAAGGATGGCAGAAGATATTTAAAGGAACATAACCTATATTACCAAAAGTATTGGGATGCCTGCCTTTACACGCACATGATTTTTAATGGCATCCCAGTCTTAGTCCATAGGGTTCAATATTGAGTTGGCCCACCCTTTGCAGCTATAACAACCTCAACTTTTCTGGGAAGGCCGTCCACAATGTTTAGGAGTGGGTCTATGGGAATGTTTGCCAATTCTTCCAGAAGCACATTTGTGAGGTCAAGCACTGATGTGGATGAAAAAACCTGGCTCGCAGACTCTGCTCTAATTCTTCCCAAAGATGTTTCTCCACCCCAAACTCGCTCATCCATGTCTTTATAAACCTTGTTTGTGCACTGGTGCGCAGTCATGTTGGCCATCCCCAAACTGTTTCCACCAAGTTGGAAGCATGAAATTGTACAAAATGTCTTGGTATGCTGACACCTTAAGAGTTCCCTTCACTGGAACTAAGGGGCCAAGCCCAAGTCCTGAAAAACAACCCCCACACCATAATTCCCCTTCACCAAATGATTTGGACCAGTGCACAAAGCAAGGTACATAAAGACATGGAAATGAATTAGCCTACTGATGTGGAAAGGAGACTAGCGTTCCACCTGCTGGCTGGAAATAATAGTACATGATATTGATTCACAACATTGGGTATTTACCAGATTAGAAAAAACACTTGTTACATGGCAACCTTGGGTGACATATGCCCACCCATCTCGATTCGATCCAACACTGCTCTCGGTTTAAGACACTTCCAACCCCCCCCCCCTCTTCTCCTTTCACCTCTTTATCTTTCTGAACTATACCTCTTCCCTGCTCTTGTCTTTCTACATTCATGTTGCTTTCTTTTCTACCCATTCCAATTCCGTACTCCTTTCTTCTCCACATCTTTTCTCCTGATTTCCCGACTCACGATTTAGCCTCTGCCGGGAATGAGCACTAGCTGTGAAAACCGCTTTCTTCTTATTCTTTTTCTTTTATCACTGCATACAGATATAAGCCTTTTTGATCCCACATATGTTACACGAGACTCAGCAAACTAAAAAACATGTAATTGTAGATAACTGTGCTATTATGAGCTCAGGATCTACCGGACCTACTTGATTGCCCCTGAATTCTTAGGAAGTGGTGCAATTCCTTAGGTCCCCAACAAACATCCTTTTTGATAACTGAACTGTATGTAAGGACATTTACATGACCTGTTTATTACTGTTTTTGTATTAATTTATTGATCTGTATTCTTAATAAAACCCTTTGTACAAGAAAAAAACACTTGTTGATTTTGGAAATGTACATAGTGGGGTTGATTTAGTAAAGGCCAGCAGACTGTGTATTTTGCAAGTGCAGTTGCTCCAGAGCTTAGTAAATGAGGGGAAGCTTCACTTTGCAAAGAATACCCAATCCCATGCAAAGAAAAGAAACTGCATTATGCTTGCACATGGAGTCAGCAGAGCTGCCCCTCATTTACCAAGCTTAAAGCAACTGTACTTGCAAAGAGTGCAGTCTATTTGTCTTTAGTATATCAACCTCAATGTATTTGGATGTTCAGTTCATGTCAATGAAAAAATAACACTGCAGCTCCCCGATGCTACAATAACAACAGGTAGAGTTTACTCTGTGCAGCCATGTGCAAGACATTTTAATTGTTTTTTTAAGAATGCATAGATGCATTTATTAGTGCAGTGGTTTATACCTGCCTAAAGCCGGCCATAGGCAGATTGAAATTCAGTCGGTTCAGCAAGAATTGCGATCCATCTATGGGCAGGCTGGTTGTACTAAAGGCCCGTACACACGATCGGACTTTTTTGACAACCAACATGCAAGTTAGCTGTTTTGGACCAACATCCGACCGTGTGTACGCTCCATCGGACCAACTTTTTCCAGGTTTCATCGGACTTTTGTTGGCTGTGCGAACAGACCAACTTTCTGCCAACAAAAGTCTGATGGACCAAAGTCCGACCGTGTGTACACAAAACCAACGGACTTTTGTACAAACCAATGCAGAACCAATGCAAAAGATCAGACAACAATACAGAAGTTGACCAAAGGTGGCGGTAAAGAGCAGAAAAACCAAGTGATTTGGTGAAAGTTGGCTGAAAAAGTCCTGCCGTGTGTATGCAATACCAACTTGGGGCCAACGCCCTTTGGACAAAAATACACAGGAAAGTTGGTCCACGGTCCGATCGTGTGTATGAGGCTTAAAGTTGATCCATTAATTTTAGTAAAACCAGCCTGTCTTTGTTTTTTCCCCGACTATAGTCACCGGCAGTGATCACTGTGTTCTGCCAGTGGGTAAGGCCCCCTGTGCTGCCCACCGGCAGAACACAGCAGTGCTGCGGGAGAGATTCCCCATCAACACTGACTGTGTTGATGGGGGAAATTAGCAATTTTATTGTATTTTGTTTCAACCGGGAGCTGAAAGAAAGAAAATTGCATAATGTATAGCTTACCTTAGTATTTAAGTTCATTATTAACGATCTCTTAAAGTCGTACAAAGGAAATTGGATAATATATAATCAACATTTTACTAACACTAGTCTTATCTCCCCTCAACCCCTTTTGAATGGCAGGGAAACAAAACATCCAATTAATTCCTTCCATGTTTAGAGCCCAGGTGTCATTCTCTTTCTTGACAATGTATAAAATGAATACCAGCAATAACAGAACTTCTCCCAGCAACAGAAAGCAAAGGTTAACCACGGGCACAGCTGTGTAATTAAGCTGATAAAGACTTGCTGGATTTGAAGTTGCTTATTGAGTAGTCGTGCACAAGTTCACGAAGAGCTTTACAAATTATATTGCAAACTTAAAAGAAGAATAGACTTCATTTTCTTTTATTGTCATGAAAAGTTTATACACAGCTGCTTGCCTGATTTGTAGATCTTCTATTCAACTCAATGGCATATTAAAAAGGTACTATACTGACCTATTAGCACAGAAGAATGTGTTTATAGCGTACTTCTTAGTTTGTCTGGAAGACATTTAGTGGTTTAACCTGAAGATGAACTCCAGATAAACAGCTAAATACACACATGAAACACATACAGTATATGATGGGCGTTTTACCTGCCAACGGATTTGTATTTCTGTCCATCCAGTCCTGAAATTTATAGAGTTTTTTCAGACACTACATCTGTGTGTGGAAGGACAAGAGACTGAATTTGTCTCTGCTGTAGTTCAGTAACATTTACAGGCCCTCTGAGACTGGACCGTGAAAGGAGAAGCAGAGGACTAATGGGCTCATCTCACTGTTACACAGCAGGTTGAAAAAAGTCCATCTAGTTCAACCAAAAAAAAAAAAAAAAAATACAATCCCATATACACAATCGAGATCCAGAGGAAGGTGAAAAACCCAGCAAAGCATGATCCAATTTGCTACACCGGAGGAAAAAAAATCCTTCCTGATCCCCCGAGAGACAATCGGATTTTCCCTGGATCAACTTTACCTTTAAGGCCCCTTTCAGACCTACGGATCCGTTCTCCCTCCTCCGCTTGCTCAGCGGGGAATCGCTCCGTTGATCCCCGCTGAGCCGGCGGATGACAAGTCCGTCTCTGTACTCCGTGCAGGGATGGACCTGTCAGAGCTCCGCTCTCCCCTATGGGGGGATCGGATGATTATGGACCGCCTGTCTGTTTTCATCCGATCTGATCCTCCAGACCAGGGATCCTCAAACTACGGCCCTCCAGCTGTTGCAAAACTACACATCCCATGAGGCATTGTAAAACTCTGACATTCACAGACATGACTAGGCATGATGGGAATTGTAGTTCCTGAACAACTGGAGGGCCATAGTTTGAAGACCAATGCTCCAGACGAATGAAAAATAGGGTTTGCATCCGTCTGGATTTTGCAGAGCGGATCGGAACGGGGCGGATCGGATGTCAGCGGACATGTCACCACTGACATCTGACGCTCCATAGAGATGTATGGAGCACCAGTTCAGAGACGCCTGAAAAAAATGACAGGCGAATCTGAACAGTCCGCACATGTGAAAGGGGCCTAAATGTTAGTATCTGGTTATATTATGTATATTTAGGAAAGTATCCAGGCCTTTCTTAAAGCAATCTACTGAGCTGGCCAGAACCACCTCTGGAGGGAGTCTATTCCACATTTTCACAGCTCTTTTGCCCCCTACACACGGTCGGATTTTCTGTCGGATCATGTTGTCGGGAAATCTGACCGTGTGTGGGCTTCATCAGACTTTTTCTGTCGGAATTTCCGACGCACAAAGTTTGAGAGCTGGATCTCAAATTTTCCGACAACATAGTCCGATCGCGTCAATTCCGATCGTGTGTAGCCTAGTACGACGGACAAACTGCCACGCATGCTCAGAAGAAATTTGGAGACAAAAGCTATTGGCTACTGGCCTTTAGGTAGTCCCATCGTACGTGTTGTTCGTTACTTCGTTCAGAACGACCGTGTGTGGGCAACACCAGTTTCGGACAAAATCTGTCGGATAATATCCAACAGATTTTGTGGTCGGGATGTCCAACCGTGTGTGTACGGGGCATTACTGTGAAGAAACCTTTCCGTATTTGGAGATATAATCTTTTTTTTTCCCTTCAGACATAAAGAGTGCCCCCTTGTCCTCTGTGATGACCTGAAGTGAATAACTCAACAGCAAGTTCACTATATGGACCACCAATGTATTTGTACATGTTGATCATATCCCCCCTTAATATCCTCTTCTCCAGAGAGAATGAATTCAGCTCCTCTAATCTTTCCTCCATGCTTCTTATCAGTTTGGAGTCACTCTGCTCTCTCCTCTCATCAGCATGTTCCTTGTCAGCACATTAACTTACAGGCTGCTTCTGCAGTTTCTCCCTCTCTCGTTCCCAGCTTGGCTTTATAATGGAATGCAAGAAGCTGATACCATGTTAGATAACTACATTGCTTGCATTTAACAAAAATACATGTAATGATTGGCTAATGAATACAAAGCTGCATTAATTTGTGTCCTTTTTATCTGTCTGAAGTTCAGCTTAAAAGGGACTCCATGATCAAACATCATTAACATTTTTCAAGTTTAATGTATGCATTGTCTAATTAATTCATTTTTGATTTGTGTACCTTTCTAGCATTAATTATTTCAGGGCAGAAACACTTTTCATTTAAATCATTACTAGGGAGAAATCCAATGTAAATTAAAATGACCAGTTTTATTCTTATGCCGCGTACACACGAGCGGATTTTCCGTCAGAAAAATCTTGGATGTTTTTTCCGACGGAATTCCGCTCAAGCTTGGCTTGCATACACACGGTCACACAAAAGTTTGCTTAACTGTCGACCGTCAAGAACGCTGTGACGTACAGCACTACAACGAGCCGAGAAAATTAAGTTCAATGCTTCCGAGCATGCGTCAAATTGTTTCCGAGCATGCGTAGGAATTTTGCGCGTCGGAATTGCTACAGACGATGGGAATTTCCGATCGGAACTTTTCCCAACCAAAAAATTGAGAACCTGCTCTCAATCTTTTGCTGGCTGGAATTTGGCCAGCAAAAGTCAGATGGAGCATTCACACGATCGCATTTTCCGCCCAAAAACTCTCATCAGTCTTTTGCTGGCTGAATTTCCGATCATGTGTACGCAGCATAAGAGTATTAATAACACATTTTGAAGGCTTTATGGGAAAATAGACCAAAAGGTATACAGTCAAGGGACTCAAGAACCTCAATGCCAATGTTTCCATATCGCAGGCAGCTGCTATACGGTTTACCACTGGTAAAAACAAATGCCTGAAAGAGGATCTATCCCTTCCCTAATGCAACCAATAAAGTTTGGCTAGAGTGCTTTTATGTACTTATCTGGGGGTAGCAATGTTTATTCATTACATATACAGGCTCTGCTTTTGCTTAGTAATGCTGCATGATGACAGTGCTTCACCCTTCTTTGGTGAATGTCTGCAGTTTAGGTCTGATCTCAGCAGAAACAACAGACTGAACTTATTACTGGACACACACAGTTAATTTTCCTAGTGCAGTTGCATGTAGTAGCAATTGATCACACAAATTTAGAGTACTGTGCAATCATTAGTGCTTAAAGTGTTACTAAACCCAGGAGCCTGCATTCATTAAATCTGGTCTCCCACAGTACAAAGAACATGAAAATGCAATCGTTTTAGTAAATATAAACAGCTAAATACCCTTTCTCATCAGCAGTATATAGCAGTCTTGTGACGTCTATCAGTGTCTGGTTAAAGCTTGTAGGAGGAGTTTTCATTCTGCACTAATGTCCTATGAGGATGCAGGACCCCTGACCCTCTGTCTGGACAGTGCCGATTGGCCTTGTTCTGATTACATGCACTCCCAAAAAAAAAAACAAGAAAAAAAAACTCTCTAGCAATACACACCAAAGCGGAGCATGTGCAGCTTGGCCTCTGTCATAACAGGAGATAAATTGGGGACTGTGGAAGGAGAGGAACAGAGAAGACAGGATCAAACAGCCTTTTTACACAATGCAGAGGAATAACACCCTTAGGTTCCACAGTGAGTATAACAAGCATGCTTTACTACACATACATACTGATATTACTGTTGTGGGTTTAGTAACACTTTAATTGCTAGTATATTCTACACTCTTTAGGGAGTCATTTTTTGCATATGTAAGATGCACAGTGCCTTAGAAGCTAGCACTTCTGCTTTGCAACACTGGGGGTCCTCAGTTTGAATCCCAGTCAGGATACTATCTTCAGGGTTTCTTCCCAGTAATCTGGTTCCCTCCCACACTCCAAAGACATGCGGATAGGTTAATTGGCTTCTGTCCAAACCGGTGGTAGTACGAGGACTGTAACGAAAGTAATGCAAAAGTGGGCTTTATTACCTTAGATAGGTTGTTCAAATTTCCCATGTTAAAAAGTAACTTTGGGGGAACGTGTCCGGGTGTGAGCCACAGCAGACGTGTCTGAGAGAAGCTCCAGTAATCCTGATCCCTCGCCTTCCATGCTTAAAAAACCTGGCGAGCCTCCAAACCTCCTCTGGCAGTTCGCTCGATTTGATAGTGTTAATCCAGCCACGGTAGGCTCCATACACCCACGTCTTGACCATCCTGATCCTAATCCATCGCCATCCTTGCTGAAAAAAAGCTTGGTGAGCCTCCAAATCTCCTCTGGCAGTTCATCCACATCTGTTAATCCACTGCAGCAGTATAGGGGTCTGCCTGGCTGAACTTGCCTGCCCTTACTGACCGCGGGCTCCTGGGGCCCTGCGACCAGGACTATCATACAGGCCTCCATCCTGACGGTCTACTCTGGGCCTCACCCCCCCCCCCCCCCCCGGATTCCAGCACACAGGCCTGCAATCCTCGCCCATCCCCTCATTCCAGTATAAGGGGCTGCTTGACTGAACTGCCTGTCAGCACCGACAGTGGACTTTAGAGGTCCTGTGACAGCAGCTATCTTGGCTGTTCCTGCAGATGCTGGGGGTATTCTACCAGGGTAAAGTCTAGTCTCCTGCATTGCGGTCTCCTTCCAATGCATAACCCCTGCAGATGTCTTCAAAGAAAAAAAGACTACCAAATCTAAACACATTACTTCAGCTGCCACCGACCTTTTCTACGCGGCCTGAAGCCTTCATGGTTGGGAGGCTACAAACCTTGCTGACTGAGTTGGAAATGGATCCCAGGGAGGTCTCAGGGGTGGAGGAATCTGCCCCGCTGCTTCAAGACAGCACAGCCATGATCCTCGCCGCGATTGAACAAAGCAGGACCTCACTGCTGGTACGCATAGATCACCTTGCAGAAGAATGCAATCTTATACGGAACGACTTGGGCAAAATAAGGGGGAGGATGACCGAAACGGAGACCAGAGTATCCACCACAAGATCCTACCACCACTCATGTCACCTCCATAGCAGAGTTGCAGTGCACAGTACAGACCCTTGATATTGTCCTTATTCCTAAACCTGGCAAAGATAAATCTAAATGCGCCTCTTATAGGTTGATTTCTTTGCTAAATTATGATCTCAAAATTTTAACCAAACTCTTAGCAACTGGGTTGCAAACGATCCTCTCGTCTCTGGTTAATATCGATCAAAGTGGTTTCATACATACCTAGACAGAGTTTTTACACATTTACAGCTACCTCAGTCTTATTCCTCCACTAGGGTCCTGGTGGCGTTGGACATAGAGAAGGCATTTTACTCGGTGGCCTGGCCTTATATATCCTCAGTTTTAGAAAGCCATGGGTTTTGGGGTTGGGTTCCGTGGGTGGATGGAAATCTTATATAAAGCACAGATTAAGTTGGGCAGTGTTCTCTTACCCCCCTTTATAGTCAGAAAAGGTATGAGGCAAGGCTGCCCGTTATCGCTGGCTCTTTTTGCCTTGGTGATGGAGCCACTTGCCTCGGCCCTCCGACAGGCTACCCTGGTTAGGGGCATCCAAGTTGGTACCATTCATAAAAAATTGTCCATGTATGCAGACGATCTTACTCTATTTTTAAATGACCCTGTCCCTTCTCTTCATGAGACCCTGTGTATTCTCTCCAGTTTCACTAAATGCTCCGGCCTCAAGGTTAATTGGGACAAATCTCAAATATTACCAATTGACGATGCAGCCAAGTCTCTAGTGGATCCCAACCTCCCTTTACTATGGACCAACAAAATTAAATACCTTGGTATTTACATTTCATCATCCTCTCCGATTACTATGCATTAAATCTAGCCCCATTGATACAAAATATGAAGAATAGACTAAGGGCGTGGGCTCATCTCCCCTTATACCTGATCGGGCGAATCAATTTATTAAAGATTAAACTTTTGCCTGTATTTCTATATGTTCTCAGACATTCCCAGCAGCCTGCCTGGGTTCTTACAAGGCATTGTGGAACCTGATCTATCGTGGGCCCTGTGCACCCCCCCCCCCCCCGACGATGACTATGAAGGCTGTTGCGAAAGCATGGCTAGTAGCCAATTCTCTGTGCCCTGGACATATTTCACCACATAATCCTCTTTGGTTTAATCCGAAGCTGTCAGAGTTTATGTTAATACCTAACTCCAGTCTGTGGGCACTTAAAGGTATTAAATATGTGGACCAAATATGTTCTGGGGGCCAACTACAAAGCTTTGATGAACTAAAACAAAAATACAACCTCCCTAACTCACATCAGTTTGGTTTCTGCAACTAATGCCCCGTACACACGGTCGGAAAATCCGACCACAAAATCCATCGGATTTTTTCCGACGGATTTAGTCCGACACTGGTGTTGCATACACACGGTCGGACAAAGTTGTCGGAAAATCCGATCATTCTGAACGTGGTGACGTTTGTTGCCTACGACGGGACTACGTAGAGGCTAGTAGCCAATAGCTTTGGTCTTGTAATGTGATCTGAGCATGCGTGGCACTTTGTCCGTCGGAATTCGCTACACACGATCGGAATTGGTGTGATCGGACTTTGTTGTCGGAAAATTTTTAGAGCAGGAGATACAACTTTGTCCGTCGAACAATCCGATGGAAAATGTCCGATGGTGCCTACACACGGTCGGAATTTCCGACAACATTGTCCGATAGGACAGAATCCATCGGAAAATCCGACCGTGTGTATGGGGCTTTTCAATACTCAATTTGAGCATTCCCAAGTAGCCCTATACACATCGACTGTGGAAGATTTGCTAAGGGATGAATCTATGTTCAAGCCCTTGTCCAGAAATTTATAAAACGTTACTGCCCAACGTGCACATGGGACTAGAAGCTCTAAAAGCTAATTGGGTGGGGGATTTCCCTGAAATGGACACGGAAGAGTGGGAAGACCTATGAGAATGCTCATTCTCGCAACTGGTCTTGGCCAGGGACAGACTGGTCCAGTTCAAAATTATGTATAGAGTGTACACCTACACAAAACACACCCATCTATTTTAGATTCCTGCTGGAAGTGTGCCACGCCTGCGGCTGACTTCATACATATTTTTTGGCGCTGTTCCCTGGTCGAGACCTTTTGGAATGAGGTTACCACATTCATTTGGACAGTCACTACAGTTCAGATTCCATTGAGGGTTGAAATAGGTTTGCTGGGGCTTGTAGATCCATTGGCTCCTAGCCGAGAAGTTAGAACTCTTTTGGGGATACTACTTTATGAAAACGTCTGGTCAACTCAGCCCTGCCATTATACAAAACCACCTATCTGTCTAGAGGTTATGTCAAGAAATTTCATAAAGTGTGGAACATTTGGGTGGAATCCACTTACTTAATGCTGATTCTTCGAATGACTAGTTAACACTTGGATAGGTAATTAACGGTATATATTTTTGTACAACTCTAGATTTATGCTTCATTAGAGGGAGTCTTTCCTGACACTTAAGATGTGGGAGAGTGTGTATTTTCATAAATGCCCAAGTTAGCTCTGTAGGATGTTTGGAGAGGGAGAGTGGCCAATAAGAATCCTAATATTTCAGTCTGCGCGAGAGGTTAGAGCGTACCAGCTTTTCGATAGTTTAGAGTGCCTTGATTTTAGCTAGGTTGTTTTTATTGTGTTTTTTATTGTGCTTTTGTTTTGTTTTTTTGTTTTCTGCTATGCAATTGAGCCTGAGTATGCCCAATAGGCTATGTTAGTTACTGTTAACTTTGGAAACCTGCAATAAAAATAATAGAAAAAAAAAATGTACTTCCTCTTCATTGCTGGTAAATAATGGATTCCAAACAGAAGCAACATGCTGTCATCGAGTTCCTGATGAAAGACGGTTGCAGACTGTCTGACATCCACAGAAGTCTACACAATGATTTTGAAACGGACTCTATTGACAAAAGAAACATGCACAGATGGGTGTAGACACTTAATCCCTCCATGATGCAGGATAAAACAAATCCTAACACCTGAACACAGTTTTGCAACTTTGTCATGGGTTAACAAAATTGCACAAATCATTGCAACTACTTCATGTATTCAGGTGAATTATACCTTGTTTCATGACCCAGTTCACATTGATGCGTTGTGGGATTCACAGTGATTCCTGTGCGTTACCCGCACAGCATCACAATCACAACTTGCTGCTGCAAACTGCTGCGGGTGTCATTGTTAACACCACCCCAAAAATGGTTCACAAAACACAGTGCGGTTCCAGTGTGGCATTCCCCCTTGTTGTGCTGGTGCGGCGCAATTTAAGCCATAAACAAAATGATTGGGCTCATATCGCATTGTAAACAATTGAATGTGATTTGAACAGTAATGCGGTGTGATTCCTGTCTAAATGACATGTGGTTCCCCGCACCACATCAGTATGAACCGGGACTTAGTGGTAAATGGTAATGGCTATCTCCTGATTTCTTTTTTTTTATCAAATGAAAAACTGGCAGACTTTAGCTGTATATTTCTTGATATTACCATAACCTACTGCCAAAGACCAACCCAAAATACATTCTCCTGCTCCTGACTATTGCAGTGATAAAACATGTTAGATCTTGTTTGCACCCATGGTAGGGCCCAGAAACAATAGTGCACATTTTGCTTTTTATATATACCTAACACACATTGATACTGCTATTAAATGCATTTTTTTTTACCTTTGACCGTAACTTAGATCAAACCCTGATCTACAGTGCCTTGCGAAAGTATTCGGCCCCCTTGAACTTTTCAACCTTTTGCCACATTTCAGGCTTCAAACAAAGATATAAAATTTTAATTTTTTGTGAAGAATCACCAACAAGTGGGACACAATTGTGAAGTGGAACGAAATCTATTGGATATTTTTAAACTTTTTTAGCAAATAAAAAACTGAAAAGTGGTGTGTGCAAAATTATTCGGCCCCTTTACTTTCAGTGCAGCAAACTCACTCCAGAAGTTCAGCGAGGATCTCTGAATGATCCAATGTTGTCCTAAATGACTGATGGTGATAAATAGAATCCACCTGTGTGTAATCAAGTCTCTGTATAAATGCACCTGCTCTGTGATAGTCTCAGGGTTCTGTTGAAAGCGCAGAGAGCATCATGAAGACCAAGGAACACACCAGGCAGGTCCGTAATACTGTTGTGGAGAAGTTTAAAGCTGGATTTGGATACAAAAAGATTTCCCAAGCTTTAAACATCCCAAGGAGCACTGTGCAAGCAATCATTTTGAAATGGAAGGAGTATCAGACCACTGCAAATCTACCAAGACCTGGCTGTCCCTCTAAACTTTCAGCTCAGACAAGGAGAAGACTGATCAGAGATGCAGCCAAGAGGCCCATGATCACTCTGGATGAACTGCAGAGAACTACAGCTGAGGTGGGAGAGTCTGTCCATAGGACAACAATCAGTCGTACACTGCACAAATTTGGCCTTTATGGAAGAGTGGCAAGAAGAAAGCCATTTCTCAAAGATATCCATAAAAAGTCTCGTCTAAAGTTTGCCACAAGCCACCTGGGAGACACACCAAACATGTGGAAGAAGGTGCTCTGGTCCGATGAAACCAAAATCAAACTTTTTGGCCACAATGCAAAACGATATGTTTGGCGTAAAAGCAACACAGCTCATCACCCTCAACACACCATCCCCACTGTCAAACATGGTGGTGGCAGCATCATGGTTTGGGCCTGCTTTTCTTCAGCAGGGACAGGGAAGATGGTTAAAATTGAGGGGAAGATGGATGCAGCCAAATACAGGACCATTCTGCATGAAAACCTGTTGGAGTCTGCAAAAGACCTGAAAGTGGGACGGAGATTTATCTTCCAACAAGACAATGATCCCAAACATACAGCAAAATCTACAAAGGAATGGTTCACAAATAAACGTATCCAGGTGTTAGAATGGCCAAGTAAAAGTCCAGACCTGAATCCAATTGAGAATCTGTGGAAAGAGCTGAAAACTGCTGTTCACAAACTCTCTCCATCCAACCTCACTGAGCTCGAGCTGTTTTGCAAGGAAGAATGGGCAAGTATTTCAGTCTCTCGATGTGCTAAACTGATAGAGACATACCCCAAGCGACTTGCAGCTGTAATCGCAGCAAAAGGTGGCTCTACAAAGTATTAACGCAAGGGGGCCGAATAATTTTGCACGCCCCACTTTTCATTTTTTTATTAGTTAAAAAAGTTTCAACAATCCAATAGATTTCGTTCCACTTCACAATTGTGTCCCACTTGTTGGTGATTGTAAAAAAGTTCTGCCCGCTATTGCATTACTTTTGGTACAACCCTTGTGTATGAGTTATAGAGATCTTAGACTGTAAGCTCCTTGAGGGTGGAGACTGATGTGAATGTACAGCATGTAAAGCGCTGCGTAAACGGTTGGTGCTGTATAAATACCAGTTATAAATAAATAAGTAGGAATCGATCAGAACTAGCAATTTATTGCCCAGCCCATTTTGGAAGGTAGCTTACATTTCTGTAAGAGTGAAGCCTCATACACACGATCGGACCTTGCACCAACTTTCCCGTGGATTTTTGTACAAAGGGCATTGGCCCCAAGTTGGTATTGCATACACACGATCGGACTTTTTAGGCAACAAACATGAACGTAGTGATGTTTCAACGTACTGACGACACTTCAAAAGAGGACGTTCGAATACTCCTGCGCCACCTTTGGTCAACTTCTGTATTGTTGTCTGATCTTTTTCATTGGTTCTGAGCATGCGTGTTTGTACTTTGTACAAAAGTCCGATGGTTTTGTGTACACACGGTTGGACTTTTGTTGGCAGAAAGTTGGTCCATTCGCACAGCCAACAAAAGTCGGATGAAAACTGAAAAAGTTTGTCCGATGGAGCGTACACACGGTCAGATGTTGGTCCAAAACAGCTAATTTGCATGTTTGTTGTCAAAAAGTCCGATCGTGTGTACGGCCTTAAGTATTTCAGATTTGTTCATGAACTACATGTCAAAATATGAGTGTGAAAAAAAAATGTAAAAGTGAAATAAAGAATTCCTTTCAGGTAAATGTTACAAGAAGTGAGAACATGCTTTTACTGAAAGTACATACTGTAGCATCCCTTTAAATCTTTAGTACTATTGTGATAATCAACATTTACTTCCTATGCTGAGAAAAGTTACAGTTTCTTTATGAAATTCAAACAATAAGGTTTTGAAAAACAATGAAAGTTTTGTTTCTTATTTTCTAAACTCTTTTAGGCAGAATTCTCTGACATATAATCCCAGAACACAACACTATGGAGAAACTGCAGGACATCCATTAGGCACACAACGTAAAAAAAACACCACTTTTACAGGCATTTGACTTGAAAAAGCACCATTTATAGGCACTTACAGGCTGAAAAATCAAAACAAAAAAAACACTGCCTGCGTGTTGAGGAGAGGGGTGTGTGAGCAAACAAAAACGTGAATCATGCATAAATACGTCTAAACACTAGACACATTTAAGCACGCTTGCATGTTATTGCATTCTAATGGCTAAAATAAATTAAAGCAGAACTCCGGGATTTTCAAAAAATTCCCCATTAGTACACTCCCCACACAAAACACTAAACAGTTATTACATTTGTGAAATTTCTTACCATTTAAGAGATATGTCTAATTTAATTTTCAGGAAGTCAGCTCTGTGATTCAAAAAATGCATCATCTATTCTGGCAGGGAGGATCTCTTATGAGAGTGATTGCATCATATCCTCTTCTCTCTCTAACTGTAATCAGACTGCATTTCCCATGAATCCTTGGGATGGGAGTGAATATGGGAGGTACACTAGGCTTGTACATGTAAATGTGAACTCGCCCATTTCAACATAAATCACACCCTTTATTCTGCAGCCAGCAAGCCGTACATAACACACGGTATGATAGGTTACAGCCTTATAAATGCAAAGAATTGTAATATAAATGCATATTAATATAATATTAATTTAATGCATTTAATAAATACATTTAAATTAAATTAATACATTTAATATAAATGCAAACCAGTGAAGCTCATCAGTGTCCACCAGTGCCGCATGTCAGGTACCACCAGTGCTGAATGTCAGGTACCACCAGTGCCGAATGTCAGGGACCACCAGTGCCGAATGTCAGGGACCACCAGTGCCGAATGTCAGGGACCACCAGTGCCGAATGTCAGGGACCACCAGTGCCGAATGTCAGGGACCACCATGTCAGGGATCACCAGTGCCGAATGTCAGGGACCACCATGTCAGGGATCACCAGTGCCGAATGTCAGGGACCACCATGTCAGGGTCAGTTTTTCAGCAAGTTCAGAAAGCTATTACAGAGTAACTACAGAGCTCAGAAGAATATGGATGGCACAGTTGGTGAAGGTAGGTGATCAGCAACAAGGACATGAAAAAAAAAAAAAAAAAAAAAATGTCCGGAGTTCTGCTTTTTATTGTCTGCCCAATAGAATGCAGGGACCACCAGTGCGATTGTCAGGGACCACCAGTGCCGCTTGTCAGGGGCCACCATATCAGGGACCACCAGTGGCTCTTGTCAGGGGCCACCATATCAGGGACCACCAGTGGCTCTTGTCAGGGACCACCCTGTCAGGGATCACCAGTGGCTCTTGTCAGGGAAAACCAGTGGCTCTTGTCAGGGACCACCATATCAGGGACCACCAGTGGCTCTTGTCAGGGACCACCATGTCAGGGATCACCAGTGGCTCTTGTCAGAGACCACCATGTCAGGGATCACCAGTGGCTCTTGTCAGGGACCACCAGTGGCTCTTGTCAGGGACCACCAGTGGCTCTTGTCAGGGACCACCAGTGGCTCTTGTCAGGGACCACCAGTGGCTCTTGTCAGGGACCACCAGTGGCTCTTGTCAGGGACCACCATGTCAGGGATCACCAGCGCCGAATGTCAGGGACCACCATGTCAGGGTAAGTTTTTCAGCAAGTTCAGCAAGCTATTACAGAGTACCTACAAAGCTCAGAAGAAAATGGATGGCGCAGTTGGTGAAGGTAGGTGATCAGCAACAAGGACATGAAAAAAATTAAAATTGTCCGGAGTTCTGCATTTTATTGTCTGCCCAATAGAATGCATAAACGCATGCTAGGAGAATAGGATCTGAACAAACACTCTGTGTGCATGGGGTCTTATAAGTATTCAATACAATTTCAATTAACAAAACAAACAGCGTTTACGAAGGGAAAATGACCAATGTTTAGACATGAATTCCGCAGGAAATCAAACACGGGTCTACACAGGAAGCTGGAAAACTCAATTAAGAAATAGTGCTGTTATCTTTCTGGTCATGCAGTTTGGAAAAGGTATATAAATCACAAGGCAAAACAGTTACTTTCTCTCACTTTAACATGCAGATTTTAAATCCCATGCCAAAGCATTTTATCAATTGAAGGGTTAGAGCCTCTATCAGGTTTCTGCTGCTGTTTGTGTCCCTACTCTGGAGATTTCCTGTCTATTCTTGTTGGATTAGAAGATTCCTACCAGTGCTTTTATTATGGCTCGTACACACTATAAGAAAATTGGGCGAACATTTTCGTCCGAGGAACAATCGGACGATTTTCTAACTTTGGACAGCAGATTCCGTCCTTCTGAAGTAAAATTTCCAAAGGGAAAATCAGCAAAAATGTTCTCGTACAGGAACAGAACAATTTTGGTTTAATGTGTACCATTTTCGTACAAGAAATATCAGATATGAAAGACTGCGAACGATCAGAAACAACAAATAATAAAAAAAAAGCCTTTGTCATATGAACATTTTCGTACATTATTTATATCCTCAGTTCTGACTTGTTGTGAAACATTGAGGAATACCGGCCGATTGTTCACCCGATTTTCCCATAGTGTGTACTATTACTCAAGGTGTACTGTCAAGGTGACAACCACACCCTCTACTTCTTTTACAGGATCAGTGACTCAGGGAAAATCTCCCCAAATCAATCACAGACAGAAATAAAAGCCTGACCAATATTAAAAGCATATTCCACCTTTTGAACAAAAATGTATAAACTGCATCCACGTTAAAAAAAAAAAAAAAAAAATATGTGCAGTTTGGTGTGTATTGCTAGAGAGGTTTTTTTTTTTTCTTGGGAATGTGCATGTGATTAGCACAGGGCCAATCAGCACTGTTCAGACAGAGGGTCAGGGGTCCTGCATTCTCATAAGACCATCATGGGAAAATGAAAACTCCTCCTACAAGCTTTAACCAGACACTCATAGACATCAAAAGACTGCTCTAACTGCTGATGAGAAAAGGTATTTAGCAGTTTATATTTACTAAAATAATTGCATTTCCATGTTCTATGTACTGTGGGGGGGGGGGGGGGGCATACATAGTGAATGCAGGGTCCTGGGTTTAACAGTTAAGTTATAGAACTGGAGTGAGCAGGTGTCTACAGTAACTTTACACCTATTTTAATGTAAGATGTATATGCTTTCATTGAGGGGAGGACTTCCCTCCCCTCCTTTGTCATGATCTTTTTGTATTTTGTGAACTTTTATTTCCTCAATAAAAAGGTTATAAAAGCCCAAAAAAACAAAAAGTCTACAATTGCGGTGCTGTCAACACACTTGTGCTCCATTGAGATGTACGAGTCCCTCTGCCGTGGTAGAAGATGGGACATGTAGTCTTTGCATTCACAGGTCCTATAAATGAATGTCAATGGATGTTCAAATTCAATATAAAATAGGTGAAACACCCTGCAATTCATGTTTCATGTTAAATGCTAAATATGGTTATACATGCAACATGATCAGAAGTTTGGACAATACTTTTAACGCTTCCCCACTTGGGGGTTGGTCTTTATAAACAGCGGATTGTAGCACACTGCTGGCAATTAACTAACCTTTCTGATTTGTTATCATGGTAAATGTTATGTGCCATATTAACCACTTAATTACTAGCCGCCGCAGTTATTCTGCAGCAGATTGGCTCTCCTGGGCGAATCACCATCCTGGTGCGTCGAACGCTTTAAGAGCTCAAGGGGGTGTGCATACGCCGCTGGAGGCATGTGCACAACACCGTAGCCCATACGCGTGGTCGGCGGTCACGATGCCCGCTGGCCATGCGCATTCGCTCCTGACAGACAGAACAGAGATCTGTCAATGTAAACAGACAGATCTCCATTCTGTGAGGGGAGGAGAGACAGATCTGCTGCTCCTAAAGATTAGGAACAGCGATCGGTTTCCTCCTCCAGACAGTCCCACCCCCCACAGTGAGAAAACACACGAGGGAATGCATTTAACCCCTTGATCGCTGCTAGTGTTCCCCAGTGCCAGTGACATTTATACAGTAATCAGTGGTTATTTTTTGCTCCGATCGCTGTATAAATGTCAATGGTCCCAAAAAAGTGGCAGATTTGCTGCAATGTCGCAGTCCCACTAAAAATCACTGATCACTGCCATTACTAGTAAAAAAAAAAAAAAAATGCCATAAATCTATCCCCTATTTTGTAGACGCTATAACTTTTCCCCAAACCAATATACACATATTGCAATTTTTTTTCTACCAAGACTATGTAGAAGAATATATATTGGCCTAAACTGATGAAGAAATTTGTTTAATTTTTTTGAGGGGTATTTATCCTAGCAAAAAGTAAAAAAAAATTTTTTTTTTTAAATTGTCACTCTTTTTTTGTTTATAGTGCAAAAAATAAAAACCGCAAAGGTGATCCAATACCACCAAAAGAAAGCTCTATTTGTGAAAAAAAAAAAAAAGAATATGTAAATTTTGTTTGGGTCCAGCGCTGCACGACTGCGCAATTGTCAGTTAAAGCAATTCAGTGTTGTACTGCAAAAAATGGCCTGGTCATTCAGGGGGCAAATCCTTCCGGTCCTTAAGTGATTAACAAAGCAGAATGGGGCACACGTGAGTTTTGGGCACGAACGTCGAAGTAAACGCAATATTTCTAGGGCTATTATTCACGGTTACCAAAGTTTATTGCTGTTTCACGGGCATGTGCAATTTTAAGGCTTGACATGCTTGGTATCTATTTACTCATCATAACCTCATCTTTCTTATTTCAGCAATAAACCGAATAACATATTGTGGTTATGTGCACTAAGATTAACTTTAGTGCATTTTTTTTTTTTTTATAATTTAAAATATGCATTTGATAAACGTGTGCGAATATCATGTGACACAAAAAAATGCAACCATTGTATTTCCCAGGGTCTTCGCAATAAACATATCATGCATGGGGGTTTTCATTAATCTTCAGGGCTAAACTGTGAATTTTAACGTGTGCAAAAACTGAAAAATAGATTTGGTAGAAAAGTGGTTACCTACCAAAATTACACTCAAATCTTAGGCCCCTTTCACACTTGCGCGACTTGCGACTGCAAAGTAGCATGATAAAACATTCCCTATGATTTCCAATGACAGACATTCATATTAGTATGACTTAAAGTCGTTCCGACTTCAAAGTAGTCCCTGCACTACTTTGGTCCGATTTGGATGCCACTTACACAGGCATTCCTTGAAATTGTGGCAAAAATCGTGGCAAAATCGCGCGACTTTGAAGTCGCACAAGTGTGAAAGGGGCCTTACAGTTTACTTTACTACAAAAGTATCTTCCTTCTCCCAGTATTTCTAAAAAGGCCCTGCATAATAATGGTGATAACATACACCATTTAGCCACAGTGACCAAACCAATTTCATCTTTTCTCTAGGAAAATATACCAAGGAATGTGAATTTTGTTTTCTGCAGTCCTTGGCAAAGCTTTCTATACGTAATCCATAGTTCGGAACAGAACAGTGAAGAACAACAGCTATATGCAATGAGAGAACAATGCTTAAAGTGTTAATAAACCCACAACAGTAAAATCGGTCTGTATATGCAGTACAGCATGCTTGTTATACTCTGTGGCACCTAAGAGGGTCATCCTCTGCATTGTGTAAAAAGGCTGTTTGATTCTGTATGCACAGATCCTCCTCTTCTTCCATTGACTCCAGAACATGTCTGGATAACACAGAGCCTTTGGAGTCAGGCTGCACATGCTCAGGTTGGTGTGTATTGCTAGAGAGTTATTTTTTTTCCCTTAGGAGAGTGCATGTCATCAGAATACGGCCAATCAGCACTGTCCAGAGGGTTAGAGGGTCAGGAGCCCTGCAGCCTCACAGGACAGCTCAGTGCAGTATGAAAACTCCTCCTACAAGCTTCACCAGGAACTGAAAGAAGTCACAAGATTTCTATATACTGCTGATGAGAAAAGTTATTTAGCAGCTATTTAGCAGCTGATATTTACTAAAATAATTGTATTTCCATGTTCTGTGTACTGATATAGTGAATGCACAGCCCTGGGTTTAGTAACACTTTAACCACTTTAGCCCCAGAAGAGTATTTTTTGCGATTCAGCACTGCATCGCTTTAACTGACAATTGTGCGGTCGTGCGACGTTGTACCCAAACTAAATTTACGTAATTTTTTTCCCACAAATAGAGCTTTTCTTTTGGTGTTTTTTGATCACCTCTGTGTTTTTTATTTTTTGCGCTATAAAAAAAAAAAAAAGACTGACAATTTTGAAAAAAATATAATATTTTTTTTTTACTTTTTGCTATAATAAATATCCCCCAAAAATATACATTAAAAAAAGTTTAAAAAAGTTTAGTCTGATATGTATTCTTCTACATATTTTTATTAAAAAAATTGCAATAGGTGTATATTGATTGGTTTGCGCAAAAGTATTAGCTTCTACAAAATAGGGGATAGATTTCTGGCATTTTTTATTATAGATATGTCATGTCACTAGGCAGAATGGGAAATGCCTCGTCTACAAAAGGCATTTCCCCCGTTGTGCTTCTCCTCGTCGTGATCGCGGGCCACCGGTGGACATCGAGTCCGTGGGACCCGCGTGCCGGCTCCTGCTAGCCCGGGATTACAAATGGACTTACGGGGACGCCCTTTTGTGCACCCGTGCCATTCTGCCGACGTACATTGGCGTGCGGCAGTCGGAAAGCGGTTAACCAGTTGCCGACCAGCCGCCGCAGTTATGCGGCAGGTTGGCTCGACTGTGCAAACTTACGTAAATTTCCATAGGATACGTCGGGCTCGTACACAGCGATCTATATGCACGTCCATTGGCCATTGGGGGAGCCAATTAGTGCGTCTGGCTGACTCAATGTCTGTCAATCGCCTGTACACAAGGCAGATGTCTGTTCTGTCAGGGGATGACACACAGATCCTGTATTTCTGCTATCCAGGAAGACTGATATGTGTTGTACTAGGTTGCCCATCCCCCTACAGTTAGAACACACTGAGGGAACACATTTAACCCCTGGATCACTCCTGATGTTAACCCCTTCCCTGTGCCAGTGCCATTTGTACAATGTCAATGCTATAACTTTTGCCAATGAAACCAATCAATATACGCTTGTGTTTTTTTTTTTGTTTTGTTTTTTACCAAAAATATGTAGCAGAATACAAATTGGCCTGAATTGATGAAGAAATTAGATTTAAAAAAATGTATATAAAAATATAGTTTTTTTTTCAAAATTTTTGGTCTTTTCTTTTTTATAGCGCAAAAAATAAAAACCACAGAGCTACTCAAATACCACCAAAAGAAAGCTTTATTTGTGGGAAAAAAGGACATAAATTTTGTTTTAAAAAATGGCCTGGTCAGCAAGTGGGTAAATCCTTCAGGGGCTGAAGTGGTTAAGATAAAAAACACAAACAAGAAAACTGGAAAGAAAAACACCACACAAGGCACTTTCCATTGCCGTTCTCCTGGTACTCCCTGATATGTAAATTTTTTGCTCCTGTACACCTGTAAATCAATACAACATTATTATTTTAATTATTATTATTGCCCATCTGATGAGATAACAAATTTGTGATGTAACCCAGATAATACAATTAATAAACTGAATTATGGTCACACAAATGTTACTTAACAGCAATTAAAAAAAGAAGAAATTTGAACGCTAATGAAAAAAAATAGATGTCTGCTCAAGAGGTCACCGTGCCTACACTTATCAGCCAATTCTGCCAAATATTATTACATTTGGGCAAAGGATAACGCCTGCTGCTTATCCTTTTGGTTTTACGAACTAGTGCTGTTAATCAAAATTTACTAGCTTTGTAAAGTCGGTGGATCTGATATAGGTCAATTTTTTGTAATTATTTTTATAGCTAAGAAAAGTACTTTGTTTTAAGGTTGAAGTGGACATGAAATTAAAAAGGGAAGATTTGTTATCTTAGTGGGAACATGTAGAAATGCTAATTGTGCCTAAGCAGTACTCTGAAATAATTACTTTTGTCTTGAATTCCACTTGAAAAATAGCAGTGGATTTCTTGTGACTATTGACTTCTGGATGTACAGTATCTCACAAAAGTGAGTACACCCCTCGCATTTTTGTAAATATTTTATTATATCTTTTCATGTGACAACACTGAAGAAATGACGATTTGCTACAATGTAAAGTAGTGAGTGTACAGCTTGTATAACAGTGTAAATTTGCTGTCCTCTCAAAATAACTCAACACACAGCCATTAATGTCTAAACTGCTGACAACAAATGTGAATACACCCCAAAGTGAAAATGTCCAAATTGGTCCCAAAGTGTCAATATTTTTGTGTGGCAACCATTATTTTCCAGTATAGCCTTAACCCTCTTGGGCATGGAGTTCACCAGAGCTTCACAAGTTGCCACTGGAGTCCTCTCCCACTCCTCCATGAAGACATCACTGAGCTGGTGGATGTTAGAGAACTTGGACTCCTCCACTTTCCATTTGAGGATGTCCCACAGATGCTCAATAGGGTTTAGGTATGGAGACATGCTTGGCCAGTCCATCACCTTTACCCTCAGCTTCTTTAGCAAGGCAGTGGTCGTCTTGGAGCTTATGTTGGAATAGTATCCTGCGGCCGAGTCTCTGAAGGGAGGGGATCATGCTCTGCTTCAGTATGTCACAGTACATGTTGCATTCATGGTTCCCTCAATGAACTGTAGCTCCGCAGTGCTGGCAGCACTCATGCAGCCCCAGACCATGACACTCCCACCACCATGCTTGACTGTAGGCAAGATACACTTGTCTTTGTACTCCTCACCTGGTTGTTGCCACACATGCTTGACATCATCTGAACCAAATAAGTTTATCTTGGTCTCATCAGACCACAGGACATGGTTCCAGTAATCCATGTCCTTAGTCTGCAGTCTTCAGCAAACTGTTTGCAGGCTTTCTTGTACATCATCTTCAGAAGAGGCTTCCTTCTGGGACGACAGCCATGCAGACCAATGTGATGCAGTGTGCAGTGTATGGTCTGAGCATTGACAGGCTGACCCCCCCACCCCTTCAACCTCTGCAACAATGCTGGCAGAACTAGGTCTATTTCCCAAAGACAACCTCTGGATATGACGCTGAGCACGTGCACTCAACTTCTTTGGTCGACCATGGCGAGGCCTGTTCTGAGTGGAACCTGTCCTGTTAAACCGCTGTATGGTTGGGGCCACCGTGCTGCAGCTCAGTTTCAGGGTCTTGGCAATCTTCTTATAGTCTAGGCCATCTTTATGTAGAGCAACAATTATTTTTTTTCAGATCCTCAGAGAGTTATTTGCCATGAGGTGCCATGTTGAACTTCCAATGACCAGTATGAGAGAGTGAGAGCGATAACCCCAAATTTAACACACCCGCTCCCTTGTAACACTAACGAGTCACATGACACCGGGGAGGGAAAATGGCTAATTGGGCCCAATTTGGACATTTTCACTTAGGGGTGTACTCACTTTTGTTGCCAGTGGTTTAGACATGGCTGTGTCAAGTTATTTTGAGGGGACAGCAAATTTACACTGCTATGCAAGCTGTAGACTCACTACTACTACATTGTAGCAAAGTATAATTTCTTCAGTATTGTCACATGAAAAGATATAATAAAATATTTACAAAAATGTGAGGGGTGTACTCACTTTTGTGAGATACTGTATGTCTGCAGTGTGAGATCATATAAGACACAGCTGACTCTGACTACTAGACTCACGAGATTTGGAATGAGTTTTGGTGATGTCATTAATATGTTGCTAACTGTTTTCCTTCCTAGACAGGAATTTGTACCCGAGGACCTACAGTAAAAAGATACATACTGTGGATCTGTGCTTCATTCACCTCTCCTACTGCTTACTGCGTACTTCCCTACCAATCATTAGATAACCAGTCATCAAAAGAGGGGCACGAACAACAAAACCCATCTCTACAAAGATTGTCACCTCTACACATAGACAGTGCAGATCAAGGCATGTTAAATCATAGAACGTGGAGTAGAACAACTGCAGGGAAACCACAGGCCATATTGGGGACTATACCCTTGCCCTTCAGGTTGCCTTGATGGGACACTTCCACAGTAAAGGTCCTCTTTAATGTATATTTCAAGTTTGATACAGCTGTAGCTGGCCCTAAGGCACCTAGGTCAGTGGTGGCGAACCTTGGCACCCCAGATGTTTTGGAACTACATTTCCCATGATGCTCATGCACTCTGCAGTGGAGATGAGTATCATGGGAAATGTAGTTCCAAAACATCTGGGGTGCCAAGGTTCGCCATTACTGACCTAGGTCATCTAATCATTTGCCTACAAAATAAGGTAAAGGGTAGATCCTGCACACATATCAATCTCATTATATGCAAATACAATTTATAACAAATTCAATAGACAGTCCTTTTGGACTTTTCACAAGTATTTCCCTATGTGGCCTATTCGGGGGGGGGGGGGGGGTTGTTAACTATAGTTATTGTTAATATAACTACTAAAGTGACAATCAATACAACAAAAATCTCCCAGTAAAATATAGTACCTTGTATCTAATAGTTTAGTTTATTTATTGCAGGCAATCTTCTGTGCAAAAGGACCAACAATTTGTGATGCATTTGAAACCCTTAAGGTGGTTCTTCTAAGGCCCTGGCATCCAACCTGTGTGTACAGTAGTTGTGCCCTTAGTATGACTAGAAGTCAGTAGTAGAAGCATTCTTTCTTGCAGGCAACCTTAGTATGACTAGAAGTCAGTAGTAGAAGCATTCTTTTGAAAAGAGAATTTAACAATGATCTCTCTAGCCATTTCATGCAACATATTCCCAGTTGCTATCTCCTGTAGTGTGGCTTCAGTCTTCAAGCACCCCTTCTACATGTCTGCAGTCTCTTATCACTTCTAGTATGACTGAAGTCTCTGATAGTCTTCTGTTATAAAAAGATTATGTAAAGCCCCTAGGAGCTTTCATAACCCCTTTCATCCTGTAAGTTAACAACCACTGTTCTAGGAGATAAAGAATGTCCAGGTTTGAAATGCATCGGTGCTAAACTGTAGGAGCGAAGGTTTCATAGTTTCATAGTTTCATAGTAAGGTTGAATAAAGACATCAGTCCATCCAGTTCAACCTGAGTGAGCGTCTACAATTGTCCCTATCCCTGTACATTGCACACTCACATCGGTCCCTACCCTCAAGGAGCCCACAATCCAAGGTCCCCATTCATATAAGGTACAATGGCTTGCTGTCACTGCTGGCAAGATAAGCTTGCTGATAGATCTTCATTATGAGCACAATGATTTGTCAAAAAAGATTTGGCACTGAAAAGGGCGGTTTTCCCTAAGTAAAGAGCTTATTGGAAGTTCCAGGTACCACAAAGGATAAAGTCATAGTTACCAGGAAGAAAGTTTGTGGCTACAGATATTAGGGTGCAAGTCAAAATCCTGTTTTTTGAACACAAGATTGCACACAAGGAGAGACATAGTTATTGGGGACAAGGTACTTTAATTTGCATTTTCACGACAACAGAACAGTAGACACTTTGGCAGCATTGGAAGATTTTTTGCATTGACATTTGCCTAAAAAAAAAAAAAAAAACTTTGAATCACAGGGAATTTTCGCATCCTTCTACCCACGAATGTCATTATAATTGGATTATTTGATTTTGACACACAGACTTCATCATGGGTTATTCAGCTGCAATTATTTGGCACATAGAAAAGCCATTTCTCCCTGATATTTTTTTAACATTAGTGTTGCCAAGACTGCTGTGATAATATATTTTTTACATTGGAGCAGAATCGATTTCACTCTGGGTTTAGGTTGAGTGTTATTAGTTAAGCTGGGGTTGAACATTTAGGGGTCCTATTGAAGTTATCATAGACTGTAATTAAGGCACAGAAGAGAATAGTTTCAGAATTACTGTAAACTTCTTCAAAGTACTACTTAAAGCGGAGGTTCACACAAAAATTGAGCCTCCACTTTTCGGAACCCTCCCCGCCTCCGGTGTCACATTTGGCACCTTTCAGGGGGAAGGGGGGTGCAGATACCTGTCTAAGACAGGAATTTACACCCACTTCCAGGCGTAGACTCCCACGGGAGTCTACACCTCTTCCTGTCCCCCCCCCACGCTGTCTGCTGGGACACACACGGGTCCCAGAGACCATTCGGATTGTGCAGCGCGACTCACGCATGCGCAGTAGGGAATCGGGAAGAGAAGCCGCAAGGCTTCCTTTCCTGATTCCCTTACCAAAGATGGCGGCCGCAGCATCCGAGGACCGAGGGACAGTTCGGCCTCGGGTGCCGACATCGTGGGCGCCCTGGACAGGTAAGTGTCCTTATTTAAGCCCCTCAGAATATCCTACGAAAATACTGACTTTCTAAAAGTCTACATTAACATGATTTAAGACAAGAAATAAACACCATACAGTATATATTTACAGTTGTGTTCATAAGTTTACATACCCTGGCAGAATTTATGATTTCTTGGCCATTTTTCAGAGAATATGGAAAAAAAAGGACATCAATTTTGTTTGGGCACAACGTCGCACTACCGCGCAATTGTCAGTTAAGTCAACGCAGTGCCATGTCGCAAAAAATGGCCTGCTTAATAAGGGGGTAAATCCTTCCAGGGTTGAAGTGGTTAAATGTAGTGCATGCACTATTTTTTCTGCACCCAGCATGCAAAAGGTATATGAGCAGATGTGGGGCTAATTGCCAGGTAGCTATTTTCCCTACAAAAATGTAGGTCAACCAGTGCTGTTGCCTCCCAGGATACAGCAGTTCTGTGAAGAAGCAGTGCTGTGTGTGCACAGACACTGGAAGATTGTTCCCGCCTGCACTGACTAGGCTGGCACCTGAGCAAAAGTAAAAGCTGCACGCGAAGGGAGTGTGAACACAAGGAGCTGGTTTCCAGCTCTACCGATTAATAGACAGGAACACCAACCAGCCTGTTGTCAAATGAGAAGTGAGTGGTGTAGTCTTGCTGAGAGAGAGAGGGAAAGACAGTGTTCCGAGAGAGACACAGTACTCCAATAGAGAGAGAGCTTTAATAGAGAAGACAGCACTCCAATTGAGATAGTTAGTGCTTCAATATTGAGAGACAGTGCTCCAATAGAAAGTGACAACACTTCAAGAGAGGTAGACAGTGCTCCAATAGTGAGGCAGTGCTTTAATAGAGAGAAACCGTGCTGCAATAGAAAGAGACGGTGCTCCAATAGAGGGCAAGCATGTAAAGCCCAAGCTGGGCAACTTCATAGCCTGGAGGCTGAATTGTTATGAGGTTTGTGAGATCCCCTGAGACTCTCTTAAAAAAGAACATTTTGTTGACAAAGAAAAGTTGGTGGAAGTCCCTTATGCAAGTTGGCAAGTGGAATCTGTGAAGCACTCTATTTGAATCTAAAATCCCACTATATATATATATATATATATATATATATATATATATATATATATACACACACACACATATACACACACACGTGTGTAGCGCTGGCTCCTGACAACAAGCGCTATGCGTTTTCAAAGTTAAATATTCCTGAAACCACAGTTGGGTTTTAGGGCTAATTATGCCAAATTAAGGTTTCAGTACCAGTCTGGCTGGACTGCAGTCCTACTTGGCCGCAGGTGTCGCTGTCACCGCCGGCAAGTATGAGAACGCAGTTTGGTTGGGCGTATTGGGTACCATTCTTTCTCTGAACCAGCCCAGTGGGAGTGTCATCCTGCTGTGATTTCTGGGAGAAGGTATTTAAGGTACGGAGAACTCATGCTCCTGGGTTCGGGTCCAGAAGAGATTTTCTGTCTGTTTGGTCCTGGTCCTCCTGACCAGCCCCCGTGGCCCTCCTGGCCCGGGGTGTGGATCCATGCAATTCCGAGTCTCTGGGCTGGATAGCCCGAGGCAAAGCAACTGCAGGGACAGGCCTGAATGGATGTCGGGACCAAATCATCCAAAAGTGGTCCGGTGCCGTCTCGTCTAAGGAGAGTCCCAGCAACTGGAGAAGCATCCAGGGGAGGACTCCTCGGGAGAGGGCCATGCACAAGTCTGGTTCCTCGGCAGGAGCCTGGAGGCTCAGTTGAAGGATCTACACTTATACGATATCGCCGGACCGGCTGCAAGATACTGGTACCTTATGATAGCTCTCTAAATTTGTCTAAGTCCCTCAGTTCTACATTCAAGTCTGTGGCAGAGACTTTCATTTACTTAGTGCCCTGCCAGTTGCTAGGCCTAGTGAGAGGAGGTCTATTTGGGGGTGACGAGAATCCAGCTGTGAAATGGTTATTCTCTGGATTCTTACAATAAGAGACTTTCTATTCTTGCAGTTCCAAAAGTACCTGAACTTTCATCCTAACCCTCTACCCTACATTTAAGAGACTGTGTTATCTTTTGAATAAATAACCCAAAAAAGGAAGATAAAGTGTCAGTTTCTACATTTCTTTGGGCCATCTACCACGGGAACCCATAGACGGAGACGAGGTGAAGAAGTTAACGGTAAGCCCAACAAAACCAGCAGCTCTTTCGGGGGTCAGTGCTATATATAAATATATATATATATATATATATATATATATATATATATATTGTAGCTCTGTCCCTTTGAAATTAGAGGTAAAGGAGATACAGAGTTTGCATATCTACAGACTATAGAATTTAAATGGAGAAAACTGCTCTGTCAGTTTTCTCCAGGTTTTGCTAGTTCTGGATGGGATCTCCAACTGTGTCCGGGTCTTGAGGATAGCAAGCAAGGTGTGTGCCCAGCTGCACACAGACCATATAATGAGGGGCTAATGAGTGGAGGATGGTGGAGTGTGAGCAGCTTGCTGCTGCTGGTACTGTATGAAGACAGACCTGTGGAGGGGTCATCCCTGTGTAAGGGGTATTCTTTGCCCAGAGACTGGGAAAGGAGGGACAGCCTTGAGAGTCGGGAAGACTAAGGAAGCCAGTGAGTCCAGGGGACTGGAAGGAATCAACTCTGTTGAGATCAAGCAGAGGAACTGCTGACAAGAGAGAGCCAGGTGGCTTGGTATGTTTTTCATTTATGAATGCTTAATGAAGTTAAACCCCTGCGTGGGACTTCTGGATGGACTTTTGTGTTTTTCCTTTTTCAATAAACGTGGGCTACCAGGCCCTTAACTCTATACGCCTGTCTGATGAGGACTCACTGCATTAAAAAAAATGCATCTTTTCACTTGAGTTAAACACCCCCATGTTACAATATATATATATATATATATATATATATATATATATATATATATATATATATATATATACACACATACATATATACACACACAGATTTATTTCAATAATTTATTCAAAATGTAACATAAAAACCTCCCTTTTCCCCTCTGTAGGATGAAACAGCTTTTTTTACTCACTGTAATGTCATTACCAAGTAACATTTTTGCTGGGTGGCTAGTTATTACTGACATCAGCACATCTCCCATGAGCCCTTTCCTTACACTGAGCATGTGGGCAGGTCCTTAGAATCAAGACAACTGCATTGTTTTGCTGGGAAAGAAATGAAAGTGTCCATGTGGAGTAGGATAGAGAGGGATAGAGGATTGGAGGTGTTCTGTAGCACAGAGGCAAGGCCAACACCGGGTGGGATTTCAAAGCAGTGATACTGTCTGCACAAACAGGAAGATAGGAGCACACTGGATTTCTGGGAGAGCAACAAGTATTTATTTTGGAACTTGTAGTATTACAAAGGGATACAACATGGGAAATGTGTACTGTATGTATTACAGAAAAGACAAAAAGTTGCACAAAATCAGCATTCATTTAGCATTGTGCTGTCAGACCACCGATTGCTTGTTGTAATTAGTTTGCTTGTTGTAATTAGTTTTCATAATCATTTATTACAAGTGGCAGTGTTATTCTGTTATTTGGTACACTTGGCTTCCTAAACTCATTTTTGGTCCTTTTTAAAATGCATATGTTATGCACAGTCAGATTTAATATCATCCTTTTTTTTTCTCCATTGATGACAATTATCTATCTTCCAAACCCTTCAGTGCTGAAAAGGCCTAAAGGTGATTAATCTTTTTCCCTCCAGCATCGAAAAAGGCTAATTAGTTCAGTCTTTCCATATTGTAGAAGGCAGGAGGCCTGTACTGTAATAATGTACTATGTCCTGGAAAGCCCTGGAAGTAATGATGACTGTAAAACCCCGCATGGAGCCATTGCACTGGCCAAAACCACAGAAGGTTAATTCGCAGAGCTGAAAATGAATGTGACACAGTGCTGGTACACCACATTGTTCAACTGATACATGCATTATTATGCAGATACATGGAAGGTGACAATAGAGATGTGCTTCATTAAACACCAGCCTCATAAGGGGGAAAGGCAACCCTTATTTTTGTCCCCTTATTGTGTATCCTATTGGACACTATAATGGTAATAAATCCCCAACTTAGTAGTAGCACAATTTAACAATGTTTAAAGTGTATCTAAAGCCAAGCCCAAAATTAATTCTATACATTTTTCTTTTTTTTTTAGACTTCTTTATGGTCACCTGGTGATTGTGCAAATAAACGGAATCTAGCCACTTCAATACTGTAGCATTGCCAAAAGACAGCTACAGCATGGCTCTGTTGTTCCGGGAGATGTCCTTGGCCGTTTCCCCAGAACATGCCTCCTGGACACAGCTGATCACAGATTAAGGTAAAGTGGAAATCACAGCAGCCCTTTGCCATGTGATCACCTGTGTCCAATCACAAAGGCATTCCCTTCCTCACGTGCTGTTACAGCGTTAGAAGAGTGACAGGATGTGACAAGGACATTGCATTTCTGTCAACATTAACAGACATTTTCTGTACTTGATAAAAAAAAAAAAAAAAAAAAAAAAAAAAAAAAAAAAAAAAAAAAAAACTACTGAAGACACCACAACTAAGTAGTGGAAATGCTGCAATAAATTCTGATTTTGTTATTGGGGTTTTATATCCTTTAACTCACATTAAAACGCACCTAAATAATTAATCAATACACAATGACTTGTTCACACCAGATGATTTCAGGTGCATTTTAACCACTTACTGGGCACTTAAACCCCCCTCCTGCCCAGACAAATGTACAGTTTTCAGCACTGTCGCACTTTGAATGACAATTGCGCGGTCATACAACTATGTACCAAAATGACATTTTTATCATTTTTTTTCCTCAAAAATAGCTTTTTTTTGGTGGTATTTAATTACAGCTGGGATTTTTATTTTTTGCTAAACAAACAAAAAAAGATGCAAAACTTAGAAAAAAACTAAATCATGTTTAATAGTTAAAATTTTGCAAGCAGGTCATTTTTCTCCTTCATTGATATGCACTGATGAGGCGGCACTGGTGGGCACTGATAGGCTGCACTGATAATCACAGTTAAGGCGGCACTGATGGGGACAGATAAGACAGTACTGATGGGCACAGATAAGGCGGCACTGATGGGGACAGATAAGACAGTACTGATGGGCACAGATAAGGCGGCACTGATGGGCACAGCTGGACACAGATAAGATGGCACTGATGGGTGGCACAAATGGGCACCACTGATAGATGGCACTGATGGGCGATACTGATGGGCACTGGTAGGTGACACGGAGGTGCAGCACTGTTGTTGAGGCAGATTGTGGGCACTGATAGGTGGCACCATGGGCACTGATAGGTGGCACTGTGGGCACTGATAGGCGGCACTGTTGCCTATTCTTAGGTGGCACTGGCGATCTGGGGGCCGTGACTGATGTCCCTCTCATGGCCGCCGGTGATCTGCTTTTTTTTCTCCTCGCGCTGTAGAAAAATAGCCGATTACCGGCTCTATTGATAGCACATGATCAGCTGTCATTGGCTGACAGCTGATCACGTGGTAAGGGGTCGGGACTGACCCCTAACTCGGATCTGTGATCCAGAGAGTCTCACAGACTCGCTGATCACAGAGCGCGCCGCACGCGCCCTACAGGGGGCGTGCAGGCCACTCGTGCACAGGACTACGTCAATAGACGTAGTCCCGGCAAAGCAGGTCCACGCTGTAGCCATCATTCGGCTATAGCGTGGATTTCTACTGGTTAAAATGCTCCCTAAATGCATGCACAATAAAATCAATGTTTTCCAATCACACCAAATTTATCGGTGTATAACACGCACCCCAAGTTTAGGAGGGAATTTTAAGGAAAAAAAACTTTTAGGAGGGAAGTTTAAGGAAAAAAAAACTTAAATGTCCATCTGCAGCCTTGTCCATCATTGCAGGCTTGCCCAGTGTCCATCTGCAGCCTTGCCCAGTGTTTTTGCAGCCTTGTGTCACTGCAGCCTTGTGTCATTGCCTTACCCAGCCTCATTGCAGGCTATTTAAAATTGGAGCCGATCTTCGCTGACTGTGAGTGGAGAGGAGCGAGCGCCGCCGACATACACAAAGCCAAGTGTACTCGGCTAGGCTCGGCTCCTCTCGGCTCCTCTCAGCTCCTCCCGCAGTCCCGCCCCTATGACTGGGCGTGACTGTGAGCGGAGCCAAGCCTAGCCGAGTACACTCGCCTTTGTGTATGTCGGCGGCGCTCGCTCCTCCGCTCACAATCAGCGGGGGATCGACAGGGGTCGGCGTATATCACGCACCCACAATTTTAAGGGGAAAAGGTGCGTGTTATACACCGATAAATACCAGTGCTTTAAAAAAAAGTATTTTTACAGCAGTATTTGTACAGCAGCATGCTTTTTTTTGCTCCAGAGTGTGTGTAAAAATGTGCAAATGCACCAGAATGTAGTGGTTAGCACCATGGTTATGCCTCTATGGGCAAATACCCTTAAACAAAAAAGCAAATAAATGCACTGGAAAACATTACACACATTGAAAAATGTGGAAATGCACTCTGAAAACAAGGATTGTTCTGTGAACTAATCCTTAAACAGTCTATTTCTGCACTTAACGGAAATATGCGCTTTTAGAGACTGATCATTAAAAAACTAAAGTTGACCCTACATGTTATAATAAGATTGAGCAATCCCCTTTAGATTTACCAAAAACAAAGGCACAAAATATTCTATATACTGTTAACTACATTGTTTCGGCAGACCCTAATAAAACATAGATGTTGAGAAAGCTAAAGAGGGTTGCCCACAGTTTGGCAAAGGATTGATGGAGGGTAGGACTAGAGAGACATGGTCTAAATTGACCTTGCAGTAAAATGCAAGAGCTGCTTACACTGTTTAGACCACCTCCCTCGTTACAAATCATCTAAAATTAATAGATGTAAAAGTACCTGTAAAGAAAAAAAAATTGAAGTTTGTACTTGCCTCACCCCGTCTTCCACCCATGGTACCTAGTCAAGGAGGATCTCATAACTAGCTAGATCCTGAAATACAGAGCAGCCGAAATTCTGCAAGAAAACACTTTTGCAAAGGCAAGATTTTGCCTGCTCTACGTTTCCCAGGAATCTCCCTGAAAGGCTGGTGACAGCAATACGGAAGATGACAACTTTTACATTTAGTAACAGTAGATGATTTGAGGGGTCCCAGGCAATTTGAGCAGACCCTGCATTTTACTGCAAGGCCTGCTTTAATCTTGACATTTACAGCAGTCAAAGACCTGTTTATTACCTGGGTCCAGGATCCAAGGGCACGATGGAACTACTCTGAAGACAAGCAAAGAGGATTTACAATAGCTACCTAGACCTTAAAATAATTTAGAAGTTAGATGACGTTTTGTGCTCAAATTCACCCAGTATCCTACCGACATATACTGTAGTTCTCCCCACGGTTGTGTAAATTTCCTACATACAGGCATATGGCATTTATGCACATGCATGTGCAAATTATGCCAGTAAGCTCCCCTCTGAGTGCAGGTTTGGGGCATTTTTTTAATGCCCCTGAACGCTGCTCTAAATTATGAACCTAAATGCCACAATACACATGGACACATTGGCTGAAATAGAGCTGCGCTTGGAGGCATACATACAAAAAAAAAAGAAGAAAAAAGAAAAGTCCGTTTTTTTTTCTGTCAGTGTGTATGGGGACTTACAGTGATACTAAACACACACTGTTTAATTCACATTATCCCTTTTATTTCTGTATGTGGATGATGGCACCGTAATTATTTTAATTAACCCCAAAAAATCCAAGTAACTTTTGTCTAATCCATATACAGCCGTCACATGACCCAGCTCTTACCCAGCCTGTCTGCATGAAAACATAAGCAGGAGGAGCTTCTGGTCACATGTTCAAAATAGAAAAAAAAATAAAACTGCCTTTGAAATACAGAGTAAAAATAAAAAAATAATATCAATAAACTGTAAATAATAGCAAACAAAAATTCATGATACAAATATATATTTAATATACAATATATACATATATTTTTTGGGCAATAATAGGGTGTGGGTATATTTTTGCCAGTCACAGCCTGTGTCTTAGAATACAAGGGAGATGAAGCCTCCATGACTCCATAGTACGTGCAATATCCCGCCCCCATTGAGTTTAGCTGGTTAGTGGGCATGGAGGAGGAGGAGGAGGAGGGAGGGAGTGGGCTGTCATTTACCACTGTGTATACTCCCACATGTGTGACTCTATAGTCACATGGGCTGCTCAGACGTGATAGGGAGGAAATGCTCAACATAGAAACTCACTGAAAACTGAGCATATTCACAGTGGCCATCACAGCTGCAAAATCCCTAGCTGAATTGGGGACATGAACAAAAGGTGGAGATAGAGAACAGCAGGATCAACCAGGTTTTTTGCAGAATACAGAAAATGAATCCCATAGTGAGTGACCAGCATGTAATATAGCATTATTTAATAGTTTTTTTTTATGATGTGGGTTTAGTAATGACTTAAAGCAAAAAAACATGCCCATTACTGTACACATACGTTGTAAACAAGCCCTGAGACGGTACATTCTTTTTGGCGGAGACGGATGTGAATTGGGGAACATTTGCTGTGAAATCAGTGTTGTATAAATACAGATTAGAAATAATCACATCATAATCATCAGTGCACATCAAAAATGATTGAGGAAGGTGGTAAGATTACCTGAGCACAGATATGATTCTTTGCGTTGCACACTGAACAATGTCCTTTGGACTGAGGTTGGAGTCCCCAACAGCTACTTCAAGTAACTTCTGAATGGTGTCTACAGGCTGACCATCTATACACATTGTGACCGCTAGATTCCTCAGCTTTTCTTTCTCTGACCTCGACAGGTCATATAAATAGGAGTACTGCCGCACAACATCCTGAAAAAAAGAAAAATCACACTGGTCAATGGTTAAAGAATTGAAGGCAATTTCTTTCCTGTATTTCTGATAAATTAAACCATGGGTCTAGTGGCCATTGTGCACCCAAAAAAAGCTGCCATGGGAGAGTTCCTACCCCAGGAAATATCCATTACAATGGAACTGACATAAGTCAGGGAATTCAGTGCTTCATAGCCCCTTATCTCTTCATGGTAATATAAACTTGACAGAGGTTCTAACTCTTCAGAATGCAAAAGAAGTGGAACACGCAAAAGGTAGGCAGGAATATTCGGAAACACACTGTGGATAATAGTACTAGGATAGAAAGTTTTCCTATAAAATATCAGAAGCCAGAGCACCATTTATTAATATTCTACCATTAAGAGAACTGTTATTTCTGGGTCGAGTAAACTGACCTACTTTTACATAGCTTGTATTCTTCTATTAAATTTAAGATGATCTAATATGATGAAACTAAAACTGTATGAACAGACGTTGATTACAGAAAGAAGCAACTGATTGCTAAATAGTAAGCAGAGAGGTTGACTGAACAATTTCCTATAAATAAAAAAACGTAATCTTGCCTATTCAGGGCAAAAAGAAAAACGTATGCACAAAGTCCCATTTTGTCCACCGATACCTTGCCGCTGTTCTGTCGATTTGGGGTGCGGTACGGCACTCGGGCTGATTTCGCCATCAGCTGGCGTGATGTCACCATAGTGCATGTACACATCGAAGGTCTGATTTCGTCAGTGTTGCAGGGCGGGTTTGGTGTGTTGAACGGCGGGTTTTGCCTGTGTGTAAGAGCGCGTTGAAACACAGACAAAACCCGCCCAACAGCGGGGCTCAATCTGACAACTGCGGTGTCCCTCCGCTCTTTGCATAGCTTTTAATTGTGGCCGTAAAATGGTATCTCCCGTTGAAAAAAGCCTCCTACGATGTGCGCATGCGCTATGGTGACGTCACTCCAGCTGATCGAGGAATCAGAAATTCTTCTACATATATAGATCTCCATGTGTTCTAACTGTACGGGGGGGGGGGGGGCTCACTAGAACATGACAGAGATCCCTGCTTCCGATCACTGGGAGCAGTAGATCCCTGTCATGTTGCTAGGCAGAACAGGGAAATGCCTTGTTTACATAGGCATCTCCCCGTTCTGCCTCTCCGTGCCATGATGACGGGCCATCGGTGGACATTGAGTCCAAGGGACCAGCAGGCACGCTCCCGTGGCACGCGGCAGGCGCCCGCTAGCTGGCAAAGATGGAGGTACTCCCATTTGCGCATTCTGACAACGTATATCATCATGCACTGGACGGCAAGTGGTTAAATCCATTTTGGAGGGAAGTCCAGTTCTTGGTAATGTCACTGTTTTGCCATATTTTCTCCACTTGATGATGACTGTCTTCACTGTGTTCCATAATATATCTAATGCCTTGGAAATTATTTTATACCCTTTTCCTGACTGATACCTTTTAACAATGAGATCCCTATGATGCTTTGGAAGCTCTCTGTGGACCATGGCTTTTTCTGTAGAATGTGACTAAGGCTGGCCATACGTAGTCGAATTTTGAAAGAATTTTCTTTTGAAAATGAGAAAATTTGTGTGTTTTGTAATCTGATTGTGCCACCATTGATTCCTAAATTCAACCAACCAAACCTTCAATTTCACCTCATGTTGCTACAGAAAAGTATTTTCGTGGCTGGGAATCTTAGTTTCTTTCCGGGAATTTTTTTTTCTTGCATATGCGCATTTCCCCCCCCCCCCCCCCCCCCGCCCCCCCCCCCCCCCCCCCGATTACATTTCTCGCACGATTCTCCCATCATTGATTAGAAAATCGTTAATTTTTCAAAAAATTTCCAACATATCCGATTACTCAAATTCGATAGCCGCACGAAAATTGGCTGTTGCTGCAGCCCACTTAGATAAGATTTTCTGAAGAAAATTCTTTCAAAATTCGACCCATGTATGGCCTGCCTTAGAAAATGTCAGGAAAAACCTACTAGAACAGCTGAACTTTATTTGGGGTTAATCAGAGACACTTTAAATGATGGCAGGTGTATACTGACTCCTATTCAACATGAGTTTGAATTTGATTGCTTTATTCTGAACACAGCAACATTCCCAGTTATAGGAGGGCACACCTATGCAACCAGATTGTTTTAGCTTTTAAATTTTACCCCCCCAAAAAAAAAAATAAAAAAAAAATCAGTTTGTTTTTCAATTGAGTTGTACAGTTTATAAATCACATTAAAGGTGAAAACCGTTCTGAACTTATTTATCTTTATCTCATTTTTTTACATCACAAAAACCTGACATTTTAACAGGGGCATGTAGACTTTTTATATCCACTGGATATATATATATATATATATATATATATATATATATATATATATATATATATATATATATCATATCCTGACGAGCATGCGCTATGTGTTTTTCAAAATTAATATTCCTGAAACCACAGTTGGGTTTTAGGCTGGGTTCACACTGCTGCGGTGCGGGAACGCTGCGAATCTACTGCGGGTTCCCGCACCGCATGTCTCCCGCCGGCAGTTCACACTGCCCTATGCGAGCTGCTGGGAGTGTCAATGAAATGTTAATGACACCCTCATAGGAGCTCGCATATCGCAGTGCGATCTGCAAACTCGGACAGGAATCGGATCGCATGGTGAGAACACCATGCGATCCGATTCTGCTGCGGACCGAAAAAAAAGGGTCCTGTGCGAGTTTGGGCCGAATGCGATGCAAATTCAGCCATACTATCTGTATGGCTGAATTTGCATCGCACAGAGATCGCATATGATTTGAACTGCAGTGCGGTGCGAATCATATGCGATCTCCCCCACCGCAGCAGTGTGAACCGGGCCTTAGGGCTAATTATGCCAAATTATGGTTTCAGTACCAGTCTAGCTGGAGTTCTCTGTCGCTGTCACCGCCGGAAAGTATGAGAACGCAGTTTGGCTGGGTGTATTGGGTACCATTCTTTCTCGGAACCAGCCCAGTGGGAGTGTAATCCTGCTGTGATTTCTGGGAGGTGGTATTTAAGGTACTAGGATCACGTGCTTCTGGGTTCCAGTCCAGAAGATATTTTCTGTCTGTTTGGTTCTGGTCCTCCTGACCAGCCCCCGTGGCCCTCCTGGCCTGGGGTGCGGATCCATGCAATTCCGAGTCTCTGGGCTGGATAGCCCGAGGCGAAGCAACTGCAGGGACAGACCTGAATGGATATCGGGGCTCAATGATTTAAGAGTGGTTTCTCTGAA
The DNA here is from genome assembly GCA_028564925.1 of Lithobates sylvaticus. Lineage (NCBI taxonomy): Eukaryota > Metazoa > Chordata > Amphibia > Anura > Ranidae > Lithobates > Lithobates sylvaticus. The sequence goes on from CM053028.1 coordinate 481,554,082, forward strand.
GGAGCCTGGAGGCTCAGTTGAAGGACACTAACTGGATCTACACTCATACGGTATCGCCGGACCGGCTGAGAGATACTGGTACCGTATGATAGCCATCAGTTACATCCAAGTCTGTGGCAAAGACTTTGCTTTACCTAACACTCTACCGGCCTAGTGAGAGGAGGTCTATCCGGTGGTTGTGAGTATCCAGCTGTGAAACGGTAGTTCTCTGGATTTCTATAGTGAGAGACTTCCTATCCTTGCAGTTCCAAAAGTACGCAAACTTTCTCCTAACCTTCTACCCTACATTAAGAGACTGTGTTATCTTTCAAATAAATAACCCAAAAAGGAAGATCAAGTGTCAGTTTCTACATTTCTTTGGGCCATCTACCACGGGAAACCCTAGATGGAGACGAGGTCAGGAAGGTAACAGTAAGCCCAATAAAACCAGCTGCTCCTTTGGGGGTCAGTGCTACATATACATATATAAATATATATAGTTCCAAGGGTAGCCACAGCACTCTATGGTTAAATTAAATGCCCAGGTGCTCACCCACCAAGACATTCATATAAATTCAAGGTTTAGGCTGGGTTCACACTGCTGTATAGAGCAGCTCACAGCAGGGGTCCATTGCATCCCTGTTCACCATTTCAGTCCGAATTTTTGGCTGAATGCAGACCTAAAATGGACCAGAAGGTGCGCAGGACTCCTGTGCTATTTGCCCCAGAGCCACTCCGGATATGTGTAAATAGGCTTCATAGAGAGTCGGTCCCAATCTCCTGACATGCGAGTTGGATGGGGAGAAACCGCATACAATTCGCAATAGTGTGAACCCAGCCTAAGGGGGTCATTGTAATGGTAATGTGCCTATAGGTCGTACTATCTTCTTGGTACGAACATGTTAATTGTGTCCTACAAGTTTTATGCCACAATGCAGTTTTTCTATGGGCTTTTCGGCCCTCAGACTCTAGTTTTAACATTTTAATGTGGTGTTTCCTGATTTATTGCATTGTTAGTGTATTCTACACTTTTGTTTGTATTCGATTTGCATGTTTCTGCTGATGGATATAATCAAGGATGTGATGTCATGTTCTGTTGCATACCTCTAAATAAAGAATTTTAAGAAAATATGCACAAAACGATTATACATACATTATTTGATTTTAGTTATTTACATTTTAAACAAATCTGCATGTTATGTAATGACATTGCCAAGATGGGCTGCAACATAGCCAGAGAAGATGAGTGGCTTCAGGTAATGGGACTTGGAATTAAGGCAAGTCTTCCTCTTTGTAAAATTGGTTTCTGCATCTTCTGGGGAAGAGGGGAGGCATTTCATTTATTTGTGGCCAGCCTAGAGCTGGGTTTAATATGGAAGTATAATGTTTAGAGCCTGTTGTAGCAATTGGAGGCTCCATCTGGGTTATGTGTTACAAGGGCAGACGTAGCAGGTTAGGATGCAGGACAGGTACGTGTGGCAGATATAATTTTTATTTAGAGATGATGTTACACAGTGAAAGCTGGCATTGGTTTCTTTATTCAGTTTTCCCTCATTAATTCTCTCTTCCCTTCAGCATCTCAGACCATCATTCTGACAAGTAACACTCCCACAACCTAACATTCTAGAACTGCATGTCGGAGGTGGGCAGAACATAATTATGCAAATGTGCTACTACTTTCTCTTAACAGGACATGTGCACTTTAAAATGCATTCTACCTTCCAACCATTTGCTCAATTATATGATTACATTTTGTAAATGAACGTTCCGCATACTAAGAAATACTCCACACCTCTTCATGAACAGATATAAATACTTGTATTTACGTGCGTTTCTTACTCCTGGCTATAGAGGAATTCTTTCTACAGTAAAAGTCTCTGCTGGACAAATAAAATTATTTTAATACCAACAAAAACATCTTTATCCTGGTGTGAGGGGAAGTTTGTGGGTAACAGCTAAACCCCAGGCAGAATGTAATTTATTGTCCTGGGCACGCATGAGAATTTCTAAGTAGGTTAGAGGCTTGGGACTTGCACTTAATCTCAGCAGGAAGCCACAAAAAGGGATAAAAGAGACATTCAGCTACAACAGAACCTGAATTAACAACAAATAATGCATCAAACAGGATTATATTTTACCAGTGTATGGAAATACATTTGATACATATGGTGCTTCTTGTCAACACAGAAATCACAAGTAAACTTACAAAAAACAGGTTATGCCCACTAGCCATTTGTATAAAGCTCCAGAAGCCCCTGTACAGAAATGAAAAACTCCAGCACCAGGTACCAACTGATTAAGAATGTTGAAAATTGGTGCTTTAGACCATATAATCTGCAAAATTTAGCATGGTCCTCAGCATACAGAGAAACCTTTGTGTTGCAGATTGGGATTGCAGGAGGTCAAAAACTGATGCATAGAAACGCTCCCAAATACAGGGTTCCATTATGAGGTATTATTAATTTATGTTGCTTTTTGGAACAAGGAGCTTGCAGCAGTGAAGGGTTCTAGCTCCTAGCCCACACTGTTATTGACTAACAGCCAATAACCTTTGTCTCTGAATCATGTAATCAATATGATGGGCCAAGCATAGTGATTACATGGGTTTGTTCTCACGCCAGAAAATTATCCCCTACACACTTTAAAATTCATAGAAAAAGAAAGTACAGGTACATATCACTGTGGAGGGTGAACAATTGGAAAAAAAAAAATCACTCTCACGCATAAATGCTCTATTAGCTCAAACATCTGCTCATAAACTACTTTTCCAGAAATACAGAACTACTCACAAATTAAGGCATATATACCCTGATGCATCTGACTGATGCTGAAGGGGTGGTGTCGACACCTTCACTAGTCACCACTTCTAATGGGAATGCCCAGTTATCAGACCCTGCTTGGAATTCATACATGACACCATTCCAAAAATACTAGATTGTGCCCCTCCCATCACTCCTCAGGCCTACATTGTACAGGACTCTTCAGATTCCGAGGCATTGTGACAGTGCTGGACACTGCCTCTGTGTAAACAGAAATAAATAGCACAAAAAGCGTGATTAAGGAGGTAGATTGAAGGGTTCCAGAATGTCTATTATAAGTACATTGTTTTTCTTTTTTGTTTTATTCAGGTTTTGGATTGGGATCTGGAGTCCGGAGGCTTCAAATAGTCTTGGATGGACCAAGCCTGTAAACCTATGTCCAGGTCTTACTGGAGACCAGCAAGCTGTGTGTGCAGGTCCACAGCCCTTACAATCAACGACCTGATAGAAATCAAGGAGACAGGAGGTCCTCTGCCAAGAGGTCAGGGCATGGGCAACAGTAGCAGGGAGCTGCAAGCGAGAGAGCCGCAAGAGCGAAGAGAGAGGTGCAGAGTTGGACGTGGGCACAGTGGTGCTAAGAGACCAGACCAAAGACCTAGGCTTGGGGATTGAGCAGGAGTGCTGTAAGGCGAAACCAGGAGGCTTGATGTCCTTTTTCTTTGTGTTTGAAATGATAGTGGAAACCCCTGTGAGGGCAACACTTTTCTTAAACATTAACTTTCTTTTTAAATAAAAGTAGAGCAACAAGCCCTAAAAAAAAGTATTTTCTGGCTGGACTGAACTCACTGGAAAGCACTACACTTGAGTGAAACCCCCAAAAATATCACATCATATATAACAGGTCTATAACAATACACCTTTTTAATGCAGCCAAACCCAAGGCACTAAGAAATCTGTCTCACTTCCTACTGTTTGTGAATGGCAGGGAAGAGTGAATCAAAAACTGGTAATGTTCTCTCCTGAAGTCTTTCAGGACAGCCACCTGAGAGACCTTGGCTTCGCCCCTCTGTAGGAAACACTGCGCCAGCCTTCTATAAATTTCCTCCTCCCCTACTGGCTCCTCAGTTATTAAGAGCAACTCCAGTCCGCTGGGGAGACACAAAAACATATGATACACATAGTCAAACTATATCGCATTTCCTGTAAGGAAATCTTTAAGTTTTTTTATACATATGGGTGGGTACCCGGCTGTCCTGAAAGACTCCGGGAAAGAAAGCTGGACCATGTTGCCCCTTTACAAATCTGTTCCGGCGTTGCTCCAGCTCTCTCTGCCTGCAACGCTGCCACTGATCTCGTAGAGTGTGCCCTGATACCCTCTGGGATCTGCATGCCTCCCAACGTATAAGCCTGACCAATGGCCTCTCTTAGCCATAAGGAATCTGTCTTCCTAAGGGTTTTTGTTACCGCTAAATAATGTGGGGCACATCTCCTGACGTCTAACTTGTGGAACTTGATTTCTTGTTCCTTAGAAGGATTTGTACAAAATGATGGTAACACAATATCTTGGCCTCTATGAAATTTTGAGGCCACTTTAGGCAAAAACCCTGGATCCATCTTAAAACCTATGCGATCTGGGAAAATCCGACAAAAGGGGGGTCTGATTAATATGGCCTCTATCTCACAGACCCTTTAGGCTGTAGTAATTGCTACCAAGAAGACTGCTTTAAGTGTCAGCAAGCTTAAAGCTGCAATTTTCCTGTGGTTTGAAAGGGTCCGCTGTCATAGTTTGTAGCACTAGTGACAGGTCCCATTTTGGGAAGGCCGTACCCTGTACTGGTCTGCCTGCTTAAGGATTTAAAGAGTCTAATTATCCACATATGGGACGATAGTTTTCTTTCCTGATATACAGACAGTGCTGAAACCTGACTCTTCAATGTTCTAAGGCTTAGCCCTTTATCTGCTCCACTCTGCAGAAACTCTAGGACCGCCATTGAACTTTGTGTTTTGAAAGAGTTCTCTGTACACCATTTGTTAAAACATTTCCATACTCTCGAGTGCGAGTCTCAACTTTCCTGCTTTTCAGCAGTGTATTAATTAAACGGTTTGAGAACCCTTTCACTTTCAGTAGCTGCTCCACAGAAACCAATCGGCCAGGTTCCACCTTTTCACTTGGGGACAATGCACTGGGCCCTGGGAGAGTAAATCCTTCTGGATTGGTAGTAACCAGGGGGGTTCTACAGCAAGTTCTTTGAGCATAGAGAACCACAGTCTCCTGGGCCAGTGTGGTGCAATGAGAATTAGTGATGTGTTCTCTGTACGGAATTTCCTTATCACTGCTGGTAGGAGCACTGGTGGGGGAAAGGCATAACATTTGTGGAATGTCCACTTCGGTGCTAGCGCATCTACCCCAAGCGCTCCATCTTCCCTTTTCAGGGAGAAGAAAGCTCAAACTTTTCTGCTTTCTTTCGAGGCAAAAAGGTCCACCTGAGGTGTTCCCCATTTTTGCGCGATCCGTTTGAATACATCCTGATTTAATACCCAGTCGCCTTCTTTTAATTTCTTTCTGCTGAGGAAATCTGCCACTTTGTTTAAATCCCCTTTTAAGTGTACTGCTGACAAGGAGAGTTTTGGCTGACCAATTTTTCAACCATAAAATTCTATGCACATGTACCAGCCCTAGCATAAGCCGCGAGGCCTGGAGAATAGAATCTCTCATAGCGTCTACTGTAAAACATAACGCCTCTGATATCCCAGCCAAATATTGGGCGTGCTGATCAGGAATAATCTTGAGCACCTCTTTAAACTGGTCCTTTAAGGACTGAGATACCCTGATCACTGCTAGCGCAGGCTGAACCACTTAACCTGCCAGCGAAATATAGTTTTTAAATAGGAATTCTAACTTCTTATCTGTTGGATCCTTTGAGCATTGTCTACTGTACAAGTCAAGTTTTTGTTCACCGAGGATATAGCAGCGTCAATTGCTGGAATCCCCCATTTCTTATTAAACTCTTCCTCCATAGGATTAAGTATTGAAAACTTTTTTGGAGGAAAAAACTGTTTATCTGGGTGCTCCCAATTCTAGCACTTAAGATTGACCCGGGTGGGCGGTATGTCCTCATGCATGTGTTGATAACGTGTTATCACTTTGTGATCATTGGGCTGTACCTGCCCCCTCCGGCAGATCTTGGGCTCCTGCATATGCTCATGTCTATAGCTGTACAGTATAATGCGGATAGAGTCCTGCTTGTAGGAGACTTTAATTTAGTAATGGCCAATGATAAGGACAGGCTGTGCGCTGCGGCTACTCACTGCACCGGGCTGTCACAATGGGCAGCCTCCTTTGGTCTGACAGATCTCTGGCGCCACTTTCACCCCTCTGACGCCCAGTTCACATGCTTATTCACCACCCACCTCGCTATCTCGTCTGGACATGGCCTTTGCATCTCCTGGGTTGTTACGGGAGACGGTCTCTACGGAGATTCTCCCCCATGGCATCTCGGACCATGCTCCTATACTGGTCACGGTGTGTGCGGCGGTGACTGGGGGTCAGAGGCTGTGGAGATTATCCAAATTCAGGATTATGGAGCCGGACATACAGGAGAACTTTCCTGAGGGGTTGTACAATTTCTGGATTGACAACGCTGATTCTGCTAGCCCTTTGGTCACATGGGATGCCTTCAAGGCCTATGTACGGGGAGAGTATATCAAACGCATACGTGATAAAAAGAGAGGTTCTGTGCAGTCCTTCCAGCAACTAGAATTACAGGCCCAAGAGGGAGAACGCGCCTATGTGAATGACCCAAACCCGCACAATTATGCCTCATGGCAGTTCTTGCTTAGAGTGGATCTCACCGAGAAATCAATGCTAGCTAGTGCCCAGAGGGTGTTTGAATTTGGGGACAAAAATGGTAGGCTTCTTGCCTGGTTGGCCAAGGGGCAATTTTCATCCATATATATTGGTCGGTTGCGGGAGCCGGATGGTACCCTCTTGACCACTCCAGAAGCAATTGGTGGTAAGTTCTTGCATTTCTTCCAGGAGCTGTACTCCTCCAAGGCGGAGTACTCTGCTGCTGAACTGTCTGACTATTTGGATCTTGTGTCGTTTCCTACCCTAGACCCAGACAAATGTGTGGCTCTGGAGGGGGAGATTACACTAGAGGAGGTACAGAAGGCCCTGAGTTGTATGCAGGCAGGTAAGTCCCCGGGACCAGATGGCCTCCCAATAGAATTTTACTCTGTGCATCAGGACCTTTTGGCTCCAAAGATGGTCTCGTTACTTAAACAGTTCTCGTCGCTAGAATCGCTGCCTGAATCTATGTCAGAAGCGGTGGTGGTACTGGTGCCCAAACCCGGTAAGGATCCAGAAAACTGTGCCTCCTACAGGCCCATCTCGTTAATCAATGCATATGCCAAGCTGCTCGCCAAGATTTTGGCCCTCCGGTTGGCAACTGTCATAGAGGACTTGATTCATCAAGACCAAACGGGTTTCATGCCGGGGAAGGGCACCGATATCAACATAAGGAGGCTGTTCCTCAATCTAGCCACTGACCATGATAACGGGGGTAACAGAGTCGTCGCCTCTCTGGACGCGGAGAAGGCGTTTAACTCTGTTGAGTGGAATTATCTTTGGGAGGTGTTGAGGAGATTTGGATTTGGCCCCAACTTTCTGCGATGGTTGGGTCTGCTGTACAAGTCTCCGAAGGCCAGAGTGCGCGTCAATGACACGCTGTCAGATTATTTCCTCCTCCAGAGGGGCACGAGGCAGGGATGCCCGTTGTCGCCCAGCCTCTTTGCCCTGGCTCTCGAGCCCCGGGCCATTCTCATCCGAGAGGCTGGGGGAGTTCGGGGGTTGAGAATTGGCCCTCTGGAGGAGAAAATTTCGCTGTATGCGGATGATGCACTGATGTATTTACAAGACGCAGACACCCCCCTCCGGGAAGCCCTGAGGATCTTTGACGTATACGGCAAGTTCTCGGGGGTCAGGATCAATTGGACCAAGTCTATACTTTTCCCGTTGGATCCTCGCCCACGAGAACCGCAGTCCAGATACCCCCTGCTCTGGGTCGAAGAGTTCAAATACCTGGGCGTTGTGGTGACCAAAGACCTTCAAGCCTTTGGTCGCCTTAATCTCCAGCCAATTGTTGCAAAACTTAAAGAGTACTGTTCTAAATGGAAGGACCTACCACTTAACTTACTGGGCCGTATTAACGTACTAAAAATGCTTTATTTACCTCGCTTCAACTATATGTTCCGTAACTCACCGGTGTGGATCCCAGTGTCCTTTTTTAAGGACCTGGAGACACATATCGGGACGTTCCTTTGGAAGGGTGCCTCCCCTCGACTGGCCAGATCAACCCTGCAGCTGCCAACCCGCTGCGGAGGTCTCACGTTGCCCAACCTGCAGGTGTACTTTTGGGCGGCGGTGTTGGTCACGGTGCGGTGGTGGTTTGCCCAGTCCAGGTCTAATGCAGCCACCTGTCTAGAGGCGGCTATAGTGGGCTCCTTCCAAAAACTGAGCGAAATAGTGTATAGGGGCCCAACTGTGCACCCCCCCCCCCGCCCGGCCCCACTAAGATGACCCTAAAGGTATGGATGGTGGCCAGGAGAAGGTTCCTTCGTCCTCGTCAATATTCACCCAACACGCCGCTGTGGGAGAACCCATTGCTCCCCCACTTCAGAACGATTCCAGATCCGCAGCTGTGGATTGGGTATGGGATTGGGGTCCTCCGGGATGTTGTCAGTAACGGAGCCCTGCTATCCTTTCAAGACCTAGTGTCTAAACATGGCCTCCCGGGGACAATGATATTCCGCTACTACCAACTGAGACATGCGGCTAGGGCGCAATTTCAAGGTGACGTTATCCTGGCGATGGATCCCGTTGAGGATGCATTGGCGCAGGAGTCGCTTCAGAAAACTTTATCCACTTTGTACTTTATTTTACTAGGGGTGGATTCCCCCAAGATGAACGCCCTCTGGGACAAGTGGAGTAATGACATCCCTAGCCTAGACAGGGAAACCTGGGAAGAGTGTTTTGAGGAAGGGTCAAGGATGCTTATATCCTCTAGGGATAAGCTAATTCACACCAAGATTCTACATCGAGTTTACTACACGCCGCAGAGGCTGCACAGAATCTTCCCCCTTAGGCCCCCTAACTGCCCTAGATGCCAGTCCACCGATGGCTCATTTTTGCCCATGTTTTGGATCTGCCCCGCCTCCAACGCTATTGGGCTAAGGTATTCGACTGCATTAATGTTAGGCTACAACTTACCATACCTATTTCGCCTGAATTGGCACTACTGGGTATTCATGAGGACGATCAGCGGCCTAGATACACTAAGTTACTGATTTCCTTGCTGACGTTTTACGCCAGGAAGGAGATCCTAATGAAGTGGGCGTCGTCCTCCCCCCCCACGGTGAAGTCTTGGGACGCTATGGTTAATGCGGTTCTCCCCATGTACAGGTTGACGTATGCTAACAGAGGTTGCCCACTGAAGTTTGACCGTATCTGGTTGCCTTGGATAGAACAATTCTAGGCCCCTTCATGGTCTCAGGGAGGTGCTTCCCCCCTGGAGAGTGAACAGGATGCTATATGGGTTTTGGCCTCCCCCCCCCCCCACCCGGATGGGGGGCAAATAGTTGCCATGCTGTAAAAATGTGAGGATATCGCTTATTTATACATAACTCTATTGTGAAAAAAAAAAAAAAACAGTAGGCTAAGGGATATGTAATTGCATGATATTGTGCCTGTCTTATGTTTCTGCTTGTTGTATTTTACTCTGTACCAATTCTTTTGTTTCAATAAAAACCAACCTGGTTGTTAAAAAAAAAAAAAAAAAACATTGCCATTGTCCTTTGTAAGTTTAGAAAGTGCAGTACAGGTGCTGAATTTTCAGATCTGAAAGATTTTGCCACATCAATGCATTGCTTTATCTTTCAAAAGGTTTGGCAGTTTCAAGTGTAAATTTGCTCAGGTGGCCCTACTGATAAATCCATATACATATAATAGTCCAAAAATAAAATCATCTCCTTCCTGCTTTGGAAAGTCTTTCTTACCTGGTCCAAATTTCTCAGATAGTCAATAAAGGTATGACGGAGTGATTCTAGATGAGCAAGAGATTGCTGGAGATGACTCAACGCCATGCTATAAGTAACAGAGGTCTCGTCTGTGGCTTCTGCAGCATTTTTCTTTCTTTGTTTGTCTATGAATTGTTTTAGGGTAGCTATCATCTTCTTAGTCATCTCTGTCCGAGCCTCCACAGTCAGCTACAAGAAAATAAAACACATGCATACCAGCATTACTTCACAGCTACACAATGTTTGCAGCAAATATGATAAAACTACCTTGTCTTCTTCATTCTCGCAATGAATATTTTAGGAGCTTCTGACGACAAGTCAACTTTCCACAGTGTGACATAAAACAACTTCCATGAAAGAAGAATATTAATCAAATATTATGAGTACTAGAGACGCTAAATATTTAGAGAGGGGAATTGATGTGTGAAAAGCTTAAACATCTCAGCTTCTCGACATGCTTGTTTTGACAGCTTGAGATCACAGAATGTATGACTTTTATGTATCAAATGGAGAACAAAAGCCTTCAGAAAAGTCAGGCTTCGCTTAACACACTATAACAGGCTGTATTCCCTATTTAATCCCTTCAGTTCTCCCACCTTTACACCCTTAATGAACCAGAGCAATTTCATTATTTTCACTATGGGGTTATTTATCCGTAAAAAAACGTTGTAGTTAGGATAAGTACTTAAGATATCTGTACTTTAGTTAAGAACTTAAAGTGGTTCAAAAGGCAGACATTGTTTTATCTTAATGCTTTCTTTGCATTAAAATAAATAAAAAAAAAAAAAACTGTGTGCAGCAGCCTCCCCCGGGTCTCCTAATACTTAACTGAGCTCCATCCAGCAATATTGTACAAGAGCCTCAGCTTTCCGGGATTCTCCCTCCTCTTCTGCCATGGGCTCCCACTGCTGTCAAAGTCAGTGAGCCAATGAGGAGAGAGAGGTGGCGGGGCCGAGCCGCAGCTCCGTGTCTGAATGGACACACAGAACAGCGGCTCAGCTCGGGTGCCCCCATAGCAAGCTGCTTGCTGTGGGGGCAATAGGCAGGAAGGCAGGGGCCAGGAGCGCTGTTGGGGGGACCCGAGAACATGTTTGTTATTTTTAAACAAAGAAAAAAATGTTGGTATCGCTTTAAGATAACAAGGTAACTGTTTCCAGATTTGTAACGGCGTACCCTCATGCAGCGCCGAGCTCTTTGACCTTTGTTTGAAGTAATGCGCTCTGTTGATGTTAGATATCGTTGTTGTTTTCCCTTTCATTGAATGGCCTTGGAATGGGAAAACGGCTGTCCTTTGAAACAAAGATGACCTGCAATAATTTGTAGAAACATTGGCTCTTCCCCAGACCAACAGTTTGGATTGGAGATTGGACAGTTCTATACCTTCTTTACAACATCCTGAATGATGGCAGCAAGTGTCGGTTAGATCCCAACACAGGAACCGCACAGGTGGACGCAGTGTTTTCCCCACAGGTACTGCCTAAATGTATTCATTTATCTTTTTTTTTCCCTCTCATTTTTTTCTATCCCCATGTTTTTCTTTTGCCCGAATATAAGGGGAACATTTTGATCAAAATGGGTCATAAAGGGAGGATGTTTTTTGATGGATTATGACTTAGGATAATATGAGAGGGTGACAGATTTAGATTAAATAGGTGGATAGTTTTATTTATTTATTATATGTCAGAGTTGCAATATATGTTAGTAATGTTGGTACTAGCCAATTAGCAGGGGCACCCTGGATCCCTACAGCTTTTAGGGGTCTTTCAGAATGGACATCCCCATTAACTCATCCCCATTAACTGCAGCTAACCCACTGGAAAGCCACAGGTGCTCTGCGCTGCACCCGCTGTGTGGGTAAACCACAGCACATGAATGTGAAAGCAGCCTTAGACCACTTTCACATGATCAGTGGACCCTCCATTCACACCTCTATGGAGCAGTAGATGTAAACCGATTTGTGTCCGTTTACACCCGCCTACCTCCAATCCGATCTGTAAAAAAAAAAAAAAAAACAGAAGGGTGTCTGTCCCCTTCCATATGGGTGGATCGGAGGGCCCATATTGTGGCCCGCGACCAATTACCAAGTCACTTCATTGGCCCTTGCTCTTCAAAAGGTTGGGCACCCCTGGATTAGAGGCTATTACTGCCATCTAATAATTAAAGACATTTTGTAAATTTGCATATTCACTTTATAAATGTACCTGATGTTTGTGCTGAGGTTTTTTTTTTTTTCCTCCCCATGTGGGGCCCGAGAAACTCCTGATTGTAGCTAAAGTAGTATAGCTAGATATTCTACAACGTGAATTTTTTGCCTGGGTTTTTTTTTTTTTTACACTGGTGCTGTAATAAAATCAAAAGGTGCTTCAACAAAGTATTAGTTTAAGGTTGTGCACACTTATGCAACCATATTATTTAATTTTTTTACTTAAAAGATTCGGTTCAGTTTGTTATTCAACTGAGTTGTACAGTTTATAGGTCACATTAAAGGTGGAAAAAGTTCTGAAATGATTTATCGTTGTCTCATTTTTTTACATCACAGAAACCTGACATTTTAACAGGGGTTTTCAGATGTTTTATATCCACTGTATATCATATATATGTATACAGTATCTCACAAAACTGAGTACCACCCCTCACATTTTCATAAATATTTTATTGTATCTTTTCACGTGACAACACTGAAGAAATTACACTTTGCTACAATGTAAAGTAGTGAGTGTACAGCTTGTATAACAGTGTAAATTTGCTGTCCCCTCAAAATAACTCAACACACAGCCATTAATGTCGAAACAGATGGCCACAAAAGTGAGTACACCCCTAAGTGAAAATGTCCAAATTGGGCCCAAAGTGTCAATATTTTGTGTGACCACCATTATTTTTGCAGCATTGCCTTAACCCTCTTAGGCATGGCATTAACCCTCTTCCACTCCTCCATGACAACATCACGGAGCTGGTGGATGTTAGAGACTTTGCGCTCATCCACCTTCCATTTGAGGATGCCCCACAGATGCTCAATAGAGTTTAGGTCTGGAGACATGCTTGGTCAGTCAATCACCTTTACCCTCAGCTTCTTTAGCAAAGCAGTGGTCATCTTGGAGGTGTGTTTGGGGTCATTATCACGTTGGAATACTGCCCTGCCGCCCAGTCTCCAAAGGGAGGGGATCATGATCTGCTTCAGTATGTCACAGTACATATTTGGCAATCATGGTTCCCTCAATGAACTGTAGCTCCCCAGTCCCGGCAGCACTCATGCAGCACCAGACCATGACACTCCCACCACCAATCTTGACTGTAGGCAAGACACACTCATCTTTGTACTCCTCACCCGGTTACCGCCACACACGCTTGACACCATTTGAACCAAATAAGTTTATCTTGGTCTCATCAGACCACAGTACAATTCCAGTAATCCATGTGCTTAGTTTGCTTGTCTTCAGCAAACTGTTTTCAGGCTTTCTTGTGCATAATTTTTTGATGAGGTTTCCTTCTGGGACGACAGCCATGCAGACCAATTTGATGCAATGTATGGCGTATGGTCTGAGCACTGACAGGCTGACCCCCCACCCCTTTCAACCTCTGCAGCAATGCTGGCAGCACTCATATGTCTATTTATCAAAGACAACCTCTGGATATGGCGCTGAGCACGTGCATTCAACTACTTTGGTCGACCATGGCCTGTTCTGAGTGGAACCTGTCCTGTTAAACCACTGTATGGTCTTGGTCACTGTGCTGCAGATCAGTTTAACGTTCTTAGCAATCTTCTTATCGCCTAGGCCATCTTTATGTAGAGAAACAATTCTCTTTTTTCCGATCCTCAGAGTTCTTTGCCATGAGTTGCCATGAGGTGCCATGTTGAACGTCCAGAGACCAGTATGAGCGAGTGAGAGCGATAACACCAAATTTAACACACCTACTCCCCATTCACACCTGATACCTTGTAACGCTAACGAGTCAAATGACACCGGGTAGGAAAAACTGCTAATTGGGCCCAATTTGGACATTTTCACTTAGGGGTGTACTTCCTTTTGTTGCCAGCGGTTTAATGGCTGTGTGTTGAGTTATTTTGAGGGGACAGCAAATTTACACTGTTATACAAGCTGTACACTAGTTTACATTGTAGCAAAGTGTCATTTCTTCAGTGTTGTCACATGAAAAGATATAATAAAATATTTACAAAAATGTGAGGGGTGTACTCACTTTTGTGAGATACTGTATATTACACACACATTTTTTTTGAGCATAAACTAGGCTTTCTTTTGACAATATTGACAAAATCCTTGTATTTTCTATGTGATCTATAGACAAAAAGATGTAAAACAAATTAGCTTTCTATTTAAACTAGTCGTACTTAAAAAAAAAAAAAAAAAAAAAAAAGTTTACATTTTGTTCTGTAATCTGCCCCATTTACAGTTTTTTTTTTCAATGCTGAACATTTCTTTGTATGTGACACTGAACAAATAAAAAGCAAAATGAGTAAAAATTAAATGAAATAAAAAAAATAAATTAAATATTAAATAGTAAAAAAAATTAAAAAATCAGACGGAGGGAAGAAGGATAAATAGCTGATTAGGGTTAAAAGTATTACTAAAAGCAAAACTTTTTTTTGGGATAGAGTGGAGAGAGAGTAGAACACCAATCAATTGTTTATTGTGGTCTGTACCCCTGTGTGTCCATGTATATCATTATCACTGAGACTGAAAGTGAAAGACAATCTTGAATTGTGGGTTGTCCCCAGAACAGTAATAGTTGGGAAATCCAATGGGAACACTAGCTCTGGTGACAACCCGGGATTTGCTTAGTTTGGAGGAATTTCCTTTCACTTCCTGTTTCGGCTATGGGGCACTAAGTAAAAATACTCAATGGGACATAGGTGGCAAAGAAAAAAAAATCGGTCAGGAGTTAAAACCCTCCCTTAGGCTGCTTTCACACTGGGGCGGTTTTTCAGGCGGTACAGCGCTAAAAATAGCGCCTGTACACCGCCTGAAAAAACCGGCCCCATTCACTCCAGTGTGAAAGCCGGCGGGCTTTCACACTGGAGCGGTGCGCTAGCAGGACCGCAACAAAAGTCCTGCTAGCAGCATCTTTGGAGCGGTGAAGGAGCGGTGTATTTACCGCTCCTATACCGCTCCTTCCCATTGAAAACAATGGGAAACCGCGGGGATACCGCCCGCAAACCGCCGCTGCAGCGGCGCTTTGCGGAGGTTTTTAACCCTTTTGCGGCCGCTAGCGGGGGTTAAAACCACCCCGCTAGCGGCCGCATACCGCGGGTAAAACGATGGTAAAGCAGCGCTAAATATAGCGCTGCTTTACCGTCGCCTCCCCGCACCGCCCCAGTGTGAAAGCAGCCTTACTCTATCCCAACTAAAAAAAAAAAAAAAGCATTGGACTTTAGTTATACTTTATCTAAGGAGTTAATCAGGAATACATTTAAAATATTTAACTTGTATGGTGTCTTTAACCAATATGATATGCAGATCAAAGGTCACATGTGTGACTTACTATACTCACTCCACCCCCTCACTCCAGAGTGAGTGCAATACATTGTAAGTATCTGCTGTCGTTTTGGCAGCCAGTATCAGCGACTGGGGAAGCAACAGCAGGGGGAAAGGAACTGTATATAAGAGATGCATTATGGAAAAGTTTTTTTTAGAACATACCTTTTATGCTTAAAAGACTAAGAGCCAATACAGCAGTCTGATCTAAACAACATTGTTGGGCAGCTTCTGGACAACAAAATTACCAAACTGCTAAGAAACTATTGTAATGCTTCTTAACGTCTATCTGAACTAAAAAAAAGATTTACTACCTTATAGCAGGGCTTGACAAATTTGCTTGGAATCTAGGAGCCAGCTAAAAAAGTTAGGAGCCAGGTTTTTTTTTTTTTTTAACGACAACAATGACTGACAGGTGGCAGTGGGCACCGTAAGACGTCCTCCCAGAACCTTGCTCCATTCGGGAACATCCGTGACCGCCAGGTCCCGAGGACCCGGCGCATCGCGGTAAACGGCCGCCGGTAGCGGCCGTTTACCACGTGATCGCTCTGTCAAATGACGGTGCGATCACATGTACACAAACCGGCGTCACGTCATGACGCCGGTTCCTCCCTCCCCTCTCTATCGATCGGTACAGTGAGAGGGGAGAAGCTGAGAGGGGGAGAGATGGGACCAGCGCTGTGGCTGGATGTGTAGTGCCCACAGCGCTGGTCAGTGACAGCTACACTGCCAGCACTGTGCAATACTCTGCCAGTACTGTGCAATACACCGCAATACTCTGCCAATACTCGCCAATACATTTTAATAGAAACAAAGAATTTTTTTTTTTTTCACCGAATTTTCAGTATTTTTTGATTTATAGCGCAAAAAATAAAAAACCCAGCGGTGATTAAATACCACCAAAAGAAAGCTCTATTTGTGTGAAAAAAAGGACAAAAAATTAATTTGGGTACAGTGTTGCATGACTGAGAAATTGTCATTCAAAGTGTGAGAGCACCGAAAGCTGAAAAGTGCCCAGTGGTTAACATTGCATTAGCATTGTTAGAGGTGTTGCAATACCAACAGCCACCACAAGATGGCGCCATATTGCAGAAGTATTTCAGAAGGCCGCAAAGCCGCGGCCTAAATTTCTGGCCGGCGCGGCCCGATGCGATCGCACGGCGGGGGTCGGTGTCCACAGGTTGATGGGGTAGCGCAGCTGTGTCGCTCCAGGCTCCAGGACCCCAAATCTAGTCACAATTGCGCCCGGGCAACCGGGGTTTGTCGAGGCCTGCGTTATAGGGAATGCCTAGAAATGTTATTTGTGCCCAATTCCCTCAAAATTGTACCTTTTGCCTAGAATTTCTCCTGAAAAAAAAAACAGCACCTAACTGTGCCTAGGCGCTCCTGTTGTATTGCCGCATAGCTGTACACACTATCTGTAGTGCAAGATAATTTAAGGCTCTGTGCTTCTGACTGCTAATCGAATAAGATTTGTTGATGCCACTACTGTGCTGCACATTGTTTTCCTTACCGGAGTTGAAGCTGAGCCTGATACCCCGCAGCACATGGATATCCCTGCCTCTCCCCCAATTCTGTAAGTCTGTACCTCTCCTTGAATATTCCTCACCAGTTATCAGATTATCAGATATTTGGAGGGCAGCTCTAACAAAATGCAGCCAAGTCCTGATCCTCTGCCAAGATGGCCACCTCCATGCAGGGACACAGTGCACGACAAGACATGTTAGGTCAGTAAGTGGGAAAAGATCAGTTGCAGGGAGCCTAACGGTAAAACTTCTGACTATTACTTTGCCCTCTGCCTTGCGCTTACCTTCCATAGTTCAGGACTTATTTAAACCTTTATACTCCAAGATGTATTGGACCCACATTCTGCTGGTGTATCATAATGCAACCTGAGCTCACAGTACTCATGCAGTGCTCACAAGTCATTATGTTATGTTGTGTCCAAGATTAAAGACCGCAGCCAAGAAAAAGAAGGACCCATTATATCATGTTACTAGCATGAAGACTGCAAGACTTAAATTAGGTAAAATATTTAGTCATTTTTTTTTTTTTTTAATGGGGCTTTAGGGAGGAGTGAAAGAGCCAAACAAAATGCGGAAGTAGTTTTTTAACGTCTTTTCAGTTACAGTAGAATACTAACTAAACATTTTACTTCTTCATTGAGGAGATTTCCTATTATTTCCTGACCGTATGACATACCAGGATATAAGGCAATCTCTTCAAAAGGATTCCTGTGGCATTCTTTATGTTTCCATGCCCCAATATCATATAGTGTACAATATTCTTATACTGCTGCTGCTTGTATTACTTGGCAGACTGAATTCTACTAATTTAAATTGACAGCTCTACTTAATGGTTGTTCAGAATTCAGATTTCCGAAGCAGGTTCAAATCTTTAATTGCAGATCACTATCCCCAAAAAACTTTGGAGAATCTCCTTTGTATTATTACTTAAAAGGGTCTTGTCACACAGAAATTTGTATTTGATGTTCACAGACTTACTTGATGTTCACAGAAAAGTTTAAATTGCGTCCTATAATTATGAAAAAAATATATATAGTTGAAGACATTTATCTCCAGATAGATTAATATCTGTAAAGATGATCAAGTTATTGAAGACTGCAGCCGGAGGAAATGTGCAATGAAATAACATACAGCTGCTTAAAAATAATGTAATTTGAAGAAAATTGATTCTCAGTTCACATTATGCTTAAAACCTGTCTCTTGTGTCTTCACTAATCATCCCTGCTCCTGACCTTGTCACGTGCCTCTAGAACAGTCTCTTCAGATCAATTTACATCTTTATTTCCCTTACTTGATTCTGCAAACTGGAGACCTGAGCTCCGGTCATTATTAAAGGCAGACTGTACAAGAAATAACTAGACCGAGACAAAAAAATAAAAGATTTCTCTCTGGAGAGCTGGCAGAAAATAAGGCGCTCTAGAAGTAGGATGGCTGCCATTTTGATACAAACAAGTGCCACGGTAATGATGACAGCTAAAGAAGGTAGAAACAAAGAAGACTCTCAAGTTTTTAAGTTAAGGAGCTCATAAAATCTGTAAAACACAGAATGTCAGCAAAATAATTTTATAGAAAAATGAAACAAGAATTCTGATCAGTTACTATGGGATTTTATTTTTATTTTATTTTCTACTGCTTAATGAATTAGCTCCCAAGTCTGGATTACAAGACAAAAAAAAAAAATCATCCGTCACTGAAAATCAAACAGACTTAAAGCTGGGTTCACACTATTGTGAATTGGATACAAATTTAAGTGGACTTTAAATAGATTCTCAGATTCACGGTCTCAGATTCACTCTGTCTGGAGAAATACGGACGGTGGGTCTTCATTACATTTACTGGCTCTGGCCTTAACACTGTTGGAGCTCTACTGGCCCCCATACACTTAAAGTGAACTTTAGCGCCTGGTTCAAAGTTCCCTAGTTTGCCTGTTGAGGATATGGCTATTACCCCCGTCCCACACAAGTTAAAAGGACCCGTTGAGCTTCTATACTGCTTAAGGCATGAGAAACTGCTGATTGGTGGATGATCCCGCCAGGTTTGCCTGCGTATATTGTTTTGTATACTATGCACCACTGCAAGCTCCTGAAGAAGCGCTTAAGGGCGCGTAACATGTAGAGTTTTCTTCACTACGTCTCTACCACCAACCAGCTGCTCCTTCCAATTTGAATCATTATTGATCGATCTGTTCCACTGTGGTAATAGTTGGTTGTGTTAGGTGGTGTGAGCGTCGTTTAGGCCAAACACCATGTTTTGTTTTTAACATGTCATGTCAATAATGTGAATTTTAAAGATTAATAAAAGTCAATTTTGTATTTCAACACTACAGATGTGCCTCATAAGTCCATGTTTCCTTCTTTTGAATACATTTTGCAATATATTTAGGACGTTGGCACACTCATACCGATCTATATCCACAACGCCATCTTGTGGTGATACATTTAAAATTAAAATTTCAGGGAGAAAGAGCCTGAATCTAAAGGCTGGGTTGAGGAAGAGCCTGCCTGGGCCCTGGAGGATGAGTTCACAACATAAATGGGGACATTTATCAATTGTCGCAAGTAATGCCAAACAGGAGCAGAGAGACAGGATGTGTGATAGATGTATTGTTTGTTTGGCTGTACTTCTCCTGTGGATCACAACGATCACAGTAGTGCAGATTGTTTTGCACTCCTGTGATCCGTTTTCAGCTGACAGTGGGCTGACGACTGATGTCACAGAACCAGTCCAGGCTGTTTAAATAGCACAACCTTATAGTCGGGATCTGCTCACAGGCATGGACTGGCACTCAGCTCAGTCTGAGCCGGCCACTCCTGCCCCTCCACAGCCCAGTGTTTCAGTGAGTGGGGGGGGGGGGGGCAGAGCAGAGAGCCAGAGACTGACAGTCACCAGCTCTCTGCTCACAGAGTACTGATTACTGAGTGATCGGTGGTGTTTGATTACTCGGTTCTTAGTCTTCGAGCTGGCGGGGGGACAGATGCAGCATCCACCTACGTAAGTATGATTAAAAGAAAAATTCCATACCTGACATCTCCTCTTTCATGTTATCTGGCCCACGTGACAATAAGGCCTCATTCACATGGAGAACATGCGTCCATGCCCAGTGTGATGGCCATGTACTGCGTGGGGATACTTGGTGTTCTGTGCATCCCTGTGCAGGTAGTCAATTGGGACGCAGCAGCTGCATGGACATAGTCAAATGTCAAAATTTGATATGCAGACAGGAAGGGATTCATGTATCCAAATGCACAGTATCTGCATTCGGATCTGTGCACCCATTTCTATAGGTTCTCTGGTGGATGCAGATGCAGCAAAAAGTGGCTCAGCATACAGGCCCTCTCTCAGCGCCTGTCTGAATAAGTCCTTAGGGGAATTTATCAAAACTACAGCAGACAGACTCTGGAGCAGTTGTGCATGGCTCATAGCCTTCCTGTTTGAAGCTGAACATAGAAGCTGACTGGTTGCCATGTGCAGCTGTTCCAGATTTTGACTGCACCAGTTTTGATAAATTCCCCTCACTGTGTTTTACATTTCTTACTCCTGGGCTACAGCATTCTAAGTACAGCACATGCTTTGTAAAAGTGGTGGTAAAGGCACAAGTTTTTTTTTTTACCTTCATGCATTCTATGCATTAAGTTAACCACTTCCGGACCAGCTGCGGCAGGTTGGCTCGGCGAATGAACGTTACCTTACGTCGCTTTTCCTTTTGGCCACTAGGATCGCCGGCAGCGTGTGCCCGGCAGGCGCGATGACCGCCGGGGACCCGCGATCGCTCATGACAGAGCGAAAACCGGGATCTGTGTGTGTAAACACACAAATCCTGGTTCTTTTAGGGGAGTAGAGACAGACCGTGTGTTGATTCTAAGTATGAACACTGGTCTCTCTCTCCTCCTAGACAGTCCCATCCCCCTACAGTTAGAACACAGTGAGGGAACACAGTTAACACCTTGATCGCCCCCTAGTGTTAACCCCTTCCCTACCAGTGACGTTTATACAGTAATCAGTGAATTTTTATAGCGCTGATTGCTGTATAATGGTCAGTGGTCCCAAAAATGTGCCAAAAGTGTCCAATTTGTCCGTCACAGTATCGCAGATCACCGCTATAACTAGTGCAAAAAAAAAAAAATAATAATAATAAAAAATGTCATAAATCTATCCTCTATTTTGTAGACGCTATAAATTCTGCGCAAACCAATCAATATACGCTTGTTGCGATTTTCTTTACCAAAAATATGTAGAAGAATACATATCGGCCTAAACTGAGGAAAACATTTGTTTTTTGGAAAAAAAAAATGTGGGATATTTATTATAGCAAAAAGTAAAAGATTCACTCTTCTTTTGTTTATAGTGCAAAAAATAAAAAACGCAGAGGTGATCAAATTCCACCAAAAGAAAGATCTATTTGTGGGAAAAAAAAAAAAGGACATCAATTTTGTTTGGGTTCCGCGTGGCCCGACCGTGAAACTGTCAGTTAAAGCGACGCAGTGCCATATTGCATATCACATGGTCATTGAGCAGCCCAATCTTCCGGGGCTGAAGTGGTTAAAAAAAAACTTCTGTGTGCAGCAGTCCCCCCCAGCCTCACCTAATACTTACCTGAGCCCCTTCTCGATCCAGCAATGTCCACGAGAGCCTTGGCTCTCTGGGGACTCGCAAACCTGATTGGCTTTTGGCATCAGCGAGAGCCATTGGCTCCCGCTGCCGTCAATCATAGGCAGTGAGCTAATTAGGAGACGGAGTGGGCGGGAGTGCACCTGCTTGGATGCCCCCGTAGCAAGCTGTTTGCTGTGGGGGCACCCAGAAGGACTGAAGGGCCAGGGATGTCGACAAGGTACACGAAAAGAGGAGGCTGCAGGCTGCTCCGTGCAAAACCATTACACAAAAAAAAACTTTAATATCACTTTAAGGTTAGCTGTGTGTAGTAAAGGACCTGCTACGGAAAAGTTTTATTTCATTAAAATGAGTGTACTGAGATTTGTACTGTCTGTTACATACTTGCTTGTGGCACAGTCATTAAAGCATATGGTCATTGGATTTGATTGACAGCAGTGGGAGCCAATGGCCCCCGCTCTTTGTACCTGTGTATATACTCATTGTGAAATTTTAAACTCTGTTTTTACCTCAAAACTCAACTTAAATCCAATTTTATTTTTACTGTCCCCCTGGAAGGTAAAAAAAAAAGTCATCATGATTAAATGTCACTACACATCGAAGACTGAGGAAAAATTAAGGCTGGGGTTATCAAGGCCTCACTCCCTGATCATGGCTTTCAGCACTGCCCACCTCCAGGAGAAGACAGAAGAGGACACGTGACCAGGTAGAGAAGAGAAAACTGATAAAAGCTATTGAAGGAATTCTGAAAAAGTGCTTGTTTAATTCAGAGAATTAAAGGGTTAAAGCCCATAACTTTTTTATACTGCATTTGTGTCCCTTTGGGAGAAAGGCCCATCACTTCCAGTAGGGACAAAGATAGGAATTCTAACTAATGGAAAATGTAGATAAAACAAAAACACATTTTTAATACTGTAGGCAAAGAGTTACAATATTAGTCCTAATGCTGTCCTTCTTTCTCAGTCCTGGAAGCAACAACACCCCCCATTTCTTTTATGGGTGGGCACAGGTACAAGACTGGCAAATGTTCCTAATGAAGTCACAAAGAGAACTAAAGACCTGACACAAATGTAAACTCAAAAATGAATTCTGGCCTGAGTTAGACCTTAGTCTAAGTTTTATAAAATGACAAACATATATTGGATATAATTTAGAAAATCTGGGCAAATCCTGTAGCACAGTAATTGCATCTGTGACCAGATTTAGTTCTTTACACAACCACATGCATTTGGCTTGAAATGGATGTTTGCCATGAGTTCTAAATATTTCGATTCTAGATGTTCAGAACTCAGACAAATGTCCACTTCAAGCCAAATGCATATGCTACTGTTTGCTTCAATTAATAATTTGAAGAAAGCTCTGTCTTGTTAAGATACTGGTTCTAATGGGGAGGGGCATTAGAATGAAGGAGCAGCCTGTTACCTCCTAGATTTCCATCTAGTAGTGACCAGAAGCTGGGAATATTCTTTTGAATGTTCTAGTGTATCCTGGTTATGGTTTATCTAGAGGCAGTCAGCCACAATCATGTGGACTTGTTCTGTAATATTGACACTATTTGCCACTCTTCCAAACAGCTACCACAGCTTTAATGAGTGTCAGAACCATACCCCAGCCTAGTGCCGGGGAAGCCACAGATGACTGGTGAAATGTATTTTTCTGCAGAACAAATCTTGTTGAATATTACTTCTTCTAGATAGAAGCTGATGCCATGGCAGTGCGGGACAAGTACAAGTACAGTACATAACTCATATAATGTTTTTTCACGAGCTAGGAAAACATAATGACAGATCAACAACACATATGTCCAATAATAAAGGCTAAAAAGAGGCATGTAGTCCATGAGCCTAGAAACATCTGACCTGGGGCCAACATTTTTGGATTTATGGAAGCCCATATTTCCTAAATCCTTATTATAGTTTGATTATATAAATTTAAAAAAATAATAAAAAACAAAACACATATATCCAACTTCAACAGTCTGTTTACTATTCTGAAAATGTCTTGTAGTTGCCACTCTGAAAGTAGGGCACTACAGGCACTGATGCCTAGACACAAAGCCCACTTAGCGTCTCTGTACATTCATCTTGCCAGTTTGTCAGGTCTGAAGGGCATGTGGCCTGCACATTTAACAGCGCAGCCAAAACGATTCTATGTGCTATTCCAATTTGTGAGGCAGATGGAAAGTTGTGAGCAAAATAAAATGGAAAAAAAAAATGATTTATATTCACTAACAGAACTTAATGAAACAACAAAAAATACAACACAGTAACATACAAACACTTCACAAATCAATATGTAAATGATGGAATTAAAAAGACAAAAGTGGAAAAAAAATATTTTTTTACTAGCAAGTAAAAAAAGATGGCACTTATTAATTACAATGAATCATTTTACAGACACAGGCATATGATGCATGCATATTATTCACAAGTTTCAAGATGATTTATGTCCCCCAAATATATTTGATTGAAGGATTCTTCCTGTACTCAGACATGTGTTCTATTCTAAACCATCTTCAAAATGATTGTGAATATCTGTCCAATTTACTTATGATAAAAGGGTTTGGGCAGAAATCAATCTGTTTTTGTTTTGTAAAGGGCATGAAAAAGTTAGAGAAAATGTGAGATATTCATTGCTGGCCAGTTGGACATGGGGAAGGTATACATCAGTTCCTGTCTCAGCCATGGCAATCACTGAGATGCAATATAAGGGGAGATATTTTCAAAGGAGATAAATATAACAGTAAACATGTTTTAGTACCTTGAGGAAAGGGTAGAACCTCTGCCTTAAATACGTGCTTTACTAATGCAGTGCAAAGCAACAGGGTAATTTCAATTAACACCACGCTAAAAACATGTACTAACCTTCCACTCCCTCCCCCACCATTCTGTTCTGCTGCCAAGATAGAAAGCTCTGAGTTGCCAGAGCCATAGCCCATATATGCCAATGGGTTGCCCAGGTGACAGTGCTGATAGGCCCAGCCCAGTACTGTTACACAGAGTCAGTCACATGCTCACAAGCAAAGCGACATATGAAAACTCAAGACTTCACATGCTTCAAATGATCAAAGCTGAACCCAGAAGCACTGTGGAAGAATACGTCAGTTTGAGCAGAAGTAAGAGTTCTGGCACAGCCCAAGCAAGCCATAATGCAATGTATACGCCTCCTAAATGCCTGCTAAAGCATATGTACTGCTGTAATGAATGACAAGAAACTAGGGAGTAACCGATACCAATACTAGTATCGGTATCTGTGTCGATACCAAGTATTTGCAGTATTGGTATCTGTGTCGATACCAAGTATTTGCAGTATTGGTACTCGTGCAGATGCCTAATCTGATACTTGTTGCATTGGACCAGGCATCCTCAAGCTCAGCAGGGGGGCCCGGGCAGCCTAACAAGTGAACAGTGCGGCCAGTTAAAAGCACCAATCTCCCTGTATAGCTTTTCTGACAGCCACTTCTCCTCCTCTCCCTCGCTCAGTTGTCAGGTGCTTTATTGAAAGTTATACTGGGAGATCTGTGCTTTTAACTGCCCCCACCGCCGCACCGATCACCCCAAACTGTCCCTGTGTCCTACTCCGCTTCCTCTTTCCTCTCTCTGGGTCCCCGGCTCCTCCTCCCTCTCAGCTGTGTCCTCCTCCCTCTCCCTGGGTCCCCCTTCCTCTCTCCAGGTCCCCGGCTCCCCGTGTCATCCTCCGGTCCCCCCTGTCCCTGTCTGTCTGGATGGAGAGCGGAGGAAGGAGCTGGTAAATATGTAATTTACTGGCTCCTTCCTTTTCTGAATGAACAGACTCAGTGATCACTGACTCTGCCCATTCATAACTGAAACATCAAAACCTGTGTTTACGATGCTTCAGTTTATGAACATTCATTTTCAGTGCAGCTGAGGCTGAAGAGAAAGGGACTGGGGAATCTGTGTCCTTAGTTCCTTTCCCTGTCTCAAAGGGGAGATTTCAGGGGTCTGTTTAGACCTCTGATATCCCCCCAACAGGGCTCATAAAAAAAAAAAAGAGAATTGTAATAAATAAACATTTAAAGGTGAAATTGTAAAAATAATAAAAATTAAAATAACACTGACACCGTCAAACTCCCCCCACCCAAAAAAAGAAACCCCCCCCACAAAAAAATAATAAAAAATGTATAAACTAAAATGAATAGTAAAAAATAAAATTGTAAAAAATAAACTACTGACACAGTCCACGCCTCATTGGTACCCATCAATGCCACCTATCAGTGCCCATCAGTGCCACTGTCACACAACATTACAAAAAAGGATTGGTAATCAGTATTGGCAAGTACTTGAAAAAAAGTATTGGTAATTGTACTCGGTCTTAAAAAAGTGGTATCGGTGCAACCCTACAAGACCATCAGCTTAGAGCTCAAACCAAGGACTTATTGGTAGAAGTGTCTAGACTTAAAGTAAAAGTTCATCCAAAAACTAACTCTAAATATCCTGGCAAACACAATCCAAGACTAACCTATCTAACCCTGTAAAGCAAAGATTGCTATGCATACCTTTTCTGCAGTCGCTCCGGTTCCAGGCTGAGCTGTCAGTAGCGGCTTCTCTGTATAGGCCTGTGCAGGAGAGGCAGCCAACAACACAAGCCCCATAGTAAGTCTATAGGTGACACCACTTCCAGGAATCTCCCAGGCATTGTCAGCTGTCTCTTCTACACAGCATCCGCTGCTGAAGTTTGGACCGGATCAGCAGCAGAAAAGGTATGTATAGCATTTTTTGCTTTACAGGGTTAGATATATTATTCTTAGAATGTGGCTGACTTTAGATTTAGTGTTTTGGGCTGAACTTTCACTTTAACTGCTTCCCGACCGCCCACTGCATATATACGTCAGCAGAATGGCACGGGCAGGCAAAACCACGTACCTGTACGTGGCCCTTTAAATGCCTGCCCGTGGGTCGCGCTCACGACCCGGTCGGGAGCTCCGTGACCCCCGCCCCGAGACCAGCGGACCCGATCGCCGCTGGTGTCCCGCGATCAAGTTACGGAGCTGAAGAACGGGGAGAGGTTTGTGTAAACAAACCTCTTCCCGCGCTTCCTACTCTGCCTGTCATTGATTGGCTGTTCCCGGTCATCGGGAAAGCCGATCAATGACGTCAGCCCCGCCCCCTAATGTAAAAAAAAAACACACACACGTCAGAGCCCATAACCCCTCCCCTCCCCCTAGTGGTTAACTCTTTCACTACAACTGTCATTTATACAGGAATCAATGCATTTAAATAGCATTGATTGCTGTATAAATGACAATGGTCCCAAAAATGTGTCAAAAATGTCCGATGTGTCATAATGTCGCAGTCACAATAAAAAAATCGCTGATCGCCGCCATTACTAGTAAAAAAAAAAAAATATATTAATAAAAATGCTATAAAACTATCCCCTATTTTGTAAACGCTATAGCTTTTGCGCAAACCAATCAATAATCACTAATTGCGATTTTTTTTACCAAAAATATGTAGAAGAATATGTATCGGCCTAAACTGAGGAAAAACATTTTTTTTATATATTTTTTGGGGATATTTATTATAGCAAAAAGCAAAAAATATTGCATTTTTTTCAAAATTGTCGCTCTATTTTTGTTTATAGCGCAAAAAATAAAAACCGCAGGGGCGATCAAATACCACCAAAAGAAAGCTCTATTTGTGGGAAAAAAAGGACACCAATTTTGTTTTGAAGCCACGTCGCACGACCGCGCAAATGTCAGTTAAAGCGACGCAGTGCCGAATCGCAAAAAGGGGCCTGGTCCTTTGGCTGCCAATTGGTCCGGGGCTGAAGTGGTTAAGAGCTGTACAGAAGAAGTTTGGATCACACCTGACAATAACGATAAGAAGAGACAGTTACCTGGCTGACAGCATGTAAGGAAAAGGTGATCTCATCAGTGAAAGCAATGATATCACTGGGGCTGAGCCTGTCGAAATACTTCTTGCAGATATCGTATGCCTGGCTCCATTCGCTGGCAGATTGTGGGGCTTTCTTTAGTAGTTGGGGATCACCATTCCAAAAGAGTTTCTTCAGCCACGTACCATGCACAGAGCTGGAAGAGAGCATGGTGCCATCTAGCTCTGGGATTCTGGAAGCCAGCTTAGAAATGGCCAAAACATTTTGACTGGTGAGGATGGGCTTCAGAGCTTCCAGGGGGCTTGAGTTAGAGTCAGACATCTTTCTATAATCCAGTCCTGTTGAGAAAACATTACATCAATTTTATTTTTTGTGGCATATGAACAAACCCCATCCTTCGACTAATCCAAAACCTGGATAGGGCTGTGGCATACAGTGCATCCAGAAAGTACTCAAAGCGCTTCACTTTTTTCACATTTTGTTGTTACAGCCTTATTCCAAAATTGATGAAATTCATTATTTTCATCAAAATTCTACAAACAATACCCCATAAAGACAACATGAAAAAAGTTTGTTTGAAATCTTGTCAAATTTATTAAAAATAAAAACACATAAGTATTCACAGCCTTTGCCATGACACTCAAAATTGAGCTCAGGTGCATCCTGTTTCCACTGATCATCCTTCAGATGTTTCTACAACTTAATTGGAGTCCACCTGTGGTAAATTCAGTTGATTGGATATGATTTGGAAAGGCACACACCTGTATATATAAGGTCATACAGTTAACAGTGCATGTCAGAGCACAAATCAAGCCATTAAGTTCAAGGAATTGTCTGTAGATGTCTGAGACAGAAATTTATCAAGGCACAGTTCTGGGAAAGGATACAGACAAATTCCTGCAGCACTGAAGGTCCCAATGAGCATAGTGGCCTCCATCATCTGTAAATGGAAAAAGTATGGAACCACCAGGACTCTTCCTAGAGCGGGCCACCTGGCCCAACTGAGTGATCGGGGGAGAAGGGCCTTAGTCAGGGAGGTGACCAAGACCCTGATGGTCACTCTGACAGAGCTCCAGCATTTCTCTGTGGAAAGAGGAAAACCTTCCAGAAAAACAACCATCTCTGCAGCACTCCACCAATCATGTGTATGGTAAAGTGGCCAGACAGAAGCCACTTCTCGGTAAAAGGCACATGACAGACTGCCTGGAGTTTTCCAAAAAGCACCTCAGACAATGAGAAACAAAAGTCTCTGGTGTGATGAAACAAAGATTGACCCTTTGGCCTGAATGGCAAGCATCACATCTGGAGGAAACCAGACACCGCTTAACACCTGGCCAATACCATCCCTACAGTGAAGCATGGTGGTGGTAGCATCAAGCTGTGGGGATGTTTTTCAGCGGCAGGAACTGGGAGACTAGTCAGGATCCAAGGAAAGATGAATGCAGCAAAGTAGAGAGACATCCTTAATGAAAACCTGCTCCAGAGCACTCTGGACCTCTGACTTAGGGGGGATTCATCTTCCAACAGGACAATGAACCTAAGCACACAGCCAAGATAATAAAGGAGTGGCTATGGGACAACTCTGTCAATGTTCTTGAGTGGCCCAGCAAGAGCCCAGATTTGAACCTGATTAAACATCTCTGGATCGATCTGAAAATGGCTGTGCACTGACACTCCCCATCAAACCTTATGGCGCTGGACAAGTCCTGCAAAGAACGGGAGAAACTGCCCAAAAATAGGTGTGCCAAGCTTATAGCATCATACTCAAAAAGACTTGAGGCTGTAATTGGTGCCAAAGGTGCTTTAACAGAGTATTGAGCAAAGGCTGTGAATACTTCTGTACATGTAATTTTTTTTGTTTTTTATTTTTAATAGATTTTCAAATATTTCAAACAAACTTCTTTCATGTTGTCATTATGGGGTATTGCTTGCAGAATTTTGAGGAAAATAATGAATTTAATCCATTTTGGAATAAGGCTGTAACATAACAAAATATGGAAAAAGTGAAGCTATGTGAATACTTTCCAAATGCACTGTACCTTGCGTTGTTTTAGAGTAAGTATGTTATTATTGTGTGTACAGCTACTACCTAGTAGTAGGAGGTAAAGTCAAGGTTTTAAAGTCACCTCCAAGCTATCTTTTTTTAAATCTGAACTTTCCTTAAACTGCTAAATATATATATATTGTACAGGACGCCAAGGTTGGGTCTTGGACGGGTGTTATGTAGCACCAGTATTTGGTTTGTGGTCCCTTTAAGGGAGTAGCAGCGTTGCTCAGGGGGTCACCCAAAATGGGTGAGGGGTTCCGGGAGTAGCCGAGCAGGAGAGGACTGACTCGCAGTCCTCTCTATGTTAATAATGAGTTATTTGGGACCCAGAATTTGTGAGGCTCTGAAGAGATATTCGGGTGGGAAAGAGCCTCCCTCCCTGACCACAGGGATTCAGCGCACAGGGGGTTAAGGGCCTCCAGGAAGACCGCTCATAAGACAGGAAGTAGGGAAGAGTTGTTGGTGTGAGGAGGAGTAGGTGATTACACCTGTCGGTTGAGCTGTGTGGATGTTTGGAGGCTGCTAAAGACCCAGCTACAAAACTGTATGTGTTTTCCTTAATTTTGTTTTTGTGCTGAAGACAAGCTGATTTTCTTTTATGCTGAAGTTAAGCGGACTTTGTTTTGTATTTTTGTCTGTGCGCTGAAGGAAGCCTTATTTTTGTGAGCTTTCTTAACTACCAAAAAAAAAAATGTTCTTTTCAGTTTTGTGAGCCAGGCACTGCTAACAGACAGCACACCCAGGTCAGTGACCTCACTTTTGTCCACAGCAGTTAAGCAATGCAGTTTGGTTACTGACATTCCATTTGTTTGCTAACTGAAAAATGATGGAACACAAGCATTAGGATGTGATCCTCTTTGTTTCTGTAAGCAAGTTCCCGGGCCAGGACTCCCCGACTGCCTGACTCTTCTTCCCTCAGTGTGCGAGCAACTGTGTTGAAGATAATAGAAATATAGAGGATGCATTCAGATACATACACAAGGTGTGTTAAAATGGTGTTCAATAACTGTTATAATGAATGAATAAATGGAATGGGTGAGGTTTCTCATATTTTTCTGGAGTTCTAATTTAAGGCATCGATACACATGCATTATAGTTATTTGTTTGGACATACTTTGAGTGTGACGGAAGGTGTATGTTTGTATGCAGACCCCAAAAAATCATTTCCATTGTTGCTCAAATGATATAGCCGGATGGCTGGAATTCCCAAATCGGTCTCATCTAAACATTATAACCTATACTGTATGTATGAAAATGACCTGACCACTGCTGGAGGTTACCTTAATGCCAATAAGGTCTGCAAAGTAAATCTGACTGTTACACATATTATATTTTTATGAGAGTTGTCATTATGCCTGGAAAAAACCCCCCACAAAGACAAGGATGATGGAGAGTATGGACGCAAAAGAATAAAAATGGGAAGTGGCTTGAGGTTTCGGGTTGGAGAAACTAGTATTAGTACAAGCTCTGTGCCCGGGGCTCAAAAATCCCTAGTTACATCTTCTGACAACATAATCATTGCTTTGTCATTTCTTTGTTGCCATTACAGAAACCTTTCTACACAATGATAAGCAATTTCTGCAAACAAGTCACAAACTAATCAGCCTGTAAATGTTACACTGTTGTCCTGTTCTTAAGAGCTCTCCAAGGTACTGAAGGCCTTTCATAGTATAAACATGACGTGTAGCAAAAGCACTGCTAGCTACAGTGTGCGTACGTGTTTGTATGTACAGTTGTGCTCATAAGTTTGCATACCCCGGCAGAATTTATGATTTCTTGGCCATTTTTCAGAGAATATGAATGTGATAACACAAAAACATTTCTTTCACTCATGGTTAGTGTTTGGCTGAAGCCATTTATTATCAATCAACTGTGTTTACTCTTTTTAAATCATAATTGCAACAGAAACTACCCAAATGACCATGATCAAAAGTTTACATACCCCAGTTCTTAATAAAATGTATTGCCCCCCTTTAACATCAACGACAGCTTGAAGTCTTTTGTGGTATTTGTGGATGAGGCTCTTTATCGTCTCAGATGGTAAAGCTGCCCATTACTCTTGGCAAAAAGCCTCCAGTTCCTGTAAATTCTTGGCCTGTCTTGCATGAACAGAGTGGCTGGCATTGAAGTCAGAAGACTGAGATGGCCACTCCAGAACCTTCACTTTATTCTGCTGTAGCCAATGACAGGTCAACTTGGCCTTGTGTTTTGGATCATTGTCATATTGGAATGTCCAAGTACGTCCCATGTGCAGCTTCTTGGCTGATGAATGCAAATGTTCCTCCAGTATTTTTTGATAACATATTGCATTGATCGTGCCATCAATTGTGACCAAACTTCCTGTGCCTTTGTAGCTCACACAACCCCAAAACACCAGCGATCCACCTCCATAACTTTCAACATAGGCCTTGTTGACTCCTCTCCAAATTTAGCGTTTATGGTTGTGGCCGAAAAGCTCAATTTTGGTCTCATCACTCCAAATGACTTTGTGCCAGAAGGTTTGAGGCTTGTCTCTGTGCTGTTTGGCGTATTGTAAGCGGGATACTTTGTGGCATTTACGTAGTAATGGTTTTATTCTGGCTACTCGACCATGCAGCCCATCTTTCTTCAAGTGTCTCCTTATTGTGCATCTTGAAACAGCCACACCACATGTTTTCAGAGAGTCTTGTACTTCACCTGAAGTTATTTGTGGGTTTTTTTGTGCATCCCGAAGAATTTTCCTGGCAGTTGTGGCTGAAATTTTAGTTGGTCTACCTGACTGTGGTTTGCTTTCAACAGAACCCCTCATTTTCCACTTCTTGATTAGAGTTTGAACACTGCTGATTGGCATTCTCAATTCCTTGGATATCTTTTTATATCCCTTTCCTGTTTTATACAGTTCAACTACCCTTTCCCGCAGATTATTCAGTGCAGCACTGGATGAAAGATGCAAGAGTCTGTCAGGAGTCAAGAAACTCATTGACCTTTTTATACACACACACTAATTACAAGCAAACAGATCACAGGTGAGGATGGTTACCTTTAATAACCATTCAAACCCCTTTGTGTCAACTTGTGTGCATGTTATCAGGCAAAAAACACCAGGGTATGCAAACTTTTGATCAGGGTCATTTGGATAGTTTCTGTTGTGATTATGATTTAAAAAGACTAAACAAAGTTGATTGATAATAAATGGCTTCAGCCAAACACTAACCATGAGTGAAAGAAAAGTTTTTGTGTTATCATTCATATTCTCTGAAAAATGGCCAATAAATCTAAATTAATTCTGCCAGGGTATGTAAACTTATGAGCACAACTGTATCTCATTTATTGTTCTGACAGGCTTTCAACACTCATCACTTTCCACCCACAATCCTAAGCATGGATGGGTCTTCACTGTCCACACTTACAATGCAGGGCTACTGATCTTGCAATGTATGTGGGACTGTCGGCCACAGCGTGTTCGAAAACAGGCTCTGGGACACTGGATTCACAGTATGGTAGAAGCTTGCCAGATTGAGGAACTGGTAAGCATTACAGCTTATTCCTCTGATGCTATATACAATGCTAGAACCACTTTAAAAATGGAGGCAATGAGAGTCATACCTTGTGCCACTGCTTTCAGTTTCTTCAGGAGTTTCACATGACACTCAGGATTAATAGCGTGTGTAATATACTGGGAACAGCCACACTGCTCCAGAAGAGTATAATAGTAGAGCAGTCGATAGAGGTCCTTGCCTTCAATAGTTGGATACACATATTTTGTCATGTGCTCATAAAACAACCGAGGGTCGGATTTCAAAGTCTCAAACAGGCTGAGGGACTGTACTCGTGCCTCAATTTCTACTGTAGTCAACCTGCAAGGAATAAAATAGAAAACTATTTATCCTCACAGAAGAAGGAACATATGGAGACCGCTGCAAAATAATCAAAAATGGCATGACGTCTTCAATTACACATTACTGCACAAATATTACATTTTCACCATATTATACAGCAGGGATTAGCGTACCTCCAGCTGTTGCAAAACTACAAGTCCCATCATGTCTCTGCCTCTGAGTGTCATGCTTGTGGCTGTCAGAATCTTGCTATGCCTCATGGGACTTGTAGTTCAGCAACAGCTGGTGGTCCACTAATTGCATATCCCCGTTATACAGTATACCAAAAGGTGCTGCTCAAAAGCCATCATTTCTGCAAAATGCTGAGCAACTTTAAAGCCTAGCTCCAGTTTTAACTTTAATAGGTTTGTTTCGACCAAGCTGGTCCAAATATTTTTTTTCACCAATACACCTTCCCCTTGTCAGTGTTGTATAAACTGTAGGAAGCATCAGCTACATACAGTATCCAACAGCGTGTTCCAGGAGCAGTACAGAGACTTCTGTCCCTGGAACAAAAATTGAGTCGGAAGCCTCAGAGGAAGCCTTGTATTTTAGGAATAAATATAAGACATGCTCTGACTGGCTAATGTGGAGATTGTGATGTCATCTGTTTGCCTCTTCATTTTCACAGATATTAACATAACAATACTTTTGCCAAATCCCCCTAAGACAGGGAAAAATTGTGTTTTTAATGTTTAAGGACAACAGCAGTTAATAATCTAACAATATTTGTAAAAATACATTGCAATATGCAAAATGTTAAATACCTTTGTATAAATCTAACTATGAAAAAATAACCACCAGTAAGTTTACAGCAATAGAAAGATGTACAATGTACAGTATGCACATTAAAATACATTGGGTGCACAATCCATTCATTTATGGTTTACAATGGCGAGCAGTACCGCAATTCCATTAATCCGAATGACAGACAGCTATCCTCAGTTTCAAAATATTTTAGAGAAATGCATGCAGGAAACATAGCAGGTTTTCAATTTCATGGTGCAGAAGGAGTTACTAGATCAGACAGAGGAGGAGATCTGCACAGACGATTAATAGAAAAGGAAGCCTGGTGAATCCTTAAACTTGGTATGAGAATGCTGCAAGGTTTAAATCAAAGATGGGACATTAAGTGTTCAAATTACATTTTGGAGTGAATAATTGGCAAAAAAGATCCTACTTGGATTTTATTGATCACGTATAGCATTTATATAGTTCTATACAGTTGTTCCACTTTTCATCTTAATTTGATTCATCTGTCCCATGTATCAACTGTGGTGGTGCAGTTAGATATTTTTAAATGCTGGTCAGTTTGTGTGATAGCCAACTATGACTAAGGCCCTGCAGGCTGAAACGCATAAGTGTAGCTGTCAATATGGAATTTAATCCTACAAATTAATAAAGGTTTATACATTTTGAGATCTGGAGTGCGTTTACAGGTCCTGAGCAGGGCTCAGGCTTTTACAAATACCCAATAGGGCCTGACAAAAGGCTCAGGCTTTTACAAACACTCCATGGAGCCTGACAAAAGAATACTGTACATTGCATTGGATCATCTGTCAAAAGGCTGCAGTGAAGTAGAAGAGAAGCATGGCTGCAAGGTTTTATGCAAAACTTGCTTTAAAAGTATATTAAGTGGGCTGTATGTTGTTTAATGGATAATGTTGCTTTTCCTGCTACCTAGTGCTACTCTTTTAAAAATAAATTGTTGGCCTTTAGTACAATTGGGTAGTATAACAGCCGTATAGAGAGTTCACTGGGTACTTTATATGCACAATATCTAAAATATTCTGGATTTGCAAAAGAAAAAGCAGACGCATCACCCTTGCAGACCATGAATGCAATGATGTATTTTATGTCTTCCGATGTCTGAAATATATTCTCTGACTCTCGGCTGTAACTTTCCATCCATAAAAGAAAATTAAGTCCTTAAGGGGCCTAAAAATCTAATGATGAAGAGTTCATTTCGGCTGTGTATGAGCAACCCGTTTTGATTCAAGTGCAATTCTTCAGAGAATCTCTGAGAGATCATCTTTAAAACTCACTTTAATGAATGATGAATCCAGGTAATTTCTCCTGATTAAATTATGCCTGGCATGCATGCAGTAAGACCATCTCTCATTTACACTTAGGCTAAATTGCTCCATTAGAATGGCCACTGAGAAATCTACAGACAAAAAATGTCAAACCTCCAAAACTCTGCCGCTACTGGGAAGAGAGGGAGAAACATTATTACAGCCTATAACCAATATTCTGTCATTAGTGTAAATTTTCCTAAAAAGTAATCCATCGATAGAACTAATATTTATAAAAAACATTTTTATGGCACAGCTAAAGTTCTATGGGTCCTTGAAAATGTCAGATAGAGAGACATCTGGCTATTTAATCATGCCAGGAAACTGCAGATAGCTGGAATACATGAAATATATATATATACACACATATATATATATATATATATATATATATATATATATATATATATATATATATATATATATATAGCAAATTTTTTGATTTTATTACAGCACTCTGTCTTTTTGGGTATGAGTCTGTCTGCATGGCACATCTTGACTTGGCAATATTTGCCCACTCTTCTTTGCAAAAACACTCCAAATCTGTCAGATTGTGAGGGCATCTCCTGTGCACAACCCTCTTCAGATCACCCCACCAATTTTTAATTGGATTTAGGTCTGGGCTCTAGCTAGGCCATTCCAAAACGTTATACTTCATCTGGTGAAGTCATTCCTTTGTTGATTTGGATGTATGGTTTTGGTCATTGTCATGTTGAAAGATGAAGTTTCTCTTCATGTTCAGCTTTCTAGCAGAAGCCTGAAGGTTTTGTGCCCATATTGACTGGTATTTGGAACTGTTCATAATTCCCTCTACCTTGACCAAGGCCCCTGTTCCAGCTGAAGAAAAATGGCCCCAAAGCATGATTCTGCCACCACCATGCTTCATTGTGGGTATGGTGTTCTTTTGGTGATGTGCAGTGTTGTTTTTGCACCAAACATATCTTTTGGAATTATATCCAAAAAGTTCAACCTTGGTTTCATTAGACCATAACATATTCTCCCACATGCTTTTGGGAGACTTCAGATGTGTTTTTGCAAAATTTAGCCGGGCTTGGATGTTTTTCTTCGTAAGAAAATGCTTCCGTCTTGCCACTCTACCCCGTAGCCCAGACATATGAAGAATATGGGAGATTGTTGTCACATGTACCACACAGCCAGTACTTGCCAGGTATTCCTGCAGCTCCTTTAATGTTGCTGTAGGCCTCTTGGCAGCCTCCCTGACCAGTTTTCTTCTCTTCAATTTTGGACATCCAGTTCTTGGTAATGTCACTGTTGTGCCAAATTTTCTCCACTTGATGATGTCTGTCTTCACTGTGTTCCATGATATATCTAATGCCTTGGAAATTCTTTTGTACCCTTCTCCTGACTGACACCTTTTAAAAATTAGATACCTCTGATGCTTTGGAAGCTCTCTACGGACCATGGCTTTTGCTGTAGGATGCGACTAAGAAAATGTCAGTTAAAACCTACTAGAACAGCTGAACTTTATTTGGGGTTAATCAGAGGCACTTTAAATGATGGCAGGTGTGTACTGACTTCTATTTAACATGAGTTTAAATGTGATTGCTTAATTCTGAACACAGCTACATCCCCAGTTATAAAAGAGGCTGTTTACACTAAGGCCCCTTTCACACTTATACGACTTGTACCACGATTTGGGACTGCAAAGTAGCATGACAAGTCGTTCCCCATGATTTCTAATGACAGCTATTCATATTAGTACGACTTCAAGTCGTTTCCGACTTCAAAGTAGTCCCTGCACTACTTTGGTCCGATTTTGATGCCACTAAGGCCCCTTTCACACTGGGGCGGTGCTGGCGTCAGCGGTAAATCAGTGGTATATTTAGCGCTGCTTTACCGTCGTTTTAGCAGCGGTATTCGTTAAAACTGCCCCGCTAGCGGCCGAAAAAAAGGTTAAAACCCCCCGCAAAGCGGCACTTTGCCGGCAGTATTGCCGCGGTATTACTGCGCTGTCCCATTGATTTCAATGGGTAGGAGCGGTATAGGAGCGGTGAATACACCGCTCCTTCACCGCTCCAAAGATGCTGCTAGCAGGACTTTTTTTTACTGTCCTGCTAGCGCACCGCTCCAGTGTGAAAGCCTTCCGGCTTTTAGACTGGAGTGAAAGGACCTGCTTTTTTCAGGCCAAGGACCGCGGCTATGGAACGCTCTACCTACAAACATCCGCTTGGAAAAAGACCATCGGGCCTTCAGGAAGAAACTCAAGACCCACCAATTCTAATAAGGAATCAATACAGGTTGGATCAAGCGCCTCGAGGTGATTCGGTTCGCATTTGCAGCGCTATACAAATAATTCATTTATTCATTCAGGCGCTATTTTTAGCGCTGTAGCGCCTGAACAACACTTTGGTGTGAAAGGGGCCTTACACAGGCATTCCTTGAAATCGCGGCAAAAATCGTGGGACTTTGAAATCGCACAAGTGTGAAAACACATTTTTTTTTTTTTACTTCCCCTCCCTAAAATATTTGAGTTTGTTTTTCAAGTGAGGTGTACAGTTTATAGGTCACATTAAAGGTGGAAAAAGTTCTGAAATGATTTGTCTTTCTCATCTTTTTTACATCACAGAAACCTGGCATTTTAAAAGGGTTGTGAAGACTTTTTATATCACATATCATAAATATATATATATATATATTTTAACTTTACCTAAAGTAACAATAGTGCTGTTGCTAACTCCATAATAAATAAGCTGCAGCTTATTACTGGGACATTTGAACTGTCGGGTCACATAAATGTTACATGGTCTGCTATAGCGGTGCACAGACCGATAAGATTATGTATAATGGGGTGCTTAAAATGGAAGAAAACAAGGGGATTCTTAATTCTTTTTTTCCCAGCAAAAGGTTGCTATTTTAGGAAAAGTCTTATTTTTAGCTCAAACAGCAGTTTCTCCCAGGCTGGTACAGTAGAAGCTCCTGTGTGAGTAGCAATAACCTCCACAGAGCTCATTCTATTAAAGTTGTTGATTCATTTGGGAAAGGTACTGGACTCTCCACTTTGACACTTTAAATCCCATAGCTCACTGTTGCAGTTACCAGCAATGTCCTACATAAATGTACTCCGACTCCCACCTTTGTAACTAATAAGCCATACATAAACATGTAACATTATTAACCTGGACAAAGCGCCTTAACTACTTTATGTAAGGCCACAAACAACACTGCTGCTTTGTCAAGCCTGAACTGCCTTTGCTAAATGTCAAATGCAAGAAATTAGGAAATAGTAACGTACCACTACTTTTCTCCCGCAGTCACTGACCCAGAATATATTAGTGGAAATCCCTTTATGCTAACAGAATGGTGATGCCACTTTGACACTTTTTCCTTCTGTCTGGGGATAACCTTTAGAGCTGCAGCATTTAATAGGCCAAATTCTTGATTAATGAGAAAGAATAGGTCTATCCTAGACAAGTAAGCAAGGACAGATCTATGCAGGGGTTACCTAGAGGACAGCTATGAGAGTTTTCAGCTATTAAAAACACTTGTTATTGCATGCATTTTCTACAACCAGTAGGGAAATCATTCTGTGAGTAGGGGCGGCCTGCTGTCTGTACTTTAAAACCCATTGCAAGTGTTACCTGCTCTTTTAGCCTGGGGGATGATAAACGCAATATTGCTTAACAGGTCTATGCGAGGACACTCATGCTGATGAATGTGGCTGCTACTCAGCTATGCTAGGAAAGACCACTGCAACAGTAGCGTATCAAGCAGCAGTTTCACTTAAAGCAAAGGCTAGTTTAGTAGTGATAAGTATTTAGTAATTAAGATACTTAATCACTTCAAGTCCAGACAGTTTAACCCCCTTCCAGTCTAGGCCTATTTTTAGCTTTTAGCACGGTCACACTTTGAGTGACAAATACCCAATAAAAAATTATCATTTTTTTTTTTTTTTTTTTTTTTAGAGAGCTAGAGCTTTCTTTTGGTGGTATTTAATCACCACTGGGTTTTTTTATATTTTACTATATAAACAAAAAAAAAACTGAAAATTTGAAAAAAAAAAAAAAACACTTTTAGTTTTTGTTATAAAAACAATCTTCCTTCATAAAACTAGGCCAACATGTATTCTGGTACATTCACGCCAAGTGTAGAGCTTTAAGGACACCACCACTCGCTTTTCTCCATTACAGGGCCGGTTTTGCCCACTTTTACTTAAAAGAAAGTTCAAAACAAACAAAATAGATTCCCTTGCAGAAGTATTCAGCATTTCAGTCCTACTACCGAAATAAATGATATTCTGCCCTCCTGGCTTTTAAACGCAGCTCTCCTGCTCATGCCTTACGCTTTAGGTCCTTGGTCTGTCACCCACAGACTGGAGGTTCAGCACCTCTGTGCATACAGCAAGTAGCCTCGTGCTACACTGGCTCCCATCTCTCTCTCCTAAGTGAAGCCCTACTGACTCCCATGCCCAGACCTCCTGTCTGCAGGGTGGAGTCGTCTCTAACTGGGAGCCTTGGTCTGGTCATTACTTAAAGCACAGAACACAGCTGACCAATTAGTGTACTGGCTGTTCACTAGACCTGGACCCTGGCAGGGTACCGCTCTGCTACAGTCTACAAAGTATGGTATGATGTATGGCGGTGATCAGGATGCTGGTATGAGTTATAGCAGTGATCAGGATGTGGGTATGACATATGGCGATGATCAGAATGCTGGTAAAGGGTACAGCGGTGATCAGGATCACGGTATGGCATATGGCTGTGATCAGGATGCTGGTTCGACGTGGTGGTGATCAGGATGCTAGTATGGTGTATGGAGGTTATCAGGATGCTGGTGTGGTAAATGGCGGTGATCAGGGTGCCAATATGGTGTATGGCGATGATCAGGACATTGGTATGGTGTATGGTGGTGTTACTATGTGCACTGGTGACTCTGGATAGGTGACATGGGGCTGACTGCACTCATTACTTGAATTATGCTGTGGGCAGTGATCAGGGACACTGGAGCAGGCTGACACTACAGTCTGTGAGTGTACATTCAGTGAGACAGGGTGCTGTGCACTCACAGGCAGCAGCAATGGTTCTCTCTGCTCTCACAGCTGATCTGTGTGAGAGCAGAGAGTAAGGATGTGTACATTTGGTTTTCATTAAGTACTATGTGATTGAACACAGCAATCACGTGGTACAAGACCATGTGATCACCTGGACACAGCGGTAATAGGATCTGCTGTGTCCAGGGGAACACCCCGATCTTCAGGCTCCCGGTTATGTGCTCTGTGAGCTGTCGATGCTGGCTGAAGCACAGGTACATTAACCCACAATGGCTCTGCTTCCCATCTGCCCTTTATATTCTGTGAACTCATGGGAAGCGGTTAGATTGGTTCTAATGCCTAAACTTTTTTAGACCTTAATGCAGGGATCCTCAAACTACGGCCCTCCAGCTGTTGCAGAACTACACATCCCATAAGGCATTGTAAAACTCTGACATTCACAGACATGACTAGGCATGATGGGAATTGTAGTTACTAAACAACTGGAGGGCCGTAGTTTGAAGACCCCTACCTTAATGCATTCCCTGCATCGGGGTAAAAAAAAATAAGTATTAGTATTTCCCCTCACCCCCTTATAATTATCCTGACCACTCACTTATTCCACCAAGCGCTATGCCCGTCTGTAGCAACTGTCCTCACTTGCACAGGTTTTGCTGAGGCAGTGGGAGCAATTGGTTCTCGCTGTTGTTAGTCAAATCTTATGATAAGGGAGCAGGGCTGCACTGTGCTGTGCTGCCTGGGTCTATGGACGCAGGCAACGAGGCTTGGGATTAAGTCTGCAGTTGTGCCACAATACAAAGCTGCTTTCAATGATGGCACACCAAGAATAGAAGCAAGGACCAGTGGCAGGGGAACCCAGAAGAGGAGGATCAGGGCTGTTCTGTGCAATTCTATTGCATAGAGACAATAAATACAACATGTTTGTTATTTTAAAAGATCTAATTATGACCACTTAGTAAGTAATTCTAATAAAGGAGACTTGCGTTGTGAAAAATCTGCCTAATCTGCAGAGGACAGAGCCTGGAGGATCCCTGCAGCTGATCTTTTTTCCATTACTGACTAATCATGTCTTCATCTGCTTTGCTTTCTCATGTCACTTTGTTAACTGGTGATCTAATAACTGATGGAGAAATATTTAAGAAGCAACGGGAGAGGTGCAGAAAGCACAGATCCACAGAATGAATGAAGCAAAAGCAGGGAGATCCTTTCACTACAGGTCCACAGATATCTCACTCCAAATCTTGAAAGAATAGCAGTCAGAAACAAAGTGTCTTCAACGATATGCCTGAAGCACAGATGCCCTATTATGCAGAAAGCCTGCCCTTTGCTACATACATTGGTCAGTTAGGCTGCCTATCATAATTACAGAGCAATAATGAGGTTTGGGAATGCACATCATGTTTC
The DNA here is from genome assembly GCA_028564925.1 of Lithobates sylvaticus. NCBI lineage: Eukaryota > Metazoa > Chordata > Amphibia > Anura > Ranidae > Lithobates > Lithobates sylvaticus. The sequence continues at coordinate 481,595,764 of CM053028.1, forward strand.
CTATAAATCACCATAAACAATTCAGATGGCTTATCTTGTAATAGATTGACAGTTTCAGGGATGTTAACACATCAATATTCACTAGAGAGGGCACCAACAAAGAATTGTGTAAGATATAATGAAGAAAACATGGCACAACTCATGTATAAATGTAATAAAAAGTAAAAAAAATAAAAATAAAAGTACATTTTCCGACAATAAGGTTGCGTACATTGCGTAGTAAAATAAAAACATTTGACTGATCTTTATTTAAAGGCTAGTCCTAACATGCAGATGGTAACAGAGTAATCTGCCATATACAATAAAAAACAGCCTTTAGGGATGTTTGCTTGATTGGTTGATTTAATAAAATTCGATGTCTTGGTTATGCTTCTATGTATATTTCCTTTGCTTTTGTTATACTCTGAGAATAAAGAGCACATTTAGGAGAAGGAAAGTACTCTGCAGTTATGTGCTTGGAACAAAGGAAATAATAGTTGGCGGACATCAAGGCAGCAGTAACAATAATGCTAGCAATGAAGAGTAAACACCACCTGCCAACAGTGAGTAGGGTAGAAAAGAAACAGTGGAGATACTCACCCACTGTCGGAGAACAGGTACTCTAAGTGTGTCATGTAAACCTCCCAAAGAGGAACTTGGTAACGCTGTGCCAGGGACAGGGAAATCTTGTACACGTTCTCTTCCAGTGTCCTGTGTAAAAACATGCAAAAGCAACAGTTACTTTACATTTGTATTATACAAGCACACATATCTACAGTATAAACAGAAAGGCAAAAATTGGACCTTTTAGGCATTACCTCTCAAAAAACATTCAACAAATGTGCAATTGCTACTAAAATCATTTACTTTTTATTGGTGCAGCAAAACTATTTCAAAGTTAAAATTACAATTAAAAAACAAACATCCTTATATAGTATTTGACATTCCAGATCATTAATTAAATAGTGGACTTATTGCATCACTTATGGACGTGGTCAAGACTCTACACATTTAAGATTGTGTGTACAGGGAGCCAACACAGCCCCACTTGATGAAGAAAAATGGGGGAGCAAGGTGGTCCAATCAAACATATCAGGCAGTCATTAATGATTCACCTAGCATAAAATGGCAAAGAGCAATGGCCATCAAAAACCTGCATGCTGTTAAGATTTACTCAGATTAGTAAATCTGATCCAACCCTGGGAGAAGGACTGTTTAGCAGGAAAGCTCAACAGTCATTATAGGAGGCCTTCCGGCAGACCATAGCTGGGCTTACATAGCTGTTTGTCTTCTGCACTGTTTAACTGAAGTAGGATTCCCAGCTAGACTCTCTGTTGTTATAGAATCTTATAGAGACTATGCTACGTAGCCATGTTACTCCAACTGACCAAGCCCCGGCAGTGAGAAGGGCCTGTCAGGGGGTTGTGGCGGGAGCCCGACTGGCTCAGACCACATTAAGCAACTGGGTTTTCTTCTTTTTGATAATGCTCTTACACCTCTGAATGGTGCACTGATGCCAGCTTCCTTCACTGCAACTGGAGGGGAGATCCCTGTCTCAGCTTAGACCCGCACTGCAAGTTTCATTTGGACTGAATAAAAAATTTAAATGGCACCTCCTTTGTGCCTCCTACTTTTATATCAACCAGCTGCCATAAATTTTGGTTAAAAAAAACATAAGATAATGTATGTTGAGGTTCTATTACGATTTTCACCAATAATCTTAACACATGTATCCAAACAAAAAAATGCAAGTGAATGGGAATGAAAATAAAACAATTCCGTGCTGTTAATAAAAAGAAATTGTAACAATATGAGCGATTACATCTCCCAAACAGATATACTAATAGCCTTATAGAAAAAGAATAGTATTATTAAGTAGGTAACTAGTCAGCAGAATGAAGCAAGAGGAACTACTAGAACAGATAAAAAGGAAATGGCGTTCATCACAGAATTCAATCTGCAATACTAAAGCGTTGAAAAAGGTATTAAAAAGTATAGGCCTATAATCTTGAGAGATAAAACTCACTTTTTATATACAAAAGGGCACCAGGTTTGAAAAACCTGATAGCAAAAAAATGTCATATACCCCTTCAAAAAAAGAACCACATTCCCGTGGTGAGTACACCATCACTGGAGAGGTAGTGATATGTGCAAGAAAATATCACAAAATGAAACGCAATTGATCTATAAGTTTCTCTTAGTCCCATGGGCCTAAACATAGATATAGACTTAAACTGCTACCTCAATGACTTTTGAACAGTAGGGAAACACTAGAATGAACATAGATCAGTGGGATTACATTCACCCGCATTGATCTAGATGTTGACAAATTATCCTATCCTTTCCAAGAAATGGTCCATCTGTGGATGTTACCCGACTAGACACAACATGGTCTACCTATTGGAATGGTGCTAGGAATCTTTTTTTAGGATATGAATAAGATTAAAAGAGAAGCAAAGGGTTTCTTTTTTTACCCCCATTTATACTTACCTAGGTGGATGCAGCATCCGTCCCACTGTACTAAAAACCGAGTGATCGAACACCGCTGATAACTCGGTTTTCAGAGATCCGTGAGCAGAGCGCTGTAGACTGTCAGTCACAGCTCTCTGCTCTTCTCCCTCCTCGCTCATTGGAGCGCTGAGCTGTGGAGGGGGCAGAGCGGACCATCTCAGGCTCTCAGCGGCTTGCTGAGAGGCTGAGATGGGTGTCAGTCCAGGCACCTGTCGAATCCAGACTCCCATTGTCGAGGAATGACGCAGTTCCGGGTCAGGTGCACCGATATCCGTGATGTCAGCAGGGAGTGGACTTCAGTCCGCTCTCTGCTGAACACGAGTCACAGGAGGGCAAAACAAATTGCACTACTGTGATCCATAGGAGAAGCCCAGCCAAATGAACTTTAAAAGAACTCTTTTAATTTTATGTATGAATTTATTTAAATAAAGGTAAAAGAGTTTTATATGTATTCTATAATATTGTGTAAGCATAGATCACAACCGGGTAAGAATGTACCAAAACAACTAATTTGCATGTTGAGAAACAGGGGGATACCACCAAGATGTTGATTGGGATGCATATTGCAGAAAATATTATTTTTATTATAACCTTATTGTTAGAATCAGCGCATCCCAATTCTGTTATCCAATGGAGATGCACTTACATTAGAAGCCAACCAATGGAAAAGCAAAGGGGGTATATAGGACTCAGAGAAAATGTCTGCTCCATAACTTCCTGATTGCCTTCCAGTGAAATACATTGAGGTCCTTGTAGCAGTGACACTTCTGGTTTCATCACGTCTAATCTAGGTGGTACGCACGCCGGCTCATAGAAACGAGTGGTGAGGATTTTAACAACCCAGGCTATTTACAGTGGGTGCCACTGCATGGCACATGTAAATGTAAGTTTACTGGACTATGTTTTTTTTTTTTTAATTTTGGGGATATCCCTGCTGGTGACACTGGATGCTTACTGAGCCTATGTCAATAGAAATACATTTTGTTTAAGCTGTGAGGGCCCTGGTGGCCCAAAGTTACCTGGGTGTCCTTGCTGGTGAAACTGGATAGTTGTTAACCCATGCCAATCTAAAGGAATTCCATTTAAGCTGTGAGGATCCTAGTGGCCCAAAGTTATCTGGTGAGTGGCCCCCTTACTACAGGTGGTGGTGCACAATTGTAAAAAGGAGCACTTTTACGTAAGAAGAGCATAGGCCACACATGAATATGTGGTGATATAACGAAATTGCAAAAAGGACTGTTATTGCTTTAATAGATTACAGGACATTTTCTCACTGTTATTAACAGCACGGAATTGTTTTATTTTATTTTCATTCACTTGCATTTTTTTTGTTTGGATACATGTGTTAAGATTAATGGTGAAAATTGTAATAGCTAGCACCTCAACATACATAATCTTATGGTTTCATTATATTTGTTATGACAAACAGCTGTTCAGACATGATCTCTTTAAATGGGCTGCTTCTGTCTCCCAAGCTGAACTCTACTGTACAGGGACTTATAGGACTGATAAAAAGTAACACTGCTTGCATCAAAGGAAACACATTCAATCATGTACTCATTATTACAGAGCTGCATTAATTTGTGTTTTTATATCTGCCTAGAATTCAACTTTAAGCACCTGCCATCCACTAACTGTACATTTACTGCCAGCAGGCAGCACAGCAATGTACCACTACCCTGCATGTACTTCCTGGTTTAGAGGCGTGCACGCACACACCCCCTGCTGACCTATGCTGTGATTGGACACATCACAAGTTTGTCAGCAGGTGACAGCCAATCATTTAGGCTGTATACCTGCTGATCGGCTGTGGCCAATCACAGCGCAGGCCAGTGTGTTTGTAAAGACAGGTTCTGACTGCATCTCCCTGCCATTCAGAAATTATTGTGTTAGGCACATAGTTAACATTTTGATTGCCCTCCTGATTACTCCTGTCACCCAGTCAGTGCCATTAGTACAGTGTCGGTGTACAGTCTTATCACTGATCACTGTATTAGAGTCACTAGCGATGTCAGTGTCCCTCACAGACAGTGTCAGCTCCAGATTGCCCGCCACACTAACAGTAACACGGATCACTGCCATTACTAGTATAGCGATAGTGTCTTGATCATGATCAGAACTATACTAGTATAGCGATAGTGTCTTGATCATGATCAGAACTATACTAGTGCGTCTCCTGCGCACAGATGATGTCAGCGTTGTGTTTTGTAGCCTCATTCCAGAGTGACCTCCTCTTGGCTGGGTGGTTGAGGCCTTTTGTATTAATGGATAGAAAGGTCACTCCCATGAGGAATTAGCGTAGACGAGTTGAGGTAGCTTCCACTTAAAACCTGGCTCTGTCCAAGAAGCGTGCCGCCCCTCCCCGAGGAGGGTGGCAGGGTTCTGGGGGAATCCATAGAATGTGTGGTGTTGAGTGCATGTACTCAAAATTAGCAGAGATGTCCTGGGGTTTGAGATGGTCACGTAGTTTTCCAAACGTCTTGTTGCGACTTGGTCTTGAGAAGTCCTTGTGTGATGGGTTTTCGGATCGGTTATAGAGGTTTGAGGGAATTCCTGGAAGAATGGCTGGTTAGTGCATCGGAGGGTATGCTGGTGGGTAGCAAAAAGAAAAAGAGAGAAAACAAACAAAATAGCGAAAACTTCGCCAAAAGTGAACTGGTGTGCAAAACTGTTTTAACTCGCCTCCAGTCTGGTGAGGAATTTTGGTTGCAATGCAACTGTTCATAGAACTGAGAATTTGAATGCAGCCGAGTGCAATTCAAATGCTGTGGGGGGTAAAAGTTTGTGAAGGTATGGGTGGGTGGCCCAACAGGTTGACGGGGCTGATGCTTACCCATGTGCGTGTGGCACCCCTTCAAGTGTGCCTCCTGGGGTTCTTTGCAGTTGCTGTTTTCCACTCCTCCTCAATCTGTTGAGGCTTCCTGCTGTGAGTGGGGTTGTTTTCGGTTTCGGGGATAATATGCCATTCTTTTAAAAGAGCTAAGCCTTTCTCCAAAGTGTGGACAATGAAGGTTTTGCCATCTTTGGTGATAGTGATGTTTGTGGGGAAGCCCCATCTGTAGGTGATCTGGTGATTTCTCAGGGCTTTGGTGATTGTGACTAAGCTTCTCCGTTTTTTCAGGGTGTACTGGGACAGATCCGCATAAAATTGAAGATGCTGATATTGGGGAGGGATGGTGTCTCTCTTACGCATAATTGCCATGAGTTGCTCCTTGGCGTGGTAGAAATGGAGCCTCAGGATCACATCCCTCGGAGTCTGGTCAGGGAGATAGGACGGTTTGGGGAGGCGGTGGATCCTATCTATGGTAATCTCCAGCACTGTCAGTGTGGGAATGAGTTCTGTAAACAATGTTGTTGCATAGGCCTTAAGGTCATTTTGCAGCACTGTTTCCGGAATTCCTCTGATCTTCATATTGTTCCTCCTACTTATGCAGATGATCAGCCCAAAATTGCTGCCAGCACTTGCCTATGCACCTACCTATGCAGAAATTTGATTTTATAGGATATGTTTTATAACAGAAAATATTTGTCTTTTTTTTTGCGTTTATAATAAAAAGTAAAAAACCCAGTGGTGATCAAATACCACTAAAAGAAAGTTCTATTTGTGTGAAGAAAATGATATAAATTTAATTTGTGCATGATGTTGCATGACTGCGCAATTGGCAGGTAAAGTAGCACAGTGCTAATTCGCAAAAAATACCTTGGTCATGAAGGGGGGAAAAAGGGGGTCAAGTGGTGAAAATTACAGTAAAAGGTGCCATTCCCCCCCCCATAAATTTGAACCTGACAGAAAACCAACCTGCTTCTAGCTTTCTGTTTGACAGACAACATGGTGCCTTGGTTGCACTGAAATCCCAAGCAGTATCGTCAGCATGCCTGCTGGACCACAGAACTCCTCCTATACCCCCATCCCTCTCATACATCTCAAAATGCATATATCAATATTCCTCCCAGCAAAACAACATTGATGTTTTGACGATCAAGAGCCTGACTGCACACTGTGTAGGGAAAGGGCTCCTACGAGATGGCGATCTGGGGCCTACATCTGTAGGAACTGACCTCCCAGCAGCAGCAGCCCTTATTGTAAACCGTTGGCACTATATAAATCCTGAATAATAAAAGTGTTTTACTGTTTCTGGCAAAAAAAAAAAAAAAAAAAAAACAGTATCACGTACCCTTTAAAACAAAAAATACAAGATGAAGCCTGTCACATGACATTGGCAGTACTAAATGATCACTTTCAGCAGCAGTAACCTAAATACACCACAGTGTTGTTCCAAAAGAAAAACAAAGGAAAAAATAAAATAAAAACATTGAGCACGGCTTCTCCTCTGCCCTGAGAGAAATCGTGTGGGTGAACAAAACATTGGCTTCAATAATAAGTGAGCAGTATCCAAGAAAACCACGGCACACACAGCAGCCAAAGCATTGAAATCTCCAGCACATTGACGGTTTCTCCGAGTGTTTTTTTTTTTTTTGTCAATTTAATAAAATAAGAATCTAATAAAACTGAAAATACAATGAAAACATTTGACATTTTTGCATTAAGCTTCAGAGATGAGTAAAGCAAATGTTATCTTAGATGGCTGATTAATCATTTCCTTTCTAACATTTAAATTTTGTAAACAAGTTTGCAGCAAGGTTTTCTTTCATTCTCCGAACATAGAACAGACAGGTTTTGTTGTTTTTGAATATAAAAGATAAATCAAGTATTTGTCCTTTTGGAAATGTTATACATAGTAAGTATAATACATCTAGAAAGAACCTAAAAGATGTAAAGTTGTAAATATAAAATGCAAAAACCCCCGTTATACCTTTGCACTGCAATAGAGCACATACGTTAATGACCACGTTAGCGCGTGGTGCCTAAAGCCAGGCCACTCATGTTGAGTGGGAAGCCAGTATATTCCAATGCACCTGACACTTTCCTGCTGGCTAACACATCTCATGGTAGTGTGTTACAATGCATTGTGGTTCACTGCAATGCAGGTCCCTTGCCTTGGGGGTATTGGGGGGGGGGGGGTCAGTACTGTGTGCAAACTGTGGTACCAAGCATTGCAGTAAGACACGTTACCACAATGCAAAGCTGTGAATCCACCATAAAAATATTTGTAAATTGAGCAACATAATTCTAATCAAGTGCTGAACAAGTCTTCATATAACTTGATTTTTGAGCAATATACCCATACATGCAGTGTTGTACTCATATGTGCAGTGTTGGGGACAGGGATAGTATAGCAGCCAGAGCTGCTATTTGTGTATTGCTCAAGTTGGAGCTGAGCTTTAGAAAGTACATTAGCGGTTTATCTTTTTTATGGTCAAAAACCTGGGTAATACAATCAGGTTATCGTCAGTGAAAACTACACATCAACACAATTAGTAAGTACAGAGACATGGCCAGTTATATGCAAGTCTTGACCTTTCTTAAAGTGGAAGTAAACCCCCCTATCATTTTCAGCCAAGGAAGCTGCCATCTTTGCCTCTGTTTAATCTTCAACTGCCACGGTGCTGCACATGTGATCCGTTATGACACCAGCCATTGGATGGTTTGACTGTTTGGTTGAGAGCACAGCCAATGTGCAGTTAGCATTCCCGGCATGCCTTTTTTTTTTAAACTGATAAATTGATGGGTTTACTTCCACTTTAAAAGTAAGGTTTGGCCCCAACCACCCAACATTCTGAATCTTCCTATTTGATTAATGAGGCCCCCTTTTACAAGAGGGGCTGAGCCAAGTGCAACTTTACCAAACTATGGACACAGCTGAAGATGCTTTAATCTGTGGATCTGCTAATAATTCCAAAGTTTCTGGAGTTGCATTTCCTACCATAGGCTTTTAGAATTGCCCAGGTTTGTGATCGGTTTAAATTTCATAAAAAAAACATATAATAGTGTTAAATTAATGTAAAACTTTACCCTGCCACTACAACAGAAATAAATTGTAGGGCAGGATACATTTTATCTTTAGCATTACCGTATCTGTCTTCACTAAGAACATTGTATTCAAGTTCACTGATACTTATACAGAGCCAAAAACCACAGCGTTCATGGCCACTCTGTACCATAAATAGTAGAGTGGCCATGAGCGCTGTGGTTTTTGTTTCTTTTTAATCATGGTTCTCCACTCCAAGTGACTTTCTACAGCAGATGTGGATACATGTACAAATGACACATGTGGGATTAGAGATTTTGTGCCAGAAATTTTGGGATTGTGGTTCACTGGTACTTATGTGGAAGCTTAGGCTTCTCTTTTCCTTACCATAGACAAACTGGCAGACTGGAAGCTATAATTCTCCCAGAAAGTACAGACTGGCCTCCTTTTCAGACAAGACCGGCTCCAGTTGAGCCATTCCACAGAGACTATTCAAGGTGCTGTCCATGATTCATGTACAGACTGCAGAGGCCAACTTGAATAGAATCAGTTTGCACCCTCTTTGACACTTGTTCACTTATGAGATGTGCTCCGGATGTCATGGGCCCAAGTTCACATCCATAAAAAAAAACTCACAGGCTTCCTTAGAGCATCATACATCTGTATTCTCTACAAGGGCTGATTACCTTGTGTCTGACTATCCCAACATTCATTACTCCATTCGCTTTGACTGCACCACATTTGCATAACAACTATGTTTGGTATGGCCTGTTACAATGCATGCATTCACAGAACCTCTGCCAAGAGAATGCTCCTAAATAGTTAAGCATTCTGTAGTCCTTCTATAAAAAAAAAAAAAAAAAAAAAAAACAGATCCTCAGTAGTACAAATGAAAGCCATTCTCTATGGTGAGCTCCTCTTTTCTTTCCTTCTGTATCCCTGTACATAAACAATGAGCCTTCAGGGGGCTTCATAATATCAAGCAGTAGGAAAGTTTGCACAAGGGGTTGAGGCATTACCTCTAGCATCAGGAACCATGTGTAAGTAGGTATGCTTACATTTAGCCCACCACATCTGTTTCCTATAAAGATCAATGTACTTTAAAGAGCTTCCAGATCATCAGAACTCTCAACCTATCACTGACTGCAGTATGACAGCGAGGAACTGGGAGATGCAACAAAGGTATACCAGCCACACTTCCCAAACCCATCCTTAGCTCCCAGTTCCAACAGCGCACATTTTGCAAGTGTGTCGAGGGAACAGTAGTCTACAGCAAGCCCTCCACTGAGCTAACCCAGACCTGAAGACTGATAAGTTGCTAGCTTCATTGTGAGCATTTATGTTCATTGTTTCTGCTGTATTGGCACACAATCTCAGTTTATTGCCCAACAGTCCTCAGTTGTATATAACATAACATGCAACTCAATGAACATCGTACTAAGCTCCAAAACACAATCCACACATCACCAATATGAGAAGAAGGTCACTGAGAAATAAAGAGCCATTGCTTTACCCATAAAGAAAAAATACTGAGGTATATGCTTTCATGCCTAACATTACATGGGCCCCTAGGCTATGCTTTAATTTCTGTCCAATATACTGGATATCTGGTACACCTGTTCCAAGCGCTACAATTGCCCTGGATTGAAACAATGAATTCTCTTTACTCTCCAGAGTGCCTGCTGCCCTTTGATCTTCGCTCACTCATTAACGGAATACAAATACCTGCTGTGCTGCAGTTGAGGTGAAAAGAGTCTGCTTGCAATTAACACTATAACACATCAACATTTCAAGGACTCATTAAATGAAACATTTATGGAATAACATTTGTTCACCAAATCACAGCTTCATCAGCAAACAATCAGCTGTACACACCATCTCGTACGTGGTTGTAAGCAGTAATGATGAAGAGGGCCTGATTTTCTCAGGCAGGTGGGAAAATTGGAAAGGTTTAATTGTCAATAAGACTCACACTCCAACCCTGTGATTTATTATGTAGATCATTTTGCACAGGCTATTTTGCGTTTTTTTTTTTTTTTTTTCTAGTTTATCCATGTTGTTGTGTTTTGTGGTATAAGAACAATCATACTGGTTTAAAACGGAAAATGCATCATTTACTGGAGGTGTTCCATTTGGCCTCCTGCTGATCGGCTCTACCTTTCATTTCTACTTTCAGAGCTCAAAAAGTGAGGCGCCAGGTCGCCATGGCTTTTGAAATATAGTTGTAAGAGTCACATTCTAAACTCAAACATAACATACCATGGCACTACCTGCCTGGAGTTTGCATTTTCTCCCTGTGGCTGTGTGTGTTTTCTCTGGGTACTCCGGTTTCCTCCCACAGTCCAAAGACATGCTGGTAGGTTAATTGGTTCCTGTCTAAATTGGCTCTAGTATGTGTATGTATGAACGCGAGTTAAGCTGGCCATACACGGGTCGAATTTCGAAAGAACTTTCTTTCGAAAATCTTATCCAAGAATTTTCGTATGAATTTCGCACCATTAGTGGGCTGCAGCAACGGCCGATTTTTGTGCGGCCATCCAATTTAAAAAATCCGACATGTTGGAAATTTTTTTTAAAAAACGAAAGATTTTCGAACCAATGATGGGAGAATCGTGCGAGAAATGTAATTGAAAAAGAAATGCGCATGTGCAAGAAAAGAAGATTCCCGGAAAGAAAAGAAGATTCCCAGACAAGAAAATTATTTTCTGTAGGAATATCAGGTGAAATTGAAGGTTTGGTTGGTCGAATTTCGAAATCAATGGTGGCACCATCGAATCACAAAATGCACGAATTTTCTGATTTTCAAAAGAAAGATCTTTCGAAATTCGACCCGTGTATGGCCAGCTTTAGGGACCTTAGATTGTAAGCTCCTTGACAGCTTGTAATATATATGTAAAGCACTGCGTATATTGTCAGTGCTATTTAGGTATCTGTAATAAATAAATATACAGTGAGAACACTGAAAATGTTTAGTTTAAAGCGCTGCTTTACTGAATAATTGTGCCTACTGCTTAGAGATGCTCTATCATAATTTTTAAGTAATTCTGGAATTCAAAAAATCTTGAACAGCAGCGTTTGAAAGAGATGTTGATCCTCCTAAAGAAACTAATTACAATTTGAGCATAACGGTTATGGGAGGGGGTTTCATGTTTCTGGAGTCAGCCTACATCTGTTGCATATGGCTATTGTCCATTTCTTCTATAGGCAGAGCTACATAACTAATAATTCTGATTGGATACTGCATTCCTCAATGAATGATAGAATTACTAATGCTGAAAACCACAATGTCATCATTATGTATACATAATGATTTGATCGTATTTAATGATATTAACTTAAGGCAAAATTGTAGTATGTTTATACTGTGTTGGTGACTGACTCAAAGGGGGAGTTAATTTCACCTAAAGAAGGTGTGTAGAAGGGGGGTAAACCCTTCCTTCTTATGTTCTCCATAGTTGTATAGCTATCTCCCCAAGAACAATGAGTAGGGACATACTGCTAGTATTTACCAGGATACTTGGCCAATGATAGTCTTTCTCAGACGAGCAAAAAAGTCAGACCTTGCTTGCATGAACATCTCTTAATAAACTAGAAGAACCTCTGTTTGAGTTTCTTGAAGTGCCCCCCCCCCCCGCCCCCCAATGGACATCACAAATATTAATTTCAACACTGGAAACAGTGTTCGAAAAGTAAGGATATTCATGGGCTTAAAGCGTTTGTTACCCAACACTTCATGTTCTTGATATGTGCCTACTGTACCATGTACTTGTATGAGAAAGTATCTTGTCCTATTTGTATTGTTTCCTTTATGTAAAATCCCTGGTGTTCCTGCCAGTCTCCTTGTTTTCCTATTAAAAACTGATCACACTACGCAGGAAAGCCCACCACAGTCAGTTCTCTAGCACCTCCAATGATCAGACTTGTCCTGAAACGCCCCTGATGCACAGCCATTTACTGGCAAGCTCATTGTGCTGCTGCTTCTCCTCCCCAGCTCTAATGCAGCAGAGAACAGAGGGAATGTGATCACTTTAAAAAAAAAAAAAGGGAAAAAGTTATATATATATATGTGGCTGTGTTTGACAGGCAACTCAGAAGTGATAGGTTCCCTCCTCACTGCTTGTGTTAAAGTGGTTGTAAACCCTTTTGTCTTACTTTTATTTATAGGTAAGCCTAGAATAAGGCTTACCTATAGGCAGTGTAAAGATATCCTAAACGTTCGCGGGTTAGGAGATATTTCACTTGTAGTGCACCAATGTCATCATCGGTGCATGCGGTGTGGAAAAAAAAAAACGGACCATCGTGCCATTTCTTCCCACAGCGCGTGGGAGTGACGTCACGCGGCTCTGGCCAGTCACAGAGCCGGAGACCGTGGCCCCAGAAGGAAGAGGGGCGAAGATGTACACGGCCTGCACAGGGGACAGCGCAGGCTTCGTTTGCAGGTGTCATATAATGGGCTAGTATGCAATGCTTTTAGTTTTCAGGCCTTACAGGGAGCAAAAGAGGAATTAAAATCCATATGGGTTTACTTCTTCTTTAACCACTGAAAGACTGCAACACAACGTGGCAACTGCATACATTACACATGGTTGCTACTCTACCTGAGTGACTGCATTTGGTGGCAGTACTGTCTGCTGAATGTGACCTGTTTGTGACCACGACCGTGTGAGTTAACATGGCCACTGGTCATGTAAACTTGCAACTCAGTGGTCAGGATCGGTATAACCATGGGCCAACTGCCTGTTTTCACCATCCTCTGTGTAAATGAAGCCCTACAGAAACAGGCTTATTTTCCTTTTGGGATAAAGGTTTTATATACATTATTAAAATCTGACTATTGTAGGCACACCTGTCAGTATTAAAGGATTTATCTCAATCCTCTAACTTGGTCTATAAAAATAACAGACTTACTGGTCAGATCAGTAGATGGAAAAAAAAAAAAAAAAAAAGCCATCATAGACTCTCAGACTTTACACAGGTCTCAGCTGGCTGTGGATGTTTTTCTGAACACTGTAAATCACAGAACAAGCCAACCCTTGTGAATAAGCAGACATGTTAAAGAGACAATAAAATAACTTACAAGCTGCCAAATGTAAAAGAGCTTTTATTAACTTTCTCAGATAATTATGTTATTACTTTAAAAAGCATTCAAGTTTAACTTCAGGCAGATATAAAATACACAAATAAATGTAGTCCTGTAATTATTAATACATCATTAAATGTATTTATGTAAGTACCTGAATTGGACTGTGGTATCACCCGTGTGCAGTCTAGCGTACATTCTGCACAGCAAAGCTCACACAGAAGGGAAGAAGCTGCACAAGGAGCCAATCAGGTGAGTTCCACTGTAATGCCGCATGCACACGATCGAAAATTCCGCCAGAAAAAGTCCGATGTGAGCTTTTGGTCAGAAATTTCCGACCAATGTGTATGAGCCATCAGACTTTTGCTGCAGGAATTTCTGCCAGCAAAAGATTGAGATCAGGTTCTCTATTTTTCTGACAGAAAAAGTTCCTAACGAAAATTCCGATCGTCTGTAGCAATTCCGACGCTCAAAATTCCTACGCATGTATCTGAAACAATTTGGCGCATGCTCGGAAGCATTGAACTTCATTTTAATCGGTTTGTTGTAGTGTTGTACATCACTGCATTCTTGACGGTTGAAAGTTCAGAGAACTTGTGTGTGTGTGAGCGTGTGTATGCAAGCCAAGCTTGAGCAGAATTTCGTCGGAAAAAACATCCAAGATTTTTCTGACGGAAATTCCGCTCGTGTGTACGGGGCATAAGAAGCAGTCTGATAGTAGGAGAGAGCGAAGTGACAGAGAAATGATCTAATCAATGTGCTAAATTCTCCATTCACTGCTGAGTAACAGGGGTGGGGTGGGGGGGACGTGTAAGTAGAACTACAGCAAACAAAATATCAGCTGCTGCTTGCTAGACAGGGAAGAACTATGTAAATCATTGGAATGGATAAACAGAAATGTCCTCTGTGTATTTAGCTATGTGCCTGAAGTTCAACTGTAAATGAAGGTAGTAGAGTGGGAAGCAGCATTGTCAAAACTATACCCAACTTTTAGTCTAGTAGTCCCATAAGGGAAAATTACGAAATATAATTTTGGGACCTCATTTTGCCTTAGCAGGGCAGATAACAGAAAGCAGAAAGGCTTTTTGGAAAAATGTTAGACTCGGTTCACACCATGCAGGTGTGATGGAGCGCATGGGCATCTCTGCGTGTTGCGTTTAGTGCAGCTTATTCACTTCTATGGGTTTCTCTAGGCATTAAAAATGCACAAAAAAAGTCCTCTGGTAAATGCACTGCGACCTGACAGCGGAGGGGGAGGGGCGGTGCTCGGAGCAGATCATGGCCATGAGAGAGGTGCAGTGGTTTCTAGCTGACTTCTCTGCGTCTGGGACACCAAGGAGCGGCTGGATGGCGGGGACTCCTGCAATACTGCCCAGTGCTAGGGAGAGCCCTGATGTAATGGACGATGAGGCCATGGAGAGGTAAGGATCTGATTCACATTGCACTGTGTTTTTGACTGGCACAAAACTTAAGTCAGCACACCAGCACCAGAATGACAAGAACACATGTTCTCTTACTTACTTTTGTTACCTACAATCCAACATAATGCATATTAACCACTTGAATACCAGCCTGTAATACCCCTTTATTACCATGGAATTTTTCAGTTGTGTGGGGGGATGCGAGCAGTGCAGGAAGTATGTGTTAGGTAAGTCTGTGTATGTGTCAGGTAGGTCAGTGTATGTTGCAGAGTGCATTCTGAGCAGAACCCATTCCTGAACCCTGTATTCTGAGCACAACTCATTCTGAGCACCCTGCATTCCTGCACCCTGAATTCTGAGCAAACTGCATTCTTGATCCCTGCATTCTGAGCAAATCGCATTCCTGATCCCTGCATTCTGAGCAAACCGCATTCCTGATCCCTGCATTCTGAGCAAACCGCATTCCTGATCCCTGCATTCTGAGCAAACCGCATTCCTGATCCCTGCATTCTGAGCAAACCGCATTCCTGATCCCTGCATTCTGAGCAAACCGCATTCCTGATCCCTGCATTCTGAGCAAACCGCATTCCTGATCCCTGCATTCTGAGCAAACCGCATTCCTGATCCCTGCATTCTGAGCAAACCGCATTCCTGATCCCTGCATTCTGAGCAAACCCCATTCTTGATCCCTGCATTCTGAGAAAACCGCATTCCTGATCATCGCATTCCTGATCCCTGCATTCTGAGAAAACCGCATTCCTGATCCCTGCATTCTGAGCAAATCGCATTCCTGATCCCTGCATTCTGAGAAAAACGCATTCCTGATCCCTGCATCCTGAGCAAATTGCATTCCTGATCCCTGCATTCTGAGCAAACCGCATTTCTGAAAAATGCACAAAAAAAGTCCTTGACCTATTTGCAAAAGCACGCTGCATTGAAGTGCATGGTGCTACAGCAACATGCATTTCGGAGCCTGTGAAAATGTACACATTAGTAGATGCTTGGGGGTGTTATTAAGACTTAATGGCACCGTTGAGTCTGCTAAAGGGCAGCGCGCTTATGAGAATGTCAGAAAAGCATGCGATTCTGCATGCATTCCCGACACACCCAAATGTGACCATAGCTTTAAAGTAAACCTCTACCTGAACACATAAATACGCTCAGAATCCATAACTTTCAAAAGTTTTACCTGCCAGATGTTTAATTCTTTTCAGCCAGTCTTTTAAAATGGGATCTTCAGTGCATCTAAATACCACAAACCACTATTTAATTATTTTTATATATTCAAAGCAAACTACTCCCCCTCCGCCCATCCATATCTCCACGCTTTAATTTTGTTGAGAAATCACTTTGAAAAACAACCTCCGAGCATTTCTGGCCATGGCCATCTTGAGTAAGGGCAAATGGTTCATGTAGCATTTACTTCCTGGAATCCACCTGCCCTTAGCTCAAGCATGCATGCAGGAGATTGAGCTTAGCTGAGAAAACTCCTCCACCCCTTCTGAAGACTGCAGGGATGTATGATATAGTTTGCCTAGGCAAGAAACCAGGAAGTAACTAAAGAAATGCCCAGAAAAAAAAAAAATGCATGAGGATTACAAATAATCAGTGTTTACCGGGAGCGTGAAGTTTCACTTTAAAGTGTTACTAAACCCATTCACTATATCTGGCCTCCCACAGTATACAGAACATGGAAATACAATTATTTTAGTACATGTAAATTGCTAACCACCTTTTCTCATCAGCAATATATAACAGTCTTGTGACTTCTATCAGGGATCTGGGTAAAGCTTGTAGGAGGAGTTTTCATTCTCCTGTGATTATCCTATAAGGCTACAGGGCCCTTGACCCTATGTATGGACAGTGCTGATTGGCACTGTGCTGATCACATGCACCCTCCCAAAAAAAAAAAAAAATCTTTAGCAATACACACCAAACAGAGTATGGGCAGACTGACTCCAAAAACTCTGTCTTATCAGAAGATGGATTGGGGACAGTGACAGAAAGGGGAGGATCAGAGAAGACAAGATCAAACAGCCTTTTTACACAATGCAGAGGATTAACCCTTTAGGTTTCACAGTGAGTTTAACAAGCATGCTTTACTGCATATACACACTGATTTTACTGTTGTGGATTTAGTATATCCGATCAGCCCCTAACCTGTCCACCTTTAGGAGATCCCTGAAAACTCACTTATTCAGGGAAGCCTATCCCACACCCACCTAACCACCCCATCAAATCATTCCCTGCATCTATTACCTTTTGTACCACCACCCCCTCCCTTTAGAGTGTAAGCTCTACGAGCCGGGCCCTCCTGTCCCTTCTGTATTGAACTGTACTGTAATTGTGCTGTCCCCCTATACATTGTAAAGTGCTGCGTAAACTGTTGGCACTATATAAATCATGAATAACAATAATAATAATAAGAGTAACACTTCAAGTTACACCAATGATACCAGCAGGGCGTTGATTGCCTATTTTAGCTTTACACATTCCAGTGTCACCTGCAGGTGACAAATGAGGGTGAAAAGGTGAAGTAGAAATAGTGGAGCTACCGTATATGCCACTTTATTCAGTGTGTTGTAGTTGTGTCAATCAGAAGACTGACTGAATCGAATAATGATCCTTTATCAGGTAAAATAATTGACATATTCCTATTTATATTCTTTATATAATTGATATTCTTATTCAAATATTCATTATTGCAATGTGCACTTAGCAGTTTCCTGGCATTGCTACATTTTACAGGCCTGGGTCCTTTAAACCAAACACGTCCTCTGTAACGTATAAAATACTTTTTGTCTATTTAACAGTAAAAATGATGGGAATCCAGATAGTGTGACGATCACTCAGCTTGCAGAAAAAAGAAGATGCGCTTTTATAAAATGGATTGCAGTGAAGTGCTCGGCTCACTCAGTCCAGTAATAGTTCTGAGTAAAGATGTGATTATGTACTCATGCTGCTACAATGATGACAGAGGAGACGAAGGGACAGAACCCCCCACTGACTGCGTCTATATCGTGCTATCAGATGCTAATGTTCCTTCATTGAAGAAACTTTCTTCAAGTTTGAAAAACATATCAGCTATTTTTTCCCCCCCTTTTTGCAGTCTATCTATTCTTTATGTACCTGGATTGTGAGTTTCCATTAAATATCAATGTGCAGAAGCACTGCTGAACTAGAATGCAGCTTTAAAAGGACACAATGGGTTCTTGTCATTCAAAATGAGAGGAGGGCATCAATTTAAATGCAACTGACAATCACAGACAGACAGCTGTGTCTTCTGCCTCGCGGAGGGGTTTCTCTTCTTTACTCATGTTATACACAGATCAGAAGTTCTGCTTAAAAAAAAAAAATCCAAATTTGCCAACAGAAGCTTTTTCTTTTTTCAGGCATCGTTCACACGGGTATAGGCTGCTGTATTCAGACGTGACTACACACTGCATCTGAATACAGCAGAAATCTGTGCCATGGCCCCATCAAAACTGGAGCAACCATGCTCAAGGAGCCACCTTGTTCTGGCTGCACAATGTAATGGAGACATCAACGTCTGCTGCCTCACCACTAGTCAAAGCGTGCCAACCCTCTCCTCCAATCTCTACACTGGCTCCCAATCACCCAGCAAATTAAATTCAAAATACTAACCACAACTTACAAAGCCATTCACAACTCTGCCCCGAGCTACATCCCCAATCTTGTCTCCAAATATCACCCAAATCGTCCTCTCCGCTCTTCTCAAAACCTCCTGCTCTCAAGCTCTCTCGTCTCCTTCTCCCATGCTCGTCTCCAGGATTTCTGCAGAGCCTCTCCCATCCTCTGGAACTCGCTACCTCCACCGGTCTGGCTGTCCTCTACACTTGCTACCTTCAGGCAATCCCTGAAAACTCATCTCTTCAGTACAGCCTATCAAACCAGGCCTTCAGGAAAAAACTCAAAACCTACCTCTTCTAGAAGCTTGACAACAAAGCACGAATACAGCGCCTTGAGGCGATTCAGTTCGCATTGTAGCGCTATATAAGTTATTCATTCATTCAAACCTCCAACTAATCTTTTACCACTTCCATCAGCTCATTCCCCACAGTTACAACCTTTTTACCACCTGCCCCAACCTATTAGATTGTAAGCTCTTCTGAGCAGGGCCCTCTTAATTCTCTTGTATTTTTTTGTATTATAACTGTATTGTCTTTTTATATTGTAAAGCGCTGCGTAAACTGTTGGCGCTATATAAATCCTGTATAATAATTTCAAGGCTCCTGATGCAGTGTTCCATCCAATATAGGGGGCTTACCTTGGAAGATTTATGGAATGTCCAAGTACGTCCCATGTGCAGATTCCTGGCTGATGAATGCAAATGTCGCTCCCTAACATACTGCATTCATCTAGCCATGAATTTTGACCAAATTTCCTGTGCCTTTGTAGCTCACATATCCCCGAAACATCAGCAATCCACCTCCGAGTTTCACAGTAGGATTTCATCATAGGCCTTGACTCCATCCCTCACATTTTTAAGCCTTTAATAGGCATCCATGATATCTAGTCATGAAGGGGCTAAGCACCATTTCCTAAAAAAACACATTTATAGTAAAAGTGTTATGGCAATTTGAGATGCCAGCAATTAGTCAATAAAAACGTTGGGAATCCTAAACTGTTCTGCAGAAACGGTCCCCTTTAGATCCCTGCTCCACCAGAACCAGTGGTGACTTCTCTACTCTGTGATTTGAATTTCCGATGTGGTAAAATTGGTAAACAGCAACATCCTTAATTATATGTAGAAACTCTTCCACATGCCGGTATTCTGTACAAATGATACTTAAGAATTTCATCCCTCCTGGGGGGTGTCTACTTGCTGCTTGTCAAACGCCTCTGAAAAGCATTCTAAATGTGGAACGCTTTTCAGAGGAGTGGCAGTCCCTGCTGTAAGTGTGAATGAAACTTTACAGACAGTTATAAAGATCACTGATTTATTGTAACTGGCCATGCTAAGGTCACAGAACTCTGCAGACATCATCAAACAAGTCAATCAGCTACAGCTTAATGAAACCCAAGCAACCACTGGAGGAACCCTGGTTGAGAACGGCTGCTTTAAACGAACGAGTATCCATCAATCTAATGAATTTTCCTTCTCCTTTTTTTTTTAAACTTGTATTTTTATGTTATTACTCAGTATCAGCACATTAGGAGGTTTAATATGGGGGAAAGATAGGGGTCCTTTACCCCAAACCAGCCCTCTTTTTTTCCCTCCTCCAACTCGGTGGTACCTTTTGTATTTAACTGTAATGTAATTGTGTTGTCCTCCCTATCCATTGTAAAGCGCTGCGTAAACTGTTGGCGCTATATAAATTGTGTATAATAATAATAATTACAAACTGAAAACAGAGTCAATCCTTGTGTGTTCAATGACTGTCCATATGTGAAAGATTTATTGTTTCATTTTAAGAATATTTCACCAGATTTATTCACAATAATATCAATACAATTTTAGATTATTGTATAGATAAATACAGGAATGAATGCTTTTTGTGCCTCTGCATACTGTGTTATATTGATATATAATATTATTTTTATGAAAAACTTGTATACTAGATTTCAGTGTAATCGGATTATACTACTTTTACCCTTTGAAAATTCCCCAACCTCCACAATTGTCTTCTACAAATAACAACCATGAGTAACTAAGAAAAATACATAGGTAACCTGTCTTCAGAATAATGAATGAAAAAATCAAACTATAAGAGTTGCAGTGTTCTAGTTAGTGTGTGTAACTCTACTAGAGCATCAAACATTTTATTTTTTTAAAACATAGATATCAGTTTTATATAAGGAAAGTATTTATGATGACATCACCCTAAGACCCATTTCACACCGAGGGAGTATTGCAGGCGCTATAGCGTTAGAAATAGCGCTGGCAATCCGCCCTCAAACTGCTGCTTCATTGTCTGCAGTGTGAAAGCCCGAGGGCTTTCACACTGCAGCGGTGAGCTGGCAGGGCGTCACAAAGAGTCCTGCCAGCAGCTTCTTTGGAGCGGTGAAAAAGCGGTGAACTCACCGCTCCTCCAGCGCTGCTCCCCACTGAAATATATGGGGCAGCGCTGTAATACCGCCGTCAAAACTCCGCTATTGCAGCGTTTTGCCAGGGGTTTTAACCTTTTCTCGGCCGCCAGCGGGGGGGAAAAGCGCCCCGCTAGTGGCCGAAATGCACCGCAAATCCGACGGTAAAACGCCGCCGACGCTATAGGCGGATCGGTGTGAAAGGGGTCTTATCGATTCTACACCAAGTCCCAGCTCTTGCTTTTCTTTCCCAATCTTGTTCTATGAACATGGCAAACATAGGTTCTAAATCACTCAAAGTAATACCAAAGAAAGACCTGCAAGATTGCATTATTACCCTTTACCTGCCATATGTAAACCTTTATACATGTTATCTTCATGGGAGGGAGGTGAGAGATCTCACTCTGCATATTTAATACGGTTTTATCTCACGGGGGAGTCTATTATACTATTGTATGATGATTACTTTTATGATCGCTTACCTGTGTGACCACAAACCGCATATAAATGATAAAGATGCCAGTTTTATGTTCAGGAAAGTATACTATAATAATATCAATCACGGTTTTCTAATATAATTGTCTAAAAGCCATCAAACATAAGGGTCATTTACATGCTTCTTAAAGAAGACCTAGTATAAAATATATTTGTTATGTTAGGAGCATGCCTGCTAAGTAATGTGTAATGGTAACACTGATGGGTTTTACTTCCTCTTTATTTCCCTGTAAAGGTAAAACCTAATGGGCTACTATGCATCACATAGTAGCCCATTATGTGTCACTTACTTGACACTAAAGCCTGCAATGTCACCGCTGTCCCCACTAGCAGTGAGTGTCCATCTTCACCCCTCTTCCTTCCGGGGCCAAGAACTCCGGCTCTGTGACTGGACGGAGTCGTGTGATGTCACTCCCGCACATGCACGTGGGAGCCAGCAGCCATGGGGATGACCGCTATTAGAAACGGCACGATCTGCCCTTTCTAAAGTGTGCACATCGATAGACATCGGTGCATGCACTGTAGTCATCGGTGGGGAGCTTTTTTGTAAATATCTCCTAAACTGTGGAGGTTTAGTTGATATTTCAAGCACCTACAGGTAAGCCTTAATATAGGCTTACCTGTAGGTAAAAGTGGTTGTACAGGGTGCACAACCACTTTAAAAAGCAAACCTTTGCTACAGTGCCTTGGCTGAAATGAAGTCATCATCCTGTTGCAAGCAGGAACAAGCATTTTCCAAGTTTTTTCTTCTATGATCTCATATCCTACAACACTGTAACTTTGAAAATCCGAAGGCTACAACCGGGGCTGATCTGTGTCAAACATTTATAAACAAAGCCAGAACTGCAACATAGCAGGATTTGTCATCTCAGAGCCAGAATCTCAGTCCAGAAAGCAGATGGGAAGCCTTTATGGTGCAAGGATGGTTCCATACATGATGCAATAAAATCAGATGAAAACATTGCTTGGGGAGTGCTGTGATTTCTGTATGTGAAAACCCAAAAATACCTTTAAAGCGGAGTTCCACCCAAAAGTGGAACTTCCTATTTAAGACCTCCTCCCCAGCTCCTGATGGTGAAACTGAACTTTTGGGGAGGAGAGGGGGGTGTGGGTACCCGATTTTGACAGGTACCCACAGGCACTTCTGTTTCGGTCGCCATAGGCGATTGGAAGTGGAAGTTACCCTTCCCCCTCCTAAAGTCTTCTGGGACATGACAGGTCCTATAAGACTTCGGGAGCAATCACAGAGCGCAGCGCCGCTCGCGCATGCGCAGTGGACACCCGGCTGTGGAGCCAAAAGCTGTCACAGCCAAGTGCCTATAGTAGTGATGCCGGCACCACCAAGGGAGGAGAGAGGAAGAAAACTGCTGGGGTGAGTGCACCGCTGGACCGTGGGACAGGTAAGTGTGTGTTTATTAACCACTTCAATACCGGCGTATAGTCATATGACACCCACAAGGTGGATCTCCCATCCTGGGTGGGCGTCATATGACGTCCTCGCATTCCCGGCCGTCTGGGACCCGGTGCGAGTGCCCAGCGGTCGCGATGTCCGCCGGGCACCCGCGATTGCCCGTTAAAACAACGGGACCGCGCGGGACCGTGGAGCTGTGTGTGTAAACACACAGCTCCACGTCCTGTCAGTGGCGAGGAGACCGATCATGTGATCCCAGTACGGAGGATCACTGATCGGTCTCCTCCCTTTGTGAGTCCCCTCCCCCCACAGTTAGAATCACTTCTATAGGGAACACATTAACCCCTGCAGCGCCCCAGTGTTAACCCCTTCCCTGCCAGTCACATTTACACAGTAATCAATGCAATTTTATAGCAACGATCGCTGTGTAAATGTTAATGGTTCCAAAAATGTGTCAAAAGTGTCCGAAGTGTCCGCCGCAATCACGAAAAAAAAATCGCAGATCGCCGCCATTACTAGTAAAAAAAAAAAAATTCAATAAATCTATCCCCTATTTTGTAGACGCTATAACGTTTGCGCAAACCAATCAATATACGCTTATTGCAAATTTTTTTACCAAAAATATGTAGAAGAATACGTATCGGCCTAAACTGAGGAAAAAAATAGTTTTTTTTAAAAAAATGGGATATTTATTATAGCAAAAAGTAAAAAATATTGTGGTTTTTTTCAAAATTGTCGCTCTTCTTTTGTTTATAGCGCAAAAAATAAAAACTGCAGAGG